>OX438899.1:22160883-23360883 GCA_949316265.1 Diarsia mendica
GTCAAGTCCTTACGGTCAGGCAATTGTTTGTACTGACCACTGCTATTAAGCAGCATTCTATGTCTAACTATTCTCAGCAAACAAATCGCCGTAACCGCATAGTTGCCCTGTCTACTCCTCTTAAAACTTCTTTTAGTCAAAGATTCTTTGTTTTCCTCGGACCCTATCTTTATAATAAATTAAACCAAATTCTTTCCTTGCACTCACTGAACAAACATAATTTTAAGGTCGCTTTAAAGGCCTGGCTACAAAGCCAAACATATACTGCTACAGAAGCTCTCTTTAACGTATTGGTCTAATCAGACTCATTCACTTACACTCTCTCCAATTCACACACACACACACACTCACGCCCACACGCTCAGACACACACAAACTTACATTCATAGAAACCTCTCAACATACCTTAACTTTTTAATATTTTTTACTTACATTACTATTAATATTGTCTCTTTTTAATAAACTCACAAATTGTCAAAAAAAATTGTAATTTGCTGTGATACCAGATGTATGCTATCAAATATGTAACTTTAAACAGGTGGGGACCTGGTGACCTGTATTACAGGTGTTACTACCTACCACAGGCACCAGCGATCCACAACCAAAAATCGTTGGCTACTTTTTGTGTATAAATTATTATCTGTGTTTTTTGGCTTGTGGTGAGAAATAAACATATTTTATTATTATTATTATTATTATTCCTCTGTGAGAGCAATTTTGAGCTCACGAAGCGTGATTGGGGGAGGGTTTCGTTGTTTTACGCATCTGCCTAGCTCGTCCCAAGCATGCTCGATCGGGTTGATATCCGGGCTGCGCGCTGGCCACTCCATACGAGTAATGTTCATCTCTTGAAGGTAGTCATTCACAATCCTACCTGTATGAGGTCGGGCATTGTCATGCATAAATTTAAATAACATCCTCACCTAAATTGACCATAAATGGACCAACGTGATCATTGAGGATTTCTTCCACAATCATATTTTTCGCTAGTTAAAGAGCCGTTTTCTATGATCACCAGCTCTGTGCGACTTTCAGAAGAAATTCCGGCCCACACAAGTACAGACCCACCACCGTAGGCTACTTTTTCTTCGATGCATGCTTGCTTGAATCTTCCCCCTGGTCTTCGATACACTCTGTGTCTTCCATCGTGCTTGTAGAGCATAAATTTTGATTCGTCGGAGAACATAACTTTTGACCAATCTTCAATACTCCAATTTACGTGGCTCTGGGCATATCTTAGTCTTGAAATATGATGCCCACGCTCCAGTTTAGGGCCGTTTGCAGGTCTACGGGGTTTTAAGTTAGATTCAGCAAGCCGACGTCTTACTGTCCATGCACTTGGGTTACTTCCTCCGAGGCGTCGAAACTGATTTGTGAGTTCAGTTCCTGTGAGAAAGCGATTGCGAAGCATGGTGTTCACCAAGTATCGGTCTTCTCGTGCTGTGGTACACCTGGTTCTGCCCGTTCCTGGTCTGCGTAGGTTAGAACCAGTTTCTTCGTAACGTCGGAGAACTCTTTGTACTGTTGACAGCGACACACCGACAGTCCTGGCTGTATCGCGCTGACTCCGGCCGGTTTCCAGCATTGTAAGTATTCTGGTGCATTCTTCAGGCGTAAGCGACATAATTTCAGCTTGAATAATGAATATAGAGCACTATCAACATGGTTTATGTACCCACATAAATGACAGATTACAAACAAAAGCAAAACCAAATGCTGTAATTTCGTAGTTCCATCTTCGAAAGTGGCCCTTTTTCAAATTTGATTTTTTTATGATATAACTTTACAATAACTAAGAAGTTTTAATACCTTCATTTAAGGAGTATTATATTGTCTATTAAATACAATTTATTGCATTAACCTAGCATTTTTAGTTTCCGAGATTTTTAGGATTCTTTAAGTGACCCGGATTCATTGCTCTCGAGTGTAGTTCCGCGCGCACTATAGCTGTTGATACACATGAGATTGCATCGTCGGTCTAAAGGTCGCAAGCGCAACAAAAGAATTTCGCAGTAGCAACCACGGAGTCTGGATTTGTACCAGGTTGATGGCAATAGGCCCGCCCCATATAACATGGGAATTAATCGTAACTGGCGAAATAAGGGTGTAGATACCATAAGGTATCAGGTGCCAAACTCTTCGGGGATTGCAGGTTTGATGTTACGCGATGCACATTCGGTCATAAAACCTTCGTTAGTGACCGGTGGTTGATCCCCGAGTTGATCTAATGTTTCTAATGTAAAATTTTCTTTTTGATGCTTAGTACTGGTTTTATTAAAACAATATTAGGTATACTTCTGTCATGAATAGAGAATATTCATGTTTTTCGTTTTTGTTTTAAATTAATAGTTTACTATTTTATAACATAGAAAAAAATATTAATAGGCTTCAAAATACTCTAGATATTTTTAAAAATGAAATTTAAAACTTAAAAAAAAATTAAGCCGTTCAAACGCCGCCATTTTGCGCGCGCTTTGCGTGACGTTACATGACACGTCCAGTGGGTGTTTCACAGAACATTTTATACCCTAACGGGATACAATGTCGTGTCAGATGACGTCACATTTCGTTCGATTAATGGTGGCGCGTTTTGGAAGTTTGAATTTCGCTCCCTTATTTTGCACTTTTTGAATATTATTTTAGGGGTTTAAATAATAAGCAAATAAAAAAAAATCCTTTTCATTATAATATTACGATAATAAATATTCGAGAAAAAAATATTTTAGGCCATTTCAAATTTTATGCATATTCCCTAAATGTGTTTCTAACCTCAGCTTCCTTCTTGTCTCGGTTTCAGAGATCTCGAAGGCAATCACATAAGGCGACTGTCACCGCACGCATTGCGCGTGAGAGCCGATCAAGTGTAAGTCCCTAGGTACATACACGACATGTGCTATTTTATTTTGTCTTGTTTGCAAACATTTTGACTACGCAACGTTAATACCGACGGCTGGCGATAGTTTTGGTGGCTTAAGCGAGATTGCGAGGAGAAGCAGTTTTTCGTAGGAATACCCGGTTAATGATTAGCCAAATACAGCTACTATTATCACCATACAAAAATACATACAGCTCAAACATATGACTCTCCTTTTGGGCTTCGCCACAGTCGGGTAAAAATGAAGGTTTTGTGATTACAAGCTCGTGTACGCCCATATGGAAATCCGGTGTGCGAAAAAATTATACTAGAATTATTTTTCACCTCAATTTTTTAAATGTGGCTTAGTCTTTATTTAAACGGCTAAACAACAAACTGTTTTCTGTTATAAACGCGACAATTTCAATATTTTCTCATTCCGTACCTATCTCTATCTTCGCAAATAGCTGGGTGCTTATCCTGCGCTATCTTTAATCTAGTCTTAATTAGTTTGCTGAAGTAATTGCAGCCATAAGTGAAAATTATTATCTTTATTGCGGCAGCAATGCGGTACTACGTGAAAGGTCGATTAGGCACCTACATTCTTAGCTAGGTTTAACGCATGTAGTTCATAAGAGTTTCTACATGACTATTCGGTTTGTTATTTTTTTATTATTATTCTTTAAAAACGTTGCCCCACACTATAGGAGTTTCTCCTGTATCGTGGGTGCGTTCACAAACATTTAAACTCACATACACAAATACCCAGACCCGAAACAACTATCTGTAGGCCATACAAATATTTGTTCCGTGCGGGGATCGAACCCGCGACACGCAGCGCAGCAGTCCAATCGCTCAGCCACTGCGCCAACCGTGCCGTCAACGTAACGTAATATTCATTACTCTAAAGATATCTGATATACTTAATTTAATATATTGGCATATTAAATCTTTGGTGTATATTTCTCTGTAAAGGCAATTTGTACCTAAAACGTATGCGTTAGTCATTACTTAATTACATTGCATTGTCTAATCAATTAGTCCTCATCAAGTCGGGTGATGATTAAACTTCTAGATTTCTCTTGCAAGACTGGGTTCACAGACTCGACCTACCTTGCGATTATTTAAGCGATTTTGACAAATTTCATAGCAACCTACATAAAACATAGTCAAATTAATTGTAAGTCTTAGTCTTTTTCTTGGTTTTTGTCAACAGGTCCCTGAACTACAACTTGCTAGAAGAGGTTCCTGCATTTGCATTCAAGAATGCACAGATTTCTAAACTGTAAGTTAAAATTACGGAAAATCTGATTATTTGGATGTCAAAAAATCGAGAGTTTTGTTAACTCACACAGTATTGTTTTTTCAGGAGTTTCAGAGGCAACACTAAGTTGAAACATTTAGACGAGAATGCGTTCGCGTCTAATCTACTCCTCCGACAATTGTAAGTTTCTCATATCATTTTATACTTTCCTAAGCTATTTAACGTTGGTTGACTCATCATCATCATTGCCTTGCCTTCTCTCGCCTATTTTGAGATCGGCTTCGAATCAATTCGGATGCAGCTGTGCAGTAGAATACCAGATTTTTACATGAAACGACTGCTTAATCTGACCTCCACAATTCCACAACCCTGTTAGTACTGGGTAATACGATACCTACCTGTTTATAATCTACCTTCAGATTTTTGATTTTCTCCGCCTCGGGGCGACAGGGGCGGAGGGAGAGAGGTCGAGCGCTGGGCTCGGCGTGAAGTAGTTCGTATTGAGTCGCGCTGGGCGTCGAACGATTATTATAGTAGCCATAGAACGGGTGAAAGCGCACGCGCATTGATTAAATCGACTTGTGGAGTCATTTCGCGGCACCCAATTATACTAGTTAAGCAGTACGGTTAGCGACGCTGTGAATGTCGAACGGGTTATTGATAATATCATTGGTTTGCCTTGTCACGGGAGTGCTATTGGAAAAGCACCGAGGCTTTTGTGGTTAGACTAATACGGAGTGAGTGTGGTGGCTCGCGTTAACGGCGTGGCTTGCAGCGACGTGGAAGAATCGTCCGGAACTACCAGCAAACCATCGCAAGGTCATATACACTCATTATACACATACACAGTTACACAACTTGCGAGGGGTCAAGGAAGTGAGACCGGCTCGAAGAAATGAGGTAAGGGTAGCTTTAAGTTCAGAAATTGTAATATTGTTCGGAGGCGCGTATCGCGTCTATTTGATCACGTTAGGACGGCGGCTGTTCTGAGACCTGTCTCCCATGGGCCCGAGATAAGGTTCGGCTGAGTCCTGGCGCGATCAAAATCTGGTAGCAGAGCGTGGTTATACCCACTTGTAAAAATTAGTAGGTACTTGGTACCAATTTACTTGTAAAAATTGTGTTCGTGTTTACAAATTCGACTTGTAGGTAGTAGTACATTGACCTACATACCAGTGTACACCTCAAGTTGAGTTTGGAATTATTAATAATAAGTACATAAATGGAATGTGAATATTCGTTGATAAAATAATTTGTTATTTACGTTCGGTTACGCACAAATATAACCTCATCACAAATCGTGTTATGATTGTCAACATTTGAGACATAGAGGAATAACCTCTAGAGCACGTAGAGGAATAAGTTCAAGAGTTGGCATAGCGTCGTAGATTTATTCACTCAACGAATATATTATTATTGTTAGTTCCGGATACAATAATTGTTATTTTTTTTGCTTATTGTTATTTATTATTGCATAATCGCGTATTGAAGTTGGTACTATGGCTCCGTCAGTAACGAAAACTATCGCAGCCAGAATCGAAGCTGAATTGAGATGGTTTTCATCGGTTGTTACGTTGGTAGGTCGCACCGATCGTGAAGATGCGTTATTGTCACGCGCTCGGCAAGTTGACGAACGATATGACGCCGTGTTAAAGTGTCACGCTGAGTATTTAGCATGTCTCGAATCGACGGATCTGTCGTCGGTGGACAAGGATGCTCAGGTGGTACGGGGCAATGTGGACCAGTGTGGGGAAATGTCCATGAGCATAATCCAGGCGGCGGCCGACATTGAGCGATCGCGCATGGGTGACGTCAGGGAATCATGTCGGCCAGCAGGCGTAGGAATTCAGGCGCCGTTGCCACCAGTACATGTACCCGAGTTTAGCGGCGAGTATGCCGATTGGCCGCGATTCCGCGATATTTTTAATAGTGTCGTGCATTCGCGTACGGATCTCTCGCCCGCCTACAAGATGGCTCAATTAATGGGTAGGCTTAACGGTGAGCCGCACGACATCTTGACCCACCTGGAGATTACGGACGCCAGTTATGAGACGGCATGGGGCCTATTAATCGACCGATATGATAATCGGCGATTAATAGTTGATGGCCTCATCGATAAGATTTTTGAAATCCCGAAGGTGTCTAACGTGTACGAAATAAGGGCGAAAATCCTTAATCCGGTCACGGTTGCGGTGAACATGTTAGATCGACTTAAGTTGTCGTTAGGGGACAATAAATATATCATCGTCAATAGGGTTTTACGGAAGTTGCCGATCGACGTGGTGGCGCGCTTTGAGCAGTCACATGGTGGCGAATCGACGGACCACCTCCCAAGTTACGATGACTTGAGGGTGTTTTTAGAAGGCGAGTGCCGGCGGGCGGATTGCCAAGGGGCATCCACGTCGCACCCTCCTCTGTCAACCCGACGTACGAGCGGGCCCAAGCCGGTTGAGCCCCGTCGGGGGGGGAAGAAATACCACGCCCTCCAATCGGAAGTGTGCGCCTTCTGTCGGAAGGAAGGGCACGGTCTCGCCGCATGCGCGGACTTTAAGGCGCAGCGGGTGCATAGACGAAGAGGGGTGGTCAAGCAGCGCTATTTGTGCTTCCGCTGCTTGGGGACTCACTTTGTACGTGAGTGCCACAGGACCACTAACTGTGGAACCTGCGGAGGAGCCCATCACGAGTTGCTATGCCTGGCGGAGAGTAGGGAGGTGCACGGAGCCTCGCCGGGAGGTCACCCCCCCTCTCCTAAGCCAGATTCGGGTGGTCGGTCACCCCCCCCTAGGGGGGGTGGGTCGGCCAGGAATCAGCGGTCGCCGCCCCCTCGGGGGGGTGGGCCAAGGGCTGATCCAGAGCACAACCCGATACCGTCGTCTTCCCCGCGGGGGGGGGATAGGCACCGAGACTCGGGCAGGGGCCCGGAGGTAGTACAGACGGGTTACGCGGCGTACTCGAATGCGGTGGGGGGCATGTTGCCACCCCCGAGTAGTCGCTTCTCCCCGCCTCTCGCAGAACGCCCTCGGCTGACGGCGCGCCCGCCACCGTTCGGAAGGATGCCAGTAGGCTACTTCCGACCGGCACGGATGTCACCGATGGGTCGGGAGGGTTACTACCCGGGTTGGGACCCGTATACTGGGACAGTATTTACTCCCCCTCCGGCAGGGGAGGAGGGAGGTGCCTCCTATTAGCAACTAGCAGCCTGTTCGTCAGTGGTGCCCACCCCGACAGTAACGGTATTATTACCGACGGCTAGGATTACTGTCAGGGGTACTGACGGACAGCCGGTGCACGTGCGAGCACTGTTAGATTCAGGGGCACAAGGTTGTATTGTGTCCAGCTGTTTAGTGAAAAAGCTGGGCCTTACATTAGAGCCATCACGGGATGGCGCCGTAGGTATAGGTGGCAATCGGGTGCCTCACCTCAGGGGTCAGACGACATTCCTGTTCGAGATGGGTGACACGGCATCGGTCACGCGGGTGAATGCCACGGCGATCGTTTTGGACGAAGTGGTTGGGGTCCTCCCTCAGACTCGGTTACCGTCTGCGGTAAAAGGGTTGACCAATGGATTGGAGTTAGCCGATCCCCACTTCGCGATCCCCGGACGGGTGGACGTCTTGCTTGGGTCTGACGTCCTCGGGAAGCTGCTCCGAAGCGGCAAACGGGAGCTGCAACCAAACGGGGTTGTGGCCATGCGTACCGCAGGTGGTTACGCGTTATTGGGCCCAGTACGGGAACCACAGCACTCAACGGATTATAGCTCCATATATTATGGCAGCGTGTTATCCGACGTCCTGCAACGGTTCTGGGCAACGGAAGAGCCACCCACCGCTCTTAGAAATAACCCACGTGATGAGGAGTGCGAAACATTCTATCGATTTAACACGGTGCGCCTCCCATCGGGTAGATTTATGACAAGGTTGCCATTTCTGTCAATTCGACCTCCGCTGGGGAGCTCATGGAGTCTGGCAGAAAAGCGGTTAGTGGCAATGGAAAGGCGCATGAAGTGGGACTCCAACTTCCGACAGAAGTATGTGGAGTTCATGCGCGAATACCTGACGTTGGGTCACATGTCGGTGTCCAGGGTTGACTATCGTCATGAGGAGCATTATGTGTTGCCTCATCATGCTGTTTTGAAGACACCTGACTCAAAGATTAGGGTCGTGTTCGACGGGAGCGCGGAGACGTCTAGCGGGGTGTCCCTGAATCAATGTCTCCATGCTGGTCCTAAGCTGACCAGAGACATTGCAGACATTCTCACGGACTTCAGGAGACACCAGGTTGTCTTCGTTACGGACGTACGGATGATGTTTCGTCAAACTGAGATTCATCCAGACGACCGTCGGTTCCAGCTGATATTGTGGCGAGAGAGCCCAGAAGAACCGATGGTCACGTACGAGCTCAACACAAACACGTACGGATTAAAGCCCAGCCCATATGTAGCCATGCGTACGCTACGAGAACTGGCTGATCAAGAACGGCTCCGCTTTCCCCGCGCGGCTGCTGTCATTGATAGGGACGTCTATGTAGACGACATTTGTACGGGCTCAGACAGTATTGAGCAGGCGCTCATCTTAAGGGATGAATTGGTGGCGCTCATGGCCTCCGGTGGCTATGAACTCAGGAAATGGCTGTCGAACTGCCCAGAGGTACTGGCAGGACTGCCAACTGAGTATCAACAAGACCCGCATTTGTTTGAGGATTCGGAGAATCTTCATGCGTTGGCCATTTTAGGGGTCCAGTATCGACCGAGTCAGGATGCCTTCACATACAGTTGTGAGGCCGAGTTGCTGTCGAAGACCTGGACCAAGCGATCGGTCCTTTCGACTATCGCACGAACGTTCGACCCAACCGGTTGGATCGCGCCGGTCACGTTCATGGGAAAGTGCTTCATTCAGAAGCTTTGGTTGGCTCAACTAGGTTGGGATGATCAGCTCACGGAGGAGCTGGCTCGGGAGTGGTCGGCATTCGTCACCACCTTACCACAGATCTCAGAGATTGAGATCCCGCGTAAACTGCTCCCGCAGGCAGGAGTCAAGGTCACCCTGCACGGGTTTTGTGATGCGTCGGAGAAGGGGTACGCGGCCGCAGTCTACCTGAGAACAGGTGAGACCGCTGGTAGGGGAACGGTACGCTTGGTACTGGCCAAGAGCAAGGTTGCACCTGTTCGGACTCGTTGGACGATTCCGAAGATGGAACTGGCAGGTGCAGCCCTTCTGACGCGGCTCTTGAACCATGTGGTGCGGAATTTGCGTGGTACGGTGGCTCTGAACGAGACGGTCTATGCATGGACTGACAGCCGAATCGTGTTATGCTGGTTGCAGACTTCGGTCCACACGCTCGAGGTATTTGTGGCCAACCGAGTCTCACAAATAAATAGCTCAGAGACTCCTCTGGTCTGGAGACATGTTCCAGGTGAGATTAATCCGGCTGACTGCGCTTCACGCGGCTGTCCGGCGCCTGCTTTGGTTGAACATTCTCTTTGGTGGGGGCCACAATGGCTGGAACAGCCACATGCGGAGTGGCCATTTAATGAGTGCGGTCGACATTCATTACCCCCAGACCAAGGCTTGAGGCTGAATGTGACTACAGTGGAACCCGCCACCGTAGACCACACCCTCTTGGAACGATATAGTTCGTTAGGGAAGTTACTTAGAGTAACGGGATGGGTAATGAGATTTTGTCAAAATTGTCGTTGTCCTGTCGCGCAGCGAAACATGTCGCCTATAATGGGACCTGAAGAACAGCGAAAGGCTCTCTCACTCTGGGTGAGAGTCGTTCAGAGGAATGAGTTCCAGGACGAAATTAGGGTCTTGAAGACTGGCGCAGGTCGATTGAAAAAAGGTCTTGTCCGCCTCAACCCGTTCATTGATGAGCATGGAATGCTCCGGGTGGGAGGACGATTACGGAATGCCGACTTGCCCTATGCAGCGCGACATCCTCTAATTCTCCCCAAGAAGGGAGCTTTGGTGGAGTTGTTGGTTAGGGACCGTCACACCAAGAATTCACACGCAGGCTGTAACACCCTTCTGGGCATTTTGCAGCGTGAATTTTGGATTTTATCGGCCCGCAGAATCATACGGAGCGTTGTGTTTCGTTGCTTGCCTTGTTACCGACTCAAGGCAGCCACAATGCAGCCACAAATGGGAGATCTCCCGGCCGATCGAGTCACGGAGGCTCGGCCATTTGCTGGCGTAGGGACAGATTTCGCGGGGCCTTTCATGGTCAAGACATCGCACCTTCGCAACGCGAAGTCGGTTAAGGCATATCTGTGTGTCTTCGTGTGTCTGGCGACCAAGGCCGTTCATTTGGAATTGGTGGCCGATCTCTCTACGGAGGCCTTTCTGGCGGCGTTAGATCGATTTGTTTCTAGACGGGGAGTACCGTCACTGATTCGGTCGGACTGTGGTACCAACTTCAAGGGCGCCGACCGGTGCTTAAAGGAAATTGTATTGTTTTTAAGTCAGAATGAGCGAGAGATTGGCACGGGCCTCGCCAGTCGGGGCATTTCGTGGTATTTTAGTCCACCTGGATGCCCCCACTGGGGTGGAATTTTCGAGGCAGTAGTCAAGTCTTCCAAGACTCACTTGTATCGGGTCATCGGCTCAACGATTCTCACCTTTGAGGAGTTGTCAACGGTGTTTTGCAGAATTGAGGCGGTCTTAAACTCGCGACCTTTGTGCCCGTTGAGCGCTGACCCGAATGACCTTGAGGCCATGACCCCAGGTCATTTTTTGATTGGCCAACCACTTAGCGCCTTGCCGGAATATCCGTATACTGATGTCAAGTTGTACCGGTTGTCACGGTATCAGATGTTACGGCAAATGAGCCAAAATTTTTGGAAGCGATGGTCGCTGGAGTATCTGCATATTCTACAGCAACGCGTTAAGTGGACGGACAGGACGACCCCACCCTGCGTTGGAGACCTCGTTCTGGTTAAGGATGCTAACCTATCACCGTTGTGTTGGCGACGGGGGCGCATTGTTAACCTGATTACGGGCAAGGATGGGTTTCCAAGGATCGCAGACGTCCAGGTGAGGGACTCGATCCTTAGACGGGCAGTTTCAACTTTATCTCGACTCCCGGGAGTTTGAGCGGACCGACAACGGGTCGGTCCGGGGGGGGTGATTGTTTATAATCTACCTTCAGATTTTTGATTTTCTCCGCCTCGGGGCGACAGGGGCGGAGGGAGAGAGGTCGAGCGCTGGGCTCGGCGTGAAGTAGTTCGTATTGAGTCGCGCTGGGCGTCGAACGATTATTATAGTAGCCATAGAACGGGTGAAAGCGCACGCGCATTGATTAAATCGACTTGTGGAGTCATTTCGCGGCACCCAATTATACTAGTTAAGCAGTACGGTTAGCGACGCTGTGAATGTCGAACGGGTTATTGATAATATCATTGGTTTGCCTTGTCACGGGAGTGCTATTGGAAAAGCACCGAGGCTTTTGTGGTTAGACTAATACGGAGTGAGTGTGGTGGCTCGCGTTAACGGCGTGGCTTGCAGCGACGTGGAAGAATCGTCCGGAACTACCAGCAAACCATCGCAAGGTCATATACACTCATTATACACATACACAGTTACACAACTTGCGAGGGGTCAAGGAAGTGAGACCGGCTCGAAGAAATGAGGTAAGGGTAGCTTTAAGTTCAGAAATTGTAATATTGTTCGGAGGCGCGTATCGCGTCTATTTGATCACGTTAGGACGGCGGCTGTTCTGAGACCTGTCTCCCATGGGCCCGAGATAAGGTTCGGCTGAGTCCTGGCGCGATCACTACCCCTTGGTAAGTCTGATTGTCAGACTTCCGGCCACTGATTACCTACCTGTTACGGCTTAAAGCGCTTTCCGAGGCACGGAGGAAATTCGGTATGTTGATTACTTATTATGTTATGCTATTGTTTCAGAGATTTAAGTAACACCGCTATTACCTTCCTGCCCACCGCAGGACTACAAAACTTGGAAACCCTTAGAATAGAGAAGACACCTTCGCTGAAATACATCCCATCGATTTATGAATTTCAGGTGAGTCATATCTATCAATTCAATTTATCAAAGAAAGGTCAATGCCACCGACTCACCGCCTTGTCTAGTTTGGCAAAACATTGACACACCAATTCACACCATCGGTAAGCCACCCCATCGTTTACTTCCTGTCGTCGCCTCAACCTCGTAGAAGGTATACGAACGAAGTTCAATTCCAAGAAGTTTAGGAAAGAACAACATTTACATTGCGGCAGTACCTATACCTATTTACCCGAAGGGAAAAGTAAAGTAGAAGAGTAAACAATTTTTTTTCTTGTCTTGGTCATCACTCGCATCCATCAGTCATCAATCACATCGGCCACAGAAAACATTGTGAGGAAACCTGAACTTATTGATATGAGTCTGAAATTGCCAACCCGCTTTGTACAAGCGTAGTGATGGATAGTCAGGTCTTCTTAGATGCGAAGAGGTCGTTGTCCTCCAGCCAAACAATATAGTAGGCTGGTATTATTATAATGCTTAGTGCAATGTCTATTATTGGCTGATAGTCGAGAGTTAAGGCCTCAAACAACATAACATCTACCAACCAGTCGTTTATCGACAGCGTCATGTAGGTTCCTTCACACTACTGTTGCACCCGACATGAAATTATCCACAAAATAAACCATTTCTTCCATGTTTCGACCCCCAGAGTCTCCAGAAAGCGTACCTGACACATCACTTCCACTGCTGCGCGTTCCGTTTCCCCGAGCGCCACAACCCCACGAGACACAAGCTGTTCGAGACTCAAGTGGCGCTCATGCAAGCGGTAAGAAATAATCAGACTATACCAAGGTCGGTACCTACTTATTGTGTTGATCAACCTGAAGTGCTTGATGATACACACACTCAGGTAGGTCCTACTTGTAAAACCGTTTCTAGACAATCAAATGATCAAGACTTCATAAGGAAGTAAAACTGCTCTTATTGGCGCGGAATTGCCTTAAGATGGCTAGAAAGAACTTAATGCACATTTGCGAAGTTTTAAAATAGAGGGAGATCAGCTGTTATCATGCGATCTTGATCCATAACACTAAAGGTGGATGATGAACAGATGGATTGATCTACACTTCTACACTATATCTACACTAATATTATAGTGGAGTGCCGAAAGACTTATACCTCGGAATCCAGGGCCGGTCAATGAATCTTCTTAAAAACTTTTGAACGGCATTGTTAAAAGCCCAAATAGTAAAGTTAAAACAAAAAATTAGCGCGCTCGTCATTTTTATTTTATTTCCACAATGTACTGAAAAACTAGCTTGTGCCAGCGGCTTAACCCGCTACAACTCGAAAATTATCCCACTAGAAGATAAAATCGGGATAAAAACTATCCTTTGTGTTAATCCAGGTTATAAACTATCTTTATACCAAATTTTATCCAAATCCGTTCAGTAGTTTTTGTGTGAAAGAGTAACAAACATACACCCTCACAAACTTTAGTAAGTACTTTATAGTATTAGTGCGCGTAGCCCGTAGCGCGTAGCCCGTAGAATGTAGCGCGCAGCCCGTAGAGTGTAGCTCGTAGGTCGAGGTATGAAGCGCTTAGCTCGTAGCTTGTAACACGTAATTTAACCCATAGCATGAAGTCCGTAACTTGTAGCCCGTAGCACGTAGCCCGTAGCGTGTAGCTCGTAGCGCGTAGCCCGTAGCATGTAGCGCGTAGCACGTAGAGTGTAGCTCGTAGGTCGTAGTATGTAGCGCGTAGCTCGTAGCTTGTAGCGCGTAGCCCGTAGCATGTTGCGCGCACCCGTAGCTTGTCGCACGTAGACCGTAGCGTTTAGCGCATAGACCGCAGAATGTAGCACGAATCCCGTAGCGTATAGGCTGGAATACACATGCTACGTAGTAGCACGAAATCATGCTAGTTTCGAGCAGCTGTCACTTAGTAGCATACAAGTAGCACGTGTATACGAAAAGTGCATGCTTGTTTCAAGGCATGCTACCTAATCGCAAGCCGGTCTATTTTTCGTGCTAACTAGCACGACGCATAAAACCTCTTTTTTGATATTCTTTGGTTTTACTACTTTATATTTTTTTTAATGTGCTGTCACCTTTTTGTTGTTTTCTGCCAGTGTCTCCAATAAAAGACTGTAAAGCCGCGTCTCCACTAAAGTCACTCGAAACGTTCCTGTTAGGCGTGCGTTTCTGGCCTCACGGAACCGCGCGGCCCAAGTGGGGATGCGGCCAAACGTTCCTGTTAGGCCGCGGGGCTCAGGCCTCGCTCACGTCCACACTCACAAGGCACGGCCGCCCGGATCTAGTGGGGACGCGGCTTATGGTAATGTCACTCAGACATGTTAAAAAGAAGTATGCTCGTAAAAAGTATGCGTTTGAGGTCTTTGCTTTGGAGCAAATGTATACAGTCGGTAAGCTTGCTACAAATGACAATACTACCTAGTAGCAAACAAGCATGCTTTTCTAGTAGCATGTGTATTTCAGGCTCCACGTAGCCCGTCGCATGTAACACGTAATTTAACCCATAGCATAAAGTCCGTAACTTGTAGCCCGTAGCACATAGCCCGTAGCACATAGCCCGTAGCGTGTAGCGCGTAGTTCGTAGCTCGTAGCGCGTAGCCCGTAGCGTGTAGCTCGTAGGGCGTAGCCCGTAGCATGTAGCGCGTAGCCCGTAAAATGTAGCGCGTAGCCCGTAGAGTGTAGCTCGTAGGTCGTGGTATGAAGCGCTTAGCTCGTAGCTTGTAACACGTAATTTAACTCATAGCATGAAGTCCGTAACTTGTAGCCCGTAGCGTGTAGCTCGTAGCGCGTAGCCCGTAGCATGTAGCGCGTAGCACGTAGAGTTTAGCTCGTAGGTCGCTGTGGTGGCTGCAAATTGGACACAAAGATACCGCGGCCTCGACATAAAAGGTTACGAAGGAACATGGGTTGTTTTTTGTCAGTAGAAGTCAGACACTCCCTTTCGCTCTGCCCAAGACCTGGAGGGGTTTATTATTTTCATGACTTTCCAACCACCCAAAAAAAAAAATAGTGTGATGTAATGAGAGGGACAAGAAAAAAAAGTTTAAAGCTAATAAATAATATTTGCATGGTACTATAATGTTAATTTATTAATATTTCGCAAAAAATAACGAGTTATATCAAAAAAAAAATGCAAAAGTTTGTGAGTGTGTACTTATGTTTGTTACTTCTTCACGTCTGAACGGCTGGAGCGATTTTAATAATATTTGGTAAGGAGTTAGCTGACACCTTGTATTATAGGATAGTTTTAATCCTGATTTTATCTTCCCGTGGGATAATGTTCGAGTTGTAGCGGATGAAGCCGCTGCTGGCAGCAGCTAGTAATATTATAGAGGCGAAAGTTTGTGAGGGTGTAAGTTTGTTACTCTTACACGCAAAAACTACTGAACGGGTTTGGATAAAATTTGGTGTATAGATAGTTCATAATTATTATTTATTTATTGACACACCAACGACTTATTCACTAAATCCTATAGCACTGGATTAGCACATAGGGTAGTTTTTATCCCGATTTTATCTTCCTGTGGAATAATTTTCGAGTTGTAGTGGGTTAAGCCGCTGGCACAAGCTAGTTTTTCAGTAAATTGTGGTAATAAAAAAAAAGACGAGCGCGCAATTTTTTTTTTTAATTTTTTATTTGGGCTTTTAACAATGCAGTCCAAAAGTTTTATGAAGATTCATTGTACGGCCCTGGATTCCGAGGTTTTACAATTTTTACGTCTTACGGCACTCCACTATTACACAGAGGAACGATTTGTATGTTTGTGTGTATGTTTGTAATGAAAAAACTCAAAAAATACTGCGCCGATTTCAAAAATTCTTTCACCACTAGAAAGCTACATTCACCCTGAGTAACATAGGCTACTTTTTATCCCTGTATTCCCACGGGAACGGGAACTACGCGGGTAAAACCTCAAGACGTCCGCTAGTCAGGTATAAAGACGTTCGTGTTTTGAGAGGGTAGAATGAAAGAATTCTAGAAAAATTACATTTTCGTTTTATCAACATTCCGTATTATGTACAGAAATGCGCGAACGGCGGTCAGCAAAGGACTCCGCGGTTCCGGAAGCGAAGATCGTTGGAGCCGATCAAGATGTTGCCGCCTCAGAACAACTCGAACATTACCACGTAAGACCTCTTTTCCAAGTATTTTGCTAGTAAACCTTTGTCTAATTCTTCGAGAATTACAGGCAAATTCGTTAAATTCGCTATTTCAAATCTAACCAGACAATCTTTCCCCAGAGACTCGCTAGAAGATGACCTATCAACAGCCACAACGAGCGAGGAATACGACGCGAACATGATGGACGAGTACTTCTCGGACTCCGGCAGTTGGGAGGACGAGGATGACCAGGGGGAGTTCCATGACCCCGTCAACAACACCCTCGGGATCGCTACCGTATCTGCGAAGTGCGGGAATTTTAGTATTACGTGAGTATTACGAATTTGTTTTAGATAAGTTGACAAAAAAGAGACATACCGAATGCACGTAGATTTGGTACTGGACCGTAAAGCTGCTTACGTACGGCCGTACCCAGCGGCTGCCAAGCCAAACGTCTGGGTTTTGTGTGATAGATATTTTGGGCCTCTAAGTTAGTGATTCCAAAAAGCTTGCATTTTTGGGGTCCATGTATATACGAGTAGGTATACCTACATAGGATTGTACAAACTGAGTTCAAATCCTTGATCTTGGATATATATAGGATACCACTTAAAGAATCCACTAATTTATCTTCTATTTTTCAGCCCACGGAAGGTGGACTGCACGCCTGCACCAGACGCTCTCAACCCTTGCGAAGACGTGATGGGCTGGTCGTGGCTCCGTGCGAGCGTGTGGTTCGTCATCACAGCGGCAGTCGTAGGCAACGTTGCCGTTCTTCTCGTCTTACTAACCAACCACACGGAGATCACAGTCCCGAGGTTCCTAATGTGCCACCTTGCGTTCTCCGACCTTTGCACTGGCCTCTACCTCTTCATGCTCGCAGTGGTAGACCTCAGATCTTACGGGGAGTTCTTCAATTACGCCTACGACTGGCAGTACGGCGTCGGCTGCAAGATCGCTGGATTCCTATCAGTATTTTCTGGACAGCTTTCTGTCATTACTCTTACTATAGTCACGTTGGAGCGCTGGTTCGCGATAACGTATGCAATTTATTTAGAAAGGAGGATCTCTTTGTCAGCCGCGGCGAAAATTATGATGGGCGGTTGGTTGTACTCTTTTTTGATGGCTGGCTTGCCGCTGGTCGGCGTGTCAGACTACTCGTCTACCTCAATATGTCTGCCGGTTGAGAGCAAGGATGTGGGAGATGCTGTGTATCAGGGAGCGATCTTTATGGTGAGCGCGTTGGCATGGGTCACGATCGTGGTGTGCTACGTGCAGATATACAGGTCTCTAGGGGGAGGGGAGAGTTATGGCGGGAGAGGGGCTGCCGCAGCGGCTGAGAGACGTATTGCGAACAAGATGGCGCTCCTCATCGGAACAGACTTGCTCTGCTGGGCGCCAGTCGCGTTCTTCGGCATCACAGCACTAGCAGGCGCTCCACTAGTCGACGTCAGTCACGGGAAAGTGCTCCTAGTGTTCTTCTACCCACTAAACGCTTGTGCAAACCCATTCCTTTACGCGATATTGACGAAACAGTACCGAAGAGACTTTATGACGTTGATCGCGCGAACGGGACACTGCAATTGGTTGGTGGAGAAGTATAAGCTGGCTGCGACCCCTCCCCCCACCGCGCACACCAACCAATCAGCGCCTGCGCAGCTGATGCCCCTCGTAGACTCTGTCTCGTACCAGAGAAGTCAGTCACAGTGTAAAGACAGTAGTGAAGTAACGCTTTAAGTGTATAGTTGTAATTTAGATTATGTTGACATTATTATACGGTTATTTATTTTTAAAGTTGTATTTTATTGTTGTTTTGCCCAGTAATATTATGCAACTAGGGATTGCAATCCTGCACTCATACTATAACAACTTCAAATTAACTTGTAGGTACATTTTTTCAAAATTCTACCAGCCTCATAATGCCTATTACCAAAGAGAAAGAGGACAAAAATTTAAACCCAGAATTCAGTGTACATACCTACATTTATTTATACCCTCTTCAACTTAAGAACAACTGCGCATGTTCTTCTAACTCACTTAACACATTGCTATCGATATATTCCACTACTAATTTGTCACCTTCCAACAATACCTCGGCTTTCATCAGCTCCGACACTTCCGCATCCATCTTTATAGGACTTATGCAGTAACTGTCCAACTGCCTAAACAATCGAAGCTTTACAGAACTGATTTTGTTGTTATCATTCTTAATATTACAAGAATCACAGATACTGTCAATAGAACGGCCGAGAGTCCATTTTGAACTGATGAATACTGGTACAGTATCTTTTAAATCTGGATCTAAAGTCACTGATTCAAACTTAGTGATACTGTCCTCTTCTTGAATGATTCTTATTGGTTTGGGGTCCATGTTTAAAGGTTTTTTGATGGCAAAGTATACTCTGTCAGAAGGTGGGATGGCTTTAGGGCCGACTGCTTTTTGCTTTATTCTCATCAGGTGTATTTTTGAGGCAGTCTTCACTTTAGCTGATGATTGGAGTGCCTTGCGGATGTTTTCAGTGATCTGTGGAAGATACCAGAGGAGTAATTAGAACTTCTGTGCATTTGATTCAAGATTTTCATAGTAGCTTACAGTAATGGTAGGTAGGTACATAAACCAACTCAATATTAAATGCAGTTTACCTTTTCTTGTAAATGTTTGTTGGCCTCTCTGAACTGTCTCCTTGGAGCTTCAAATTGCTCTACCTTGGCTGCCATTGTTTCATCATCTATTTCTGGACAAGTACTGGAAAATACAAAATATTGAGATCAAAGATCGAAAAAAAAAATACCAAGACACATCTTGCTTGGGTAACACTTTTTGTGTGGGTGGTGGGTGGAAAATCATCGAATAACCCCCCCCCCCCCCACTCTAGGGCAGAGCGAAGGGGAGTGTCAGACTTCTACTGACTAAAAACCAAACCCATGTTCCTTCTTCGCCCTTGTGTCGGAGCCGCGTTAACCTTTCGACAAACCACAGCCCCGACGGGTGCTTGGGTAACACTTAGACCACAATTCCAGAGCCAACTCGAAAAGGCGTTTAAGAAATAAAATGATTTAAGAGAAAGGGAACACAAGAGAAAGGGCAAGTTTGTGCTTATCTATAACATGACAATATTGTAGATTACACAGACAAAATACTTACGGATGAAACCTATGCTCAATACAATAATGTTTATTACACTTTGTACACAACATTTCATGTAGATTTCCCTTCCTGCATCCGTTTTCTGAACATCTGAATATCTGATCATCATTTTTGAGGTTAAATTCCTTGGGTTTTGGCGCCAACTCGCATTCACCAGACAGGCAGTGTTCGTTGAAATGTTCCCTGCAGCATACCTTGCCACATTTGCATTGAAGAGGAAGAAAGTCAGTCTGATTGCAGTTCTGATACTGGCAGTGTTCACCAAGTGTAGGAAACTCCATCTTCTTAATAAGTGCTTGCCTTTTACCAACCTCAATCAAAGCACTAATTAATGAACTTTACAAAGGTTTCTTTCAGAAAATATTATAATTTCTTGTAATGATAAGCACAAAACGGAAAAAACAAATAAATAAATAACATATCGCACAACAGGATAGCCAGTTACATTTACCATAAGAGCGAGAAGGACAGCGTCTGCAGACGTTAAACATAATTGAAATTCCATAACCGAAACGCAACTCCGATACGTCAGTGTCATTAGTGTCATATTCGCGTAGACAGAGAATAGGTATACACAAGGCATCAGCGTATTCGGTAAGAGACAGCGATAGTTATTATCCGATTAATGACAAATGACATGAACTGACAAAGAGAACCACCTAACCTGTATTGCTACACACTTTGGTCGGGTAATTTATACAAACAAATTATCGTCGTATTAAATGAAATAATTATCAATTATCTTTACTTGTTATTGACAGAAAATAGTTGTACGTACAATAATCATTTGATTTACTTGATGTAATAGATGGAAAATGCCACTTACCGATGAAAGGATATGTTTGGTTGATTTCGTTCACTACGGCTTTTACAGCCATATATACAGCAATTCACCATCACTACACACTTAATATTACTTTCTGGAATATCACTAAGTTGCAAATTACACAAAATAAGCGTATAACAATTTTTATCTAAGAAAATATTCTGACATCACAAATATTGCTTGCCATCATGGCTAGTGATGGCAAACAACAAAAAACCGATACGCAAAAAGAGATGAAAAAACGATGCTATGTCCTGTTCACACATACACATTTTGCCATAGTGTTGTCTCACTTTCGTAATTCTTATTATTTTAATAGCTTGTCTATACCATTCTCTGTCTACGCATATTCGCAAAAGTGGCAGTCATTGTGGTCGTTCAGAAATCGAATGTATTCAAGTGTGAATTCTACGACAGGGTAAGCAGTGGCATCAGTTTCGTAATATCCTACTAATTCAGTAGACAACCAAGCTTGCAAACATGGTTTTCCTTTCCCAGATATTGTGTATCTCTAGCTCGCTAGCTAGAGTATATATGTGGTCCAGTCGACTGCATGGCCACGGGATGTAGTTTGACTACAGATTATTTCTCGTGGTAGTGAGGTCGGCTATAGAAGTTCAAGTACTACTTTAATAGGCGCCACATAAAAATAACGCTGAGGGGAAAGCGGGGGGGTGTGTTCGCGCATGGGTACACTCGCGCACGAAACTACTAGGCCTATTGTTTTATTTTCGAACTAGCATTTCGTTTGCGGCTTCGCATAATAATATTGCTTATTAGGTTGACATCGAAAAATATATTAAATAAAATATCAATAAATAGAATAAATTTACACACATTTTGTGTGTGTTATAAATTTGTTCAATTAAAAACACATTTCTTCTCACTGTAGACTCGCAATATTTTGTTGTCCTGCGGTGACCAGGGCCTGATTTAGAGTTCTGACCGCCCTAGGCTAACTATGAATACGCGCCCCCAGCCTGTCCTGTCCTACCTTTTCATACAGGTGCAACAAATTAAATTACAAGTACAGAAGAGAGCTCGTAACCTAACCCGCATCCCCGACGGGCGTCGAGCCTTGCGAGCCCCCTTCCATGTTGCTGACATCTCTTTGAGGCGCCCGTGAAACACGAACGCGCCGTCGACACGGCCTGTCGTCGTCATAAGACGGACGGACGGTGAGCTAGCCCATTACTCACAGTCCACAGGCCCGCGTCTACGGTGGCCGGAAGCATCACGTGGCCCCCGACGCCCGGAGCGCCTCCCGGCTGCGAGCTGGGACGAGAGGTTCTCTCCCTCTCACGGTGAGCCACCTCCTTCGCTAGCATCATTGCTTCGCAGAAGGAGGCGACGGCGTCCTTTTCCTCCTCGCTCCGGACCATGGCTTGCACCAGGGCCGGACGCGAGAGGTCGCCGCCGCCGATCACCGCTGCGAGAACACGGTGGGGCTCCGCCCAAGCGGGGCGGACCTCCACGGTGTGCTCCACCGTATCCTCCGGCCGATCCTCACAATAATGGTTGCATCTGGGCGTTTCCTCCTCTTCGGTGCAGGTACCTTCTCAAACAACCATGTCCGGTGAGGACGTTCGTGAGACGGAAGGTGAGGGCACTGTGGCGCCTCTCAAGCCACCCTTCAAAGAGGGGACGAACCGCCAATATGGGGCGTGCCCTGCACGGGGTTGCGACAGTCACTCTCTCAGATCGCACCGGAGGTCTGTCCGCTGCGCAGCAATTTGCCGCGGCAAATTGACCCCCCGGTGAAGCGCTCGCTCCTCGCGCGCCATTCATGCAGGCGCGCGAGGACTATCGCCTCCAGCCCATAGCGGCAAACCGGCAAGGTTTGCCGCCTCGCGGGAGATCGTGCGGTACCCCCGGACTAGCCTTACGGCCATCACATTTTTTTTTCATGACACCTGATGGCATCCACCGTCGAGCGCCACTTGCGAAAACCAAACTGGTGTTCCGCAAGATCCGGACCCGATTCCCTCAAGGTATTCGGCGAGGCGGTTTGCAATTACTCTTTCTAAGAGCTTGCCCACCTCGTCGAGCAGCACAATGGGCCGGTATGCGGACGGCGAATCCGCAGGGCGCCCCGGTTTCTGAATGAGGACCAGCTTCTCCGTCTTTCAACGAAGCGGGAACTGGCCTCTTTCCAAGCACGCGCTTAAGAACCCCTCCAGCCGGGGCCCAAGAGCCTCTTAGGCCAGGACCCAGGTTTCAGGTTTTGCCTTTACCGAGACCTCTCTTTTTCTCACTTAATCCTCCTATCCTACTCTCACCTGTGTCAAACGAAATGAAAGAAAGAAATCACAAATGCAAAAAAACATTGCTTTGCAATGAGAGAGGCACGCGCGGTTAAGCGCTCATTTTATTTTTTAACACACGTATTTTCCCAAAATTACCAAATATTACTAGATAAGTCTCAGCTCAGCGCCGCGCCCGCCCGCCCCCTAAGTTCTTGCGCCCTAGGCTCTAGCCTTATTAGCCTGTGGGTAAATCAGGCCCTGTGCGGTCCGTTTCATGCATTGTTTTAAATTATCAATAATATTATTATCGGCCTCTCTCTTCATAAAACAATTTACGTCATAATAATGCGCAGCTTGACCCCCCAGCGCTATTCTTACGTGGCGCGACCTTTACCGACACGTCTTTCTGAAAAGGGTAATTTAGTCAAATACAGATTATTATAGACGGGAAACAAACAAAACACACAGCTAATTTATTAAGCAAATTTTATTGCAAGAATAAATAAAATACATTTAACTTAGAACAATACCACACATTGGTGTCACTTGACTCACGGTAACATTTCCAGAATTTTCTTAAAACAGTGGGTGTAGATAAAAATGCAATTTCCGACCAAAATCTTACAAGGCCACTACTGGTCCTTTTCTGGCAGTTAAAATTACTGGAGGGTACTAAATTTTGAACTGTAATATAATATTTATAAAACTAATAGGTATAAAAAATTTGCGCTACATTCGGTAGACAAGAGACTCACGAGGTAGTTACGCCTACTAACTGTACTGTTTTTTAATCAGTTCATACACAGTGACAATGAAATCCTGTCGACATTTTCCAATTTATTTTTATACTGAACAATACCCATTGCACTAAATATTTGAAATATTTAATGCAAAGGAAATTATCCTTCTTGTTTTTACAGCCAGCTGTAAAACCATCTGACAGTGCGAGAAAGAGATGGCGCTATACTTTGCATAGTTCCATCCCTATCTCGCATTCGAATGTCAAAGTCATCTTTCTGTCAGTTTGACATTTGCTTACGGCAGAATAATATCAGCACGGTGTACAACTTTCTTCCTCAACTACATGAGTTTCAAGGTTTCCATAGCAGCTTGTAACCTATCGATTTCTCCCTGCGATTGCGCTAATTTCTCAGAGTTGGTCTTCTGTACTTCGGCCGGTACTTTGGTTTCGTAGTCGTCGGCAGCCATTGCTTGTTGCAATTTGGTAATCGTTTGGGAGAGGGTTTCTTTCTTCTTTTCTAGTTTTGTTAACTCTTTTTCGGGGTCGATTAGGCCCTAGAACAATAGAATGATCTTTTAAATATTGTGAGATGTAAGTGAATTTTGCGGTCTGGCAACACCAGTTTAAAAGATGTTGCTGGTAAATAGTTCAGATGTTTACGACGATCATAGACGTCAGAATAAGGTTCAAGTCATGAGACTAGCAAAGTAAGAGTTCACTCAACTAGTTGCTTTGAACTTACAAATGCAGAAACCAAAATCTTAGATTTCAAACATAACTTCCAAAAAATACGGTAAACTTTAACCGCCTTATTAATAAAAATAGTTAAACCTGGTTTAACTATTTTTATTAATAAGGCGGTTAAAGTTTAACATAGAATTAAGTAGTTAAAAAACGTTACATACCTTCAAAACGAGATGCACTTCAATCTTATCCGACACAGTCAGTATGGAGCAGCCAATGGGAGGCTTCTCATCCGACAACTCACTGTTGGCTAGCGACTGCACACTCCTGAACAGACCTCTCAGGGTTTCCACCTATAAGAACAGAACCAGAATACAGTCATGAAGCAACTGCGCTTAGATACGTTGGTATCGCTAATAGACAGGTATCATTCAATAAGGGATCGGACAAAAAAAAACTAATTAGTCCGTCAGATAGATTTCCAAAAAATATTAACCACGTATTTTTTTCTTTTCTCACGTAAACAAAAAATGAAGACGATGCAGTGCTTCGAAAACTCGTGTGACGTCATATGATAGTACATTTTGTACCTTCAATTGACGTTTCAAGCCCCACTCCATGATCTTTGGCGCGCTTTATCTTCGTCAATTTTTATTGTTTTGATAAAACAATAAAAACTTTTTAACAAAAAATAAAACCGACTTTAAAAAAAGAAACACAAAAAAAAGCAAAATAAACTTTAGAAGAAAAATCAGTTTCTGAAGTCGGTGGCAAAAAAATGAAATCAAACAAACAAAAGTCACCGACTTCAGAAACTGATTATTCTTCTAAAGTTTAATTTGCACTTTTTTGTGTTTCTTTTTTTAAAGTCGGTTTTATTTTTTGTTAAAAAGTTTTTATTTTTTTTGTTAATGTGAAAAAAGAAAAAAAATGTGTTCAATATTTTTTGGAAATCTATCTGACGGACTTTAGTTTTTTTTTGTCCGATCCCCTAATTGTAGATATTAATTCATCATGCCTGGTGAGATGAAGTCTATTGGTTTACAGTCTAACTGGGAAGCAGCTGAATAACAGAATTTTACATAATGTATCCACTAAAAAATAAAACCGACTTCAAAAAAAAACAAAAAAGTGAAAAATAAACTTTAGAAGAAAAACCAGTCTCTGAAGTCGGTGACTTTTGTTTGTTTGATTTCATTTTTTTGCCACCGACTTCAGACTGGTTTTTCTTCTAAAGTTTATTTTTCACTTTTTTGTTTTTTTTTGAAGTCGGTTTTATTTTTTGTTAAAAAGTTTTTATTTTTCACATTTTAGTGGTTCACATGTTCATGGGTCAATGTGGACAATGTAGCTTTTTTTGAGTTTTGTTGATTTTTCAAAAACCACTTGTCCGATTTCGAAAAAAAAAATATGGGACCATTTCGGAAGTATACCCTTTCCAACAAAGAAAGAATTTTTCAAATCGGTTAGCAAGTGACGGAGTTATGCCCGAACAAACATAAAAAAAAAAAAAATACAAACATCCGAATTGAGAACCTCCTTCTTTTTTAGAAGTCGGTTAAAAAACACGTATCCAATATTTTTCGATAATTTAACTGACGGACTAAACAGTATCATATTTTTTTGAGTCAGTCCGATCCCCTATTGGGCAGTATTCACAGTCAACCTGAAGCAATTATTACACATAATAATATTCATGTTTCATTGGGCGTGTGCAGATCAGAAAATTCATCCATCGTGTTCTGAGCGGCTTCGTATAATTTAGTTATGCCGACTGCTTTTTACCGATATCTAAAGACTCGGCTCGGGAGACTCGGATAATGTCGCCCCCTATAACACACTTGGCGCCTCTGTTGAACCCTTCGCAGATTGTAGGTGCAAGGGAATGGTACGACGGTCATCTAGAATCTTCGGGAAACCTCGCTAATAACTCTTTAGGTATAAAGAGTCGCGTAAAGTTTAGTAGGTACTAGAATATACCGCCGTAGGTAGTAAGCGGCGCGAGGCCCGTAGGTATAGTTCCATTGTAATTTCGACCGTATGCCGAGGGCGTAAAGTAACTTCTTCCTTGTCGGTTCTTTTATCTTTAAATTTATTTTTTTGTTAATGTTTTTTTGTGGATGCTTTCTTGAATAATAGAGAATTATCTCGAATATCTTTTGTTTGCGTGGGTATAAAAGGACCGATTGAGGACGAAGTGAGTTCACTTTTAAGCGAGACAACGAAAGGTTCGAAGAGATATCTAATTATCTAGTGCGATAAAGTGTTCAGTACGGTTTTGCGATTGTGTATAAGTGTTTTGTGAGTAGTAAAGTTAATTCATGTGTTAAATTGGTAGCGTTTTTATTTATCCCATACCCAGCTCGTAACAGTATGTTATATCTAAACATTTTTGATTTAGCAGCTCGAAAAACATGCTCGAACATTGTGTCACCGCGCCAACACTAAGAAGAAGTGATGGTGAAGCTTTGGCTTTTATATAATTTTGACGTTTTAAAAGTCTTTATTCAGAGAGTCAAAACTAAAACCTACTATTCTCTTACCTTTAACTCCGGAGATATGATGAGGTGGGCCGTGGTCTTCTGCTTATTGGTTAGGTTGTACTCCGAGCGAGTCGATCTAATGAGATGCACCATTTTCAGAACAGTGTCCACATCAGATTCTAGGTCTTCTGATCGCCATGGCGTGTCGGCGTCCTGGCGAAATACAGAGAATTTACATTTTAGTTGATTTGAAGATGAAAATGCGGCATGCCATATTTGAGCAGCAGGCCAATTATTTAATACCAGCTTTTGCCAGCGGCTTCGCCCGCGTGAAAATGTCAATTTTCCATACAAACTTTCATCCCCTATTTAACTCCCTTAGGGGTTGAATTTCGAAAAACCCTTCCTTACTCCTTGTCTACATTATAAAAGGAACCTCTGTGCAAAATTTCAGCTTTCTAGGTCCAAGGGTTTGGGCTGGGCGTTGATGAGTCAGTCAGGACTTTTCTTTTTATTTATATAGATATTAATAAACTTTGACCCAATGTAGGAATTTGTCTTGTGTGGGCCAAATATTTAAAGTTACACACACAACGAGACCCGGAACAACACTATCTGTAGGCCATACAAATATCTGTTCCGCGCGGGGATCGAGCCCACGGCACGGGACGCGGCAGTTAATCACTCCGCCACTGCAGTGGCGTGCGCCCTATATAGGCTCTTAGGCTTAGCCTACCTTACCAACTGAGTTGAACTGAGCATTTCTTTTATCTAATTATCCATGTAATAAAATAACAATACGTACAAAACAATAATAAAAAAGTTCAAACTCCTGGTAAAATACTTTGAGCAATTTTTCGCGAACGAATCTTATATTTACAGACTTGCTTAGGCTAGCATTCAAATAGCCTAAAACCCATTCATAATTTCACGCACACACCGTCACATCGTTGAATGATCGGTGCATATTTCCGTGTCCATGAACCGCACACATGCATGTCAGCTCCACCGAGAGGAGGCGGCCTGTGATTGGCTGCAACAATACAAGGCCACGATTGGGCGGCCATCTTGAACCCACAAACTCGGCGCGAAGTTCAAATTTGTTTTTTTTTTACGTTTTTTGCAATTTTCAGGCCAGTGCTAGCTTGAATACTGACTACATACGTCTTACAACCGCGTAATAATCAACATACAACCTAGCACTGGCCTGCAAATAGCATAAATGTAAAGAAATTAAGAAATTTGAATTTCGTGCTAGGCGTGTTTCGTTCTTCCGTGCACAGATAATAGCAGCACTGACAACACATTTCATTGAGTGATTTCCGCATTTCGTATAATCCTGCAAAATTTTGTTGACCGCTGTTGTGAACAAACTCGATATAAAAATGATGCAATTTTATTTGGTAGTATTTTTCTATCGCCAAATTAGAAATTATAGTTTACGTGAGGCAGCCATTATTGTTTCATTGTTGTGTTGTGACAACTTGACAAGCAATTTATAGCGCGATTTGTTTTGAAACCGAAAACGTACAGATATTGTCAGATATTAGTTAACATTATTAACAGTAGTGTATTGTAAATATTAGTGTATTATTTGTGTATTCAATAATTCCCCTAACAAATAATAACAATGGTTTTTACTTGTGAAGTTTGTGCTGGTAATGTGTGTTTGAGAGATGTTAAAGGTAATAAGTTTTCTCAATTATCGTATAGTGATAAGATGCAAGTTGTATCTAAAGGTAGATGTGTACCTGAATTACGAGAATTAATCCAAAAATATAGTAATTCATCGCGTACTCGTCATTTTAATCCTCATAATTAAACAACATTTACCTGGCTGTGTGGCTGAATACACACAAATAAATTATTGATGAGATATTTGAGGTGGCCGAATCT
Organism: Diarsia mendica; assembly: GCA_949316265.1. Taxonomy (NCBI): domain Eukaryota; kingdom Metazoa; phylum Arthropoda; class Insecta; order Lepidoptera; family Noctuidae; genus Diarsia; species Diarsia mendica. The sequence continues at coordinate 22,189,127 of OX438899.1, forward strand.
TACTTCTGTTTGCATCGTTAGAAAATCATGAGTTGAACCTTGAGTTGTGGTGAGTTTTTGAATTGTACTTATTATAAAATTTTATACTTAAATGTGTTTTTTTTTTGCTGTCAATATTTCGTAGCCTACCCACTGTACGGGACCACTGCACGCCACTGCGCCACTGAGCCAACCGTGCCGTCAGTACTGGTTGATCACGACACATCTCGCTTTAGCAACAGATGAAGATCATCATTCTCAAACTCAAACTCAACTCAAACTCATCCCAAATTCCCAATCTATTTGAGGTCAGCGCAACATGTCTTCTTCTTCCATACTTCCCTATTTCTCGTCATCTCAGCAGTCACCTCCTTTCTAGCCATATCATCGTTCACACAGTCCATCCATCGCTTCTTTGGTCATGACACTTTTCTGACTACAATAGAGGATCGGACTGGGTCAAAATAATATGATTCTGTTTAGTCCGTCAGTTAGATTATCGAAAAATATTGAATACGTGTTTTTTGTTTTATCAAATCAATAAAAAATGACGAAGATAAAACGCGTCAAAGATCTTGGAAAGGGGCTTGAAACGTCACTTGTGTCGTCAAAATGTATTATCATATGACGTCACACGAATTTTCGAAGCACTGTATCGTCTTCATTTTAAGTTTACGTGAAAAAGAAAAAAATACGTGTCCAATATTTTTTGGAAATCTATCTGACGGACTAATTAGTTTTTTTTTTGTCCGATCCCCTGTTCTCTTTGAATTAATATTAAATAAATTACACAAATTATTTCAAACTATTGTATGCCTAACATGGTAGAGCAGTGCAACCGCACATAAAAAATAAACACAAAACAACCCTGTAACCACTGTCTCACAATAAAGATCTTTGACTTTGTCTTTTTAGTTTTTACAACCTTCAGCAAGGCCTCAAACAAAGAATAGTACATTGTTCACCGAGAGAAGAAAGTGACCGATTACCGTCGAGGGTGTCGTTTAAAGCCCGAAGCCGTAGGCAAGGGCTTTAAAACACTCGAGATCGGGAATCGCACTTTCTCTCGAGTGATACATAGTGCTTTATACTACACCTACGAGGAAAATAAAAAACTAAATTTAAATTCTAATTCAAATTGAAAATTTGCACCAATGGCGTCTGCAATTTTCACATGTTCTTTTTTACCCACGACGGAACGGAGACGGTATATGCGTTTGGGGTGAGAGGTTGTTTGTTTGTTTGTTTGTGTGTTTGTTTGTTTGTGTGTTTGTGCAAATACATGTTGCCATTTTTCTCCAAAACTACAAGTCCGATTTTGATGCAGTTTTCAGTTATGGGTTCGGGTTTGATTGGTGCATGTTCTTAGATAGGTGTTACGGTGACAACTCACCAGGGGGCGCTGCAGCAAACATTTTTTGTGCAAATCAAAGTTGCCAGTTTTCTCCAAAACTACAAGTCCGATTTTGATTCAGTTTTCAGTTATGGGTTAAGGTTTGATTGGTGCATGTTCTTAGATAAAAAAAATAAAAATAAAAGTAAAAAGTTTAAAATAAAAAGCAAAATTAAAAATTTTGAAAAAACCCACGACTGTTAAAAATTAATTGAAAAAAGGATAAAATAACATAAAACACCCACCCTAAAAAAACCCAAGAATGTCCGTCGGGAGCTGAACATTGCAAAATTTAATGTCAGCCCCCGACGGACATTCTTGGGTTTTTTTAGGGTGGGTGTTTTATGTTATTTTATCCTTTTTTCAATTAATTTTTAACAGTCGTGGGTTTTTTCAAAATTTTTAATTTTGCTTTTTTTCAAATTGTAATCTGAGCGGGAGAGAAAAGTGTATGAAAATTCATTCTCTCCCGCTCAGATGCGTTTTCTCCCCGCATATTTGTTCGATATGCAATGACGTACTTTCTACCGTAAATTTGATAAAGTATCAAGGTACTTTCCAAGCAGGTGTAGTATAAACCTCATTTACATCAATCGTTTATATGACTCACAGTAGGATAGCTAGCCACACAGATGGAGGGGCAGCTGGTGTCCTTCCTTGGCAGACGCTGGAACAGCTCCTCGCTCACGAACGGCATGAAGGGACTCAACAGCTTCAGTCCATACTCCAGGGTAGTGTACAGAGTGCGACGGGCGGCTGATTTTTCCGTTTCTGTGCCGGTGGTGAAGACTGGTTTGAGGTATTCCTTGGGGTAAAAGACATTTATATTATTAAAGAGCTGCCAAATCGGTTCTTTCATACAAATTCTATGAATATGAAAAAAAATCAGTCATTGGGAATATTTATGTTGATTAATAAAAAATATAATAAAAATATGTTGATTAGACCAAAATAATTATTTTGGCTTTTGAGTTGATGTAATTTTTTATGTTGTTTTTATTAATTCTCTTGCTTTTGGGACAATGGCAAAAAAAAATGATCGCAGTAGCAGGGACACGTATCAAGTTAGCACAGACCGGTAGGTAGGTGGATGTAGCATTGAATTGGACATCGTAACAATAACAAATAAAACTAAAAGTCCTCGTGATCTATTAATCTACAAAAAGACAAAGAATGGGGCAACTACATACAAATTTTAAGAAAACATGGTACAGACATCAAATTTTATTTAATAGATTGTTATCGACTTTATCGCTAAAGTTTAAAATTAATCGGAAGAAATGTACAATTTCCGGTAGCTGTAGATAAATACGATGTAGGTCTTAAGAAACTTACCAGATACACATCACAAAGGTCATAGAGCCACAGATTGTAACAGTGCGTGGTGGCAGACGGGAAGTCGTACGAAGAGAAGCCGACGTTCACTTTGTTGACGGCGAGCGCGAGCCGGGACAGCATCCAGCGGTCCATCGGGGACAGCTCTGAAGGTAGACTGGGGCTGTGTACCTGGTGTGGTAATAGTAGGTTACTCAGAAAGAATATGAGAAGCTATTTTGTAAATGAATGATATCATGTTGTGCAAACCTAAAACAAATTAGGATAAAAGGCGGTTAAAATGAAACCAAAATAAGAATGCTCATTCCTATTAGAGTACTTTCTCTCGGTCCTTCCTTCTCTAACAAAACGATAAGTCCTATTACTCCCTCGACCGCTCCTCACCTCATAGACGGTGTTCTTAGGGAAGTACAGCAGCGCGAACTTGGTGGCGTTCCACAGCTTGTTGCAGAAGAACCGGTAGCCCTGCACGCGCAGTATATCCTGGACCACACTATACTGACCTCATACACGGTGTCCTTAGGGAAGTACAGCAGCGCGAACTTGGTGGCGTTCCACAGCTTGTTGCAGAAGAACCGGTAGCCCTGCACGCGCAGTATATCCTGGACCACACTATACTGACCTCATACACGGTGTCCTTAGGGAAGTACAGCAGCGCGAACTTGGTGGCGTTCCACAGCTTGTTGCAGAAGAACCGGTAGCCCTGCACGCGCAGTATATCCTGGACCACACTATACTGACCTCATACACGGTGTCCTTAGGGAAGTACAGCAGCGCGAACTTGGTGGCGTTCCACAGCTTGTTGCAGAAGAACCGGTAGCCCTGCACGCGCAGTATATCCTGGACCACACTATACTGACCTCATACACGGTGTCCTTAGGGAAGTACAGCAGCGCGAACTTGGTGGCGTTCCACAGCTTGTTGCAGAAGAACCGGTAGCCCTGCACGCGCAGTATATCCTGGACCACACTATACTGACCTCATACACGGTGTCCTTAGGGAAGTACAGCAGCGCGAACTTGGTGGCGTTCCACAGCTTGTTGCAGAAGAACCGGTAGCCCTGCACGCGCAGTATATCCTGGACCACACTATACTGACCTCATACACGGTGTCCTTAGGGAAGTACAGCAGCGCGAACTTGGTGGCGTTCCACAGCTTGTTGCAGAAGAACCGGTAGCCCTGCACGCGCAGTATATCCTGGACCACACTATACTGACCTCATACACGGTGTCCTTAGGGAAGTACAGCAGCGCGAACTTGGTGGCGTTCCACAGCTTGTTGCAGAAGAACCGGTAGCCCTGCACGCGCAGTATATCCTGGACCACACTATACTGACCTCATACACGGTGTCCTTAGGGAAGTACAGCAGCGCGAACTTGGTGGCGTTCCACAGCTTGTTGCAGAAGAACCGGTAGCCCTGCACGCGCAGTATATCCTGGACCACACTATACTGACCTCATACACGGTGTCCTTAGGGAAGTACAGCAGCGCGAACTTGGTGGCGTTCCACAGCTTGTTGCAGAAGAACCGGTAGCCCTGCACGCGCAGTATATCCTGGACCACACTATACTGACCTCATACACGGTGTCCTTAGGGAAGTACAGCAGCGCGAACTTGGTGGCGTTCCACAGCTTGTTGCAGAAGAACCGGTAGCCCTGCACGCGCAGTATATCCTGGACCACACTATACTGACCTCATACACGGTGTCCTTAGGGAAGTACAGCAGCGCGAACTTGGTGGCGTTCCACAGCTTGTTGCAGAAGAACCGGTAGCCCTGCACGCGCAGTATATCCTGGACCACACTATACTGACCTCATACACGGTGTCCTTAGGGAAGTACAGCAGCGCGAACTTGGTGGCGTTCCACAGCTTGTTGCAGAAGAACCGGTAGCCCTGCACGCGCAGTATATCCTGGACCACACTATACTGACCTCATACACGGTGTCCTTAGGGAAGTACAGCAGCGCGAACTTGGTGGCGTTCCACAGCTTGTTGCAGAAGAACCGGTAGCCCTGCACGCGCAGTATATCCTGGACCACACTATACTGACCTCATACACGGTGTCCTTAGGGAAGTACAGCAGCGCGAACTTGGTGGCGTTCCACAGCTTGTTGCAGAAGAACCGGTAGCCCTGCACACGCAGGATGTCCAGGTTCAGGTCCCGGCCTTGAGCCATGGCGCACAGGGCGAATCTGCACATGGAAATAAGGAGTTATAGTGGAATTGAATAAAGTACACTGTTGTCTGGTAGAGATGGATAGAATATACTTTATCTACCCAAATATCATAAACCCTCACTAATGCGTTCAAAAACCAGCATTACCAACCAGCAGAAATAAACAGAACTGTTATGAACTCATAACCTACTGTTTTCAGTAGGTTATGAGTTTAAATTTGGAACAGGTGTCAAATTCAAGTGAGTGTGCTATTCTAGTATCTACATTAAAACAGATAGCTATCGATACGAAACCCCAATTCAGTATGATTTTAATTATAAATCGCACGACATTTTGATCTCGAGTGACACAAGAATAGTGACTTTGTTCGTTTGCCTATGATTTAAAAAAAAAATACAGATATCCGAAACGCCGCCATTTCGAGCTGTCATTTGTTCGTTATTTTTTATTGCATTACACTGGTAACAATGCTGGTCATTTCCCTATGGTTCCTGACAGCCATGCACCCATCATAGAGCCCTTATGATATTTGGGTAGATAAAGTAGTGTATGCAACTATACATAATTAGGCATTACAACACTCGTGTGATGCTATTACACTTGTGTTGTAATGCCCTTCATTATGCACAGTCGCATAAACTACTATTAATGTACAGAAGTCAGCTTATCTAGCAGTACTTCAGAATCTGTCAAATTTCTTAAATGGATTTACAGTTCCGGGTAATTTGATGTTATGGAGTCTGTTTATGCAAATTCTCAGAGCTCTTTTAGAAGAGGGTGTTCTAAGAAATACTTTTTTTCAATAAAATCTCGATTCATAGTTCGATGTTTGATTTTACCAGCCGCTTACTGTATTGCAGTATCAGAAGGTAAATAAGTAATCGTAAGGTAGTTAGTTGAATGTCTGAATTACTTACACAAAAGAAATGGTTAAATTATCCCCTTCCCAAATCATTAAAAAAATAAACGAATAAAGAAAAAAATTGCACTACATGTGACTTCAGAAATTTCTCAGCAGCAGCCACGGAGTCAGGATTTATGCCCGGTTTATGGCAATAGGCTATAACATACCTGGCGAAATGTGGTTATACTATCACGTAAATCTCTGCCTAGCCTTTCAGGGATGTATATTATGTAAATGAGACTCTAAAATACCTGAGCGCATCAGTCCCACACTCCGGTATCCCATTGGGATAGTCCTGCTTCTGTCCCTGCTTCGCCTTCTCCACCTCCTTAGGGTCCAGGTTGGATTCCTCCAGCTGTTCGTGCAGGGTCTCCAGCGCGACCCCTCGCACCACATCCACGGGGTCGATGACGTTGCCCAGAGACTTGGACATCTTGCGGCCGTGGGCGTCGCGTACCATAGGGTGGAGGTAGATTTCTCTGTGGAAGATAGGTGGAGTTAGGTTGTGTGGAGTTCTGTTGTTCTGCCTAGCCCCACGGGAAAAAGGCGTGAGTTTATGCGTGTATGTAAAGTTCTCTTAGTACTGTGTAACTATTAAGAAGCCGGTATGTTTTAGAACCAAAGAATTCTAAGACATGCGACAACTGCCAACCCGCACTGTTAAACTCACTGGCATTTGCCCAAAAAAAAGTTCCTTTAAAATATTATGTTGTGCTCTTCTGCGTATACGAAACAATAAAGTATTTTGGAACCATTTGTTTTATGATTAAGTGACTTATAACTTTACAAGTCATTCTGATATCAACTCAGCTTCTATGGCGACAGAGTTCTGTATAAAAAATATGTAAAGACTTTACCAAATTGTAAAGGATTCTTTCCAAAGAAAGGCCTTTGACTAACAGTGGAGCGATCACAGAAAGTTGAAATTGAAAACAACAAATTCTGGACTCTATCGTCAAAATAATAAAGAAACATTTGACTTACTTGAAGGGTAGTTTCCCAAGTAACCGTTGTCCGAAGAACACCATCCGAGCCACCCAGAAGAATAAGATATCGTGTCCAGTTTCCAGTAGTGTTCCCGGGTACAATGCCTGTCGAAATTACCAGTTATTATACATACAGTGCGATCAAATTATCTTGGCAGCTCCGAACTTCGTGCAGGTCATTTTGTTACAACGAATGTGTAAAAGTGTTATGATATTTATTTTATTTGTATTTCTCACTGTTTAAATTAGATATTTTCTGATCGTTTAAGTATTGGTTTATCTGGCAATAACAGTTTTATTCCCAAGTTTACATGCGTAAAATTTCGCAAAGCCTATGTTCAGAGCTGCCAAGATAATTTGATCGCACTGTAGTATTATGAGTAATACTTCAAATATGATAAGACTAGCTGTTGCTAGCGGCTTCGCCCGCTAAAACTCGAAAATTATCCCACGGGAAGATAAAATCGAGATAAAAACTATGTGTTAATCCAGGTAACAAACTATCTGTGTATCAAATTTTATTCAAATCTGTTCAAAAGTTTTTGCGTGAAAGAGTAACAAGCATCCGTACATACAAACTTTCGAATTTATTATATTAGTAGGATAGATGGATTGTGTGAGGAATGACATGAATGAGGAAGGAGTAAATGCCACCGTGACGTCTAACAGGGAAGTATGGAAGACAAAACGTTGCGCCGACCCCAAATAGAATGGGATAAGGTCAAGATGATGATGATGACGACTTTAAGTACAGTATAGAACAGTAACAGAAACAGTATAGGTCTTTAAGTATTCAGAATAATAAGAATCCTTTTACTTTGGCACAGTGGATAAGCGATTAGACTGCTGCGCTGCGTGTCGCGGGTTCGATTACCGCACGGAACAAATATTTGTATGGCCTACAGATAGTTGTTTCGGGTCTGGGTGTTTGTGTATGTGAGTTTAAATGTTTGTAAACGCACCCGCGATACAGGAGAAATTCCTAGTGTGGGGCAACGTTTTTTAAAAAAAAGAAGAAAGAAAGACTTTATTCTGTGTTGTACTAGCGATTTTGACGATTTTTTTATTTTTTTCGATTTCGTTTCAAAAAGTACAGTCAAACAAGCTATTTGTTACACCCAAAAATATTCATAATTCTAGTACACTGACAATATTGATTGCAATTTTGTTTGCAAAAGCGTTTGGCATGAAGAGACTGATGTCTATTCTATTTATCTTCGGGGACGCCGGCAGACACCAGACGGGCGATCAGTCCTTTCGTTGTGGATTATTTCGCCCAGTTCCCCATTTTGGTGGATCCCCTTCATGGGTTACTGGTGGTCGGCATCGCGAATCTTCCTGTTGCCTTGCAGAAGCTCACCAGTTGTTCGGTAGAGATTTCTGCGAGCTTCTCTTCATTAATCTCATCTGTTCCTAGGATTTCCCATCTGAGTGGCCCATACATTGTGCATTCCGCCACAAGGTGGAAACTTGTTTCTTCTGCTTCTCCACATGCTGGGCATATGGGATCTTCCTTTACTTTCATAATCGTCAGGTGTCTATTGAGTCCACAGTGTCCTGTTGCGATCCCTACTACTAGTCTTATGTTTCCCCTGCTCATTTTGAGTAGCTTGTGGGATTTCTTTTCATCATATGGCTTTAAGAAGATTTTCGATTGTCGACAACCTTCTGTTGCATTCCATCTTTTATTTGACTCTCTTGTAGTTATTCTATGGATGATTCCTTTTGTTATATTATGTGGGATCGGTAACCTGGGCTCTGGTCCCACAAAAGTTTCATCTGCTACTTTTCTGGCTTATTCATCTGCTATCTCATTCCCTTCGTGTCCTTGATGACCAGGGACCCATGCAACTGTTACTTCTGCTTTTTCCGCTAGTTGGTTGAGTGCTTCCTTACACTCTTTAACCAGTGCAGATGTGACTTCCACTTTGTTCAGTGCTTTAAGTGCTGCTTGACTATCACTGTAATAACTATTTTGGAAAGATCACCTGTAAGGGCGTTTCCAATTATTCTGGTACATTCCATAATGGCATGTATTTCTGTCTGGAACACACTAGCGCCTGTTCCTAGTGAGAATGATCTATTAATTTCCAGTCTTGGTATGTGTATCCCAGAGCCGGATAGCTTAGTTGATTCTTTCCTTGATCCATCTGTATAGCAGACCGCCATAGATGGATCACTCTCGATTGTCCATTCTTCTCTTGTGCCTATATGTATTCTATACTTTTTGTCGAAGATCTTCTCTTTTTTGATTAAGTCATTGTTGGCCATAATCATTGACAGATTGTCTTCGTACAGATTTGCTATCTCCGAGTGACCTTTGTCCATAAAATTGCCTTTCCAGAGGTTCAAGCTTTTCAGTTTGAACCACTGCTCCAAGGGATACTGATGTCAATCGCTGTATCGTTTGACATCAGTCTCTAAATGTATACTTAATAACTTGTTCGACTGTACAAACCCGGGATAGACAGCGGGGCCTTGGTAACAGTACCCCGTTTGAATTTGAACCCTATGACATTCTTTATAATGCTACTAATATAAGATATGGCTAGCATTGTGTGGAGGTTCCAGTTTCTGGAGTTAGCTTGGAATATGAATGTTGTATGAATATGAATGTTGTATGAATATGATGTTGAATGAATATGAGTTATAATACTTTTTTTTTTTAAGAATTGTCTGATTGAATTAAATAAATGGAAATAATCAATAAATCAATCAATTATATAATTATGACGGCGATGTATCATCAGATATACCAAATAAGGCTATGCGAAAAGATATTTAAGGATAGTAGCCGGTTGCATATCGGTAGCTAGGGAAAAAGACGTAATTTTACGTATGAATGTACGTAATACTTGTAATACCCCAAATTATGTACAATGCAAAGTGCATACCTATGGCCGAGTCATATCGACGTCATGATTGCATATATCCTTAAAAAGCAATAGGAAGTATTTAATATTAACGGTTTGGACAATTAGTCCTTAAATAGGTTATTAGTCCGACATGTAGTCATGAACAATCACTATATAATATAGGACTTGGTTGTTCAAAGTAGTCAGTCAGTCATCATGAAGTTTTTTGTAACAGTTGTCGCGATTTTCGCGTTTCTCGTCGCCTTGTGTTCGGCACAACCGGTTGACAGCTCGGTATACGATCAATCAGAAGTGTCCGTTTACACACAGGGGAAACAAGAATTAGGTCCGAGATATCTTATAAAAACCCCGTGCGCATCTGGATTTTTTTATCTAGAACCTAAATGCGTTACCTGCGAAAAGTAAGTTCATAAATCTGTTGTTGCATAAATTAAAGTAAGTTAAAGCTTTTTGTCTATGACCGTATGACGGTGTTGTTCTCCAAAAGGGGGTTTCTTTCTATTTGGCGCAGCCGTGAGACACATAATATTATTATTTTTCTGTTTAGTTTTTAATTTAATTTTTATACTTTTTTTGTTGTGTGCACTTGTGGATACATTTTCTTTCTTTTCTTTCTTTAATTACGTCAGACAATTTTGTTATTGACCCCACTTCCTCTTGGTAAGACTTGTCTTAACCCCTCCCCCCGCTGTTTAGACGTGAGATTAATGAAAATTCGTATGTTAAGTGTAATACGTGAATCTGTGCTTGATTGCTTTGGATTCATTTAATTAGCTTAATTATTTTTACTAAACATTAATATAAAGTACTAGCGACCCGCCCCGGCTTCGCACGGGTGGAATGTGCTACATTATAAACCTTCATCAAAAAACCCGCATCAAAATCCGTTGCGTAGTTAATAATAATAATAATATTCCACAACTATCACACAACGCCATCTATCGCGTCGTTTTAAAGATACATAGGGACAGACAGCGGGAAGCGACTTTGTTTTATATACTACTAGCTGATGCCCGCGGCTTCACCCGCGTGGATGTCGTTCAAATTATATACTAAAACCTTCCTCTTGAATCACTCTATCTATTAAAAAAAACCGCATCAAAATCCGTAGCGTAGTTTTAAAGATTTAAGCATACAGACAAACAAACAAATAAACAAACAAACAGACGCGACTTTGTTTTATACTATGTAAGGACTAGCTGTTCCCGGCATGCGTTGCAATGCTCTTTTTCCTACCTTACCTACCTGCTACCTTACCTACGTACTACCCTACCTACCTGCTACCCTACCTACCTACTACCCTACCTACCTACCTACTACCGTACCTACTTACTACCCTACCTACAACACTACCTACTACCCTAACTACCTACTATCCTAACTACCTACTACTCTACCTACCTACTACCCTACCTACCTACTACCCTAACTACCTACTACACTACCCTACCTACCTACTACTCTACCTACAACCCTACCTACTACCCTGCCTACCTACCTACCACTTTCTCACCGTTTAAACCTTCCCTGGACTTCCACGAATATTTCAAGACTAAAATTATCCAAATCGGTTCAGCCGTTCTCGAGTTTTAGCGAGACTAACGAACAGCAATTCATTATATAGATAGATAGATGTAGTTATAGTTATCAAGTATGATTGTGTAGGAATTAGTCATATTTCAGTGGAAAACATGTTACTTAATTGAACTCAGTTTTCTCTCAATTTTATACGCTTCTTGTGGAAAAAATACGTGATATTTGCCGAGACACCCCCTTCCTCTAATGAGATTGGGGACCCTGGACGCCCCCCAACTACGAAACGGATTTTGATGCAGTTTTTACCATCAAATAGGTTATTTATTTCGGAAGGTTTAAGTGATGAATACTTACATATTCATGATGAATGACACTAAGAATTTTTCTCTTACAATTATTTTTGTTTTATTCTAGGTTTAAGGATCTCACGGGAAAAGCCGAATGCCCTCCCGAATGAGGTGGTTGAAAAGGGTATACAGATATGTATATCTCAATATGCTACCGCATAAAGAAGCTCTGCCATCTATTGTTTACCACAAGGGACTGATTGTCTACAAATATATCTTTAGTTAACTTCTACGTGTATTTTATATTTATAACTTTTTTATACTACGAGTATACCTACAAACTTCGATATTTGTATGTGTTAAAAACACTTATGTCTCTATCTGCCAAAGGGGTTTGAATTAAATGGTCTATGCCCAACTTCAGCTATTTTTTTTTTCAAAGTTCCGGCTACACGATAAACCCATATTAACAAGTTGTCTGAGACAAAATAGTCTAAAGCGTCATATATGTTTCTTAAAAACATTTTCTAAAACTTGTCTGTTAATCCAACTATCGATTGATGTAACTAGTTATAAAGAGGTTGAAAGATTATTGTATGGAAGCAGAGGCTCTAAAATGACCACTTTAAGAAATCATATTTTATAAGGTCATAATATGAATTGCGTTAAAATTCGTAAAATGGACCATTCATAACATTCACTGCGCCTGTGACCATTTTACGAATTTTAACGCAATTCATACTATTTTCCTATAATGATCTGCTAAAGTGGTTATTTTAGACCCCCTGACCTGCCTCATAACTCCTAAAATAGCAAAGACGCAAGCAAAAAAGTACATTAAATCTGTCGACTTAAGGTACTGTTTGGCTTGTTCGTCTATACGTGACTGTGGTGCTCAAAAGGTTATGAACGATCTCTGTTTAGTTGTTTTTAAAATTTCAGTCAGACATTTATTTTTGTATTCATTAAATTATACACTTAATCCTGATAATTGTTTAGATAATGCTTACATGAAATCATCATTATCATCATCAGCCTATAATGTTCCCACTGCAGGGACTCAGGCCTCCTCTCTAGGAGAGGCATGGGCTATAATCCACCACGCGGGCCCAGTGCGAATTGGTAGATGTCGCATATCTTCGAATTTTTGGTTCTAAGACATGCCGGTTTCCTCACGATGTTTTCCTTCACCGTTTTGAGAGCACATGAAATAAGTGTACTTAATTATTTGTAAATGATTTGATTACTTTGATTTTCTTGTAACCCTGCTTCAAAATGTTAAATATATCGTGCAAACCTGACCTTAAACACAACACCAACAGCACACTGTGCACTGCTGTTACTAACAGTTATTTAATTTAATTTTTAAAAGCAAGTCATTGTATAAGAAACTGGGATGACTAAAATAGTGTGGTTAAAAATGGACTTGAGGTAATTCTTAAACATTTTTATGTTTATGAGAGAGCAGCGGTGGACCAGTGGTGGCTAGTGGTGGTTAATATAACGAATAACACCAAAACATAACATGTTATTGATTCATAACGAATAACGTATGTTATACCGACGCTGCCTACGTGTTATCATTATAATGTCTAACTCAACAACACGCCCAACGAATAACAGCGGGGCCAGAACGGGGTAATATAATAAGTATAACAACATAGCAAACGTTGGCTCGCGGCGGTCCTACGGTGCACCGTTCCCGAGTTATGGGCGCTAAAAGTTCCTGTTAAAAAAAAATTGAAATTGAAATATCTCGAAAACGGAGCGTCCTAGGCAAAAAAGGACCAAAATTTTGACCCCCCTCTGCCACCCCCGTGATATTTAAGTGAGAATCACATAGCACCAAAAAAAAAATTGTTTTTTTATACTGATCCAACTTTACTTAATAATAACATTTTATTAGTCCTAAAACTGTGCAGTATGAAGGAAAGTTCATTGATAATTTAAAACTATATAAGGTCCCATTAAAATAGGTGGACAAAATTTTAGGAATCATTCAGACCACCAAAATAAGGGCAATGGTAAAAAAAGAAAATTAGAGAAACGCATCAGATACCTACAAGAAAATAAAACAGGTAGCAAAAATACACTAAAAGTGTTAGTTGCCCAATATTTTACGTACAAAAAATTCACTTTAATCAGTGTTTTTTTTACTTGGATATGTTTGGTTAGACGTACTGAACGCTGTGTTAAAATTTGTCCACCTATTTAAATGGGACCTTATATAATAATATTCGTTCTTAATATTAATAATAACGATATTATTATATTCGTTCGTATTCCGGCCACTACGTGCTAACATTCACAGCGCATCATTGCGCCCGTTTAACGTGTTGTCGAATAAAACGACAACGTCTCCGCGTTCATATTGCTGCCGCGTTTTGTTTCAACTCGTTATAATGATAACGTATAAAATAACATGTTATAAAAATATATTCAATAGTCTATAAGATGATAATTATTTATAGCGGAATTGCACACCACTAGTGGTGGCGGCCCCGACTTACGAACAGTAAATCGTGGGTTCGAACCCAGGCAGCGCATTACTTTGTGTACTTTATTTCATCACCGCTGCTCTCTCAAAACGGTGAAGGATAACATCGTGAGGAAACCTGTACGTCATAGAACCAAAACATTCGAAGACATGAAACATCTACCAACCCGCACTGGGCCCGCGTGGTGGATTATAGCCCCTCCCTCTCCTAGAAAAGAGGCCTGAGTTCCTGCAGTGGGAACATTATAGGCTGATGACTATATTATGATATCACATACCTGCAAATCATCAGTCTGATCTGGCCACCCAAATATAGAGAATGGGAACAGTCCGGACGAGAACCAGGTGTCGAGTACATCTTCATCCCTCGCTAGCTGTATGTCGGCGGCAGGGACGTTGTACTTCTCAGCCGCTTTGATGAGCGCCGCATCTTCCGTGTGAGCTGATACCCAGAGTTCTTGGTCTTTGTTCTAGAGGAAGAAAAAGGGATTTAGTCTATGGTATCGTATAGGACCCAAGTACTGTCAAAGTCATCTTCTTAGCGTGTCGATGGCAAATTTCTGTTAAATCGTTTTGGTCCAAAATTCAGCTATGCGAACTCCACTCGCTGAATGACGCTGATGCAGTCATAAGGTCGTCAAGTGTACAGGTGTCAGGGCATGCAGCGTCATATAAGGCGTAAGTCATATAAGGCGTAAGTCATATAATAATAATAATAATAATAATATTCCACAACTATCACACAACGCCATCTAGTCCCAAGCTAAGCAGAGCTTGTGTTATGGGTACTAGACAACTGATAAACATACTTATATATTTCTAAATACATACATATTATAGATAAATTACACCCAGACACAGAACAAATGATCGTGCTCATCACACAAACATTTGTCCTGGGTGGGAATCGAACCCACGACCTCCGGCATAGCAGTTAGGGTCACTAACCACTAGACCAACAGGCCAGTCAAACGCGCGTAAACAGACCCTTGAGCATTCTGTGGATGTAACAAAGAACAAAACTCTACGCAAAAGAAAGCGGACTTTTATTCAACCCTCTATGGATAATTTAAATATTATCTACATTAACACATGCAAAATCACACAACAATTTTATATGCTGCAAAAATAAGTCGAATATAAGTTTTAAAAATTGTGCTTTTCTCAAACATGCTTGGAAATTTGAGCATTATTTTGACAACCTTCTTCGAGATAAATCGAAATTGCTGTACTGGCCAGATACATGCGACCAGCGGCCGGCAAAAGTTGTATGAAAATCCATATCTGTCGTGTTTAGCGGCCAAATAAATTACATACTAAACTCATATCTGTCGTGTTATTTAACCCATTGACCGCCACGGTCAAGTAAGACGACGAGCCAAAAAGTACCTTAAGTCGACAGACTTAGAGCACTAGTTTGCTTGTTCGGCTTGTCGTCTATACGTGACTGTGGCGCTAAAAAGGTTAAAAATGGAACGATCTTTTACTCTGAACCATAGCAACAAAGGAGGTGACTTATTAAAGGTTTTATTTAAATTTCGAATTGGCTGAACTCTTCAACGCGTGAAAAATTATTGTTGTTTATGTGATTTTGAAAAGTAAATTGTATTTAATTTCCTCGCATTATTTGAGAAAAGTACTATACAAGCCTTGGCCACAACTAGGCATTGATGGACTTACGTATGTGTGCCTCGGCTTCGCCTCGGCCCACATTTACACGTTCGTCCATCAATGCCTCTGTTGCTGGCCGCTGCAGTAATGTACTATAACAACAAAAAAAAAACAAAACATTTAAAAAACAGCTCTATATCAGATCTCCATGCTAGCATAATTATTAAGAAAGTATGAGCGTGTTTTAGTCGAGCGAATGTTACGCCACATATTATGTTGCAGATGTAGTATTAAATGTTCATCGAATAAAATAATATTAAAATCGGGCATGAAACATTTAAAATGATTGTTTTATCGCAGCATGACATTTAGTATTAAATTATTATTTTTTTGTAATTAGTAAAACAATTACAATTTGGACATTACAATAGAGTAAAAACTTAAAATAAATAGCAGTGTACCAGTAGTTTTTAAATAAATTAATTGTGACACATATAAAGCCAAGTATTTCAATTGGTGGAGAATATTTTTATGTTACCATGTTTCTGTCAAAACGACAGCAGTGATTATATAAGAACGTCAAAACAAAACAATGTATAAAAAACAGTGTACACAAAACGCCATGCAAATGAACCAAGCGTATGCAGCGACATACAGCTATACCGCTTCCATCCGGCGCGGAATCCGTCAGGCGACGCGCGCGGATCCGGCGCGACTTCTTGCGTCCGGAGCGCGTGTGGCGACGGCGCGGTGCTGTCTTGCTCACGTGTGGGCCTTCTGGCTCGCTGACCTCCTTGGTAGCACCAAGGAAGTAGAAACATGTTTAGTCGATTTTTTTTTGTATTTAGTCGATTCGATGAAAAACTAATTCAACCTGTCGTATAGTTTTACCTTTCGTATAGTTTTTGATAATCTTTTATGTAATAAATGGACCCATTAACCCTCTTAGAACTCACCGTCTTCTATGTGGTTTAGTAATAAATACTCTTTTTGTTTTTAATACAAAGAGCTTATCCAAAGCTTCATTATAATGGCTTCAAGTTTTTTATTCAATAGGTTTTCGACAAATTGAGCTTTTTTTTTCATTTGATTGCAATAATTTCTACACAAACAAACAACCTCTCACCCCAAACGCATATAAGTACCGTCTCCGTTCCGTCGTGGGTAAAAATTAATAATATCGATAAAAAAAGGGAGTAGCTACACTTTAGAAGTTTTTGGTGGTAGCTTGTGCACATAGCGACACATCAAGCTATACATTTCGAGTATGGCCTCGCTTTGTATAAGTTTCCCGTGCAATGAGAGATACGCACAACTTGGTTGTATAGTTTGATTGGTCGTCGAGCGTACCTAGTCTTCTTCTTATCGTGTGGCCAGTAAGGTCTAACGACCCCACACACCCTAGTGTCAGAAATTCTAAACCTCCTCAAGAGCCTCTGACATGGTTTGACGACCGCCATTTGGCGGCCGGGACCACCGGCTTATACGTGTCTTCCGAAGCAGGGAAGCGTATAGTTATAAAAATTAGAATAGGGAATAGTGTTTCTTTATCTAAATACCCTCCCCCTCTTCCCTTTCCATCTTACCTCTGGTTCAGGTAGCGTCACCCTATACGCAGGTATCCGATGTCCCCACCACAGCTGCCTGGAGATGCACCAATCACGGATGCCCTCCATCCAATGGTACCAGGTCTTCTCGTGCACATCCGGGATGATCTTCAGCTCACCGGTTTTCACTGCCTTGATGGCTTCGGCAGCCATGGTGTCGCATTTTATGTACCTGTGGTGATGATGTAGGTCAGTTTTGAGTTTTGAAGACGGATGAGGTTCTGTTTAGGTTGAAGAGGAGCTGAAGGTGTGAGCAAAGTTAATCAAACATGTAGCATCACGCTTGTAAGTCTGGAAGAATATGGCAGAGGGTATATCTATATACGAACAGTAAGTCGTGGCCCGCACCCAGGCAGGCGCATTACTTTGTGTATTTTTTTTATTTTTTTTTCATTTTATTTTAAAGATGGCTTACAGACTAACAAACCAATGAAATAAATAATGTAAAATTTAAAAAATTGCTATTATAAAGCCTCCACATATGGTTAGCAAAAAAGTCGATAAAAAGAAGAAAATACATACAAGTTAATGAAAAGCAGTACCTTTGTGCTCTTCTATTCTTTTTATGTATTTTCCTTTTTTTTGTATTTTGTGTGTACATAAATAAATAAATCATCGCTGCTCTCAAAACGGTGAAGGAAAACATCGTGAGGAAATCGGCATGTCTTAGAACTAAAAAAATCGAAGACATGTGACATCTACCAACCCGCACTGGGCACGCGTGGTGGATTATAGCCACGCTCAGTGGTCACGCTTTTTTTTAATATTAGTACAGAGTTACAGACACTGACAGAGCCTTTAAATCGTAGCTACAAAGGTGATTTTCGTAGACCACCTTATACCTTAGGGTACAAGATGTGGTACTCACCACTGCGGCTTCAGCATGGGTTCCACGACATCCTTGGAGCGGCTGCAGAGCGGCACGACCATGGCGTGTTCCTTCGTCTCCTTGTACAGTTTCAAGTTCTCCAGCGCTTTGGGCATCGCGCGACGCACGTCGTAGCGCTTCATACCCTGTGTACAAACATTACGATATCACGCCCATAGTCTAGGAGGTGAGCAGTATATCAGTAGCGGTTTCTGGTACAGGCCCAGACAATATAAATATTATAAAGTTATGTTATTTTTCTTATCGTGTGGGCAGTAAGGTCTAACAACCCTACACACCTAGGGTCAGAGTTTCTAAACCGCTTTACCTGCCTTCCGAACCATCTTTTGCCTACGATGTCCTAACCAAACTGGAAACTACTTTACAAAGTATGCTCGCCGTGGGAATGGAAGCCACGACCACCGGGTCACAAAGCAAACCACATATAACGATCCGAAAACTCTTTTTATGTTTGTCTGCGTAACGCCATATTTCTAAAATACACACCAGATTTTGATGCGGTATTAACCATAATTTAGGGAACTTATTCCGATAGATATGTACAATACAATAGGGGATCGGACAAAAAAAAACGAATTAGTCCGTCAGATAGATTTCCAAAAATTATTGGACACGTATTTTTTCTTTTTTCACGTAAACTTAAAATGAAGACGATACAGTGCTTCGAAAACTCGTGTGACGTCATATGATAGTACATTTTGACGACACAAGTGACGTTTCAAGCCCCACTCCAAGATCTTTGACGCGTTTTATCTTCGTCATTTTTTATTGATTTGATAAAACAAAAAACACGTATTCAATATTTTTCGATAATCTAACTTACGGACTAAACAGAATCATATTATTTTGACCCAGTCCGATCCCCTATTGACAAAAAAAATCGAATTAGTCCGTCAGATAGATTTCCAAAAAATATTGGTCACATATTTTATCTTTTTTCACGTAAACAAAAAAATAAGACGATACAGTCTTTCGAAAACTCGTGTGACGTCACATTGTGGTACATTTTTAACGGCCAATGAAGTCAATAGCCGCCATTAATTAATTTGATGAATCAAAAACACGTACTTATCCAATATTTTCCGATAATCTAAGATCTGACTGACGGACTAAACAGATTTTTATTTTGACCGCCACGGTCAAGTAAGACGACAAGCCAAAAAGTACCTTAAGTAGGCAGACTTAAGGCACTTTTTTGCTTATTCGGCTTGTCGTCTATATGTGACTGTGGCGCTCAAAAGGTTAATGTTATGGTGGAAGCTTCGACCGTCTGTCCATAAACTTTTCATTGTAGTTATACTGTAAAAATGGACACTTTATGTTTGAACTGAATCACTTTTCTACAAAGAAATGTGTGCTCGTGAGCCTTTCTACCCGACGTCACCGAAGCCCAAAAGGAGGCTTATTAGGAAATATCTTACATTATTTGTGAAGTCGTAACAATAATATCATTACTGTTTTAACCTTTTGACCGCCACAGTCAAGTCTATTGACAAGCCAAAAAGTACCTTAAATTCATAGACTTAAGGTACCTTTTTGCTTGTTCGGCTTGTCGTCTATAAGGTTAAGTAACTTTCGCATAATTATAAAACTTACCGTGAAAGCTCCACAGTTGTTCAGCATCTTCCCCTCATCATCGAGAATGGTGAGGTATGGCAGATTGTGTCGTTTGGCGATCTCGTAGTCATTCACGTCATGCGCTGTTGAAATCTTTACCGCACCTGTTTGAGAAATAACAATTTAATGATAAATACACTACGAAGGAGAACTTGCACGAAGTTCTCCTTCACCTTTTTACAGAGCGTCTGTGGGAGCTTATAAGAGCAATGGTTAAAGTTTCATGCTAATACAAATATTATAGTTGTAATGAAAAATATATTTTTCATTAATTTGAATCCCCGCGCAATAATGGTTCTTGAGTTGACCGCAACATCAAAACAGTTTATAGTTCTACGTTTAAGTCTTATCTGTGGTAAACAAAACTTTAAGGTAATCTATGTACCTCACCAAAAAGCGCTCGTCATTCTGGATAAAATTTCTATTAATCCTTTATTGTGATTTAATTAAGAAACGACACAATTATAAACATTAAATGTTGTTTCTTTATTTACAGGTACGATCTTTTGTTAGTACTAAATGTGAAATTGTAAATCATATACCTATGTAAACTAATTGTAATAAAAACTTTATTTACAGAGAAACTCAATTGTGTTTTGTGTCGCCTAAAACTTGGGAAAATACCTTATATAGTTATGAGGGACGGAATGACCAGACAGATGCTGCTTATAGCCCGCACGGATAACTTTAATATATCGCGATGAAAACAGATGTGCCTACAGAACGTTATTCTAATAAGATTGCTGTTGACATTCGTATGAAAGGTGAACTTTACTCGGCAAAGTACTATTTGAATTTTATCCTTATTCTCAAAAATATTTATATTCCCACGAAAAGCTAGTTTTACAGTTAAGGTTGATGTTCCATGTATGCAGTTACAGAATTATTGAATTAGTCAAGAATGAGTATTTCATCAAAAGGACATTCTTGAAAGTTACATGAACTTGGTGGGTTGTAATGATGATTTTGATGATTATAATTCTGTAAGTGCATACGTCTTACAGCCGCGAATCATATTTTCACTAACATACAACCTAGCACTGGCCTGAAAATCGCTAAAAACGTAAGAAAATTTGAATTTCGCGGGCTACCCTGGAACATTCAACTTAAATCTTGCCCATTAATCATGCTTCGTCATCATCATACTTCTCTATTACAGTCACCTCCTTTCTAGTCATATATGACGTATATATGACTAGAAAGGAGGTTCATCCATAGTTTATTTTGTCTTCCTCTACTATTATAGCTATTTAGGTACATTCATGCTGAATATCTTACTTATTCCTTCAAAAATGCTAGTTATATACTGACCAGTTCCGAAGTTAATATCGACGAATTCATCGGCGATGATCGGCAGCTTCCGGCTCACGAACGGATGCACCACCTTCTTACCAACCAGGTGCTTGTACCTGACATACAAAATGTA
This sequence comes from Diarsia mendica, assembly GCA_949316265.1. Classification (NCBI taxonomy): domain Eukaryota; kingdom Metazoa; phylum Arthropoda; class Insecta; order Lepidoptera; family Noctuidae; genus Diarsia; species Diarsia mendica. The sequence continues at coordinate 22,210,247 of OX438899.1, forward strand.
ATGAAAAACAGTGCATGGTTGGATTTTATTTATTATTTTACTTGCGCCATACCCTATAAGGCAATGGCAATATATTTGCCACCATATTTTTCAGCTCAAAAAGTAAATAATTTGTTACAGGTAAGTACTCTATCGTTGTACAGAGAATATTTAAAAACTTATCAGACACTCATTAAATATTCAAAAAACAAAAAAAAAGTAGAAAAAAACTTAAAATTTATTTTCTACCAATTATACCTATGCCAATTTGCCCTTATTTTCCGATTGCCAGATCGTTCTGCCTTATAAAGGGTTAAAGAATTGGCCAAAAAAGGGGCGTTTTAAATTAAACTATTTGCTGGTGCGGGTTATTATTAGAAAATGAACTTTCGGGTAGTGCGCTATATATAACAGTGCATTTCAGATATCAATGATTCAGATTAAAATCTAGGTAGAATCTAATGGTATAAGTTTTTAAACTGACATGGTCACTGACACTACTATTAATATCATAAACGGGATATTTACCATGTTTGATTATTGTTTCGAGTTCCCGATATTTCGGCGCAGTCAGTTCGTTTCAGTTTATCCGTGATCATGGTGCTTGTAACAGCGCCGAAATATCGGGAACTCGAAACAATAATCAAACATGGTAAATATCCCGTTTATGATATTAATAGTAGAATCTAATGGTATTGTGAATTATTTTTTAGAGTGAATCGGGGGAAACTTCGCTGAAAGCGACTTGACTATTTGTCACTTGCAAACGTCATTTTTAATGAAAAGCGACCAATCGCCGATAAAACAAACCGCCGATGCGTTCTTCAGAAAGATCAGGTGCGTATGGTACTTGCAACCGGCAAACGTAAATCACCAAATGTATTACCGTGGAAAAGGCGCAAGGAGTATGTAAGGACCGTGGAAAAGGCGCAAGGAGTATGTAAGCACCGTGGAAAAGGCGCAAGGAGTATGTAAGGACCGTGGAAAAGGCGCAAGGAGTTTTTAAGGACCGTGGAAAAGGCGCAAGGAGTATGTAAGGACCGTGGAAAAGGCGCAAGGAGTATGTAAGGACCGTGGAAAAGGCGCAAGGAGTATGTAAGGACCGTGGAAAAGGCGCAAGGAGTATGTAAGGACCGTGGAAAAGGCGCAAGGAGTATGTAAGGACCGTGGAAAAGGCGCAAGGAGTATGTAAGGACCATGGAAAAGGCGCAAGGAGTATGTAAGGACCGTGGAAAGGGCGCAAGGAGTATGTAAGGACCGTGGAAAAGGCGCAAGGAGTATGTAAGGACCGTGGAAAAGGCGCAAAGTATGTAAGGACCGTGGAAAAGGCGCAAGGAGTATGTAAGGACCTTGGAAAAGGCGCAAGGAGTATGTAAGGACCGTGGAAAAGGCGCAAGGAGTACGTAAGGACCGTAGAAAGTAGAGTACTGTAGTTCCCTCACGTAGTGCTTCCTTCATGGCAAAAAGAACCTGAGTTTATGTGTGTATGCAGATCTGAAGTGCTAAAATACCTTGTATCGTTAGGATTGACGGCGACGGCCACGTCAGCCAGCATGGTCTCGATACGAGTGGTCGCTACCACAATCTCCTCATTCGTGTCCTCGATCTTGTACGCGAAGTACACTAGCACACCGAATTCCACCTGAAACAAGGTTTAATAGTTAGTAGACGTCTATCTTTGGTTTTTTAGATGGAAATAGTAGTTTTGGAGGATGGAGGATACCGGAAAAATCAGCTTGAACCGGTGAAAAAGAGCTTGAAGAGCTCCAATTAAAGTTAACAAGCCGACGCGGTGTCAGTATCAATTAGCGTCGTCTGAGACTCGAACTGAAACGAGGTAAATGACGTCTTTTTAGTGTGGTTTCAGTAATTCTCCTCCTAAACTACTCGACCGATTCTAAAGTTTATTTGTTTATTTTTTTTGTATTTATTGCCTTGGATGTTTTTTAAAAAGTCGTGGGCGAAAATCTAGTTAAAGCAATTGAGGGTTCTATTGTGCAGCGTACTCAGGACCAGTCATAAGATAAGCCTAGATTTAATGTATTTATAAAATTCCGTCATTCTTGTATTGTTAATCCCACTCCACATATGTGGCCTCACAGATGTAGGTTTTTTTAATCCCACTCCACCTATGTGGCCTCACAGATGTAGGTCTTTTTTGTACTTTTGGGGTCACTTGGATGGTTCTTAGTTGTAGTTAAATCCGGTAGATGGCGCTGTTAGAAATCCACGACAAAATTTAGTTAACTAACAAAATCTACAAACCTTATTCGTATACCCAGGTATACTCAGGAAAGTGCGTCCAGTGAGTTCAACTTTGTCCACCTCAATATCGGAGATAGCACTCTTGAGGGTACAGGACCAGTTCACGAGTCTGTTGGCGCGGTAGATGTCGCCCGCGTCGTGGAGACGGATGAAGGCTTCGTTGACGGCGCGGCACATGGAGGGGTCCATGGTAAAGCGAACGCGCGACCAGTCGTAGGATGAGCCGAGCGAGCGGAGCTGCTCGTAGATGCGTTCGCCTTTTCTGGGGGGAGGATGGTGGGTGTTAGTTTTGTTTGTTCCAGTTGGAATTCGACTTTGGGTACAGGTAAGCGAAGGTCGAATTTTCAATCGATAGGATAAAGATCGATTTGTGATTCGTCATTTTGTTGCGGGAAACTCGTACTGTCGGAACTTGTGTCTTCGTCGCTGTTCCACTTTGATAGACATTAATATAAAGACCAAATTAAGTCGACTTTGGAAAGAATTCAATTCACTTTATATTTCTTGCATTGTGCAATTCGATGTACACACGGCTACACATCAAGCTATACAAAACCAGTTAATCTTGACCTCACTTTACTAGATCTTTTAGCACAGTGAACGACCAGATTATACTGGTTTTGTATAGCTTGATGTGTAGCCGTGTGTACAGAGGCCAGCACATTAAGCTATATTAATTTAAAAAAAAACAACTTTATCACTGAAGAGTTAAAGCATGATTGGGATTACACAGTATTGACTGGCCTGTTGGTCTAGTGGTTAGTGACCCTAACTGCTATGCCGGAGATCGTGGGTTCGATTCCCACCCAGGACAAATGTTTGTGTGATGAGCACGATCATTTGTTCTGTGTCTGGGTGTAATTTATCTATAATATGTATGTATTTAGAAATATATAAGTATGTTTATCAGTTGTCTAGTACCCATAACACAAGCTCTGCTTAGCTTGGGACTAGATGGCGTTGTGTGATAGTTGTGGAATATTATTATTATTATTATTGGGTAGTTTGATATACTGGCGTTTGTACAATCGAACAATTTAAATTCATTAAAATTGTTGTAATTATAATTATTATTTAATTTTTAATTTAAACAATTTAATTTAACGTCTTTTTTAACATGCATTATTCAACCTGTGGTTAGCCATACAAATACGACTCTTTTTATATAGCAAGGTATACTAACTGTTCCTTCCACTCCCAGACTTTCTTGATGAACTCCTCTCGTCCCAAGTCATGCCTGGTCTTCTTCTCCTCGCGCCACAACTTCTTCTCCACCACCACCTGCGTGGCGATACCGGCGTGGTCACAGCCTGGGTTCCACAGGGTGGTTTTACCATTCATCCTGTTGAAGTAGAGATCAACTTGAATAACATACACAGAATCTAGGTCTGTAAGTGTTGAGGAATTTGTTCGAATGAGTAATCGCGGCCTTGGCACGCTCAGAGCAATAAATTAACTTTTTGAGCGCCAGTCACGTATAGACGACAAGCCAAACAAGCAAATAAGTACCTTAATTCTGTCGACTTAAGGTACTTTTTGACTTGTCGTCTATCTAGACTGTGGCAGTAAAAAGGTTAAGAAGATCACGGATGGGTTTTAGTCAGTAAGGGTCTGGCAATCCCCTCTGCTCCGCCCAGAATGGCGGGAATTATTTGATGATTTCTCATCCAAAAAAAATCCTTGTGCCCGGTTGAAGAGCGTAGCCTTCTGGTAGGTACTCCACCTACACGGGACTTAATCATTTGAGGCCATTTGTGGGTGCCTAAGCCTTCGGGGACAACAAGCGTGATGTTATGTGTATTATGGAAAATGAAATATGATCCTGAAGCTAGTGTGTCTGACGTGCTACGTGCTGCTAGTATACGTGATTTTAAAAAACCGTTTACATTTTCTTACTGAGTTTTGAGTTTGATAGGTACTTAAAAATTTCATCGAAGATTTGGGTTGATTGAACTGAAAGCTTACCTTAATAAAATTGATATTTACCTGTTCCACCTCGTGAGTGCATCTTCAACAGCATTGGTGAGGGCGTGTCCGAGATGGAGAGTGCCCGTCACATTGGGAGGAGGGATCACCATCACAAACTTGCCTTTTGGATTCGGTTCTAGGACGGATTTTCTCTGTAAAAAAAGGTAATGAAACGGATTGCTTTAAAAAATTAAATTCAAATAATTTATTGTGGATCATAGGTTCATAAGATGTTGTGTTAAATACAGGTGTCAGCTATGTCCCGCCATTGAGGCATACAAAGTTTATGTAACAGTTCGGCAAAAACAATACAATATCTAGAAATTAATTAATAAAATAAAATTGAGATCAAACAACAATAAAATTAAGATAGGTACAAATTACAATACATCAAATCTGTCATTTTGATTAAATTGGCAAAATAGTAGAACTTTTATGTCAGATTAACAAATCATTATATTATATGGACTTCAAATTTAAATAAAGCAACCAACTGAGCAGAATGGAAGGCTATGGCTAAGATGATCGACCAACAGTGGGACAATGTTTTTTCATATCATATTAGGGTGTAATTTTTTTCATCCCTCTAATAGAGGGGGATTCTCCGACCAGTCAGGTGTTGTGCCCGAGTCCCGACAGTAGTTGTCGGGTGTTCTACATTTCGCCATTTACGAATTTATGGATAGTTCTTGATTTGAGGCATAGATGGCGCTATAGTACTTTTTATGCTATATTGCTGTAGTGTTTTTTGCAGATCTGCTACAATAATTTTAATAACTTTTATTCACTTGAGGTAATACTCACTCCATATTCAGGTTTGAAGAAGCCCTGCTTCTCCCACCAGGCGTACCAGGCTGCCTCCACATACATGGGGCTGTACGCATCGGGCATGGAGCCCGTGATGTCCTTCTTCTCACCAGGAGTTGTCTCCACTGTGTATACGGCGCTCTCTTTTGTTTCCTTCACTTTTTTCTGAAAGAAGAAAGGTTTGATTTAGCGAGAAGATAGATTTTTGTACAGAATTATGTGGAACAGTAGAATGGAATATGATTAGTGTTTTTAATGTATTTAGGTACCAAAGAGTTCAGATTTAGGTGAGGTTTTTCAGAAAGGACGAGTGTGTAGTACCAGGTTCATGGATATAGATGATGAACGGGGAGCATGTAAGGATCGTAGCAGGTGGCGTTCAGCGTTCTGTGGTGTCAAACTACCTCCATGGGGAAAGGATGTGAGTTTACGTATGTAAAGATTTCAATCATTAGATGTGCTCTTAGTAGGGCAGAAAAAAAAAATTATACTCAGTATGCGAGGTCGCAAATCCCACATGCTAGGAACGGGATTATTTTTTGTCATTATTGGGTGAATCTAACGGTTTATTATTTGTTATTAAATGGTATCATTGCGTTATTAATTTATTATTTCAGTTTATAATTTAAGTAATCGCTGACAGTTTTTATCTAACGTTTTGGGATAATAAAGATAAAAACATAATTTATTGTGAGTTGAAGAAGAAGGTGATAGGCATGTGTTAAACAATATCGAATAAAACAATATTTTAACATATTTATGAAATGGTTTATTTACAGTTAACTATAATATTATACGTACCTACTTACAAACCTATACTAATATAATAAATGCGAAACTATGTCTATACTTACTACTTTGTCATTAACACTTGAAACAGGATATCATGTTTATTATTTACTAGCTAGCTATTGATATTCTTCCGCGTGAAATTATTATAAACATTAAAACTTTTTAACAATTTCAATTATTTTGTGCACGGATCTTTTCTTTTTCTACAATAAAAGCCTAAGTTACTCCTTATAAATGTGCTATCTGTCTATTAAAGTCCTAGCAAAATCGGTCCAGCCTGTTTCAAGCGTTAATGACCATGTCAGTTCAAAAACTCTATGCCTTAGCCTAATCACGTATACATCGAATTCCATTTAGATAATTCCGATTCCATGCGAAATTGCAGGCAAAAGATAGTAATGTAGAAGCTATCAGGCAATCAGTCTTAAAATAATAATATTGTATACACGGAGGTATACAAAAAAATATAAAAAAAATAGGCGGCTCCAAATATCTAAAATCTAGTCATATATATTCTATAAGTTTTTGTTGATACTTTGTTTTTAATTCTGTTATCTGGCTTTGTAATATTTTGCACATAACAATGGAAGAGGAGGATCTTTTGTTACTAGTATCTCACCTAAAAGAAGGCCTCTACAATGTATCCTGTTAAAAACTAATAAAATGGATCTTCCTTACAATGTTTTCAATCAACGTTAATATTATGCTATTTATTTTATAAAAAAAATATACATTTTAAAGTATTTCTACTTAAAAAAACATTTAAAAATATAAAAACAAACTTATTATTCTTTCAACTTTTTTAATTCTATCTCTAACATTTCTAGTCTAATTTGTTCCTGTTTTGTTTTTAATTGTTGTTGCTTTAAAATTTCTCTTTTTATTGACATTTCGACGCCATGTTTCTCTTCAGCTCGCAAGTTGGACTTTAATAGTAAATCGAGTCTTCGTGTGGTGAGGGGTGATTCTCTTTCCTGCCTCATTGTAGGCCTCCAGCGGTTGCTACTGGAGCTAGTTGGCAGCCCTGAAGCCGTAACCACAGCTAGTGGTGCTGCTTGGCCTCTGTAATATAAATGTGAAAAAATATAAAGATTTTATTTTAAAAAATAATAAAAGTCTTTTTCATGTCAAAAAAAAAATAGAACTAGGGGTCAAATTTAATTCGCTAGCAATACTCCGCATAATGTTTGTAGATAAACAAGAAAACTTAGTACTTGGTGTTTGTTTGGTTTGATTTAAACCATTAAACACATGTATTTAAAGTTACTTGAAATTTTTGTATGAACTTCACAGAAATTATAGTTAACTGGGATCCGATATCTATACAAAATAAATTCAATCATGCATGATCCTCCGTTCTTGTTCCTTTACAATTTTTCAGTCAAAACATGGTATGTAAGGTATATCTGCTATAATGATTTACTGCTAACCTTAGAGGAGTGGCTGGTACTGGTGGGCTTGGTGATCTACCATGAACCAGGTAAAGTGGATCTCTGGCAGTTGCATTATAAGGTGACCAGTCCTGTATAGAAATATGAGATTATAATTCTGAATACATTTAAAGAATGAATCTCAAATAAGTTATACTCAATGATTCTTGTTGAATAAGGTTAAGACTGCTTACAGAAGTTGATGTGGTTGCAACAGGTTTGTCATCCTCAACACTTTCTTGCAACTGACTATCTGAATCACTCATACTCATATCTGAAAACACAAAGCATATAAGAAGTCAAGAGTAGATGAAGATCAAAGAAACAATGGATAGATAGACTGTGCGAGTGGTGACATAGCTAGAAAGATGGTGTGTGAATAGAGAATTAAAGAAGAAAAAGACTCTCTGTATCAACCCCAAATAAATTGGGATAGAGGAAGAGAGTTATTATATGGTTTTATTTCAACCCAGATAAGGTCAACCCATGAGGCTGGCTTAGTGGGTGCCTTGAGTGTAGTGCCTGTAGCCAGGGCAATGAAAGGAATGTAGCAAATGACATTTTGTAGTTTCTGCCTACTTTTCCATGTAGGAAGTTTAAGTAGACACGAGTTTATGTATGTAGAAATAAGATTGTCTTCTCTTTCTCAGAGAAAACGCTAGTGTCACCATAGTCACATTACAATAAATCATCATCAGCCTATAATGTTCCCACTGCAGGGACTCAGGCCTCCTATCTAGGAGAGGGATGGGCTATAATGCACCACGCGTGCCCAGTGCGGATTGGCAGATGTCACATGTCTTCGAATTTTTGGTTCTAAGACATGCCGGTTTCCTCACGATGTTTTCCTTTACCGTTTTGAGAGCAGCGGTGATGAAATAAATTACACAAAGTCATGCGCCTGCCTGGGTTCGAACCCACGACCTACTGTTCGTAAGTCGGGGCCGACACCACTGGGCCACCGCTGCTCGCGATACAATAAATAAGCTAAAGATATTTCTATGGAATGCATAACAGTGAGACTGAAAACAACTTCTGGCTGTGTCGACTCCAATACACTATTGCTATCGGAACCTGACATTTTTACATGTTCGTTTAATATGCATGTTGATAACACTTATCCCAAAAGGTAAAAAACAAGTTAACAAAATGAATTCTCACTTAAAGCATGGCTTGCATCTTCATCATCGCTATTATGAAAATCAGTTAACCCATTGTATATGAGTGCCAGCACTTTCTCTAGTGTTGGGTCTTCATGTATACTTGGTGGCCCTCCTCCTGTGACTAAAAAAACCATATGTTGAAATGATACAATTAAAAGTAGAATCTAAGAATAATTAAACATTCTACAATAAGGAAATTCATAATACATAATTACATACCTGTTCTCAAAAACACTTGGTTACGCACAGTTTGTTTCTGTTTAGCCCGTTTCTTTAAATTTTCCCAACAGTTTTTCAAGACTATCCAGTCTCGTGGGTATTTCGTAGATACAGTTTTAAATTCATCTGCAACCTTTTTCCACTCCTCATTTTTATGTATCATGCTCACAGTATCCGTTTTCTTTGATTCCAGCACTTCAAAGTGTTGGCCCACCAACTGGATTAGGGCATCCTTTTCACTTGCTGTGAAGGTCCGGTCCCGTTTCCGTTTTAAAGGCATATTACCGTTCACAACGAACTTAAAAGAAAATACCCAGAACTGTACACAACACGTTTAGGAAACTAAATATGAAACTGATGTAACTGTAAAGACAGTTGTTTTAACTGCAGCAAGTTGCTGTCACACGTTGCCAAGGCATTTATGTGACAAAATTTTCATCCTGTGCTATGAAAACGCGGTTTTTGTGAACGTAATTAAAATGTATCTGGTGAAATTGGTTAAGATGTAAATCAAGATTAATATGGACATATGAAATTGTTACACAGAACTTAGTGTTATTAAAGGCGGTTTGTAATAAAACCTGTGTAATTCGCTCTTATTTTCATAAGCAATAATTCTAAATTGGTTTCAGGCCTACAGTCAGTTCAGAAAGATTGATGATAGAATCTAAGCAAAGTCTTGCTTGCTTGATTGCATTTAATGTAAATCAGACCACAGATCATTACATGTTGAAAGACAATTATACTGATGCAACGTGACTAACAATGTTGCGGCATTACTTTCACTTACCGATGCAAGGCTTCAAGTTATTAACCTAAGAATTTCGATACAACGAAGGAGCAAAAAATACATTCAAATAACAAAAAAACTAAACAAATGGAGTGTAATAGCTAAAGGGCATTGTTGCAGCGTTATCTTACGGCTCAAAAACCTACCTCAGGTTTATCTTTCTGCACAGCTGGCGTAGCGCTCTTTTTATCCAACTTGGCTTTTAGTTTTTCCAACTTTGCAGCCTTTTTTGCTTCCTTCTCTAGTTGTTTAGCAGTCTTCTCTTGAGGCTGGTCCTCTGAGGGATCATTTTGTACTTCGTTGTCAGTCATACTTACGCAAAAATTAAATGAATTTAAATATTGAGCGAATCACACCATACATTCCGCAATGTGATGTGGATAGTGCCATTCTGCCATTACATTACTGCCATTTGGCATTTGACAGTTTCAGTTCGTTTCGAAACGTTTCATCATCCAATAAAATTTTTTGCGTTCGGAAATGACTTCCAAGTGTAGGCCCTAGTAGAATCGACTAAACTCGTTTACTAATTATATTAATTAGCATCTAAGGTTGACAACACTAACCCACGCCATTTTGTTTTTCGTTTCTTGCTGTACGCGACTGAGGTGTGCTCGTGAAATTTTATTCGAATTTTACGCATCGAAAATAGATTGAATACGTTTTAACTTCTTTTTGTTCTTCGGATTCATCACGTCGGATAAAATGTCGGATCGAGAGGTACTATTATTAACCGTAGTTTGTCACGTCCGTCCGACTCGCATTCCCGCCGCGTGTGTTTTATTTTGTCGGCGGATCATTCTATATTTAATGCCGATAATATCGCTTGGGTGATTTCAGAGGAGTCGTTCGAGGACTCGTAACGGGTCTCGAGAGCCGGCACCGAAGCCCACCGCAATGTCGCGAGGCCACAGCCGAAGCCGGTCTAGGACGCCGCCCCCGCCAAAAGCATCGAGCAGAAAATATAGGAGCCCGTAAGTCTGCTGTTACTAATTGTTGGTTGTGGGAGCTTGTTTGATAGTATTTATAAAGTTAACGATTAGTCGGTATTAAAAGTTGTTTTATTAACAAATACTCATAACCTCGATCTCAAGGGTAACGCTCGCGTGTGTTGCGCAATGGTGTGTTACACACCATTGCATGCAAACTGTTTGAGTTTAACGATACACACCGTGTGTATCGTTAAACTCAAACAGTTTACATGCGACTCGGGAAGTGCAAATTTTGTAGTCATTTATGCTGCTAGAGTTGACGACCTTGCTGATATTTCCGTGACGATGTCGAATACTAATTTGCTAGTCGATAGGCATCTGTTTTTGATTATTAGTTTGTTCAATAGTTACAAAAATATCGTAGCAACAGTTTTATCAATAATGTTGCATGTGTGGGGGGAGGTGGGGCGCGCGGGGAGTGATAAGAAAATAGTAAATAACGTGGCATTTAATTATTATTTACATTGAATGTTTGTCCTCAAATGCCCAGTAGCCTACCAATTTATTTCATTTGAGTTAGTAATTTCTTGATTTTACTTTTATTCCAATTTCAACTGAATTAAGTTTTAAACTGAATAGAAGAGAAACAAACATTGAATAACACTTTAATAAGACCTCTATTATAATGAGGCTTATAATGTTAACAATGTAGATAAAAGAAATGAACAAAACATTTCATCAATAAATACCATGCATCATTTGTTTGTTCAAATAACTTGAGTTACAATAACATGGTACTTTCATGAGTTACCACCTACTTTCATAATAATATAATGTACCAAACCCAGTTCAGGGTCAGGTCAGTAAAACTCATAGCCTATTATACCACAATCAATATAGTAACAAATAATATCCTGTTACACTGACACTAAGGCTTCAAAATGGTGTCCTGCCTATTCGCCGAAAATTGTTTCCCAAATTTTCACTTGCCAACCAACGTTTCGCCGATGTTTCACTTTGACAACTAACGATTACCAAATTTTTGTTTGACAACGTTTCATTTGGTAGAATTATTGTAAAGCCGATTATTATAAAGACACAAAACGTTTGGGACATTTATCATTTGGCAAACATTTTACTAGGCAACACAACTATTAGACGAATGACGTTTTGTCAGTGTTACAGTTTCCTTTTCATACATTGATATATTGATAAAAAAATTACGACTTTTTTCATACATTTTTTATTTAAGAATATCAAAAATAACATTAAATTTTTAAATTGGCAGCAATGCAGAGCAATAGTTTTTCCTCTGAATATGTAGTTTTGTGTTCGAGAAATCTTTGGTTACGATAGGTTAGGTTAGGTTATAACAAACAACGGCAGAAGCAAATTGCTTTTGTAAAAGGAAACGTTAAGATAAGTTAGGTCACATTAAAGGTTAGGTTAGGTTATGACAAACAACGCACGAGCCGAGCGAGCGAAGCGAGCGTGCCGCGGCAGCGGCCGGCGATGTGCCAGAAGCGAATCGCTTTTGTAAAAGGAAACGTTAAGTTAGGTTAGGTCACATTAAAGATAAAGAAAAAAAAATAATAACAATAACTACCTGTATATAATTTGTCCCAAATGAAAATGGCATTCTTGTAAATAAATTTCTTCAAAATTTGATCGCAGACTCAGTATTGCAGCTTTTTCGAAATCTAACACACATACTTTAGGTGCAAAATTAATACCGTGCTAATAAATTTGGTAAACAATAAACAACTAAATGAATATTACGCAAAGTAAAACATTCTGCTACTTGAAAGTTGGCCTTTTAAAAAGTGTCATAATGAAAAGCAAACCAAACGTACAGTTGGTAACTGTGAGGTTGGGAAATAAAAAAATATATTATGATAAGTTGGCAAATGATTATTCGGCGAAATAAAATTCTGCGAAACGTTGGTTGGCAAGTGAAAATTTGGGAAACAATTTTCGGCGAAAAGGCAGAGAACCCTTCAAAATACAAGTTAGGACAACAATTCTCTATACATCTATCTCCTGAGTTGTGGCAGTCAGATAGGCAGCTCTATGTAAAACACTGGTATGCTGCATCTGGCTAGATTAGAAGTCCAAAGGCTAGGTAGATTATGTCTGTAAACCCTTTGGGTTGTATAGGTTAGCTAGTCTTCTATCTATATAAATAAAAAGAGAAGTCCTGACTGACTCATCAACGCCCAGCCCAAACCCTTGGACCGAGAAAGCTGAAATTTAGCACAGAGGTTCCCTTTATAATGTAGACAAGGAATAAGGGAGGATTTTTCTAAATTCAACCCCTAAGGGCGTTAAATATGGGATGAAAGTTTGTATGGAAAATCGTCATTTTCACGCGGGCGAAGCCGCTGGTAAAAGCTAGTTCCATATAAAGTAGTAGTATTCAGCTGCATTTAGTGAGTTATGAAACCAACTCCAATATAGTTGAAGGCTAGGCAGAAGCCAGTCCGAGCTGCAGGTTGTTTGAAAGACATACCGCAGCTCAAGGCAAAAAGGCTAAGAAAGAACATGGGTGGGTTTTAGTTAGTAGAAGTCTGGCTCTCCCTTCTGCACCGCCCAGAGCGGGAGATTTCCCACCTTACAAAAAGGCTAGGCAGAAGTATAATGTGTGTTTAACCCCTGCATCCTATAAGCATACCTACTAACGATGCTGTCTCTTACTCACAATATTATTGATTGATCACTCTAACCAATATAATCAATTGGTCACACATTATTGTCCCTGTTATCAAACAAATGGTGAGTCCAATTACTTAAAAACTATAGTAACACAGTATAAACATTGTTTTGTGTGTGTAATCAATAATATTGTGTGCAGGAAACCATGACAACTGTCTTTGTTTGCTTACATAATACGCTTTTTGGTTGAGCCCCATATTGTTAGAGTTCTAAAACAAACTTTATTTATCATGCCTACAATAAAACTTAATTTTTGGATTTTGACATTTTAAAATATTACTGAACAAAGTTTAATCTTTGTTTGTCTCTTCACTGAGAGCTTGTAATTGATCAATCTAACTTGTTGATGGATAGAATGGTGGGAAGCCTTTGCCCAGCAGTGGGACCATACTGGCTATAGTACAATAGGAGATGTCAATATCAAGTAATAAGCAGAATTGTGAGCCCTATATGTCTAGTAGCAGACATATTGAATTGATTGATTGATGCAACTTGTCCCAAACTCTAAAGGTGCATCTACATCAAAGGCACTTTTTATGGAGCAATTTATTGTGGACTGCAATGGATAGCCTAGAATATCTTAATAGTATCAACAAAAAGTAACTTTAGTGTAGATGCACCTGATAAAAATGTCAACATCCAATCAACAGTCACCAAAAAACAGCTTCTCTCCTCCGCTTTGTGTGTTCTTGCATGTTAATTTGAGCGTTCCCGCTGACGCTAGGTCCGCCTCCAGGTCACGGTCGCGGTCGGGCTCTGCGCGGCGCGGGTATCGTTCCTCGCGGTACTCGCGCTCCCGCAGCCGCTCGTACTCGCCGCGGGGCTCCTACAGACGCTCCCACAGTCACAGCCCCATGTCCTCACGTCGTAGGCACATGGGCGACAGGGTGAGGAGTGATGTTTATGTATGAATACCTTTTTTTGTATTACTCCCTAGTTTTAAGATGTCCCCGCATGATAAATTAAAGCTTGTACACTGTGGCCCATGTTTGGTACATGAATGAGCTGCACTTAAGATATCAATGTCGTCAATTAGGCCACCATTGTATCCATCAATTTAACAATATTGTAAGAAACAATTTGGTGTACAATGTATAATACAATACAAGTTACTTAGTCTCACTGATAAAGCCTTCAAATTAAACTTCCATGAATATGAATAAAGAATACACAAACAATGGCCATTGTGTACTGAAGCAACAAAGAAAACGTCAGAAGCAAGCACAACTGTTTGTATCTGACTGCCGACTTATATACCAACAGGTTCTCGGCAGCAATTGGCTCATTTTTCGTGATTAATCATTTAATCACACACTCCCCCTTAAAGCCAATTGCATATTTTGCCAAAAAAGCAAAATTTTAGTTAAGCATAGTTTTAAGCATTCATATATATTTTTTAATTAATGCATGCTGTTTTTGAGCTTAGTCATATTTGGTTAAAAAATACACTTCACCAAAACCAAATGCACCTTTATCAATACTCATTTGAAAGAAAGTATTAATGGCTATAGCTCAATTTCTTCAATTAAATTCATTAAAAAACCAGCACAATTATAATTTTTGTATTCAATTTCAGTATCCCCTTTAAATTTTCTAGTTTGTGTAATCTTTGATCAAATGTCTTGCTCTTGAATAATATTTTCGCAAAATCTCTTAAAAACTATTTACTCCAGTATTAGTTTGATACTTTTGAGTACCACAGTAAATACTGGACTGTCTACTCAAATCGAAAAGCAAAAGAAAAAACGCAACTCAAATATCTTTTGTAGCTTTTCAAAGCATTGTATAGAGTGAGACTCGTCTGCAAGAAATAGACCCCATGTACCGTCAACAGGAGAATCCTACGCCGTCCAGATGCCTTGGCGTGTTTGGACTGAGTCTGTACACAACGGAACAGCAGATCAATCACATCTTCTCTAAATATGGACCTGTGGATAAAGTACAAGTCGTTATTGACGCTAAGGTGAGTTTCATTTGTATGTTTTTATTGCAGGACAATTCGTTATAGTTTCATCTATAGTTGTTAGAATACTGAGGCGATCAGTTGGTTACCCTTTCGTTATGGGCATGCTCAGCGCAGTTGAGCTGTATAATTAATTGTTAAGCTGTTTGTTGTTATTTGTTTATGTATGTGCTGCTCTTTTGTGTTGCTGCTGTCCATTAGCGAATAAATACATATTCTATTCTAATCTATTCTATTCTATCATACGCGAATCTAGGCATCTGAACAGATTAAACGCACATTCAAAATGCAATCGGCCATTACGTCTAAAAATCTATAAAATATGAAGAATAAAAAGCTCATATTCACCAGACAATTGTTGGGAATCTCTTTGTGTAACATGTCACAACAATGAAGATTGTTTGTCCTTATGTAGGCACTCGTTTGTTACATTGTGTTCATCATCTTATCACTTCTTAATGACCATGCTGTAGAGTGAGCATACATTTCAATAAACATATTTTTAACAGTGCGAGCATCAATGTGAAACACTTCAAGCAAGTACTTTACGAATTCTGTACGAATGACGACACCTAAACCAAACCATTTATGACATACAAGCTGAATGTTAACTGAAAATTGCTTAAAACGTAAGAAAATTAGAATTTCACCGGCTTTCCTGGCACTTTGGCCTTGCGCTAAGGAAGTCGGCGAAATTTTCTTGGGCTTTTTGTGTAACGGTAACAACAATTATATTTATTAGAACAACTTGCTAAACATAGAAATTGCAAAAAACTTTAGTAAAGTATCATTTCGGGGTTACTTTAACGTTTTGCCTTACTTTAAATAAATACAGTCCTAAAACTAAGCTATATTACAGACCGGTCGCTCCCGAGGCTTCTGCTTCGTATACTTCGAGAACCAGGAAGATGCTAAAGTTGCCAAGAACGAGTGTACCGGCATGGAGATTGATGGACGTCGCATCCGCGTGGACTTTTCGATCACGCAGCGAGCGCACACACCGACACCCGGCATTTATATGGGGAAACCTACGTGAGTAGACAATTATTTATGTTATACTAGCACTTCACCTGAAAGAAAAAATATCGCGCAGCTTGCATTCATTTTATAATGAACTAATTCACAACTGAAATAAAGTTTAAAACAATCTAAGCAACAGTAAATTACGTTTTGTACACTATTTTTAATTTCTATTCTAATTGTCATAGTTTAGATCAATTTTAGATTTGCGTCCAACATAGAAATTCACACATTCTAAAGACTGAAATGGGTGACTCCTATGTGTTGGTAGATCATAATACTATAACCGGATTTAGAGTAAATTGTCCTCAATTTGGTGATTTATTTAAGGCCCGGTCGTACATTTTTCATCATAATTCTTTGTGATAAGGAAATGTTTCCAATAAAAATAATACTAATGCATCAAATCAACTTGCTTTTCGTAATTAATTTTCAATTTGCTCATAAAAGATAAGAGCAAATAATAATTTCGAATTGCCTTCTACATCTCTCATAGCAATAAGTCAACCTCTGTACATTTTTATGCTAGAAGTATTAAATGAATCTATTTATTTTACAGCGTAAGCAGAGGTGGTGATAATGGATACGACAGGCGTGGTGGCCGCGACAGAGAGTGAGTACTATTATTTTCTGGCATAATTTCCCTCTTGCTAACTCATCAAAATCGTCAAGATAACTTGGTACAGTCCTTTCACAGTCATAATATATTTTGTTACCCCCTAGGAATTTTTCCTATTTTTCGCTTACAAATATTTAAAGTCACAACAAGAACAGCCAGACCCTGAATAACTACCTGTAGGCCATACAATTATTTGTTCCGTGTGGGAATCAAACCCGCGATACGTAGCGCAGTAGACAATTGCTCTGCCACTGCGCCAACCGTGCTGTCAAAGCTGTAATAGTAGCAACTCAATTATAACCTTCATGCTACTTTAATAAAGATCTTAAAAATTTGACTGAAGTCTATATAAAGAGTTCTAGGGCAGCCATAGCCACTGTATGCTGTGTTGACTTTAAATGTTCTATGCAAATAGCGCACTATGATACACATAATAATTTAAAATGCTCTTAAAAATACTATTTATTCAATTTTTAACAGTTAAGTACATGTACTAAATATCTTGTTGAATCAGCAGATTGTATTTATTACATAGTTTCTGTTGCGTTATTTGCGAAGCACAGGTGCGATTACGAAGCTGTTAACTCGAGTTAATTATCTCTACGATACACCACAAGGACACAATTGGTTGCTAATGTTGCTACGTAACTTTGTGGAATCATGGCTTTTCAAAACGTGTGGTTAGCTGTGGCTTTCGAAATATACTTTATTTTATATATCTCACATTTCAACCTAGGGAGTTGTCGAAGGCTAAATCGGACTATTCTGAGGCTGCCTTGAGCGTAAGGCCTCCAGCTAGGGCGAAATTGTGCCTTTCGAGGTCCCGTATTTAACAACGGCTCCACATATACGGTTTCGGCGGTACATACCCTCAATAACATTCGCAATGTCCATCCTCAGCGACTACTATTACCGCTCGGGTGGAGGCGGCGGCGGCGGCGGCTACCGCGAGCGCGACTACTACCACCGCGGCTACCGACACCGCTCGCCCTCGCCGCACTACCGCCGCGGACGTCGCTACGAGCGAGAGCGCTCCTACTCGCCGCGTAAGTCCTATTACCACCAGGAGCGGTAGACCCACGTTGTCCGCTCCTTTAACAACCCAGATCACTGGTTTGCCAGTAATTACGACAACTTATTCATTAAATATCTTTTAAACTCGTAATTTGGTCAAGTGATTTATTTTTGATGAGTTCGAGTTCTTGTATTCTTTTCGTAAATTGTTTTCTTTGTTTTTATGTTTACTTTAACTGTACAACTGTCACCCAAAAGCTAAAACAAAATGCCCCACAGAAATAATTAATATCTTTTGAACAATTTGTTCAAGAAGAGTGGCTAATCTTGATCGACAGTTGTGTTAATAAAAGCATGCAATTGTGTATAATACCTACAGATTCCTTACTCAAAAAGTTATTTTTCTTTTTCGAAGAAGTAATGTCCCTTGGCTAAATTACTAGTGCTCAGTCAAAAGTGCCAACAAGGCTTTAGGCGTCATTTCGATATTGCTAGTTTACCAACCAGAATAACGCTTATTAGAACGCGTTAGGGACCATGTTGCTGGTAAACCAATTCTTGGGATCACCATACACGCAGGGCTACTCAAACTTCGACGTTACTAGCTATTTAGGCTAGTTGAAATTTAGTCATACACTTTTGGATATCTATTTTGAGAGATGTGTGAAAATAAATAATCATTAATTTTATTTTTCGGTGGTGGGTGATAAAATCTTGAAAGCTTACAGTGTGGACGTGTCATTTTGACACGAAATTAGTAAGTTACAAGAAAGTCTTGATATTATGTGTGACACTGGACACTTATATTGGTTTTCATCCGCACAAATTGAAGCAAGTGTGTCTAAATCCTTTCTTCTTACCGTTTTTGGCTGTATTTTAAAATTAATTAGCAACTATGTAAATAGTCAATTAGGTAGATAGGAAATAGGTGATGTTCTGTGTTACGGTGATGAAGAGTTCAAAATAGAAATAGCTGTTATCTTTTCTCTAATGATAGTTTTAGTAGCCCTGTTTGATTGACTTGCTAAATGTGCAGTAAAGCTTAATAACCCCCTCGATGTGAGAATATGTATTACTTACCATTGAAGCTCAAGCTAAATTGTACAAAAATAATGTATATTACTCATATTATTATTTTATTTTTGACACAAAGTCATTATTCGTTCTTTATGATATAGTAGGTTAGCTTGAGTCAGTGTATTCAGTTTTAAATTAATTATAGTTTCAATTGACTCAACAAAATTAAATAGTTTACTATGTGTATCAGGACAAAACCTTTGCAATAGCTATGAGAGAAAATGTACTTATTCATTTCCAAGAAACCTTTTCATATACCAAAGAATGGGCACGCCCAAGCTCTTCCATTTAAATTGGTAATTTGCTACAAAACTCCTGTATATAATGTATGACTGTATGAGGTGGGGTCTGTCTTTGAATCTTTGTTTTTAGTTTAATTAGGAATAAGTTTCTAAATGTTGTCTGCTATTTCTGTTTTCTATCAATTTATTCTACAAAATATCCTGCATGTTGAGGATTTACTGGTATTATCCTCGCGCGATCAGAGATCGATAACAATTTAGATGAGAGTAGTTAAATGGTCGGTAGTGTCGGCAATCTTGCATGTCGGCTCGTGATTTTTCATTTAGTACTTGACTCCAGTCCCATTGTTATCGCTCGCGGATAATACTTAGTGTAAGTAAGCAATATTAAAACAATGTGATGGAATTAGTCATTGATGTAACGGAATAAATTGATAGATGCCATGTTGTCACCTCACTCCGTAGCACCATAATGTTGTGGTAAATTAACACATAGTTACTCCCCTCTTTGACTTTGCAGGTCGTTATTAGTAAGTGCGTGACGCTGAGTTCAACTTCAGACATAGCATAGCATTTCGATACGACAACAGATCCCAACTATGTGTTGCCGGCTCCTATGCATTTATATACTGTCCGGCCGGTTTAGTGTAGTGTTAACGTTTGTATACATTCTGTTTAAGGCGGGCCGCAGGCAGGCGTGCGCCGGCCGCGCGGCCCCAAGAGAGAAGCTCCTTTGTGTTAATTGTAATGTGATGAAAGGGTTTAGCATAAGTTAGCGTGTAACGCCCGAGCGGGTATAGTTGCCTCTAGGATGTAAAACTAGCTCTTAATAAAGATTTAACACTAAGTCTAATATTGATTTTGTTTGTTTGAAAAGGTATTGAAACAAGAAGTAAAGGATGAAGTTCCTTGAAACTAACTGTGTTGAAGTTTTGAAAATGTTTGATTGAAAAGTCCTTTCGAAATGGCGCTCGCCGGAATCGGGACCGGCCGCCGGGCGTCCGTGCTGTCGCAGCCGACGGCACCGGCTTGTCGAAGCGAAAAGAATATGATCGAGTTAGCCGCTAAGTAGGAAGCCCAAGCTTTACGAAGACATTGAAGAGAGAAGTCGCGCGCGCATAGATCATATTCTTTATCTTCCGACTACCGTACATACATTCTAGCGTTGCGGCGACGTGACCTTGCATTTCTCGTGTTGCTACTTACATATGTATTCGGTTGTATCGAGTCTGGCCTCCCACGTTCTAGAGTAGCGTTGTGTTGTACGACTTGTTAATAAACAATAGTTTTGTAACGTCATTATGGTTCTTCTTCATTCACTTTGGTGCGTCCCACCTTCTCTATCCATTGTATCCTTTCTTTTCTCTCGACCGACGCTGCGTGGGGTCTGGGGTATATGTACTGAGTCCCACAGTACCTATAATTTGCTTTTTGAACAGGATAAAGTGCACGAACAGGAAGATGATTAAGCTTATCATCATAAATAATTGAATTGGGGCAGGAAAATGGGTATTAATATGGAAACAAGCAATGTTATAATGTATCTGAGAGCATTAAAATTTTCTTTCCTCGTGCTTGCAGTGGGTCAACTATTGATAGATTTTAAAACATTGCTAAGTTCAGAAAGCAGTAATATAACCTCGGATTTCTCTCAGAAACCGTCTGATGCAAGTTAAATAATTGCCAGACCCTACGTCAGCGTCGTTACAGACAGACCGACATTGATTGCGTGTATACCTTACTTTTATATATATGTATAATATTATGTTTAGTATAATTTCATTAATTAATTGATATGTAATACAGATGGCATTTAGTTAGTTTTAAATGGTAAGATTTGGTTGCATAAAAACTGTAAATACATTGAATTTTTGATGTAATAGCGTACTGTAAGTATTCATCTATTATGTGCAAATAATAACAATACATGTTTTATTCTAGATGTCTTAAAAATAAGGAATATAAACTCACTAGGCAATTAATTAAACAGCAGTATTCAACTTTTGCCAAGTGAAGTGAGAAAGTAGTTAAAGCAAAATACAGTTTTTATGCAAAGTAGTATTAGAATAGAATGGGTACTATACTAGTAAAATAATATTAACAAAATTCTCACTATCAGATTTTTATTAAAATTCTTAACAATTATTTATGTATAATTATTATTATTATAAATATGTATACCACATAATTGTGTCGTGTTGGCACTCACCATGGCGACTACGCTAACCGCTAATAAACTTAAAAAAAATATACAAATAACATTAAAAACAATTTCATGGCAACGTATGGTCGTTTGTTTAGCATTACTTTGCATTGGACGCGATTTCAATTATGGCGGAATTGTGTTACTTAAAGCTACGGGACGTGGAATGTGATCAAATATTGCAATGTTTGATTTGAAGCTGCTAACGCCTTAAATAAAAGGTATCAAAACGACTTCGTTTTTTGTCAATTAGTGTATATCGACATTGAGTGCAGAGGTCATCTGTCTTGGAATCAACAGATAGTGGCAAGCATCACTCATCTAAAGAACTTGTAACTTGATCCAAGCTATTATACAGCAGCAGGTTCATTTACGTTCATATTTCGTATGAAACGCTTGATCAATCACTAATAGAAACATTCAAATTAACTTATACGGTTCGTTATCGTATGAAATGCTACTGTACTTAACTTGATTAAAGTACAAGTTAGATTGCCTACCATCAAATTTAGATTTCTGAAAATGCAAATAATGCTGTTTGGAAAAAATACACAGATGACCAATCAAATTGGTCAACTAGCCTCATTGTAAAAGTTAACACTGCTTCAAATCAAAAATGCTTTTAAAAATCTGGAATGCATACATATAATACTGCTAAAATAACAGTACACTTTAGGTACTTGCAAGCAACATTACAACAATATATACTTACTATAGCTAAGCTGAATATACTAGACAAATCTGTTTAGTCACAGGACTAAACTACATAATATAAAAAAGTATAGAAAATACAAGTTTCGATATAGCAACCAGCTTTTCTTTACATACTGTTTTTAAGTTGACTATCCGTCAATTTTTCAGGATAAGACCATATTTTCTTTTATGTGGTTAATTTGTGAACAAGACCCATTGGAAGCATTGACGGACAGTCATCGTCATCGAAAACAGACACCTTTCAGTGGCTTACAAAGATGTATTTAGCGAAGTTAAAACTACAAGATAATTTCTGGAAGGACTAGAATTTTTCAGCTGTCTATGAAAATAAATATTAAATTGGCAACACCGCTTTCTATAGCAACACTAATCTAGAGTTGGCCGAATAACTTATTTTCTAGTGGCAAGAGTAGAATGAGCTCGAAACGATTACATACACTACAATACAGTAACTACACTACTGCAAGAAATATAAGAGCTAGGAAGGTATGTATTACATATTTATATTTGTCATAGATGGACCTACGTAACCCTAGTGGTTTTCAAACCCGTTACAACAAAGTTGGTATGTCCTAATCATTATAGGACAAATACGATTCGGTGAATAGCTCGCTTTTTCCTCGAAAATCCTTAGACACGTATTTATTTTTGAAATCTGTCTAAAGCTACGATTCCCGTAGAATGGAAAATCAGCGTATTTTATTCTTTGGATGTATTTGTGTCCTCACGATGGGAATATACCAACAGTACTAAAAATATAACAAAAATATTCTAGTAGCATCAAATTCTAAAGGCTAACCAAATGGCACTAAGTATTCTGGCACAATATCATATTTTGGTGAAAAACAGCACTGGAAAAGCTGCTCAATATGTGTTTGTTTATGAAAATAAGCGTTCATTAATAAAAAAAAGATAATGAATACTTCATAATACAGACACCGGTGTGACACTCATAAAAAACTATCAACTAAGTAGGTATTAATCTTACATTTATACAACAATTTGGCAATATTTACAAGCACTCGTTTAAGTGGGCAACATTCTAATTTAACTGCCCCCATACGACTTACGCCTTGTAACACTGGCTAAGTACTTCATCGATTGATAAATAATAATTTTTATTTATTTATTTATATAATCGGGTCAATGGGGGCTTAGAACCACATTTTCGTAGTCGAGATAATTTAGAAGAAGCAACATTATGTTATCCACAATTTTAGGATATTAGCTTGAAAACCGAGAAGAGATTCTCGAGGCTACATTGGCTTGAGTTCAGATGTAAATTCTAGTATTCAGCTGCATCGGGTTTGATAGCTGGGAAAAGTCTAGGCTGATTATGAGCATTTAAAACCAAGATAGTGTAGTGGCAACAGAGAATATTTCTCTTTTGAAGAACACCGAAGTCTGTGCAGCTGAATCATATTTATCTCGGATATGAAAATGGGGTTTATAGGTACCTACTTACTAACATAATAGTTTAACACACCTGTATTTAACAATGGGATCTAAAGGAAGCTTACCCGTTGAATACACGGATCTAAAAACTATTGTTTGTGATAAAAATCAATATCAAAATATCACGAAATATGTAAGTACTTTAACATAAATAAAAGCTTTTAAAGAATAACATAATCTCATGTGGAATAGCAAGTATGAATAACAGAATAATAAATGTGACTCAAAGGCTTCTAATAGATCAGTATTTGGTATAAGGTACTAATATTATTTGGTACTATGTAGGTACTTTATGTTGCTGGGTCCCTAACTACATTGGAAGTATAAGATATGTGATTATCGTCTGGAGAACTCTAAAATGGTTACAATACATTGTTACCAATACAACAGTTTTATGCCTGTTGGGTTTATCAACGCCTCGCTCAACACCGAGAGTTGAAATTTTGCTAATGCCATTATATTTAGGCATCATTATGGGTTTCATTAATAATAATAGATAAGTAATCTGACGAATCTCATTATTTTTAATAGCATTTTAGACACTCATTCAATTTACTTCAGGTGATCAAAAATGCTTTTCTATTCCGTTCAAATACCCACTTAACATAGTTTGTCAATATCTTTCAAGAAAACCTCACTTGCTAAAACGAATAACTTACACAAGGAATTTTGCGTAAATGATACGTTTCAGCAAAACCGACTATTTAGTGCACACTTGCATGTATTACCAGACTTTTCAGAACCTAACAAACATACATCATGCTAACCTGTTCAATCTATACAACAACTGTTTCATTCAACGGCTTAATTACAATCGATCCCATACAACAATAATAATTCTGCAATTAGGTAGTAATAGCACTAACATTTTTCGGCCACCTATGTCAGACACTAAGAACTTTATCCAAGTATCTTGTGTAAGGTATCCTTCGCATCTGGCTTACAAAAATCATGCCTACAGTTCTACTTCTGATATAACCAATGCACCAATCCTTTGGATATAAGTGTTAGTTGCAGCAACTGTTTTAACAATATTATCAGGCAAATAAGGCCCATAGCGCGAAACACGAGTAAGTTGGTCCGGGTCGGGAGTGCGGCGTCCATATGAACACACGAAATTATTACTGTGTTTCTGGTGAAGGAAATTCAGAGGCAAAGTCACTAAAAGATGCAGCCTTTACGTCGATAAACGCCAGATGCGAAAGCAGCCTCACTTTGTTGACGGTCAACGAATCAGCATACAACTCTTCCATATTATAACTATTATAAGTATGCCATGCCTGATTGAAGACTTCACTGTACCTAAGACTCCTGGTTTACCTGTGAATGGCAGTTCTTCTGGTGGTTTTCTACAAGAGCAGCGTGGCGTGGTCGCGATGTAGTCTCCTGCGCGCTCGCAGCGGTGCGACAGCCAACACGTCGGAGGGAGGGGGGGGACCTGCCCCGCGCGAGCCTTTCTCTTGGTAGTACACTTGAGCGCCGCCGCATACTGAACCTACCACTACGCTCTCGTCACTCCTGGAATAATTATGTGGAAAGTAGAAGTTGAACCTTGTGAGATAATTGTAAGGTTTTTGGCCGCTTTCACATTAGGGCGTTAGCAGCGCGACAGTCGCGCGGCTGCAGCAATCTGCATTTGATTGGCTAAACGGCTTCTGCCGCGCGACTGTCGCGCTGCTAACGCCCTAATGTGAAAGCGCCCTTAGGTAATGTTACACACGTCAATCAGGGCCGACCGATTTCCACATACACACATTCCAAAACACTTTGTCGTTTACGCCTAGCTGAGAAAGTAAACATTGAATTAGAATGAAAACTTAAACCTTCGACAAAGAGTACCTAAATGACGACAAAGATTTAAAACGGGGAAAAAAAATCATTTTTTACGTTTCAGTTTCGTTGACAATGAGTTTTGAATAGAATTTAAATATAGCAAATTCGTACTCCATGCGAGATGTGTGACCTCGCTCTTCTCAGTAGAGACACATAAGTATGAAGAGACACTCAAATTCAATCTTTATAGTTTCCCCAATATTAAAATGTAACCAGAGGCCCGACATTGGGGGGGGATGAGGAACAGGGTGTAAAGCTCCTCATCCCCCATAGAAAAGGGAGGATCCTAGAATGTTGATAGCGCGATGTAGGATTTTCTGTCGATCGTTTGTTAGTACGCAGGTGTTGCGATAGATGTCGCTAGTCGCCACAACATATTTACGTTACGTTTACACCGCACGCACACCGGTCTACTGGTCAGCAGGGCTATTGCGTATATTTTAATGACAGTGGATAACTTCTAATGTCTATCAAATAACTGTCAAATGGTGAGTTTTTAAGAAAAAAATGTACCAAACCATAACCAATTTACAGTTAATCTATGGACATTTCTGTTAGCCACTGACGTTAAAAAGATACGCAATACGGCTGATCTAAACAAAACAAAAACCACGCAACAAACTTACCTCAATATAAACTCAGACATCTCGGTATCCTCAGCGAAGTCGTTGTGTATGAGGCCCATGGTGGCGATGTCTAGCGCAGCCCAGGGTCCACCCTTGCGCACCGTGCCCCAGTCGGGGTCCAGTGTCAGGTAGCTGTAGTCTGTCGCCTCGCCCACCGCTGCGAGCGGCTCCATGCATTTCTGTTCTATAGGGCCGAGCGCGTTTAGTGACGTTTCCCACTGAAATATAACAGAATGTTTGAAAGAGTTGCTTAAGTTTGGTCAAAGCATGTCAGAGGCCCTTGAGGCGGTTTAGAAACTCTGACACTAGGGTGTGTGGGGTCGTTAGACCTTACTACCCACGATGAGAAGAACTTTGGAAAATGTTGAGTGTGGCTATATAAGAGTAGAGAAAGACCAAAGAAATGATGGATGGACTATGTAGGATGATATGGCTATCTTGTGGTTTTTAATTTGAGAGACTAAATTGACACTTGGAAATGTCAAACTTCCATAAAATGTTGTAATTTTATGGAAGTTTGACATTTCCAAGTGTCAATTTAGTGTCTCAAATTAAAAACCACACCTTAGAAAGGAGGTGACTGCTGAAATAACGAGTAATAGAGAAGTATGGAAGAAGAAGACATGCTGCGCCGACCACAAATAAATTGGGATAAGGGCAATTTGATTGCAGACTTAACCCTTCGTATGCCGTAGCGTAGATCTACGCGAGACACAATGGCTTTTTAATTGTGTCTAATTACACGGCATACGAGAGGTTAATATAATAAGGCGACGTGCAAACTGTTATTTTGTGTTAGGGTCCGGTTGTGGTATAAGCGTTCAAGATATACAGGCTTAAAACTTGTCAAAAGATCTCATAACATGGCCCTGATCGACCATTCTTCACCATCTTGGCCAGTTTGGCCACGAAGGACCCTTCATTCAGTGAATCAGTGCATAGACCTTCCGCGACCTACTGAAGATCTCGTGTTGATCAAGTTACAACCATTACAAACCAATAACATCGATGTGACTATCCACGTCGACAATGTCGACATAAGGTTTAATTTACAATTCCTACAAATATCACTTTATTTATTTCTTTTTCCTTTATCCTTCCAAATGTCTCTATTTTGTGCGATATCTGGTCATGTTCGCTAGGCAAAAAAAAAAAAAAACGAGATAAGATCGGAGTAAATCGAGGTATACAGCGGCGAAGTCACCTTTGGCGCTGTGTACCCAGCGTCCAGTGAGTGACGATCTTTGCCCACCTATCCGGGTGCATTCGCGCTACATGGCCTGCCCACTTCCACTTTAGCTTGGCTGTTTTTTCCAATATAACTTACCAAACTATTAATAGTATCAACATTATTAGCCGCTTCAGTGTCGATGAGCGCCAAGAGCGCCATATTGTGCAGTCCGCTCACAAACAGCGCACATTTGACGGCGTGTTTGCTGTACTCCGGGAGTAGCTCCAGATCGCTGTCTGAATCATCGTCGCTTTCTGAGTCTAAGCGCTGAGCTTTTGGCCTGGAAAATACATTCAAAATGGTTTATTGGACTGTAGTCCAAGCCTAGGGTTTGGACTGGGTTGTGAGGGTCAGATAGGCAGTCACTCCATGTAAATTACTAGCATTCAGCTGCATCTGGTAAGATTAGAAGCCAACTCCAACATAGTTGGAAAAGGCTTAGATGATGATGAGTCCAAGTCCAAAATTTTGCTTCATTGGGACAAGATTATGTATAATTTTGGCCTAAAGCAAGCGAAACTGTTATATATAAGGTCCCATTAAAATAGGTGGACAAAATTTTAGAAATCATTCAACCGCTAAAATAAAGACAATAGTAAAAAAAAATATAAGAAAAAGGCATTAAAATACCTACTTTTAAAGGATGAGTTTGTTCTAAAGTGCCGGCATTTTATTATTTTAAGTCAAAATAAAATCACCTTAAATAGTGTTTTTTTTTTGTTTACTTAGATGTCTTTAGTTAGGCTTACTGAACGCTGTGTTAAAATTTGTCCACCTATTTTTATGGGGCCTTATATAAAAAAAATAAACAGCTTACTTAGCTTAGCTTAAATTTAACAGGGTAGCTTGATGTGTTTACAAAAACACGAAAGTTAATATCAATCAGTATGGAGAATAGACTTTGAAATTATAACATACCTATCAGTAAACGTGATCTGTCTCTCCACTGCGGGCGTAAGAAACTCCCGCAGCTCCAAGGGCGTCATGACCCGACTGCTGTACCCACTGGACTTGTCAGAGAAGGCGAGGTGACTGAGCTTCTCCATCAGAGGCGTCAGCTGCACACCTGTCAACTTCTTCTTGAAACTTGTTGCTTCAGATTCTGAACCTGTGGGCAGGTTGTACACGTTATATACCAGACTAGCGACCCGCCCCGGCTTCGCACGGGTGCAATGCTGATACTAAATACATATAAACCTTCCTCTTGAATCACTCTATCTATTAAAAAAACCGCATCAAAATCCGTTGCGTAGTTTTAAAGATTTAAGTGTACAAAGGGACATAGGGACAGAAAAAGCAACTTTGTTTTATACTATGTAGTGATAGTGATATTGTGACACAGGTCAATAGTCACAGACGCGTTTTGTTCCACGCGCGACTCAGAGATGTCAGCAATGACCGAGGCCTGCCCGGATTCGAGGCTGTTCGAAAGAGATACCGCAACCCCGGAACACACAGGGCTGAGAAGGAACATGGCTGGATTGTAGTCAGTACTCTTTTCACTCATTCGATGATTTCTCACCCGAATAAAAAGGTCATAATATATTATACTAGCTGATGCCCGCGGCTTCACCCGCGTGGATGTCGTTCAAATTATATAGGTACTAAAACCTTCCTCTTGAATCACTCTATCTATTAAAAAAACCGCATCAAAATCCGTTGCGTAGTTTTAAAGATTTAAGCATACAAACAAACAAACAGACAAAAATAGCGACTTTGTTTTATACTATGTAAGGATTATCCATAAAAGGTCGAATCAAATTCATTAGCATAACTTCATAGATGTGTCGATGTCTTATGGCTATGATGAAAAATCCCTTAACCAAATAATGAACTGCAGTGCCTTGTTATTATGAGTTTTTAATTGATGTACTTTTCAGCAATCAATACTCGTTACGTATCGCCCGTTATTTAAAAAGTATAAACAAAAGTCTTACCTATTTGAGAATCTGTACTCTCATTCAAAGATTTCAAAGGCAGAGACAATGATTTTCTTCTAGACTGATCAGTTGGCAACGTCTTTGTCGAATCTTTCGCTATCTTCTTCGGCGTTCTTTGCGGAGACCTGTTCAGCTCCGAATCAAAATCTTCAAATTTCTCTTGCTCACACAATTTCATATTAAAAGTAAACATATTATCGTTGGAATCATTTTTCATTTTCGAATAGTGTTGTTCTAGGTACTGGTTGAAAAGGGACTCTGATATGGCAACCCCATCGTTTCTAAAGACGGGGAATAAAGGGTCGTTTATGGTCATAGTGCTAGGGTTTTTAGGAGTATGTTCGGGGGACGGAGTATCATCATTTAGGGAGATTTTAGACTTTTTCAACTTGAATTTAGAAGTCGCACGATTCGATAACTTTTTAATAGTTTCTTGTAGATCTGTGACACTAGCGAGCTTTCTCATTGGTTCAGGTTTGTTAATATAATGGTCGGCAATACAGTTGATGTCTAAAACCATTTTGTTGTCCCGCTTCTCGTTTTCCATGTTAAGTTTGTTGGAGTTTTCAATGTTTTTGAGGACGTCTGGTTCTAAGTCTGATTTGTCGTTATCTTGCTGGGCTTCTGGTATTTGGCAGATGGAGAGCATATTGCCGTGGAGTCGTTTGTACTCGACCATAGGTGTTGAGCAAACGCTTGTTTGACCAGTGAAGACATTATCATGTGCACATTCTTGTGCTTCTTCGTCTAGGGATTGCTGTGTTTTGAAACTAAGTGATAGCTTCGTTGGTCTCTGTCTAGGTTTATTCGTGAAAGGGACAACGTCTGGCATGGAGGGTGGTTTCCTCTCCCTCTCTTCGTCAGGGTTCCGTTCCTCTCTGCTGGGGGGAGATATCATGGAGTGGTCCTCTTCGGGGACGGCTGTGAAGAGTAGCGATTTGTCTCTTTTCATCCCAGTTTGGGGGAACTCGCGTTGTTTCTCGCGCTCGGCTTCTTGATTCTGTGAAGATTAATTATTGATTGAATTAATGGCAAACTGTGATATCTTTCTGAAAGCTAAAGCTAGCTAGACAGAATTGTGTGGAAAAGGAAGAGGGACGTCGTTGCCCGACAGATTTGTTCGTAATTTTAACGGCATTTAGACATCGATTTAAGTAATTACACGCGTAGTCATAAAATCAGCAACGGACAAGTGCACCGCGCCGTTATCAGTGAAGTCATAAAAATACTGTTCCATTGATAAGAGCAATGTGGTTGAGTGCAACTATGTATTACGCCCATAACGCCCATAAGTTAATGTAATATGTGCTGTTTCCGTGCAACACAAGGACAGATAAAATCGTCCGTTACCGTGCTAAGATCAAGTAAGAAGAGTAACTTGACATATCTTGTATGAAACAATAGATTCGATTTTCTGAAAGAGACTATTAGAAACCATGTGGGTAGGCAGAAAGTATAGAGAGCTACCTACTACAATCCTTACAGTACCTGGAAGACCGAGCTCTGCTCTGTTAAAAATAGAGAAAACGATTTTTCCAGACACTAATAATAGAGTCCTAACCAATTTTTGGACCCCGTAAATCCCCTTATAGCAACTTTCATGCTCATTTAATAGATGGTTACTTTTTTTGGACGAACTAAAAAACTGACCTTTTTAAACTTCGCGATCATCTCCTCCCCGTTCTGCTGGAACTCCTGTATCTTATCCACCTGCCTCTTGAGGTTATCATACAGCTTCTTCCCCACGTACACCACCAGGAGCTGGGCTCCTAGAGGCAAGGGTGTCTCCGTGTCCAGGGTTTCCGCAGGGGACTTTATCCTGTAGGGGTCCACTACGGTTAGGTAGGACGTCAGACCTGGTGGTAGCTGTGTGGATATTATTCTGAAAAGGTGGAAAAAAAATGGTTTTGATTTGACTGTAGTATCCAGGTATGAATAAGTTTTTGATTTTTCTTTCCGATTGACACTTTCGAACGAAATTAAAGCTGATTATGCATATGATCACTATTTAATTGGTTCATACTTCTGTGATCTGCGTATGCGGAAATATAGACCGAGGCTCCGCGCCCTCCCGTGGTTGTCTACGCGTATGGGAGGCGCCGACACACAGGCTTTGACTTAGACATAGTTCTGTCTGTATTTAGCTCTTGTAATTTTACAGTTGTGTCGGATAGCGTTTAACGTATGGACGTGCTCTATACCGTTTATAGACCTTGACTTAAGAATTTTGTCACTCATCATCATCGTTTCAGCCAAAAGACGTCCGCTGTTGGACATAGGCCTCCCTCAGGGGTCGCCATATTGACCGGTCCCGTGCGTCTTGAATCCAGCGGGTCCCCGCAACCTTCAGCAGGACATCGCTCCACCTAGTGGAGGCCTTACAACGCAACGTCGTCACGGTTTGCGGTGGACAAGCCAGAATATTTCGGCCCCATCGGTTATCCGTTCTGTCACTCGGTCAGAACGAAACCATTAAAAAGTGAAGCATTTATATAACTTACTTGTTATTGTATAAGATGACGCCGCCTAACACTCCTTTGCTTTTCCTACAATGATCTAGTATTTGCATCGACTCCATGTAAACCGATGTCGCACTCTGAAACATACAAAGCAAAGGTAAGACAGGTTTATGTGTATTCGGAGGCAATAAGTGTTCAAAGATGTCCATTTTGCTATAATATATAAATATTTACATGTATTATCCTTATCCTTGCATAGTATAAAACAAAGTCGCTATTTTTGTCTGTTTGTTTGTCTGTATGCTTAAATCTTTAAAACTACGCAACGGATTTTGATGCGGTTTTTTTTAATAGATAGAGTGATTCAAGAGGAAGGTTTTAGTATATAATTTGAACGACATCCACGCGGGTGAAGCCGCGGGCATCAGCTAGTATAAATAAAAAGAGAAGTCCTGACTGACTGACTCATCAAACGCCCAGCCCAAACCCTCGGACCTAGAAAGCTGAAATTTTGCATATAATGTAGAAAAGGAATAAGGAAGGATTTTTCGAAATTCAACCCCTAAGTGGGCAACCCCTGAGTTAAATAGGGGATGAAAGTTTATATGGTAAATCATCATTTTCACGCGGGCGAAGTCGCTGGCAAAAGCTAGTATATTACAAATTGCATTTTGCCAGACCCGGTAATCGAACCCAGGATCCCACGCTCAGCAGTTACGCTTGGATGGAACCACTCGACCAACGAGGCAGGTTAGGTTCAAAAGAGCATTCTGCCAAATAAAGAACCTACTTTTGGACAAGCGCGGATCCAGGGGGGGGGGGGTCAGGGGGGTCATGAACCCCCCTGGGCTGAGTCCAGTACCTAGGTGGACCACTAATTAAAATTGTTAAACTAAATGTTTTAACACAACTACCCAAAAAGAGTGTTTTGTGAGTTTCTTTATTCCACCATAACTTCTAAACGCCTGAACCGTTTGATACTATCGTTAGATTCTTTGCGTTATCCCCAGTGTTATAGGCTAGTGAAAATTCCACGATAAAAGATCCACGTACGTTATCCCAAATAAATGTATGTTGTAGATGGCTTTCAGTCTAACTGGATGCAGCTGAAAACCGAATTTCACATGGAATGACTGCTTTTTTGACCTGCACACTGCACAACCCAGTTAGTACCGGATACGATGAGATATCCCTTAGTAAGACTGGTTGTCAGACTTTCGGGCAACTGACTACGTGTGACGACTCAACGACTGTCAAAGATGTACAAATCACAGCCGCCCCTGTATGTCCCTGCTCTGGCTGTGACGTGAAGGCAATGAAAAACTCAGTAGCCGACATAAACAAAGGACACGTTCAAGTTACCTCCCAATGACAATATCTTTGCCACCCCCCAAAATCTATAACATAATACAAAAAAATTCGCGCTCGCTACGCTCGCGCCTACCTCTTGCTTATTTCTCCGTTCGTCTCGCTTGAGGCGCGACTTCAATTCTCATTTCTATTTCTAAATCGTCCATCCAGGGAAAATTGTTCAAATCTATATCGCCCTGGCTGGATAAGGCTCAGCAATTCGAAGAACCCTGGCGAAGAGCTTCAATGGCTGGATAACGTCACACCGGACTGACACTTCTCCACGTCCAATAAAACGTACCCATTGAAGTAGATAAAGTGATAACGCGTTTTGGGAGAAGACGTAAAAGTATAATTGATTTTGTTATTTAAATATAGGTATTTTTAAGTAAAAAATAAAATAAATAATAATAATATTAAACAATTTATAAAAATTAAATTATAACTTCTTGTGACTTGACAACGACTATGTGACCCCCCCCCTGGCTCCAAAGCTGGATCCGCCCTTGCTTTTGGAGTCGGTTATGATAAACCATTATCCACCATATTCCTACGGAGATGGAAGATGACCCATGGCCATCGCATGATACTCTTCTTGCAATAAAAGATAATGCAACGATTTTTTTTTGCAAAAATGCGGGCAAAAAAACGTATTACTGAAAGTCATAAATTGTGATACTTATACAGTTACAGTATTGTACTTTTTAGTAGCAATCAGCGCCATTTTAATCTTCATACCTAAACTACATTCTCCGCTACCACATTAGATACAGCGACAGGGCAGTGGCACTCACTTCAGTGACTGTTACACCTCATAATATTTGCACAACGACGTTTGATAAGCGCTGTTTAAATACACGCCTAGCGGTAACTGTACAGTCAACATCAGTAGTAGATTAACACTACTCTAAGTTTCAAAGCAGGCAGCGGGTTGTTTGAAAGAGATACCGCGGCCTCGGACACAAAGAGCTAAGAAGGAACATGGGTGGGTTTTAGTCAGTAGAAGTCTGACACTCTGCGGTCTGGCGGCAGGCCGCTCTGCCTAGAGCGGGAGGAGTCATTTGATGATTACCCACACACCAAAAAAAATGGTTTCAAAGTACTTGTTAGATATTCTTCGTTAGCGTTACTAATAAGTTGTTGAAGAGTGAGGAATATTTTATAGAATTAACTTGGGAAGGTTATAAATAGAATAACACCTATCGTGTGATTTTAATTTGAGAGAGTAAATTGACACTTGGAAATGTCAAACTTCCTTAAAATGTTGTTGTAATTATATGGAAGTTTGACATTTCCAAGTGTCAATTAACTCTCTCAAATTAAAAACCACACCTTAGAGTCCTGTAAACCCAAGATTTAAAATTCCGAAATGTTAAACTACTTCTGTTGCTGACCGTACCCTATCGCTATCAAGGATGCGCGTTTTGATTAGCAAGACGATTTGTTATTGATTCTATTATGAATGAAGGAGTTGAATGATAGCGTGACGATGGATGGAGATTGGAGCTGAATGGGAAAGAAAAATGTATTTTTGTGATGACTTCTAAGTTCTAATAGGTCCAGTAAAAAAATGGTAGATATTTAATTACGGTAAGCATCAGAATGTTACACGGAGTTTAGGAATCTAAGCTCATGTTTCTTCAAGCTAAAGAATGCAAAACGGAAACACTAAGAATCACCCGGTATTCGAACCCTAAACCCTGGTCATCATGAAACGTGGTTACGGACAGAGTACTCTACTAACAGTGTCATCTGTTGGCTATGAATTCCACTGGACTAATGGCTACCCTGTATAAGTAATTCCAGAAACTCTTTTCCTATGCCACCTCGAACCAGCTTATGCAGTGCGCGTCCAGATCGTTTCGCTATCTCTTTCTAGACCGGCTTCTCTGTTGCCACCTTTTATTATGCGCACAGCCAAGGAGTGGAACTCAGGGAGTTCATGCGTTGGATTTTTTTCGAGTTCATATAACCCCAATCTATTTAAGCCACGAGTAAATAGGTTTCTTCTGGGTAAGCTCGCTCCATCGTCGACCTCATCTTTGCACGTAGGGCATGATTGAGGCCAAGGTAAGCCCATTTCAAATAAAAAGAAAAACCTGTCAAATACAGTGAAATTCACACAATTATTGCTGAAAGTTAAAAAAAACCCTTACCTTCGGCAATGTCAGCATAGGCACCCTCTGAAAAATATGGCACCCATACTGCAGCACCGGCAGATACGTCTCGAAGACCTGGTACAGCTTCTCCGACAGCCGTCGCTGGTCCTCCATCTGACCGGCCAGGACTTGCAGGTCGCCGTGGTACACCTTGATCATGGAGGTGAGGAGGTTCG
Source organism: Diarsia mendica (assembly GCA_949316265.1). Classification (NCBI taxonomy): domain Eukaryota; kingdom Metazoa; phylum Arthropoda; class Insecta; order Lepidoptera; family Noctuidae; genus Diarsia; species Diarsia mendica. The sequence goes on from OX438899.1 coordinate 22,245,385, forward strand.
CGCGGTTCTTTAGCACCCAGTCTGGGATGTTTCTGTCGCTGCCTATTGCCTGGAGGGGTTGATAAATTTATGTTAGCGCAGGAGATCGATAAAACTGAGAATTCGAAGTAAGGATACAAAATCGAAGTTTTGACTGTGTGATACCTATTACACAAATGGATAAAATAAGAAATGAGTACATAAGAGGAAGTTATAAAAATGCGCCGGTGATTCAAAAGTTGCGTGGTGCCTACACGCAATCGGTTGTCGTGGTATGGACAAGGGCATGTGATGCAGAGGAATGGTGTGAGGTGGGGTGAAGCGGGGGATGGGTATGAGTAGAGGAAGACTAAAGAAACGATGGATGGACCGTGTATAAGATAGTATGCCAAGAAAGGAGGTGGCTGGTGAGATGACCAGTAATAGAGAAGTATTGGAAGAAGACGTGCTGCGCCGACCCCAAATGAATAGGGGATCGGACTGGGTCAAAATAATATGATTCTTTAGTCCGTAAGTTAGATTATCGAAAAATATTGAATACGTGTTTTTTGTTTTATCAAATCTATACATATAATAAAATGATAGGAAAGTCAAAACTGTACATTGAATATATTTTAAAAAGAATACTTGGGGTGTGATCTACAATCGATACCGAAGCCAAAAATATAGTTTTTAGAATTTCTGTCTGTTTGTCTGTTTGTCTGTTTGTCTGTTTGTCTGTTTGTCTGTATGTATGTCCGGGATAAACTCGAAAAGTACTGCATGGATTTACTTCAAATTTGGCACGAATATTACTAAGAAGTCGGGTCAACCTATAGGCTACATATTATCACGCTATCACCTACGGGGAACGAGCAGTGAACCTTTATTTCTTCAACGCATTCTGTAACAACGTGTAATCTAACGACGCATATTTAAATGTTGTTATTATGTTAACCATGCTATAAGCTAGCTTCATACTATAATAATCACGCAATATAAGTAACTTAGGCCGATAAACATAATAATTATTGTAATTTTAGTATCAAGACAATTTAAAGCAGTGCCATCTATGGGATTTCAAAAACATCAAGTAGAATTACATGACTGTCCTTTTTGGTTTTATATAATTTTTTGATGATGTTGGCGAGTTAATAGTTGTTTCTAAAAGTCATAGATGGAGTTGTGCATTTTCTTCTTAAACATTGTATCGTTAATTCGTTTCAGAGATGAGCAAGACAATTAAAAAAATGTGTTTTTATAAGTTTTAAGCTGCTTCATCTATATCTTATAAAATTCATCGAGATTGTCTGTGATGAACGCGTGCTGAACACCTGTCTCATTTCACTTCTAGACGTGGTCATTATGGGTTACCAGCTCCCCAATCAGCACCGCATCAAGACCGTAGAAATCGGTAGTATAACACTGAGACAATTTACGATCCGAGCGAAATGACCACCATACGAAATTACCATGTCGCTTTGTTCTCTTCAGAGCAAAATCAAATTTATGACACCGTCCTTTAGGCAAAACCAGGGTAAAATGTTTTTCTTGGATGCTCCTGGTGGAACAGGAAAAGCATTAGTTACCACTGGCATAATTGCAGAGGTCAGGAGGCAAGTCAAAATTACAATTGCTGTAGCGTCGTCGGGAATCGCTGCCACACTGCTTCCGCGTGGCAAGACAGCACATGCCATGTTTAAAAAATTCCAATCGACTTAGAAAGCGCCAAAACGTCTGTTTGTGGTGTGTCACGTAACAGTGTTAAGGGACACGTGCTCAAGGATTGCTCTCTGATCGTATGGGATGAGTGTACGATGGCCAACAGGAAGGCAGTTGAGGCCGAGGACAGAACTTTGCAGGACATCCATAAGAACGAACATTTGATGGGTGGTGTCACAGTTCTGTTCAGTGGCGATTTCGGACACACGCTTTCCGAGGTGAAGCGGGGATCGAAGGCTGACGAAGTGAATGCTTCGTTGAAATGATCTTCGTTGTGGTCACGGGTTCGTTCACTGCGCTTGACCATTAATATGAGAGCTCGGAACGGCGGCAATGCACGTTCTCAAGAATTCTCCGATGTCCTTCTAAGGCTTGGCGACGGTGAGGAGAGAGGTGGACAGGTGGCGCTTCCAGATTCTCTCGGTACTTCAGTAGAGTTGTATCCAGCTTAAAAGAACTCATTCGCTGTGTATACGGGGACATCAGTCGTATACCGCACCAGCAGAATTCTTTGGTGTGCGAGCGGGCCATTTTAACGCCGAAAAATTATCAGACTGCGGCAATTAACGAATGCATTATCTCGGAAATTGAGGGGAATGAAGTGGTCTACACCTCTATAAACACTGTCGTCGAGTAAGATGACGCCACACGTTATCCCGTGGAATTTCTGAACTCCCTGTCAGCAAGTAGACTTCCAGCGCTTACCATCAAGCTGAAGGTTGGTGTCCCGATTATGCTTCTTCGGAACCTATCTCCTTCGAAGTTGTGTAACGGGACCCGCCTTAAAGTCATCTCGCTCCACAGACACACCATTGAGGCGAAAATTCTCAAGGGTTTTGGAGTCGGCGAGGCACTATTTATACCACGTATTCCACTCATACCTTATGAGGTATGAGTGGAATACGTGGTCCCGATCCAGTTCAAGCGCGTACAATTCCCCGTTAGTGTTTGCTTCGCGATGACCATCAATAAGTCGCAGGGGTAAACACTGAGGGCAGCGGGTGTCGACCTCAGGACGAGCTGCTTCTCACACGGGCAGCTGGACGTCGCTTGCTCCCGCGTCACCAGTCCTGACTCTCTTTACATTTTGGCTGCGGATAGCCAACCCACTATTGTTGTTCATCGAAAATTCCTATAAGTATGTTATTTTTACCCTATTTTGTATTCCATAATCATTGTTTTTTCCATCTGCTTCAGTCACAACTTATGACTTAATTCAGGAGAATCACCATAAAGTCATTTATTCAAAGCAGGCTGAAAAGACCTTCTCACTCTGTTACTCTACTTTCTGTAGATATGAAATGTTAATAAGAAACGGGTAAATGAGTGGACGGGTATTTTTTACCCGGCTACGGCAAAGCCAAAGGAGGGTTATGATTTAAAAAAAAGTGTAATCGTAGGTATTTTTGGTGCTCTAAAGCGTTCACGCAGACGACGTCGCGGGCAGCAGCTAGTCAATAAATAATGACGAAGATAAAACGCGTCAAAGATCTTGGAGTGGGGCTTGAAACGTCACTTGTGTCGTCAAAATGTACTATCATATGACGTCACACGAGTTTTCGAAGCACTGTATCGTCTTCATTTTAAGTTTACGTGAAAAAAGAAAAAATACGTGTCCAATATTTTTGGAAATCTATCTGACGGACTAATTCGTTTTTTTTGTCCGATCCCCTATTGGGATAAGGGCAAGAAAATGATGATGAAGGACCGCAAACAGTGAATATCATAAGAAGTAGGTACGTGTACTGCATCGAATGCTAACTAGCTCGCCTCGTATCGTGATCGGCTAAAATGACGAGCCGATGGGTCGAGTCGATGCTATTCCTAAAGTGTTTATGGGCATGCGTTGACCTTTACAAGGACTTATTCCGTGCTCGTTTCCCACTTACCAGTATATATCTTCCATATTCTCTGATGATGAACTTGCCACTCTGCAGCGTGATGGCGACTGGCTGGGAGAACAGCGTCTTGATGCAGTGTGCTGCGCCCACGACCTGGTGAAAAATGTTGTCTTAGAACTGGTTGACCAAGATCTTCAAAACATTAATTTACCACTAGCTAAGGCTCGAGCTCGTGGCTTCGCCCTCGTGAATGTCGGTACTTATCTCACAGGATAGCACTATCCACGGATAAAACTATTCTGTCTTAAGGGCCATCATGGCCAGAGATCGCACAGAATAGGTATGGCTGAAGAAAGGGGAGGACTTTTCCCAGTAGTGCACCAGTAAATAAATCTTATGGATGCAGAACATGATCGATCTACTTTTGCACTGTCAAGGCGTGAAAAGGTAACATATTAGTTACGGAATAATTTCTCCAAATGATTGTGAAAACCACATAAAAAAAACTAGTATTTTTCAAGCTGCTTGTTTTTGTGTAGGTATGTCTTACTATAAGTAAATATGTGGTTACTCCCTAAGATAATGCGGAGTAAAGTCTATACAGGCTTAAAAAATACAGACTATCTATAACGTGTTTTTTTTCCTAGAAAAGATAAAAACAAAGCATTGACGCGGTCTCCGATCTATAAATAAGTTTGCTCATCTGACCTTACGCTTGCTACCTTTCGAGTATACGATCGATAATTCGGTGTTTTACATAGATTAGCAAACTTACATAATTATCAATTCACGTGTATTTCCGTGATTTAGAAAATATTATTCTTTGGAATGTTGAGGCAGAGATGCGATCAAACAATTTAAATGTTATTTAAAATGTCACTTACGGGATATCCGTGATTATTATTTGTTTTGAGTTCCCGATATTTCAACGCTGTTGCAAGCGCCATGATCGCGGGTTAACCCAAAACAAATAATAATCACGGAAGATCCCGTGACATTTTAAATATATTTATGAACCGTGAAAGCTTAAAACAGAATTTGAATGTTAATTCGTGTTTATCCATAAGTAGGTACCTAGCTAAGTTTTATTGCTCCAGAGAGCAAGACGTTGGTAGTTACGAAGTATGAATTTGCTACAATTTCTAGGTCTTCTTTAGCGCCAGGTCAACAGACGAACATCACGCCTGTAACCACCAAAGGGTTAGTTAGACAGAGTTGTATCGCATCGTACACCCACATGTCGTCAGATATGTTTAAGTCCCATGTAAGTAAAAGGGGACGAGAACTGGGCAGAAATGTTGACTCCGTAGCTGCTTCTGGGAATGGATAAAATAAGGAACGAGTACATGAGAGGAAGTCTGAAAGTGGCGCCGGTGAATGAAAAGTTGATTGGTAATCGATTGTCGTGGTATAATAATAATAGTCCTCCTGACCGCTTTCGGTCACGGCGGCCAATCTTAGTGGAGATTAGCCCGATGCGCAGGAGATATTATAGTGCACAAGTGTGTGCGCAGGCACAAGTGCACTCTCTGTTCCTTTTTCTCTCATAGCCCGATGGGACGGCAATCCGACACGACCGGAGAGAGATCAGGCGCAGGACCAACGGCTTAACGTGCTTTCCGAGGCACGGGGGTATTATACCGCCAACTTCCAAACTCCGGGCTACTACTGGGATATTTCTAATGAAAAACCCAATAGCACTTTTTGTCCGACCCGGGAATCGAACCCAGGACCTCATGCACAGCAGTCGCGCTTGCGACCACTAGACCAACGAGGCAGTTTCGTGGTATGGACATGTGATGCGAAGGAATGAAGGAAATGTTGTGAGGAAAATGTTGAGTATGAATGTAGATGGCTATAAAAGGAGAGGAAGGCCAAAGAAACGATGGATGGACTGTGTGAAGGATGATATGGCTGAAAGGAGGTGACTGCTGAGATGACGAGAAATAGGGAAGTATGGAAGTATGTCTGCTGCTTAATTTCAGTTCAGCCTAACACGACTCAAGTATGTCTACTTATCAGATAGTTTAAACAAGTTACGGAGCTCTACTCGCTCGCATAACTGATGCTTTTTGAACAGGTTATACATTCTACAGGCTGATTAGTTAAAATACACTTTCTAATCGGTTAAGCACAGCTGTATTTAAAATGTAATATTTAAGTGATGCATTCAGGTCTTGGGTAGCGGGTTTGTACGTTGTGGACGTGACATTGAGGAGCTTAATTGTTGAATAATTTAATTAGGTATTATATGATTTGAATGATAATAGTTAGACATAGGTATTAGCTACCTACCTTATCAGTGAGCTGTAAGTCCGACAACCAGTCTTAAGGGTATCGTATTACCCAGTAGTAACTGGGTTGTGGAGGTCAGATAGGCAGTCGCTCCATGTACAAAGTATTATACGTTGTTGGGAAAAGGCTAGGCAGATGACGATGATGACTTGATTATTAAGACTGGTGATTCGTCGCTAAAATCTGGTAAACTGTGAGGCCGTACTACCTTATAGTTTAATAGTATAATGGGCTGGTGTCCCCAACTCCACGTCTAAAATGCGTACCTATTTTGCGTACGGGGAGCTTGGGTGGATCGAATAATGTTCCCACATTATTCGATCCACCCAACACCCAAGCTCCCCGAGAAAGGCCAGCAACCCCTTGGTGTTACCTTACGCTTACGCTGTGAGGGTTCAGCACGGTTAGATTGCAAAGATCCATGTAACCGCGGACAGACGGGCGTCGAGAGTCGAGTCTCGAAACTTTATGTTGTAGGTAGATCATGATAGTATACTAGACCCGACGAACAGACGTAATTTCAACTTTATACATTATAATAATTCATTAATAGGCATTCTTATCATCATCATTTATTTATTTATCAACTTTGTGAGAGGAATGAAAGAAGCTTCCATCATTAATATTAATATGCGATGTTTTTGCTATCGCAAATATTCGCAAAAGCAAACTCCCGTGAAATTAATTCTTCCTCTTATACTCCCTTGTGAATTCTCCGGCATACGATATAAGCTAGCGAATTGGGAAGGTAAGCCAATTAGGGGCGGTATTGTCATAGATTAAGAAGGAATATTGCCAGCCTGTAGCCAGGGCTAAGCCGACTACGACTCGCCGACCCTGAGGGATTAAATGAAGAGCTACATTGGTGATATTTAAGAAATTACTACAGATAGGTTACATTGGCACTATTTCTGATATTGTTTTAGTTATACTTACTTGAAAATCTTGTTTTTTTTTTTCAGATAAGAAATAAAGCAGTACCTTTGTGCTCTTCTATTTGTTATGTTATTATCCTTTTTTTTTGTATTTTGTGTGTGCATAAATAAATAAATAAATAATAAACTAAGTAAGTATATTAAAATTTAAATAATTTGCTGATTTTTATTTAATGAAATTGATTGTCTAATATAGTAAGAATACATTATTAGTAGTTTTCGGCTCGAAGCTGGCATTTTATTTTTAGCTTATCGAGGACGAAGTGGGACATAACCATAATTTTATTGATTGTGCTAAAAGTCTTTATATTCATAGTTTTATTCATTCTGGTGTCTAGACTAGACAACCAGCCGAATTTGGTAAAATGACTTAAATTGGTAAAATGGATATCAATATAAAAATTAAAGAGATAAAATTATAAGGTCAAGGATGAAATTAATCTTTTTAACTGATAATCTACACTTTGAAATGGCAAATAGCTTAACTAATTTGGCTGCCTGACCTGATATAAATTTAAAAGCATTAATTGACAAAGTCATCAAAACATGCTGTAAATTTCAACTTTATGGTACGCAAATCAGCAAAAGAAATAGATGTGATGATGATGTCCAAGGCAAGACTACTGGAGTGTATGATACAATTAACTACGCCTATAGAAGTCCCACTTTTGCACATAGGCCTCTACAGAGCTGCACCAGCAAGACTTGTCTTCTCACTATATCATCCAGTTTGACCCAGCCACCTTTATGAGGTCATCAACTTATTGGTCTATTTACTGAAATAATAGGGGATCGGACTGAGTCAAAAAAATATGATTCTGTTTAGTCCGTCAGTTAGATTATCGAAAAATATTGGATACGTGTTTTTTGTTTTAACGAATTCATGAAAATTGACGAAGATAAAAAGCGTCGTGACGTCACTTGTGGGTTAAAAATGTACTGATATGTAACGTTTTCGAGGAGTTCACGAGTTTTCGAAGCACTGTATCGTCTTCATTTTTTGTTAATGTGAAAAAAGAAAAAATAGGTGTTCAATATTTTTTGGAAATCTATCTGACGGACTAATTAGTTTTTTTTTGTCCGATAACCTATTGCTTCATTGGTGCCTTTGTCAAAATTGTGTATTGTATTAACAAGTACTAACAGGGTTGTGTAGGTCAGATAGGCTATATTGGGTTAAACTGGAAGCCAACCGCAACATACTTGGGAAAAGGTTAGGCAGATGATGTTGTCTTTGCCAAAAATATTCATCTTGAGTAATCTTGACATGTTTTAGAAGTTTCTCCCAGAAATCAGTTTACATTAAATTTAATGGAAGGCCTCCCACTAGGTGGGCTGATGACCTGGTGAAGGTTGGGCGGCCGCTGGATGCGAGATCCAAGTGACCAGTCAATGTGGCGACACCTGGGGGAAGCCTATGTCCAGCAGTGGACATCTTTTGGCTGAAATGATGATGATGACGACATCAAATTTGTACCAACCTGTCCCGCAAGTGCATGTCGCTGTGTGTCAGACACCCATCCAGGATGGAAGTACAGCACCGCATTGATTGGGTCGTCTTCTTCAGATGTACAACACAGAGTGTCATAAACAAACACTATCATCATCTCCCTGTGAACAATAAATTATATATATATATATTTTTTTTTAATAAAAATGTATTGTCAACAGAGTCAAAGGAAATAAGTGAGCAAGACACCAAGCCATGGTGTCTCCATTAAATAAGCGCACTCTACTCCCTCAATGTTTGTCACTTCTGTGCCGTCTTGTGAGAATAAACTACTATTAAAGGGGTGCATAAAATTCAAGTTCAATCAGTTGGAATTTATGCAAGATTTGGTAAATATGCTAGCAAACTAACTTGGCAAGTTAAATAAAAGCTTATTTAAATCAATTTACTGTTACTGTTAGCCTGTGTCATCCCACTGCAGGGCAAAGGCCTCCCCTCATGATTTCCAAATTTTGCGATCCAGGGCCAATGTGGACCACTGGTCGTTTGTTCTGTCAAGCTCGCCCCGCCATCTCCTTCGAGGTCTACCACGTCGCCTTTTGGCTGTGTCAGGGTTCCAGAACGTGGTTGTTTTGGCCCACAAATCAATTTAGAACCCTTTTTATTGAACATAGTAAGAAAATCTAAACAAGTGGAAGTCGTGGAGAGAGGCGTTTGCCCATTATGGATGATGTAGGATAATACTAACAGTATCAGTAAGAAAAAAGAAACAACATTGAGATATTGTTTATTATTGCTGGTGTTTACATCTCACATGTCCTAAGTGCATTATTGAGTTCAGAAAATAATAAAACTGAGATTGATATTTGTATTTTGAGAAAACTAGAAAGTAGAAGTAAGTACTGGAAAAACAATGTTTTTTTTTATAATACCTCTGATTGCTACCACACAAGTGGTTAGTGTCACAATTAAAAGTTTAAATTAGTGTTTTCTAACATTGCAATTTAAATTATTTGGCCTGATGTATTATGCCAAGGTAATGAATATTTGCAAATTAAATAGTCAATGTTAAGTCTGTGTCATGTAAAAGAAAGCATAGTTTAATTATTTCTCACTTATTTAATGATGTCAAATGTTTTGTTACATGAGGAGGTAATTAATTATATCAAATAATTATCAAAACATGAGTTATTTTTGACCCTAAACATTGTTGCGATATCTCAATACGAATATGCAGACGAGAAAACATCGCTTATTCATAAAAACATAGACGTATAATTATATTTCCCTTAATATTATTGAAGACTAAACATAATATCCGTAACCCGAGATTTCATCAGCCGTGTCTAATCAACCGCAACATAGCGTAGGCGACACTTTTGTATTGAGTTACTATCCAATAATCCACTTAGATTCCAAACAGAATAATTTTTTCACTCACTTTGCCATTTTGCTGGTTATTCTCGTCCCACTTCACAGAAACAAAACGTTTTTCACACCATTTCAATCATGTAGAATCTGAATATTATTATAAAATGTAAATTGGTTTAGATTGTTTCGTTTATTTTCCTAATTTTAATAAAACATTGATGAACAGCCGTCCGCACTCTTCGATAACCGTTTGACACTTGATCTTAAATGTTGCCACTTTTGAAATGCATGCAAGTGGGGTGTTTTTTTTTTATTTATTTTTATTGTTAGAATATTATTATTATAAGAATATTTCTTTCAGTTATATAAACACACTGATCTGATGAGTTGTCTTATTATCTAAAAAGCATCATTTTATTCTAAGCACTGTTTAGTGTCCCATTATTTCAGAGAGCAACATTTCTTGCCTATTTTAGTTCACATGGGTGGCATGAGATGGCGCTGTCTACATCAATTGAAGTTTTATTTGAATGCAAGTACGGTAAGTACCGGTCTACAAATAGTGAAATATTACTTAGATATTGTTTTAATACGTAAACGACTATGTACCTTACTTAAGTGGTTTACTTCCGATAATAGAAGCACGTAACATCCAATCTCCTTAAATTGGCCTACTTTTAGTTGACGTAGGTACCTACCTACCTACTTTTGAGGAGTGGAAATACAAATACCGTATCGTGCCCTTAAAGCGAAAACCAACTAAAGTCACTTATGGGCAAAAATGAGTTACAAATACCGTTAGAATCTCCTTTTCAAGATCTACATAATGGTAACTGGCACTGGATTTAGCTTTTAGCTAATAGCTTATCAGGAGATTTTTTAAATAAAGAACAGACAAAACCCAGTAAGTGTCGGTTAAAGCAATGTTTTTGCACTGTATGCAATTTTTCTCGCCAGGAAAAACATTCTATCTGCGTTTAAGTGGTTTTGTCATGATTCACGTTAAATTAACAATAACAATAACTGGGACTAAATATTTCTCTTAGTAATTAGCAATTACCCATTAGGTGAACATAAATATTTCGTTTAATTAAATTCATAAAAAACTGCTGTCTAAACTCTATTCTTCAAAACATAAGAAAACATTGCGACTACAGGAAAAACCACTAATCTGTAGCATTTATCAAGCCAATCCTTCATTTTTCCTACTTGTTTGAGAATTGTGCTATTTTTCCTTCACCACCCGAATAATGAATACAATAAGAAATCAAAATACACGTACTCGCCTCTTTAACAAGTATTTTAATAAATTTTTTACGATTCGAACCTATAAAAACACGATTTTCTCGAAACTACATTTTGTGCAGTTAGTTGGGTTTTGAAGTAAGGGCACGATATACTCATGGTAGTACTCCTCCCCGTTTTCCGCCCTTTGTAGGGCCAGGAGGGTGAAACACCGCGTTCTTCAACTGCCTCTTGTTGTTGGAGTGCTCCGAGTTGTTGGAATGTACCTCATCAAGTTATTGCAATCGTGGTACCTATATACCTAAGAGTCTCGTAATGGAAATAACAGATCCTGCCAAAAATATGAATGACCACCGCCTTTCACATAATTAATCAAAGAAATTATTCATAATGTGTGAATAAAACCATGAATAAATTTTAAATTTTATTCAAGAACCTTCATAATATGCAAAAATCGTACAACGCGTGCTTTGAAAGTCTCGCAATGGTGATAATAATAGTTATAATGTCCGTTTCCGTCGCAGGGTTTTTGTTTGAATTGCCGTCAGCGTCCGGTCTGACGGACATTAGGCAGAACTGATGGACGATGGACAGACATTAGAGAATCTTAATTAGTAGTTTGAAGAAATCCATATTGTTAGATATTTGTGTGGATGGCTGCGTGTGCATTTATGGTACCTACCTATCGTTCAAATTCTTACTGCAAGGTGTATGGTAGGTACCCTCACTAGCTGGTTGTGGCTCACCAAGTCTTTACTCTATATAATTAAGTACAAGTAGGTACTAATAAATAAGAATATTGTTCTGTAGCTACAACCTGTGTGCGTGTCGAGATGACTCTCTATGATCGTGGACAAAGCAAGAGTTTATGGGAATGAGAATGATTACTCAAATAAAAACATTGTGATTAATTTCAACCAAGTCTGAAGATTTTCGAAAATCAATCAGAGATTTCATAATGCGCTGTTGAGTTCACTGACTTGTTCAGAATTTCATCTGATCAGCAGTCTCGTCACGGACGTCGAGACAAACATGGCGATGTCGTAGAGGAGGTAAGTTCAGAAGATACACGGGGTTAAATAATCTCAGTTTCTGATGTCTTCTTCTTCATCATGTGGTTAGAGCCTAACGTGCCTAGTGCCAGTTTACGACTCCCATGAGCCATTGACTTGGCTTTACACGCCGTCGAAAAATATTCCTGAGGCATGCTGGTTTCCTCACGATGTTCCCAGAAAAACGAGAGTTTATGATGTTTCCATTACAGAGCCAAGGGCTAATCAAATATCAACTAACGAATCTATGAAGAAGAACTAAGGAATAGGGTAGTTGACAAAAAAAAAAAACTATTTAGTCCATCAGATAGATTTCCAAAAAATATTGAATACGTATTTTTTAATTTTTCACGTAAACAATAAATGAAGACGGATACAGTGCTTTGAAAAGTCCCGCGACGTCACAGTTTGGTACATTTTTTACCAGAAAGTGACGTCACCAGCCCCCAATCACGATCTTTTCACACACTTCTTCTTATGACACGTTTTATTTTCGTCAATTTTGTTTTATGTATTTGATAAAACAAAAAACAGGTACTTTTTAGTCAGTCAACTACCCTATTCGTATCTAGGCCTACATACCTACTGTTTAATTTCAAGTTTTCCTATTCGTGTTGGAGATTTCAGATAATTGAGTCCAAACATTTCTAAGGCCCAGTTTTTGAAGTGAGATTTTTTACTCCTTAAGAGCAAACGAGTGATCGTGTAGAGAATCACAATTTGCTACCACAGAAGGGACTTCAAGGCACTACATCTTCACGACCATGATCACCGCTCTACCGAGAGTGTCACGAAGAAGATGAAGCAAGTCAATGGTGTCCAAGAATACCGCAACTATCTACCTTCGTTGTGGTCTCCCTGTATAACTGAAAAGTACATCATGATGTCATGATGTTTTGTAGAGTACATCATGATGTCATGTCATGACGCTTGCTATCCCCGAAGGGTCAAGCAGAGGTGTACCCACAGATAGACCTTATAGATAACGTAAGTATCACGATCTGTATGACAACCAAGCGTGCCATTTTTAGACTACCTATTATTATGACGTCACAAGCACTGTAAATCGGAAAATCAAATCGATTCAAAGAAGCCGCCGAGTACGGCGCCTTCTTTGTCCTAACCCCTGCCTTTTGCACCAGCGCCGACGTCCGACTAGCGCTATACACCGATGCAGACTGAGCGCAATTAAATGGCCTCTTACGATTTTTGTACGTAAGCCATAGGCACGAAAAGACGCCCGCGAAGTAGTTGCTTTTGCGTTATCTAGGTCTATCTATATCAGCGGTGGGTGTACCTAATAGTCCCCCACATTTCGCAAGTTATGCTCAAATCCCATTTAGGTAATAATTGCCATGAACCGGACACAACACACAGCAACTTTGAGTTGAATTCCTGATGGAAAAACAATAACAATTTCCCCGACCCGGGAATCGAGCCGTAAACCTATGCTCAACAGTAATGATATGCAATATTTACACACATAGTACCACGTTTCCAAAATGCAGCTTAAACCTTGTAAAGAGGGGAATTTTTATAGCTCCACAAGCATCCCAAGATGGGAAGACAAACGTAGGTTGTAGATAATTTTTGCCTCCAAAGTCATCTCAGGGTCCCCAAACGCAGTGAGCGCCTAAGATCCAAGTTCAGAATAGCCTATTGTTAAGAGATGACCTTCTGTTCAGTGCGATACTGCGGCAATTCTCTTTGTTGTGCGCCCACGTCGTGTGCGGAATACGACGTCCAAGGAAAGTTTATTTGTCAATGAAATTACAAAAAAAAGTATCCGGAGAAATTGTTTGTTACTTTGTGCAATGACTTGTGGTGTAACTGTTTTGAAATAAAATGTTGCCGTTGTAGCCACGTTGTAGCCAATGAAAAATCAACACACTAGTGTAATTTTGCTTCGATTTACTTCAATCCTTTTCTTAAATCTGCCGCTGTAAGAAGGTGCTTCTTCACCAAAAGTTTGTAAAAGATCTGAAAAGGTAGAACACATCCGTCACCTGAAGATGATGCAGTACCGAGAGTTCAACGAGATCCATTGTCGAATTGAAAAACTATGAAAAAAAAGAAAAATGTCTGCCAAGCAAGGACCTTTATCCTACAATCACCACGTTCTTGAAGATATGAAGTATTAAAAAAAAGCAAAAGGTGTCTCTTGGACCAACAGAAACATGCTCCGTAAAGAATCATGACTTCCTTGTCTACAAAGACTTCCGCAGACTCACAGGATATACCAAATTTGTTCACGAGCAGGCAAAAATCACTTACTCGATCTACGTATAGTTCTTTTAAAAATAAATGTCTGTCACTACCAAGTGCCCTTCTCCGTCACACAAGCCTTCAACATGTGTCCTAGATCACGCCTGACCGGTTCAACGAAAAGGCTGGAATGTAGTCGGTAGCAAGCTAGACAGGCGCGCCTTACGAAAAAACTTGTCAAATATAATTTATCAAAGCAGTATTTTAAAACTGCGGTGTTTTCTGAAATCTTTCTTGGACTCACTGGATGGATAAAAACATCTTTATGATTATTTTCTTCAAAATTATTGATTTTGTTTCCATCTCTGCTTTGCCTTTTCCCAATTATGTTGGATTCATCTTCCAGTAGTTTTTCTTAATTTTCTCGATGACTTCAAAAGTATACATCTATTGCAATTTTCTAAGTGCATCGTAATTAAAAACCGGGAAAAGAAAAGCGATGCATTTTAATGAATCCATCATTCGGCTTTAAATGCAATTAATTCAATCATTTTATATATTCATTAGGTGTCTTTTTCATATCAACTTGATATATTTATTAACTACTACGAATTGACGACTCGACATACCTTATTCGCGGCTTAATCATAAATCACTTTAATTGACGGGTGCCATTTTTTTTTATTGTATTGGAAAATATTCACGACATGCCTACCAACGGAAATGCATTTGCCAGTCCAGTGCCTCGGTGGCTATTCCAGAAAAAATAAAGATAGATTATTCATGATCTAAGTTAATTCAGCATCTCCCGAGTACAAAGCGTAAGCGTAGATCTGCAAATGTTGCACATGCCAGACAAAATTTAAAGAAAAATATCAATAACTGCCTCGTTGGTCTAGTAATTACAAGTGCGACTGCTGTGCATGAGTTCCGGGGTCAATTCCCAGGTCGGATAAAGTATTTCCATCGGTAATATCACAGTAGCAGTCACGGATCCTGGACTCGGTTTGCGTGATCGAATCAGAAATGAGGACATCCCCTTGAGAACCAAGGTTACCGACGTAGCCCGAAGAATCGCCAGACTTAAGTGGCAATGGGCAGGGCACATTGCTCGCAGAACGGATGGCCGATGGGGCCGAAAAGTTCTGGAATGGCGACCGCGAACCGGAAGACGTTGCGTTGGAAGGCCTCCCACTAAAGAAAGAAAGAAAGAAAACTAATTTATTTGACACATACCACAAGTACACACAATAAAACAATATAAAAACTAAAAATTAAATAAGGAACAAAAAGAGATAATATAAAATTGTGTCTCACGGCAGCGCCAAAAAGGTCCAGTGGGCACTAGGTGGACCGATGACCTGGTCAAGGTTGCAGGAACCCGCTGGATGAGAGACGCACGGGACCGGTCAATGTGGCGACACCTGGGGGAGGCCTATGTTCAGCAGTGGACGTCTTTTGGCTGAAATGATGATGATGAAATATAACTGGCAAAATGTGAACGCACAGAAGGGTACACCTCCCTCTGCCTAACCCTTCGGGGATTACAGGCTTGATGTTTTGTTTATCAAAAATAGAACGTGCATCGTTACAGTATGGCTGTCGAATTTTCAAGGTTCATCTTTTGATGGGTGCAATCAAACTTTTCATTTAACTGTAAATATCATCAGTCTTAAAGGTCAGTTTTGGATTGTAGCCCAGTTCACTAAGTCATTCGATCTAGCCTGAAGGTTAGGTGAACCGGATCCATACTTTACGAGAGCTTGTTACAATATATAACAGTATGTGACAAATACGTTCGTTCTGAGTCTAGTGTGTATTTATTTATAGGAGGAAAATATATAGAGTATAGAAGATTTTATGGTTGGCCAATGGAGGAAGGAATTGATACAAAACGCATTATTGAATTACACTTTTAGGTTGACCAATGCTTTGAGACTTTTTATTATTTTTTCATTTCTGGTCACGGCATATTCGATCAGTTACTTCGACTAAAACCATTCAATGGGTTAAGTGTGGGACGTCAATACAGGAAGTTTGAACCGTTAATAATGTATAACTACCCTCAATTTTGACAAATTCTAAGGAAGTAAGCGCCAAAAACCTCAAATTTTTTGGCACTCTGACTGACAGGTGTCCTAAAACAGATAAATTCGCGGAAATCAAATTTGACACGGGTTACATCGGCGTGTTACGTAAATCTTTATGCTTAATTACGAGTCGCATACGCCGTAAGGTCGTAGAAAGTGAATCGACTCGTGTGAACCGTCAAAAAAATAAGCGGCCATGTTGGCAGTCTGTGGCGCGCAGCCCGCGCGAGTGAACGCTTCCCGCCAAAACTTGAAATTCGAACGCGACTTTTCATAACTTTTTTTTTAATCGCGTGTTCACGGCCAGTGTCAATATAGTTTTTTTATTAATGTGCTTTGGATCTAGTTCGCATGTGATGTTGTGAATAATGTGAATAACAGTAGTGTTTTAAAAGTACAATCGATAGATTCTTTGTGTACTTACGTTTTATAAGGATGGGGAACTTTGACAGGACGAGTTGGTTTTATACGATATTTAAAATGGTAAGTTCTAATTTTAAGTTAAAAGAAAACACACATAACGGTCTAAAAAAAAACCATAGAAAAAAAACTTTTCTTTTTAAATTTTATGCAAGAAAGCCAGTGAATGAGTGTGATACAGACTAACTAATGTGCGTTAGTCGAGTTTCGTAACAGCTTAAGCCTTTATTTCCATAAGTCATACGTAATCGTCAAAATTGGTCAGTTTTACGAAAGGCGAGGAATTCATCTGAGTCCGGCTAGGTTGGGTAACAAACTGGTTAATAATATAATCGGTATACAATCGTAGTATTCAGTAAGATCGATTGGAATTTCACTCGATTTGTTTTGCGATTTCTCTGTTTGGCTATGCGCGGTTAGGAAATAAAGCGGTAATTAAATCTTAGGTCTTTTCTTCATTCTGTCTCGATAATGACCTTAGCAGCAACACGTTTACTACAAATAGAATTAATGAGAACATTTTGACGACAAAAATTCCTTCATGACTGCAATATTTTATTGTTATCAGACGAATAACTTCAAATACTGATATTATCATTTAGGTACTACTCTATAAACTACCAACCCGTACTGGGCCTGCCTGGTAGATTGGCTCTCATGAGAGAAGGCCAGTATCCCAGCAGTGGGAAAATTATAAGCGATTATGCTTATGCTAACGAACTCAGTTTTTCCGCATTTGTTTATTTTAGCTAATTGAATTTCCACTATAAGTCGTTTGATAGTGGCACAGATAAATAAGAATTTCACATTTACTTATGCTTAAGAGCGTATGCTACCTCAGATTAGCAACCCTATTTGTGGTGGTTCAAACTTCGCTTGAAACACTGTTAGAATAGAGTTCTAATCAGCTTGCACTACAAAGCGGTTGTTACGTCTTTCGCTGCGGCCGAATAGTGCGAAATTAGTGTTATTTTGCGATTTACAAAAAAACTATTGATTGGATTAAAAAAGTAAAACACTATGACTTTAGTATGTTGCTTGTAGAATTATTTGGCAAAAAAATCAGAACGATGACATGTATTTTAGTATGGTTTTTACTCGTTAAAAGAAATTTTTAGAGGTATCTTCGCGATTTTTTTCTATCGAGCAAAGTTAGTTGTATTATGTTTTCACAACACTATGGCACTAGCATATATCCTGAAGAATATCATATATTTTTCTGATGTTGATTACTGCAGTGAATCATATACTTTTACGCATTATAAAACTTGCGTTTGAGGTACCATAAGCTCTTAAGCTAAAGTGCTGATTTTGAATAAATGAATTATGATTTTGATTTTGCTTAAATACTTCCTCTAAAATAATAACTGGACATAAACTACGCAAAATAAAAATTAGAAAAATCTAATGTCTACATAAAGTCAATTAAAACAGATCTTAATTAGCTAACTGCACATGTAAGTGCTTACATTGCGTAAATATGTTATAAGTAGTCGTTAAACTAATAAGAGAGTCTTGCTAATGTATCTAAGTAATGATCAGGTTTGCAGACTTTCTTACTGAACTGGGAAGTCTTCGATAAAAATAATTGAGGTATTCTGAAGAATTATGCCGCCGGTGACTTTAAAGTTGTGTGGTAATCGGTGATCGTGGTATGGACATGTGATGCGGAGTTATAAGGAAAATGTAGTGAGGAAATGTGCTATAAGAGTAGATGCAGACTAAAGAAACGAAGACAAGGGATGAACTGTGCGAAGGAGGAATGGCTAGAATTGAGGTGACTGCTGAGATTATGAGTAATAGAACAGTATGGATGAAGACATGCTGCGCGGCCCTCAAATAAATTGGAATAAGGGCAAGATAATAATACTGATTCTGAAAAATGATGAAACAATTAGAGAATGCCTAACTTAGAGCCGACCAATACTTCGGATAGTACAGTCTGGTGTTCCTTAAAACACCAAAAATAACTTGTAGAAAACATTTGACTGAATCAAACTTGGTTTCCAAAAAATATTCGCTATAATTCTGTTAATTGCTCTGCTCACCCAATAAGGATAAAGCTACATTAAGAGTCAGTCATTCCTCTACAAACTGACTATTTTATAATTACAATACCAGTGCGTGCGGTTGGAATGTTAACCAGAACAGACAGGTTTGAACATACTTTACGTAATGCTCACTCATTGGGAGCCAAGATACGATTGCTAACCGATTATAATTTAAATTCTGAACCGATTTATCTATATTCAATCTCTATGGCGAAACGTTTACGGATTGAGGAGAAAACCAGCGGCGTTTACTTTCGATGTAAGAATTATTTCAGGCCCGTAAATGGTGAAGTAGTGATAAAGCGAGAGCTAAAACATTTTCAATACACTTCCTCGAAAACTAGCTCTTATTGCACTACGATTAGGTTCGACATGCATCATATTTCGCACGCGTGCGGTAATAAGAATACAGCGTGCTGTAATATTATTACCGCACGCTGTAATCATAGAGCAGCGATAATTCGATTAAAACTTATGAAATTAAAAAAAAAACACCACTGACTATTATAGAGCAGGCGTGTTTTTTTTTTAATCTCGCCATTTTGATCTGCGTCTTTACAGCGTAAATATTTTTTGAATATTTAAATTGTGTTTGTAAAAAGAATACTACTAATAAACGTAAATATTTTAAACAATTATTTACTTTTATGAACAAGTAAGCATTTTTTTGTGTTCTTAATTAAAAAATATTTAAATTTTATATTTTTCCTGTGAGGCTGTTTGGCGGCTTTATACCTTTGCTTCTTTTTCAACCTGGCGAAATCAAACCGCGGAAAAAACGTAAATTAAATCATAGTCTCATCAAATTTGTTGACAAAAACACATAACGTTTTTAGTTAATTTCTTCGAAAGTGTATTGAAAAACGTCGTTTGATACACGTGGGAATTTGTTATTGCATTTCTCGACCCCATGAACACCCTCGCCATACGGCTCGGGTGTTCAATCTGCCTCGAATGCAATAACAAACTTTCCGCACTTGTATCAAAATGTACTATTCTCTGGCATAGCGTAAACGATAAACCAACTTGTGTTTGCAATTCGTTTCCAAGAGATTATTTCTCCAATTTTCTAGGATAATTACAACTCAGTGAGTCGTAAGGAAAGTATTTATAGGAGTTGGCAGTTACAGTTATGAGCAGCAAATAAAACAAACAATAAAAACGAGAGATTTTTTTTTTCTTTTCGGGAATTTCCTTGTTAAAGTATCGAGTTGACCATAGCAACCATTTAGATTCTGAGACGCATGGTCCTCCGACGCACCGTTTTCAAATTTTGCGCCTTTGTTTTTAGATTTATTTCCAAAATGGTAACTCGGATGAAAAACTAAAGAAATTGGTGCAAAAAACTGGAATAAGTGTTGGTCAGAAAAAAATAATTATGGGTGTTTAAAAAGGTCAAGTTCTTACTGGCAATCGGGCGTGTCTGTGACTGTGTGTGACCAGTAGTTTTAACTTATGTCGTATTGATGTCATCTACAAAATAACACTGAATAAATTAATACTTAGTACTAAAACATAAAGTACATACTGTGAATATAAATTCTGTTATTTTAAGATAAATAATGTACATTCGCGAGTTGTCAAGGATGATCATTAACATTTCAAAGAAAAAATGTTTTATTTCTATAGATTAAGCTATTAAAATTACTAGTCAGGTTTTCGTTTAAATAAAATAATGTATTCTATTGACGTCTTTATGCTGATTTTATTGGTTCAATTTTAAGGTAAAGATCTGTTTTCTTCAAATTATTTATTTAGTTTAATTCGGCTGCTAACTGCCAAACTAGTAAGGTTAATCTCAAAAATGTATCTAGACGGGTATTTTATCCAATTTGTTTTTAATTATCTGTGCAATTTGTCTTAAAAAACCTCACTAGTTTCAACCGCTCATAAGCGTTGCGATACCACAAAACAGCATTTTTGTTAAAATCTATTATATAGCTAGGTGCTGTGCAAATACCAATCGGGTTTTCCAAATTCATCAATAAAATAAATCGTTAGCAACAAAAGCCGAAACTTAATAGCGTACTAAAACAGCAAAAAGGTCACAACTTCAAACTCTATGACCTATTGTAGCATAACATTTGAAGGCATAGCAACACAGTCTTGAAAGTCAGGACTAAAGGTTGGTATTCAATAAGTATTTATATATATATATATATTATATTGTAGTATTATGACATTCTTGTAAAGTTATGTAGGTCAGCAATCAATGTAACACAAGTTATGCTAAAAATGAGAGAATTCTTGTCGTTGTAATTATAGTTTTTAATTAATATACAGTAATTTTGTCTATGTTTAAGGCAGTGGGAATTATCGAAGTGAACAATTATTTATGTGTGAATTGGTTGAACCAAAGATGGCCTTTTGACGATTATTTAAATAATGGCTGTTTCATATCTTAGTGTTAAGCGGTTTAAATGAAGTATTATTGCAAGTATTATTATCGCCAGGTTAGTCACTAACCACTCGATAAAGAAGAAGATTGGAAGTAGTGTGAACGCATCTAATTCTGTGATTCGCCTAATTCGGTGATATTTGATACTTAGTTAGTACTTTATTTTTATATTTCTACAAATGGCTTTGTCACGAAGTTAGATGAGTTCACTATATTGTGAAATTGACGATCAATTTAATGACTTGGGGATTTAACCAATGTCGTCGATATAAAAAGACCAGACACACATGCATTATTTTTTTTTTCTAAATTATGAATACGTTGGTCTAGTGGTTGCAAGCGCGACTGCTAATCATGAGGTCCTCGGTTCGATTCATTGGGTTGGGCATAGTGTCATTGGGTTCTCCGTCAGGAATTTATCAGAAGCAGCCACGGAGTCTGATTTTTTTCCTGGTTGATTACTTACATTTTAATCCTTACATCGAAATAGTCTACCAGTCTTGACTATCTAACTAGATAAAACCTCTGTTCAATATAATAAAATCACGGACACCTGCCTGTTATTGACGCCATGACGATAAGACCTGGTTCTTCTAATTGTGGCAAAGTTGCGAAGGTCAAACGATATACTATCAAGTATCAAGTGATCAACACGGATTAGGGAACTGGTTTGGCGCGTACTAATGAGGACACTACCTGTTTTGAGGCTTAATGGCTGAAATGGTCGAATTTATTTAATTATAGGTTGAGCGTGACATGTTTTTTAGAAATAATAGATCGAAGCAAATTAAAATATTGCAAAAATCATCAATTTTTTTCAAGCGATGAAAAACTAGAATACCCAAATAATATTCTAGTTTTTAAGGCCTAACTTAAATATCAGTTTTCGTAATTATGGAGTAGTATATGGGTAAACCGTGACATGTTTTCTAGACCTCAAACATTTAAAATGTTGCAAAAAAACGTTTGTTTTTTTTTTCGAAATTACCCATAGAATCCAGGAAGTGTTTGATCAACAACATAACATGTGCTTTTTTTCTCGATACTGTTCTAGAATTAAGGATTTTAGATATTATTTATAATTACAAAACACCTATTTTTTCTTAACTAGCCGCTGGATCCAGGAAGTGATTAACATGGTCACCTCTAAAGTAGCTTGTGTTGTTATTCACGAGATATTTTAGTAAAACTCGATTTCTCACCACACTGTTCAAGGGTTTCGTTCTTTAAGTTTTAATAAACTCATATACCATAGATAACTCATACTCATAGATAACTGTGATATGGAGAGGGAGCGCAGGGCATTGGCCGTACGATGCAACATGCTGGCCCGCAGATTTGCAAAGTGTGACAGTAATGTCAAGTTGACCTTGTTTAGGGCATATTGCCAGGCTTTTTATACCTGCAGTCTGTGGACCAGATACACGCAGAAAGCGTTTAATGCCTTGCATGTCCAGTACAACAATGCTTTTAGGATATTGCTTTCGCTGCCTCGTTTCTGTAGTGCTTCTGGGATGTTCGCGGCAGCGCGCACGGATGACTTCTTTGCGATCATTCGTAAAAGATCCGCGTCGCTGCTGCGTCGGATGCGGGGTAGCGACAGCAGTCTTCTGGGCATTGTTGTCAGTAAGACTGAAGGCCAACTGATGGCGCACCTGTCCGCAGTGCATGTACTGTCGCCAGGTATCGCCAGTAGGTGACGGAATTAGGTGTTATATGTTTGTCGTTGTTATTTATTGTGCTTTCGTGAATTTTACTAACATAGGTTAAGGAATACTAACACATTATGGGTCTGTACCTGAATTAAATGAAAATAAATAATAAATATACTTCTTAAGGTGACGCTTGTATTCCATGATGTATGGTTGGTTGATGGACAAGGACATGTTTATCAACAGGGTACAAATCTGGCTACTATTGAAGCTTTTCCTTTCCATTAAATTTAATGGAAAGGAAAAGGAGAGGTAGAGGAGGAGGTTTAGGTTCCGGAGAGTAATGACTCTATGTTAATTTAAATCACTTAAAACTTAAAATAACTACTTATGAGCTCATACGTCCTAATATAGGCACAATTAAAAAAACACACATTGTTATAAATCTCCTGGAGATTTATTAGCGGACGGGAGGATAATAAGAAAAACTTCAACGCTCATACATTTTACTTCTACTTCCAACAACCATACAACGTACAAATCCGCTCGGTCGGCGCGCGAGTACGGCGACGCGTCCTTGGCTGCGCGGGCGCACATTCCCTGTCGCGCCGCTATTCCGGCTCTTCTCACAGATACTACCTTGTAGCAAAGATATACGTATTTGTACAATATTATTGGCTTTTTGACAAGAGAATACACTGAATTGGCCATTTGGCATTCGTTTTAAGTCTAGATATAGAGGTTGTAGTTGATATTATTACTAAGCTTGCTAAATGAGATAAGGGCCCAGAGCTTCATTGAATAGTTCTGGTGCAAGTCCTGGTGCAAATTAAATACAAAAGTATTTTAATCGATTAAATTATTACTTATTTAAAGCACACACACACACACTTTTCACTCACCCATGTCTCAACATCTGGTCATACACGCACGATGGTTGTAAGTACCACACCTGACCTTTCTGAAGAAGCTCACCAATAAGGTCAATGTATACAAGCACAATATGATATCATAGTAAAAAACACCGTACTTCAGACAAAGTGTTTTAAAATAATGTAGAGCTTAAAATCATACATATCCACTATAAAAAGTAATCATAATTACGCAATTCAGCTACTGTGCCCTTAAAACTAAACATAAAACCCATCAGTTACCAACACAAACGATTACTCAAGGTCACAACAGTAATAAAACACCATAGAGTATCGACTTCTTCAATAAAAACTTTCGCTTTTTACGATTAAAGTCGTCGAGTGAGAGTTTTCAACTTTTCACAGTAGTTACACCCATTGCCCGAATGCCCGTTTTGCTGTCCCATACAAAAGAGTTCAACGCGCTCACCAAAAAGGTGCTATTCAAATTATTTTTTATTTGTAGGTATGACTTATTTAGTGGTTTTTGTAGTCTTTGTTACGTGTTGAGATGAGTTATATAATATGAAGTAAGGTGAGTATTGCTGTAGATGGGTTTTTTGGTGGTTATGACTCAATCGCGGAGAAAATCGTGGTTGTATTTAATTTTGAGTCAAACAGTTTGAACTTTTGAATTAACGTCTACTAAAATTTTGAAAAACACTTTTAAAAGTTTTAAAAGTGTCAAGAAACGTAAAAAAAATAATGAAAAAATTGCTGTGTTTTTCTAATAGCTTGTTAGATGCGTCACTCGCCCTTTCCAACCTTGATACTAATTTGATACCACCGCAATCAACTATAGACGATATAATTTCATGGTACCCAAATTAAATACATGACTAGGTCAATCCAATTCGTTAGACACCAATAGAGTAATAAAAAAAGGTTGATCATAAAAACTGGTACAGACATAACATGCACGACTTGTTTCATAACGATGTTTTTTACTCTGTGGTTTAATAAACTTATTGATCGTGTTTTATTGAAGAACTTAAATTAGGATAGCGTTACATTTGTCAATCTTGTTTGATGTGTAAGAAGTACATATGGTGACTTGTAGTTTTTTGTAATGGATATTTTCTTGTATGTGACTTGAACCATTATAAGTGTAAGAGGTCCTAATAGTTGGTGACAGCATGATTCGTTTTATCCCAATTTAAAGCGAGATGACATTAAAGCTAGGCCACCTACAGCTATACCCTACAATGTCGTCAGTGATGTTCTGATATGTCCACTTTGTGCTCGGAGTTTATCGACTTTTGGATAATTATCAATCGAGAGCACATGAAAGAGCAGTTCTCGACAACCACTTGGAAGCCATCAAATGCTGTCGCTGTGGCCGAAATCGGCTAAATGGCATCATATCACTGTCATATTTGTATTATAGGGAAATGTTTGCCTTGTATTAACTATCTGACTTAGCACATTGTAAAAATTGTGTTTGGTTACCACATTTTTAGTTGGCTAACGTTATAATTGTTATATTTCTTCATGTACAACATTTATAACTTACACACCAACCGCCAAGCAACCGCTTCATCAGTGTAACGGAATTAAAATCTTTACCTCAACAAAAGCTGGAGCAATTTATTTCAAAACTTGGAAACTCTGGTATGAAGCTGCATCCGGTTAGATTGGACTCTGACCCCAACATAGTTGGGAAAAGTTTAAGCGAATGATGATTCTTTTGATCAACATGTAAGCCTATGCCGTCTTGTTCTCTTCGGTTGATGACTGGCGGAATGTGGTAATTCTTTGGGCACATGTCTGCATAAACTTTCGGGGATTAGAGGTGTGGGGTGTTACATTACATTATCATTTTGGCTTTATGAATTTTGTCTGCGTCATTGGTTGACAGGCCTGCTGAAAATTTTGCGATTGTACGATTCCCGGGTCAGGCAAATTGTTGTTGTGTTTTTTGGATTAGGAATTTCTCCGCAGCTACCAGGGAGTCTTGATTTGGGCCTGTTGTACAACAATGGGCTCGCCTACATGGGACTTAAACATTACTACTACTGACGGCACGGTTGGCGCAGTGGCTCAAGCAATGGACTGCCGCGCTGCGTGTCGCGGGTTCGATCCCCGCACGGAACAAATATTTGTAAGACCTACAGATAGTTGTTCCGGGTCTGGGTATTTGTGTATGTGAGTTTAAATGTTTGTGAACGCACCCACGATACAGGAGAAATTCCTAGTGTGGGGCAATGTTTTATTTAAAAAAAAAAAAAATTACTGGCGAAATATGTGTGTACTATTAGGAACACTTCTGCCTGATCCTTTGGGACTACAGGCGTGTGTTCAAAGTATTTTATGTTTGGTCAATGATAAATGCGGCTACTCAAAAATTAATAATGTCTGGATTATTAATTTTTGAGTAGCCGCATTTATCATTGCCAGTATGTATTGCTAATTAATATAAATAACAAAGGGTAGTAACATGATCAGCCTCCATCTTACTAAACTCTAGTGTCGATAGAATAGGTCTTACATTACAGTAAAGGGTTACACATGCAGCGGTTGGCCTCAAGGGTGCGCCTGCGCCGCAATGTCAACCAGTACTTAATATTAATATATTGTAGATAAGATATGGGTGGTGCTGATTGGTCTATGTTGTAAGTGATAATACTGGTTACTATAGGTACTAGGTGTATAACAGGTAGGTATGATGATCATCATCGTCCACAGTCTAAATTCATCACTGCTGTGTATAAGCGTCTCTCCTCTCATTTTGTGCCAATCTCCACGCTTCTGTGCCAGCCTCATCCGGGTTCACCCTACGATGATAGCTATGTCATCTGTCCATTTCGCCGCTGGACGACCCACATTTCTTTTTCCTGGGCCCCGAGTCTGCTATTCAATAGTGTCAGAATGGTCGATCATTGATCTCATAATGGTTGATTGATGACAAGCCAAAAAGTACCTTATGCCTGTCGACTTAAGGTACTTTTTGGCTTGTCGTCAATCAACCATTATGAGATCATGATCGACCATTCTGACACTATTGAATAGCAGACTCGGGGCCCTGTTCGTAGACGCCATTAGCCACCAGCCATCAGCCTTAGTCCACCAGTCATCACTGCGCCTTGCTTTACTGGCTTGATATTGATTTTGAGGAAGAAGCGTAGTACTAGTTAGGAAGCTATTGTTCTAAATAGCTTGGCTCAGTGAACAAGATTACCTGATGTGTTAGTCCCTATCGTGATTCTTACCAGAGGGATTTTACTGTACCCAATTAAGACTGAACAGTTTAAAAAAAACAATAGACAATTTTAGAAACCAAACTTCCAAAAAACAATGGCAGTATTTTTGTCATGACATTTGACATAATTCACATCATTTTAAGGTCAAAAGCCACCTCGGACAATTTATATACGGGTTGTAAAAACATGATATTCAACAAACATATAAATAAACTAAACCTGTTAGACAATAGTAAAAATATTTATTGAAATGATAGTTAGAACTAAAATAACACATTTTTTTTGACATAAACACGCTAAAGTTCAAGCATCAACTTGCATCACCTAAAGATCCGCTTACCAAACATATAGATGCTGACTCAGAGCTTTTTGTACAAGATAATATGCAAATACATAACTATATATATATATATGTAGATATGAGTATATGCCAGATTCCAATGCGTTTTATAACTTTTCTATGAGTCAGACTTGCATCCCGTCAAGTATATAATGTCAAATAAATAAAAAGAGTTTTGTAATATTCAGAGACGACGCTTATTTTTTGTTGGCGACCTGTTGATAGTCTTGACAACTATGGTATTTAGTGTTGAGTCGTGCCAAAAACATTTAGTTTAATATCCATGTCTGTATAAATAAGATATGAATATAACGTTATTTTTAATGTCTGCATCGTCTGTCTGTGTTGTTTTCTTCTAAAAACGCTGTTCTTATACGCTAGAGATTCTGGTCCGGTTTTCGACATCATTAGGAGAAATTATTACATAATATGCATAAATTATTTCCATATTTTGTTAATATATAAAAGACGTACGAAGCTTAGCATAAATTAAATTTACAAATCATCAAATCACCACGACAATTATTTATAAATGATTTTCGTGGTGATATTCGTGAATTCAATTTAAATATTTAAAGATTGGTTTCATCTATAATTAACCAACCGGTGACCAGTCGGTTCATATTTAAGGCAAAAGCTCACAAACACTTACATAATAAGTTGGCAGACTTATCCCACAGCCAATTTGTTATTTTTCCCCTTAAATATATTTTTATCTCTCTTTACTTGATAGAATGATGTCTTTATTCTATTCTTGAAATCTGTGTCATAGTAAGTTACATTGCATTTACTACATTATGCCTCTGCATCGGGTGCGACAAAGTTCACCTAAATTTTCAACTCCGATAATTGGAAATCCGAAAATGTTCTTCCTAACATTTTTCATCCTCACAATCACAAGGCCGCCTTTGTACAGTGTTTTTATACATTATGTGTTATGTGCATAAAGTTATAATAAGTAGATAATTATGTTGTGTGAGCCAAAGATAAAAAAAAACATTTTAAAGCTAACTTCTCTCTAATCAATGAATCAAAAGACTTTAGAAAACAATACCAAAGAATATATAATTACATTTATCTATTATATAGGAGCATTAATTTATACAGAAAATACACTAGCTTATTAAATGAAGAACAAAATATCGAAACAAATAAAATATTAAATACTTTTTATTTAAGAACACAGGTGTTATCAAGAATTCAAACTTGTTTAGCCCATATAAGCATCATGTAGGAACACTAGTATTTTCCGTCAGAGGTCGTCATCCTTGAGTCACCTTTATATGGACTGGTTTCAGATATAGGTATATGCTTTATCTCAAAGTTGCTTTAAAAAACGATTGTTTTTTTTAATGTATTTGCCAAGATTTTACGTCACGTGTATTGAAAAGTGGCGTCGATGGAAAATTTCAACGGATTTGTACAGCAAAGTTAGCATTTTAGTTTTTTGGTATTTTTTAATTATTTAGGAATACCCAAATTACTTAATCGTTCTTAAGCGAAACGGATTTCGCGTTGTGCTAACAAAAATAAAAGACATCCTAAAAATTACACCACTTAAGAACTTCATGCTATCTACAAAATTAAAAACAATCTATAGAGATTGATTAGAAAACCGTCTTAATGACGTTAAGGACCACTAATTGCACTAATTCAGTTAACTATGGTTATGCAACCGTTAACTACGGGTGCTGGTTGTCTGAAGCAACCGCGAGCAATCGCGAGCAACCGTGAGAACTGCCAGCGAAATCTTTAGTTTGCAAGGAAATAGGGGAATTTTATCAGTAAATTTATGATGTTGGGCGGGATGTTGCTGATTTTTTCCGTCCATAAACTTATTCGTAACTTTTCATCTTGGACATCTTATTGAATTTTAATAGCCTCATCTGGGTGTACTGATGTTAGTAAAATTCATGAATAGTCCCATATACAAGATAGAAGGGATATTGCCTCACAAATAGTTACCAACTTACCACTGAATAAAAAAAAACTGCTGTATCCTACAAAACTGCAGTATAGACAAAATGTATGGAACAGCAGACTTTTTCTTAAATTACCAATGTGCGTCGGGATACCTTCCACCCTGTGTGTAAGTGTAATACTAGCTAGGTGTATGATAAAATCTAAAGATTGCTAATCAGCTAACGAAGTTTAAAGATGGTCAATATCCTAGAGGAAATGGTAGACTATTCACGACATTTTTATGAAGTGGAATAATAAGCCAGTACTGTGTGTATACTTATATAGGTAAAAGCCGTCAAATCTGCTATAAAACTCTATCAAACGGCATAGACCAGTGGCCATTGCAATCAAAACGTTTTAATAATAATAATATAATATTAATATTCCACAACTATCACACAACGCCATCAGTCCCAAGCTAAGCAGAGCTTGTGTTATGGGTACTAGACAACTGATAAACATACTTATATATTTCTAAATACATACATATTATAGAAAAATTACACCCAGACACAGAACAAATGATCGTGCTCATCACACAAACATTTGTCCTGGGTGGGAATCGAACCCACGACCTCCGGCATAGCAGTTAGGGTAGGCTAGGCAGATGATGATTACTATCATCAACTGCCTAGTCAATTATGTTGGCGTTGGCTATTAGTCTAACCGGATGCACCCGGATGCTGAATACCAGTATCTTACATGGAGCCTATCTGACCTCCAAAAGCCATTTAGTACCTACCATATTGGTAACAATATTCATACATATACCCACTCGATTCTAACTAGTACTCATGTCGCAATCGACATTACGTTACTTACAGGGTACTACTAATTAGTATTAGCTAATAAGCCCAAACATTCGGCTTTCTATCAATATTTCCTCGCGGGATATCGTAATTATTTGTTTTGTCGGCATATACGGACGAGGCCGGAATACTCGACGCGAATTGTCGATTATGCCTTTTATGTAATATGTACAAGTATGTTATGTTATGATTAGTTAATCGCTTTGCAGAAATATTTTTTTTGTGCTTTTAAACTGAGGCGGAACTTGGGGTCAGGGAAGCAATAGCCTTTGTTTATTTCCTGTAAAATTATCTGAACAAGTTCTAGCACTCCTTAACAGAAAAGTTTTTTAAAGGATATGAGATGTATAACTCTAAAAACTTCAAAATCAATAACAGAAGTCTGCGAAAGGATTTTGACAATTAAAATCAAGTTCTTTTATCAAGCATAACCACTTTTCCAATCAAGCAATCATGCGAGGTTCGGCTTTCGCTTGCGATCACCTCTGACCTGCAAGTCTTAGCATGCAAGTATGTTTACAAGCTAGATTTGTGCCCTTACAGAATGATGCGAGTTTCACTATCATTGTGAACTTGATCCTACATATAATATCATCAAGCCTGTTATTCCCGGAGAGTAAGGCAGACGTTTAAATAATAGTGCACTCATGTTTTGCCAATAATGTTTGAGTTCCTTAAGAGAGTCTTTATCCCCAACTGGTAACAAAACACTGTTCGAGAATTTAGTTGAATTTTAGCAACGTCATTATATTTTGTTTTCAGGAACGTCCTATAACAAAATTAGTGGAAGACTTTTAAGTTCATACACAGAAGGAATTTATAATTTTATTGAACAATGAGGGCTTGTAAAATTTTCTAGAAATTATAGTGTCAAGTAAGAGGAAAAGGGAGAATTTTGGCTTTATTATTATCAGTTCATATCATATCTCTTACAATCAAAGCAACGTGTTGACTAGAAATAGGCTAATATACTCGACTGTGACAAGAAACTTGGTTGCAACTCGGAAAGAGTTTATGAATGAATGTCGTGTGTGTGTGTTATGGTAAGTGATTGCCAATGTATGGTGTGCAAAGTGTGCAAACAATGGCGTGTTCTTACTGTAATTAATGACAATCGATTGAGTCATTGTAATCGCTCACAAAACAATTTGATTTGATAGAGATAGATATATGTCTAGGTTTATGTAGGTGTGTGCCAGAAGAAAACTTACTTATTTTATGGTCTTTTAGAAATATATGAACTTGTTGGTCATACATACTTAGTGTAAATATACCCTTAACGAAGCCGAAAGGCACTTGTTCTACTCGTCATTGCGATCATTTGTATG
This sequence comes from Diarsia mendica, assembly GCA_949316265.1. Taxonomy (NCBI): domain Eukaryota; kingdom Metazoa; phylum Arthropoda; class Insecta; order Lepidoptera; family Noctuidae; genus Diarsia; species Diarsia mendica. The sequence goes on from OX438899.1 coordinate 22,276,620, forward strand.
TTTTAGCTAGATCATACCTGGAAACCTTCTAGTTACGGAGATATCAGAGATCAAAGTCAACTTTTTCACAAGATTTTTTAAACTTCTCACAAGTTTAGTGTTTTTGTTTTAGAGATAATATGTATATTGCAAAATTTACCATTCAAGCTGAACGTATCTGAACCACGTTTAATAGCTGTCAGTGTCGTATTTTATGGAGTTTTGACTCTGATAGTTCAGAAACGCAGTTTAGACTTACTGATCGCGTTCAGTTTTATTGGTAAACTTTAAGTCCGTGAATTTAAATAAATGATAATTTTACACCTACATGCCTATATGTACATCAGTCGCAGGAAATGATTACCTACATACCATACAAACTTTACATTATTTTCAAACGATTTATTGATTTTATTTCCGCTTCTTGTCTTTGTTATATAATAATATCAATCTAAACTGTAGTTTCCAGCTATTAATGATAGTTATTACTGTACTAACAAGAAAAACGTAAAAAATCTACACTAGCACGTCAATTGCGGATTCCGGAAGCGCATTATTTTCAGCGGCTTCGATTATACTGTTATACGAATTTTTAATAGAGAAGCTCTAAATTAGTTCTATGAACACAAATGTGTTTTCGAAGAAAAATTTCCAATTTCCACATGCTTACATACTGTTAAATTCTGACATCGATAACGACGATAAATAAGTCGGTGTATGTGACTGATATAACCTGTCGATCCTGTTTATTCCCATTACGAAACGCTTTGAAATCGATTGCTAAAATCGCTAAAAAGTGTTAAAATCGTCAAGGTCCCCCTTTTGATTATCTTAATCGCGTGCTATACTAATATAGCACGCGACAGGCCTGTTGGTCTAGTGGTTAGTGACCCTAACTGCTATGCCGGAGGTCGTGGGTTCGATTCCCACCCAGGACAAATGTTTGTGTGATGAGCACGATCATTTGTTCTGTGTCTGGGTGTAATTTATCTATAATATGTATGTATTTAGAAATATATAAGTATGTTTATCAGTTGTCTAGTACCCATAACACAAGCTCTGCTTAGCTTGGGACTAGATGGCGTTGTGTGATAGTTGTGGAATATTATTATTATTTCCTTTATTCATTTTTTAACATATTAAATACATTTTTAAATATTTATTACAAAAAAGCATAAAACATTTAAAAATATAATAATAATAATAAATTATTATTATTATTATTATATTGGGCGCTTTTGCTGTACTGGGTAACCCCTTGCTAAGACTTTCAGGTCACTGACTACCTGTCGCGAATTTCAAAGATCTACAAATAGCAGCCCGGACCAGCGGCATAACGTGGCTTCCGAGGCACTGAGGTAACTCTGTATATAATGGGTGATCATCCATCCACCGACCAACCTAGGGAAGCGCGGCTTAACCTGAAGTCGACCATAGCGACTGCAGTTGACACTAGCATTAATTAAATTGCCTTTTTCACACAGAAGGGCTTCACGCAAGTAAAACCTCCTTTAATTATCTCCCAGAAGGGCGTTTCTATTCCATTGTGAAAAAACAATGAATGGGTAACAAGCTAACAACTAAGTATAAACTAAAAGTAAAAATACTACACGGGTCAGTGGTTCCTAACAAAAAAACTAACAAAAAGGTCATTCTCACGAAAAACAAACACAGAGTAGGCATAACAGTTTTAAGCGATAATTATCTTAGTTTTACCACTGCTGGCTGTATACAAGGTTGTTTTTGGCGTGTACAATAGAGGAACGTATTAGATATCTAAGTGTCGATGTTATCTCGTATTTGGAAGAAGGTGATCAAAACAATTGCGACCTTACATACCACCGGATTGTTTGTGAGATATTGTGATGGACTCTGAAGGTTCTAAGTTCTGTAGTTGGTATTTGTGGAGCCTCCTTCACAAGGAGTAGTATTGCTTGGTATGTCTCCTTCATGATTAGGAGATATTGCGTTAAACAGGGGTCATCTAAGACTGCCTTGTATCAACAATGGTTTCATTGGTAATACAGATCTTTACCTAGTATGGGGCCATAACCTGGGTGCTTACTCTGGAATATAATTCCGATAGATCGACATTGGTCAAACGTCAGTTGGTTGAGTTAAACGTCAGGGATTGGCTAGACTCAGTGAGTCCAGCACTCCAGCCAATGCCTGACGTTTGACTGACAATTCCAATGTCGATCTATCGGAATTATATTCGAGAGTAAGCACACAGGACCTGCTGGGTTGTCAATAACGACAAAGTCGCGGGAAACATCTTGGTAAGGGACGCACGGGACCTGAAAATGTAGTAGAAAGAAGGGGGGCTTAAAACCAGCAGTGGGTGATTCTGGGCTGACCTGATGATGATGATGCTCTATAATTGCTTCAAAAGGTTACCTACTTTTTGTTACCAAGCTAAACCAGAGTAATTGCTTATAGTTTACTGAACAACCATTTATTGTGATTAAATATTTATTCTCTTAGCTACCATGGTTTATATATTTTTCTTTGATTTGTTTTTTATATCTTTTTACTCTGGACGCTCTTAACTTGCACGTCTTGCTACATAGTTCTCACATATACCATCTCAACATGAATGACATAGTGTACCAAGATTTTGTAACAAATTCTGATTTAAAAGAGTGTCCATGGAGTTTCTTGCCCGTTCTTCTTCATGAGATCTACGTTAGGGAACTGGCAACTACAGTACTTTCACAAGTTATTATGCCTTGTGATTGTGACTGTAGCGTAGGAGTGCAATGCGTCGTTTCGGGAGTTGCTGCGTCGGGCTGCGCGGCGCCGGATGTTACCGGCGGCGGGTGCTGTGGGTGCGGGGGCGCGCGGCGGCGTGTACCGTGGCGGCGGGTGTGCGGGGCACCGGGTCGCGGGGCGGCGGTTGCACGTTGCGGCGTGCATTCGTTGTTCCGTGATTCGGGGTCTCGAGCATTCGTTGTTGCGGTGTGCGTCGCTGCGTGCTTTCGTGCTTGCAGTGTTCGTTGTTGCGGGCATTCGGTGGTGTGTGGTTCGGCGTGGTGACTTTCGGAATGACGTATTGCACTCGTAGTTTCGTTCTTCTTCCGTCCTTCTGACATTCAAAAGTGCCTGTAATGGCTTAATTGAAAAAAAAAAAAAAAATAATAAAAAAAAAATATTTGATATTAACTGTAAATCATTTAAACCTTTCGCTCACCAAACGCACGCACAGCTTTCATTTGTACCTTTTGTCGTATCTTAATGGAGAATAAAGATTGCAATGATTCGCAGTTCTTAAGAACATTACTTAATCATATCATGCCCAATAAAGTCACAATTAGAAACTGTGGCATTAACCTCGGGGTGTATTCTCATAGCACTATACATTCTACGCAGATGTGCGAGAAAGTGCGGCGTGATTCGACTACCGATCGATTACTTATTCTTTCACTTTTCGCCGGCATTTTTGCGAAACTGTTGCAATGTCGAGCGATTTCTAGAATAGGTGCCTTATCGATGAATCGAAATGGGGAACGAAAGTTGATTTGCGAGTTTAGAATTTTAATATGGTGTGCGTGTTTGTTTGTCTTAACTAAAAATGTTGATAAAAATCTAAATACTTAATAGAAAATTAAAAAAGGGAAATTGTTCAACTTGAGTTAGGTCTGCGTTAATGATGGTTGCTAAGCTACTGTGGTTTGGCTCGATTAATGACAATACACATGCTCCTCTTACAAAGGGACTTAAATATAAGCAGCCATTGTTTCCTTTTCAAGCCAATCTTGCTGATCGTGAAAAAGCCTAGCCTAGTCATGATTTAAAAATCTTTTTCCATATTGATTTCAGTAATTATTGATTGATTACGATTTGCTGACTCCTGCGGAACGAAATCAACTTTCTCAAATCGGCAAAACCAATGAAACAATCTATTTGTAAAACCATTTACGCCTCACAACCTAGGATTATAGCGTGAGCTTACCACTTACCAGGCGTTACCAAATTACTGCAGCCACTTCGACCATTCAAACATTGCACGATCCGCGTAATATTTGACAATCGCACATACACGCGATTTTCGCCTTTATTTTTTAGCATTAAATGTTATATTCCCAGGTTATGTAGTATTTGTACACTGTCCCACATATTTTGTGGGTTAAAATTGCGTGACAATTGGAAATATCTTCGCTTGTATGTAAATGTGTGCGTATCGTAATGGTTAAGATATTTCGCGTTGAGAAAAAGTTTACGCATCTTCTTTATTGATTTGAAAATACGATGCGTGATCGTCTTTATTAGATATTGTGATTCCGATGATACGATTTTGTAATTAATATAAGGTTTGAGCCCCTAAGTGCACTTAAAACAGCGTCAACGTGTAACTTCTTTTCTATATTTATTATGTCCATCTAAAGATCGGGTGTAAGCCCCGTACGCCCCTTCGGTTATGCCCCTTGGAGGAAAATGTTCCATACGCCCCGTTTCGAAGGTTCCGTTTGACCCTTGTGACGGGGCGTATAATATTTTATTATTTTTTAATTATTTTGGTGTGTCCGTTCGCCCCTTGCCTCATATCATTTAAAAGTAGTTATACAAAGTACCGTTAGACAAAAAAGTATAACACACTGTGCTTTACTTTTCTCTCTAAGTGATTTGAAAAAGTTATCAAATTGTGTTTATGAGAACACGATTTGATTGATAACCTATTTAAATTACTATATTCGTAATCCCATCACATGTATCTGCTTTTGCTACCTTGCTACCTGACTCACTGGGCGAAACAAGTTTTATAAACAATAGGCAAAAAAGGGTTGGTTTATCATAAGAATTGTATGCTATCTCTTTCTAACTTATTAATGAGGTATGTAGGGGTGCAATATGTGTTAAGTGCTAATTAGTCGACATCTTATCTTTGAGTGCGATACACATAATATTTTCTGCTAAGTGAAATTATTAACGTTTATTGAATTTAGTGTTTAATTGTGTGTGTATGTGTAAATATTTTTATTGGGTAAGTGTCAAATAAATATTATTGCAAAAAATTAGTATGTACGTAATAAAAATATGTAATACTTGATTTTTATGTCTTAAATTCTGTATCTAGGTATGAGCTTTTAGCTTATTTTTTATAGCTTTGATCGATAGCTCCCTATACAGATTTAGGCTTAATATAACGTATATACTAGTATAATATACGAATCAGTTTGTTTAATGAATAGCAAAGACCTAAAAGTTAAGTTTAAAGAACTTTTTTCTAATTTAGTTTTTTATTATTATTGTAGAACCATGTCAGACGGTGCAAGCTGTTCGAGACGTGAGATAAGTGGTATTAAATACATTTCGTCACGAAAGGGAGGCCTCGTTTTGCTGAGAGCTGGTCATAGCTACCACAAAAAACGAACTTATAAGAATGGTGGCTCTAACTGGCACTGTGTAAATAGACCTGCTTGCAAAGGAACTCTTACAATTAATGGTGACGCAATTGTAAAAGAATCTCATCATGAGTGTGCTCCAGATTTTGAAAACAATGAAATTAAAACAGTGCTAGACATATGTAAAAATAAAGCAGCAACAGAAGCAATTAAATCAGTTCATGAAATACATATATGAAAATGAAGTTATAAATTACAAAGATAAAGGATTCCAACTTATTAAAAAGTTTCCAGAATATAAAAACGTACGGCGCGGTCTTTATAATTCAAGAAAAAAGGCTTATGGAGTTAAAAAGATTAGAAATCGCAAAAGTACCGATCTAGAAATACCAAAGAAATTTGAAAATTTTCTTTTTTGTGATTTTAATGATGGATCTGGACGCATAATTGTTTTTGCCACAAAGGAATGCAGTCGGCAACTAGAAAAATGCAAAAATGTGTACGTTGATGGTACTTTTAAATTTGTGGTCCAACCATTTCTGCAACTATTTTCTATTCACGGTGATCTGGGAAGCGATATACACAGCAACAATATCGTACCACTAGCATACGCTTTATTACCAGACAAAAAAGGAAAAACCTACAAACGTCTCTTTGACATGATGAAATGTCGTCTTCCAGATTGGCAACCCGATCAATTTCATCTAGATTTTGAGATGGCAATAATTAATGCCATTTCAGAAATCTTTCCAAGTACAACTATATTGGGTTGCTTTTTTCATTTTGCCCAAGCCCTGAAAAAAAAGCTAAAGAGCTGAACCTCTTGAAAAGGAGGTACACTAAAAGACACGTGGATTTATGCAAGACATTGAGTCTAATTCCACAAGAAATGAAAGACGATGGATGGCTTTACATTATGGAGGACAGTCCAAGTGATAGCGAAACATTAAAATTTAACAATTATTTTGTAGAGCAGTGGCTTGAAAATAAATCAGTCAAGGGAATGTGTAACTTCTATGGGCAACAAAATCGCACCAACAATAAAGTTGAAGGCTGGCATTCCCGTTTAAACAGAAATCTTAGCGGAAAAACGTCTCCTAACATTTTAAAGTTTTGCGAGATTTTATTAAAAGAAAGCAAACTCGTGGAACAAAGAATCGAAAATGTGAAGAGTGGAGTAAAAATAAAAAATAGAAAAAAAGAGTTTATTGAAAGAGACGAACGGATAAACTACATTATGGCAAAATTATTAAATGGGGAAATCGGACTAAATCTATGTTTAGAGAAACTGTGCGCATATAATTATAACCGTACATTGATTTGAAGTGTTAATCTACCGTACATTGATTTTATATTGTTATTCTTATACAAATGATTATAATTATGTAAGTGAAAAAATTAGACTGACAGTATTATTCACTAAATGTTATACTTGTAATAACTAATCTGTGATTTTTCTTTTTTTTATAGGTGTAAGTTTTATTTGATTTTGTTAGTTTTTAAGGCTCATTTTACCTACTCGTAGATATTTAAGTGATAATTCATCCAATCTGTGATTTGTTTAATTTTACATATTTTATGGTTAATGTAAGTTTTATTATTGCTGATCTGTGATTTCGTTAGTTGTTAAGGCTTGTTTTACTTAGTTATATGAGTAATAACTCAAGTAGTCTATGAAAATTTTACATTTATTTTATAGTGTGTAGGATATAATAATGATGGTCTATGACTTTGTCAGATCATAATCTGTGATTTTATTGTTTTATTTTTTATTATTAATATGTTATTTAATGTGTTGATTTGAGTCATTTAAGTTTAACAAATAGTTTTTTGACTTTCCTTACAAATATTTGCACTTTTTGTTTTCAAAATAGATCTTTTATTTAAAAAGCAGTTTCATTTATCTCTTCCCATCACATGATAGACATTGCTTTGATAAAAACAACTCTAAACCACTCCCTGTTAGAAAATAAATAGAATAATCACAACTTTTCAAAGATCGTTGTTTCTGACTGTACTTTTAATTTAATAGCAATCGGGGGCGAACGAGACCATCTAAATACCTAAGGGGCGTATGAGTAGTACTCATACGCCCCTTAGGTATTTAGGGGACCGTCCGGATACTCGTTGAACGGGTTTTTGAAGGGGTTTTTTTAAGCGCTTCAAAAAGAAACCCTATAATACATGTTACACCTCCGAACGGGTATAGTAAACCCTGTTACGAACGGGTTACCCTTTCAACACCCTGTAACACTGTAACAGGGTAAGCCATTCCAACTCAAGACATTGTATTATGCACTGTTTACAATCGATATTAGTTTGAAAATTGCTTAAACGACCGCACGTGACATTCGTTCTGCGTCCGGCGGTCCGCCAATCTTGCGTGTACCGAGCTACCGTCTTGCCGAGCGACTTGTAAACTTGGAAAAATAGGTAATATAGGTATTACCAAGAATTGTCTTTCTGTGAAAATGCCACAGCCGAGGCGAGGTACTGTGCATCGTTATTATGTATTTGATGCATCAAATAACGCAAGCAAATGTTATTTATGTGGAAATGCCAGAAATGCAAGGTTACTATTTTTAGAAATATTGAAAAAAGTTACATAAAATGCGTTCTTACGTATTTATTGCAGGTAGAAAAAATAATAATAAAAATTTATTTATATTATTTTATGATTTATTGAATGTATCACATAAGATACATTGCCTAATCTACCTTATAAAATCTATGTATCATACCTATTTGCTACACTGCCAGGCTTCCAACGTTATTTTAACCATACAAAAATAAAACACGCTAACGTAAAAAAAAACCATTTAATTCAATTAAAAAACAGAACCCTCTTTTATTATTTTTGGTTCTTTTAGTTGTGTTAAAAATCATGATAGTAACACCCTTTGGACCTTATAAAATTTTGTTTGACCTTATAAAGTTATTTGATGATTTACCAGCAAAAAAAAAAGGGTTTCATTGCAATGACTGAGGGTATATAGTACTAAAGATATTGAAGCCACTACTTGATTTATCCTCATCTGATGAAATATTAAGGTTTCCTAAGAACATAGCAATGCTAGACGAGGTGAACTGGTGTCGAAGTCCGTTAGGAGAAAGCAATACTGCAGTTCAACCTCAGTACTTCAAACAATTTCATTTTGCTCTTGGTTTCAGAACAAAAACTCGGCAATTTGCGAGTTACCGAGCGTTTCTTTGTTTTTGTACCATCATCATCTGCCTAGCCTTTTCCCAGTTATGTTGGGTTCGGCTTCCAGTCTAACCGGATGCAGCTGAGTACCATATTTTACATGGCGCGACTAGAGATGTGCCGTTGCCGGCAATAATATTGGCAAAATTGCCGGCAATATTGGCAAAATTCCCGGGAATATTGCCAGGAGTGGGAATATTCGGAGAGTATTTGTTAATTATAAGTCAAATTAAGTACGGAAACTATGTAATACACTTTTAATTAGCATTGATAGGCCCTAATCTACATTGACCGACAACTTTGGCAATATTTCCAATGCTGCTGGCAATTTTGATATTTTACCGGCAGTGGCAATATTCCCACCAGGCTGATGTGCCTAGGCGCGATCTAAAATCTGACCGCGACCACCCAGTTAATACGGGGTAATACGATACCAATAAGTGCTGTTTTTTTTACAAAATTTTCATCCGTCAATGTATTTTTTTAATTAGATGTTGTTGCTTAATAATAGCCTGCCGCTCGGGTCGAAGGCAGGTTTCAGGTCTTAGGTTAAGCCGCGCTTGTCTAGGTTGGTCTGTGGATGGGTGACCATTCATTACATAACGGGTTTTCTCCGTGCCTCTGTAACGACTGCCAAAGATCTATATATGGCAGCCGGGACCAACAGCTTAACGTGCTTTCCGAGACACGGAGGAAACTCGATGTAATACCGAGTTACAGACCAACCTAGGCTTAGTTTAGATTAGTTTAACGGGGCTTTTATCTGCACTTAGCCTCTTGATTGGGCCATTGTGCGTGATGTTTTAAGGATACCTACTCCAACCAACATAGATCGTCCCAGAATTGCAGCAGCCTTCCCAGACTGCTGCAGGCTTCCGGGAGAGTTAATGGGGATCGTAGAGTTAGTGCCCGCTGATTTGCCACGCTCCTGCACTCTAGGAGTACGTGCCGTGGCGTTTCTTCCGCATCCATGCATCCTCTGCACAGTGGGCTGTCTGTTACACCTATGTTATGTTAGATGTTTGTTTAGGGAACAGTGACCTGTTAAAATTCCTATGATTTTACGGAGTTTGTCCCTTTTAAGGCGCAGATAAGAGGGACACCGTAAAAACGACCTGTTTTTCGTTGCAGAGTTAGCCATATTGCTACTTATCACAATTCCAAAAAAATACAGTGTATAGTCAAATGTATAGGTAAAAGACTTATGCAAAAATATTTTCTAAAATTAATCAAGAACCTCGAAAAAAAAAACACAATTTTTTTTTCGAAAAAACTTTTTCGTTTCGAAATGCTCAATATAACTATCGTTCATATTGGCAGTCACGAGAATCAAACGCATCCCCATTTTCAACCTTATTTGTTTAGGCAATGAGTTAAACGCGCGCTCAAGGGCGCGGGCAGTTAATGTCGCCTTAAGTTTGATGAGATTGCCGATGCACTGTCTGTTATGATCTTTATTTAAAATCACTGACGTCTCTGGCTGCAACTGCTTGTGCCGCTCTGGTGATACCGATACATTCGGCTTGGAAGATTGTGTTTAATTTATCTAGGGTATTTGATATTTAAATGTTTAGATCATTCGAGAAGACGCCGGCTCCTGTACCATGTGAGGTCTTGGAGCCGTCCGTATATATCCTAACTTCATTGATGCCAGAGCTATCTACTGCTTCTGCAGTGACTTGGATGTCGTAACTTCTATCGAACATATGGTGACATGAAGTTTTATCCATGGGCGTCTCAAGGAGTGGTATTTTCTTCAGAATCCCCTGCAAAACTTTTGAGTGTGTTGTTTCTGTATTTATTTTCCATAGTCCATTTGATCTTAGTCTTAAGGCGGTTGCCTGAGCTTCCTCCTGTATGACCAGATCCAGAGGTCTTAAATTCAGAAGATACTCTAACGCTGCTGATGGAGTTGTTCTCATGCATCTAGTAGCTGCTACACTAGCTAGGCGTTGCAGACTCTGGAGTTTCGTTTTCACCGTGGTCAGCTGAGTTCTGGGCCACCATACAACTGATCCGTAGGTAATAGAAGGTCTGATGACTGACGTCATGACGTGTATAGCCAGAGTGTGATCTTTGGGTTAAGACCCCATCTCTTACCAACTAGTCTTCTACACTGATTAAAAGCTATACAGGCCTTCTTTGTTTTAGCCTCTAAGTGACTCGCCCAGTTCAATTTGTTATTAAGAATTATGCCCAGATATTTCACTTGCGTTGATAGGGAGAGTCTTGTGTTGAAAAGCTTTGGTAGTTGTAATGCTGGTAACTTCCTTTTGTTGGTAAAAAGGATAAGTTCTGTTTTCTTGGGGTTTACTGAAAGTTCGTGTTCTTCACACCAATCCTCTACTATCTGCAGTGCAGAGCGCATCACTTTGCATAGCGTATCTTCAGCATTCCCGTTTATCAGTATAGCAAGGTCGTCTGCATAACCAATAGTAGTGTATCCTCTGTCATTTAGTTTCTTTATGAGGCTGTCCACTACTATGTTCCAGAGTTTTCCCGGATGCCAAATCACATCCGACTCAGAGTGGCCTACTGACCACCACAGCGCACCAACAACCAGCGAATGGGATGTGGCCAACAAGCTCGTAACTGCGGATAGAATAGAATGGGCTCTAAGGAGCTTCAAGCCTTTCAAATACGCAGGGTTGGACGGAATATTCCCGGCCCTACTACAATGACAACGAAAACAGGTAACCAAGCACCTAATACCAATCTACCGGGCCTGTATAGCTTTCAACTATATCCCCACACTTTGGAGAGAGGCAAAAGTAGTCTTCCTACCTAAACCAGGAAAAGAGGACTACACACACGCCAAATCTTTCAAGCCCACTAGTCTAACATCTTTTCTTCTGAATACACTGGAAAGACTGGTAGATCGACACTTAAGGGATGGAGCTCTAAAAAGCAAACCATTGCATCCTCAACAACATGCGTACAGGAAAGGCAGATTAACAGAGTCGGCATTACACATGGTAGTGCACAAAATAGAAACGGCTATATCAAATAAAAACTCAACACTTGCTGCCTTCATAGACATTGAAGGAGCTTTTGATAAAACCATACACAACAGCATTAACCACGCCCTGCAAAAATTTAGTGTAAAACCAGTAATAAGAAACTGGATCACAGAACTGGTTAGCAAAAGGGCGGTTCAGATAGTGGGGAATACTACCACAAGAGCCAAGGTAGTAAGAGGATGCCCCCCAAGGAGGCGTTTTATCTCCACTTCTCCAGACCAACCTAGGCAAGCGCAGCTTAACCTAAAGATCGATCCGAGTGGCAGTTATTATTAAACCACGTTTAAACTTTGTTTTTGCATAATAAGCCGATAAACCACACGTGACACAAATAAACAATAATAATGACAATATATGTACATAATATTAAAAAAATATATTGTAATAACTATATAATAAATTGAAACCGTACAAATCAAGCAATGTCACATATTTGATACATGCGAAAAATTATCTAAAAGGATGGAATCTGGCAGTGTATCATATCTGATACCTACACTAAGAAAAACAGTAAATTACTTACGATTTCAGAAGATTTTGATACTTGAAAGTAGCGTTTCTAAGTAGGCAATATACCTATTTGAATTAAACAGCTTTTGAAAATAATTTGACCTAAATATAATAAAATAAAATAAATAAATAAATACAATTTTTGTATTTTTATCTTGCAACGCCCAGACGACTTTGGTCGGTTTGCTATTTTGTTTTCTACTGCATAATTATTTGGATTAACATATGATAAAATATATTTTTTTTAGAATTTGGATTATATTTTGTCCCCTAAAAAATAATAAATGTTTTGAAAATACCTTTAGGAACGTTTCTAGATTTTCATAAAGTTCAATGTACCTATCAAATTGTACACAGCGCCAAGAATAGAGTTAATGTAAGATTTTATATTTGTTACTTCGCCTGATCTTACATAAAAAATAGCATTACCTTGGTGTTAATATAATAATTATCGTAGGTAGTTATTAATACCTACTTACTTACTAAAATAGGAACAAATTAGGTTTATACATGGGTATAAATGAACGTGGTCCGACCACTTAACACTAGAAAGACTATATTAATTTAACTCAGTACTGAAGGTGCGCACGGGTGCAAGTATCCCCCCACCTAGATGCAGCTAAAGTTTATTAGGTAAGCCAGGGTAACACGAATAAAAGCTTTTCGGGAAGGTAACCTCTTCAAAGGCTTAAGTCATTGAAGGGGTTAACCCTTTTACGTGGTTACCTTATTAAAAGTGTTAACCATTTCGCTGGGGTTCGAGGATGTAACTCGAACAAAAGGTAACACAGCGATATGAGTTACCCCATGTACGGGTTACCCTGTCCAAAGGCTTAACTCTCAAGCGGGGTTGTACGGTCCCTGATGAGTACTCGAAGCCGATCGGGGGCATAACTCAAGGGGCAAACGGTGCCTACACCAAAGATCGCCTTTAAAAGGTTTTTAATAGCTTAACACATAATTTGTTGTGGTGCATATTATGTTCTCTAAGTAAGACAGGCTCAAACTGGACTGCAATGCATCTGACTGACTAGCATTACTTAATTAATAGTTAAGTATCTATTCATGTTAAAATACATAGAGGGCCGGAAAGTTGCCGCTTAAACTTGTAGAAATAAGCCTAAAATATCCCACTGTATACTAAACAAATTTATATGAAGCTTCCAAAGTTAAGTTCCCATATAAATCAAACAATCCACTATTCGAAACACACAAACCATAAATCTACCCCTAAAATACATACAGGTATAATCTAGGCTACAATCCGATCACCTAGTTAACCAAACTGCCTCTCTAACTCAATTTACTACATTCATAGTTATTATACGTTGTGGTAAGATGTTGAAATACAATGTACTATTACAATCATAGACACCAATAGGCTATGTTATCGAAACTATCGGAATCAAATCGAGATTCGGAATTGAATCGAATCGATTATAAATTGGTTTTTGGGAATTGCTATCTTTATTGCTAAAAAATCATTTACATAACATAATCATCACGCCTGTATTCCCCGAAGGGTGACTGGGTTAGGCAGAGTTGTACCTAATAGTAGGTATACCCACATTTCGCCAGTAATGTTAATTTCCCATGTAAAAGGGGGTGAGACTATTGCCAGAAACCGGGCGCAAATCCAGACTCCGTGGCTGCTACTGAGAAATTCTCAATGGAAAAACCCAATAATACTTTGCCCGACCCGGGAATCGAACCTATAGACTAATGCTCAGCAGTCGTATTTGCGACCACTAGACCAAAGAGGTAGGTAGTCATGGTGTATAATTGTGGTCTTTTGAGATCTGTGACCTTAGGTACAAGAGACATTCCTACTTCACATCGATGGCTCAAATGAAAGATATGTTACGATTGTAATTATTCATTGATAAGTACCTAATGAATATTCCAATTGAATAAAAACAATTTGTGCGACTGGCCTGGATTTTTTTTTCTAAAACATTGCCCCACACTAGGAATTTCTCCTTTATCGTGGGTGCGTTTACAAACATTTAGGCTGAGTTGCATCAAAAAAGTAGTTAAAGTTAAAGTTTGTGTCAAATGGCACGTCAAACAAACATCAAAACTTCAGTTTTGTATCGGTTATGCCAACAATGAGTTGCGCGATTTGACAAATAGTTAAATGACGTCATAACTTTAACGGTAACTGCAACCACTCACTTTCCGCTGGTTAGTGTTATAGTTTATGTTAAATTGTCTGTCAATTTTATTGTCAAACGCGTTGAATATAACCTTTAGACATCATGTACCTGCTCCAAGAAATATTTACTCGCAGAAACCAGTTCTGATGACGAAAGCGATGAAAAGAAAAGTGTGATTACCTAGAGCCGATCGTTTTTCCACATGGAACGACGAATGTTTCTTGCCAAGATTTCGAGTCTCTAAAAACGTAGCTTGGTGGCTGACTATACGATTGCATTGCAAGGATATTCATCTTATGTAATTGTTCAACCAAAAAATAATAGGTACGTGCTATAGGTAGACAAAGCAATAAATATAATAGGTACTTACTTTGTTTGAATGTTTGCAAAAAAAAATTTGTAATAATTTTTCTATTAGATACCCCATATAGTACTGTCAAATTTGACAAAAACTTTAACTTTAACGACTTTTTTGGTGCAACTCAGCCTAAACTCACATACACAAACACCCAGAACCGAAACAAAAATTTATGTAGGTCATTCAAATATTTGTACCATGCGGGGATCGAACCCGCGACACGCAGCGCAGCAGTCCAATCGCTCAGCCACTGCGCCAACTGTGTCGTCACATATGAATGGTTTATGAAACAATAATATGTTACAAACAGTGAACGGAAATAGTTCCAAAACAGTATTGTCCTATTGTCCTGCTAAATGCTGCTATTATAATATTAAAAACTAGCACTTCGCCCGTGACTTCTTTGGCAAAAATTGTTATAGCGGGTTAACATGCATGATTTAAATATAATGTATAAGCCTATAGCACCCACGAACTATGTAGCTTTCTACAAGTGAAAGAATTTTTAGAATTGGATCATAAGTACTGAGATTACCCCACATACAAGCAAACAAACTTATAAACAATATATTAAGATGTCAATAGCGGTTGTGGCCCTTTCCCTAATACAGGCTTATTTTTGGATTTCAAAGTTAAGAACTTTAATAAATGTAGGTGGGTCAATGACCGCTTTTGACATCTTACTTGGCAGCAGCAACTGTAGTATGGATAACCGAAAAAGCAAACGGTTCCCTATAAAGCTAGCGAGGAAGAAGTAGACCCACAATAAACTCTAGGTTAAATATTTAATCTTATACGTTAGTTAACCATCTGTGACTTATTTGCGACGATCAGTTCAGAACTAACGAAGCAGGAAAGTGGTTTCATAACTGAGTTTTACGCACTATCACTTTCATAATGACTTCATCCAATGTTTAATATTACTGAGCTATAAAAAGGCTATAAGTAGTCATAATAAAATTTCGAATTATCTAAAGAGTGACAGTGACTGTAACTTTTCAGTAGTGAAATGGGTAAGTGGTAGGTAATGTTGTTCTTAATTTATAACACTGTTCAGAACAGTTAATTAAAAAGTTTTGCAAATCTTTAATAGAAAGAAAGGAAAATATATTTATTTATCGCAGATAAACGAGGTGCATACAAAATGCCAGAAAAATAGACAAAAAATATTAAAAATATTAATAAAAAACATACAAGAAAGTAGTAAACATATACAAGAAATATTAATAAAAAAAAAAGACCGAAAAAAATAGCAGCTTGCACGTCGTGACTGCGACGACTTCTGGAGTAGTTACCACTCGGCATGATGCTGTGCAATGGGGCGCCTACAGCACAGCGCTGGTTTTTAATGGTCACCCGTGAAAAAACGTACGGAAGCCATGAAAGCATAAATATTTTTTGTTGTAAATAGAATCAATAAAATCACAAGTTATTATCCAATAGGTACGTAGTCTGTCTGCGAATGCATTGAAGCGTGACCAAAGGTTATGTTCCTATTTATATATTCCAGTTCATTTCCTTCACTTACTGCTGCAAATTAGACAAATATTAATTGCCTACTCGGCCTAGAACGATCGGGTAATAGAAATTGGATATTGAATTATTGGGTGAATTTCAACAAATGCCATTTTTTTTATCATATCGGTGAACTTTTTCATTTATGTTATTTTTTTATATTTTTCAGGTTTTATGTAATCTTTAGGATATCAAATATCCCCAAATTTAATATCATCAACGTAACATTTAAGACTAAAGAGAAAATTCAGTTTGAATTCTGGTTTTCACCGATAAGATAAACCGGCACCGATTATTTTTCTGTACACCGATATGATAAGTTTAACCACCGAAATGATGTACATATCCAGCGATATGATAATCTGTCCTAATACGAGTTTAAAAAAAGGTACTTTATTTTTTGATTTTATCGCTACAAATCGATAGTGTTCCATGTACCAGATCGACCAGCCATGGGATTAAAACGACCGAAATTTAACGGTGTATATGTATGTATATAATGTATGTGTTTGGATGTATGTTTGTATGTTCCATTGTTTCTTTGTATACTTAACGAAATGACACGGGATCTACCGATATGATAAAACGACTCACCGAGATGATAAAATATCTACCGATATGATAAAGCAATCCACCGATGTGACAAAACTGTGCGTTGATCATGAATCAAAACACCGATATTAGATATAAGACACCGATCGATTTTTTCTCATCATTTCGGTGTAAATTACCACATCGGTGGTAATAAAGACCACCGATTACAGCGATATGAGAACAGCGACGTGAGAAATAACACAATTTTTAGAAAATTAGAAAAAATGCATAATATCTAGGATAAATTCAATAACAATCAATGAAGCTAATTCACTTACTACCTCTGTTAGAACCAAACAACAATAATGAAACTACACATTACACTAGAAAAATGCAACCACCGATAATATAAAATAATTGTCCGGGAGCAACTGAAATGGCGTATTGGCGTTATTGGCGGGAATATGCAGCGATTTGACACACGTCCGTCTTGACTGCGCACTAGCACACACTAACGAGAGAAATAAAATTGGGGTGGGGACGCTGTCGGACTCGTCGATGTAAAGTTAGGTTTAAATTACTTTTGTCCAGCGATATGAGAACATTTCGCAGGACAAGTACGTTTGTGCCTCTCAGTAATAATAATCGTTAATTATGTAATAAAATATGTTATATATTAATAATATAACTAATATTCTATGAAATAGAATAAGTTATATCCTTAACTTACTTATTTTTATTAGTGTATTAAGCTTTTTGTTTGTAAAAAAAGTAGAGGGACAGCACCGATTTGAAAAAAATAGAGGTTTATGTATATATTTCTACCTTTGTAAATAGTCCTAGGTAAATTATATTTTTGCCACAACGCAATAACTATCTATTGAATACTAAAAAAAATAATTCAGAACAATATTCCTTTTTTCAAATACTAATTTCACCGAAGACAAAAAAATAAGTCATTTGGGAAATTCACCCTATTGTAATGTTGAACTGGGTGGGTGAAATCTTGTGTCGGCTACAAGCGCGCAGTTTTTCGCAGTAAATCAACATAGACAGAATTAAAAAAACATTATTTTCAAGTCCGTAAACCATGTAGCTGGACCTAATCAAAGTTGATTTGCCAATAAGGCTGTTTGGTAAATCAACATTATCGTGATCATTCTGATAACATCATATCCCCCTAGACAGGATCGTTGTAATCATTGATAAACTTTTATAACGGGACCAACACTGCAACAACAAAAACAGCTGCTCAAAAATCTATGGAGCGGATGTTTACAATTTTGTAGCTTTCTTAGACCCAAATCACCTATACCAGTCTATAGATCACGTAACAATGCAACCTTGCATACCACTCGAGGACACCAGCCATGACAGTTACGTGAGCCAAACAAAAATAACAAAATGTAAAGAAACCTCGGAAGTGAGCGCACTGTAATGAGTCGTCCATTTTCTACAATAATCCGCTCATTCGTGAGATATGTCCACTTTCACACGGACGGTGTGAGCGCTGTGTACGTTACTTATTTATTATTATAATGATTAGTTTGAGTTAGCTGTTTATGCGGCCATTTCACTGTTTTGTATGTAAGAGAAACTTTCAAAATAATATGCTCCTTGAATATGCAATATTTTTTTAACCGAAATAACGTGATCGAGGCAAACGGAGTATGTAAGGATTGTAGCAGGTGACGTATGTAGTTACTGCCTACCTCCATGGGAAAAAGGTGTGAGCTTATTTATTTATGTATGTGTTTAAAACAGACTTTTCATCAGAGATAATCAGAAAGTACTTGTTGCTTTTAAAAATTTCTTCGTCGACCTATCTCAATAGATAGTTGATTAGATCGAGTCAAATCTACTGCGAAAACAAATCTGCTATTTGATTAGGACCTCGATTTCTCCATACTTTATTTTCTGTCTTCTTTACCATAAGATGTCCAAACTTGCTTTTAAATAGAGCCTTGCTCAAAATTTACTTTGACTACATTCTTAACACCACTCTATGTAAGTAAACACATAAGCCCGAACATCGTGAAATAGATGATAAAGCATTATAACGTAGACAAAAAACTAGTGTTTTTTAGTAGAATACGGTGTTGTTTCTGCAAAACCGCGAACCTCTGCCCGCCTACCTGCCTCCAGATTACAGTGTATTACCACACTCATTGCGAAATTACTGGTTTTGCTAATTGTGGCTAGGTATTAAACAAAAAGTTATATTCTTCGCGATTCTTTATTTACAAAAGGTATAGATTATTCATAATATTATGCATTAGAATTTAAAAGTAAAGGAATGTGATGCGTTCTCTTTGCAATGTAAAAGACCTTCCTAAGCGTTAATATCATGTCTAACATTGTGGAATTTGCCAACTTTTTTTTGCGAAAGGAACGAGTCATTTATCAATAACTGTGCTTTTAGATATAATATTAAGATCCTGCACCTGATTCTGGCTACCTCATTGGTCTAGTGGTCGCAAGTGCGACTGCTGTACATAAGGTCCTGGGTTCGATTTCCCGGCCAGGCAAAGTGTCGTCGGGTTTCCTCCGTTGATAGCCATCAACCCTATTGTGTACCTACACCTCCGCCTAACCTTTCGGGGACTGCAGGCGTGATGACATGTGTAAGCTCCTGCATGGTGCATTGTAATGTCATATAGACCCATCTACGTTCCTACTAAAATGCAATTCCCATCTTGACCACCACAGGATACATACAAATACACTTCTCCTTATCTGCTGATGCAACAAAATCATCCATCTCATCACTATATCGACATAAAATCCAAGACATTTGCAGTTACAAATATGAACTGCATGCTTCAAATCGCTAGAGTGGCATGTTACGCGCATAGACCATAGACTATTAAAAATATCTGTTGGTTTAATGTCAAAGTCGTGCTGTGCTCTCACCCCTGACGTTTGAGTTTATAATGTCTGTGGGCTTAGGTTTTGGACTTGTAGTACCTACTATTGAACTGGGGTTACTGTTGTTTGTACTACGATTTGTAATATGATGCGTTACTTTATCAGTTGATATTTTGCTTTGGACGTCATTGTCACACTAGTTTACCTGGTCATAGACTCTTTCTTCAAGTTTCTTCTCGACGAGGTGAACCCAATTACGTTAATTAATCTTACGATGGGTTAACAGTATCCATTCCTACTATAAAATATGTTGGCGTTACCTATTGGAATATCTTTATTGCGACTTCGACCTTTTACCCTATTGGTAGATTTTTCCTTGATTAATATGACGCATGCAACCGCGTACCATCTCCTTAAAAATATTCTTGTTTTACAAAAAAAATCTGTTCTTTGTAATCATGACCTTTAAAAACCTAACTAATAAATAATACTGGTGATAGGCTGGTTATAAAATTAAAAAATACTAGTGACCACAAACATTCCACTTTTAAATTAAAAAAAGCAATCCCTAATCGACTAAGTGGTATTCCAACTCGACTAATTTTAGACATGTGACATTTTTATGTTAAACGCGGAA
This sequence comes from Diarsia mendica, assembly GCA_949316265.1. Classification (NCBI taxonomy): domain Eukaryota; kingdom Metazoa; phylum Arthropoda; class Insecta; order Lepidoptera; family Noctuidae; genus Diarsia; species Diarsia mendica. The sequence continues at coordinate 22,296,744 of OX438899.1, forward strand.
AAAATTAAATCAAGACCAACAATGGACTTAAAAATAACACTTATCATCAAAGAAAGGAAAAGCGACCTCATGTTTGAAGTTTTAAATACAAAATGAAATGTCAAGACGGTATGTTAATAGGGATGTGGTATTTTGCAAGGTCGATCGAGTGCTTAAAATGTCAACTTTGACATTATTAAAACCAGTCGACGGATTGCAAAATGGAAGATGAGCTCAAACAGGAATTCGGTGTTTTTATGTTTCAGAGTGTAAAAAATAATAATTGATAATTTATTATAATGAATAAAGTGTGAGTTGGTTTATTATAATGATAATGTAAATATTGACTTTTAATGTGACCTTAAAACATATTCAATATGTTTAAAAGTTTATAAGAATTTTACTGTAATTAATATAGAAAATTTAAAATAATTTACCTATGTTTAAAGTTCAAGGTAGGTAGTCGTTATTTTTTTTTTAATTTTAATAAGTATTTAATCCGTATTTATTAGTCCTGATGTTTTAAGTCGCTAGAATATTCTATACCTAATCGGAACGTAGAAATTAAGAAATTTTCTCAACATTAGAATTCGGCATCGAAAGCAGTTTTCTTTCGTTTTGCTATTAAAACCATAATAAGTAGGTATTGAACATTTTTGTTGTTGTTGAAAAAAACATGAAACTGTCAACATGTCATTTGGCAAAAAAACTTTTTTAAACCGCATCTAGGCCAATTAAAAACATGACGTATGGATTTATCCAACATGCTAATAACTCAAGCGGGTAACAATAGACTCGAAATTGATTCCGTCATTCGATTACAAGTGCATATCAAAAGCTGTACAAACATTAATCGATTCAGTGAAAGTCGACAGAATCGACTAAATAGAATCGAATCGTTTATGTGTGAAAACAAATTGAATGACAATCGTTTTGTTACCCTTTAACACACGATTGTATCTTTATCAAATTGAATGTTGTTATTGTTTTATTTTCTACTATGGGAATGTGTGTGGCTTTCAAATATCTGACTATTTTTTTCTAACCGTTATTATCATAGTGGCTCACCAACAATTACTTGGAACATAAACATAACTGGCAAAACGTGGGTGTACTAAAGGTACGCACGGCTACACATAAAGCTATACATTTCCAGTATAAGCTGGTCTCGCATTGTACAGGATTTCCGTACAGTGCGAGATCAGCGTAAACTGGAAATGTATAGCTTGATGTGTAGCCGTGTGTACACCTCTGCCTAACCCTTCAGGGATTACAGGTGTAGTGAATAGTTTTAGAAAATGAAACCTTTAAAAAGTTTTCGGTTTTGGTCTCCAGCGTCACCAGTCTTACTAAGGGGTATCGCATTATCCTGTAACTGGGCATTGGAGTCAGATAGGCACTCGCTGCATGTCAAATATGATGGATGCAACTGCGTCCGGCCAGGATGCAAACCAACCAAAATTTTTGTTGTCTCTCGAACCGTTAACCAGTTACGGAACTATTTAAAACTATGTCTATTTAACTAAGTATACACGACACCATTCAATATTAGTATTAGATATCAAACATTGTACAATGTCCATCTTCTTATTACGTAAACCTATTTTGGATGTCTAAGCTTTTAAAATTACGCCCAAGGCCACGCCAGAGTTCATTGTTATGTTCAAAAGAAAGTTTCTCGTGTACAGTTATGTAAGTTAAATGCTTCGTAATATTGACTGTAGATTAAATGGTGAGATTCTATTTGCGAATATTTTTGAAGATATTTATCATCAGCCTTTTTCCAACTATGTTGGGGTCGGCTTCCAGTCTAACCCGATGCAGCTGAATACCAGTATTTTACATGGACCGGCTGCATTATCTGAGCTCCTCAACACAGTTAGTACTGATGGGTAATAATATGTGATATCCCTCGGTAATATTAATGACAATAATATCCGTGGTGCTAGGCAACTGGGCTTATCTCAGTTGTATACGTCCCTGTGTGTCTATTGGCCTTGTTCTGTTATGTCTCCTGCTGATATGGAGGGAAGTGGAAATTATGTTTTTTTCCTACTCCTCCGCTGTTCTTTTCTGATTCATTTCGTTGCGGGATCCAAGACAGTTAAATCATTTCTCTGGGTCTTCGTCGAGCTTCATTGTCTCGGCGCTTTTCTTGTGGTCGCCACTGTTGATTCTGGCTAACAGAAGTTACAGTGGTTTGGGAATAGTGTGGCGGGCTTTATCCCTCGGTAAGATTCGTGGTCAGACTTTAAGACCACTGACTGCCTGTAAAGATTGTCAAAGATTTACAAATGGCAACCGTGATCAACGGCTTAACGTGATTTCCGTGACACGGAGGAAACTCGGTACCTATGTTATCTTATGAGTAGTTTCTTTAAATCCTTTTTACCCGACTGCGGCGAAGCCCAAAAGGAGGGTTATGTGTTTGACGTCTATGTATGTATGTCCGTTTCTTTGTTCCCTGATTCCCTCATAACTCATAAACGGGTGAACCGATTTGTATGAAATATACGTCGTTAGATTCGTCTTGATGGCGCGAGTGTTATAGGCTACATTAAAATTAAAAAACAAAACTAAATGGCGGATTTTGGGGGCCAAATCGCGGAGTTCAAAAACATATTTTTTTTCCAACACCATCGAGTATGGTGTCAAAATAAAGGGTTTTAGAAGGAGATTACAAAAATATATAAGACTTATATGTTTAAAAGAAATTCAAAGTAAGAAATCCTATATACAAGCACAAAAGTTAAATCATCTGCGAAGAATTTTACGACCAACGAAAAAACAAACACAAAGAACTAAAAAGTTGGAAATAAAAAAAGTAGTTAAAAAACTAAAAAACCCGACTGAAAAAACTGAAAAGCAAAAAACAAGCACATTTTAAATTAAACAAAACTTGGAAGCAGGCGGGGTTCATTTGAATATTAAATTATGAAAAGAAAAAAATGAAAATAGAATGGACCCCGCCTACTTTCAAGTTTTGTTTAATTTAAAATGTGCTTGTTTTTTGCTTTTCAGTTTTTTCAGTCGGGTTTTTTAGTTTTTTAACTACTTTTTTTTTTAGAATTTTCTTATGGGTTAGATTCTGTTTCTCTGTAAAATATAAGCGAATCATAACTTCATTACATCAGCGATCAAAAATATAACAAAAAACACAAACAAAGATCTTCACCTTTGCGTAAATCACTTTCTTTGTTTTCTACTTTTTTCTTTCTTTGTAATTTTATTAGATTTAATGGCTACAAAATGGTTGGCAGTATTCCGGCTGCGGTCTACTTCGCTCCAATAAACTCATAATTAAGAATAGCGATAGGCTCTGCTGGTTTCACTGTGATATCTCGATTAAAGACGAAATTTATCTGTAATCCGTGGAAAAGAAGCGAATTCAGGAACAAGATATCACATACAATACGATGTTTATGGTTATTTCTAGTCGAATTTTTTTATTGATCATCTGTCGGGGTTTTCCCGACTATATAGGGGTCAGCTTTCAATCTAACTGGATGCAGCTGAATGCCAGAATTTTCACAACAGATCTTCTAGAACAAATTTGCAAAATTTCTTAATTATAAAATCACTTCAATTACTCGTTTTTCCATTAACCTATGTATTATAGTACTAGAGATAAATTCATTTCCCAGTTTCCATCATCACTTATAAAAAAATCTCAATATTCACTGCTATCCAACACGGCTGTAGCAAGCGACGTGTGAAAGCGGCGCGCGCGCAGCAGCCGAGCCGGTGCGCTCATTGCGAAACTCCTGTGCACCGCGTTCCGAACTCACGCCTTGTGAAACACATTCAAGGAATCTGCGAGTTATTAATTAGATTGGACGCTAAATATACAAATTATATCAATCTGTCGGCCATCGAGAAGTGAGAGGGATCGGAATATCGGTAAACTACATTTAATCTGATTCCTCAGGTTCTGATTCCAATTTAACCGATGTTGTATTTATTTATCTACCGACCTACTTATTCTGCTGAGTATTATAGTAATACTGTTCACTTTGACCAGCTGTTGGGAATGTGTAAAAAATCCCTTTCGAAACAAGCTGAGACATCTTTTCTATAGAAGACATTTCATGTCCATGTGTCACTAATTTAGACTCCACGATAATGTACCACGGAACCTCTTCACAACTAAAGATTATAACGTTCACACAACACAAGTGTCATTACCAACAGCACGATATCAATCAGTAACACAGGTAGCCACAGCATCCGTTGCACACCGGTAGATCAAGTCGGACCAGTCCCACTTGTGAGGGCGTTACACCCGCGGTATATTTTTTTAAATACAGAAATGTGGATATCCTCTCGGAGTCTCTTCCGCTGTTCCGCATCCGTTTTGAACGTAGTGGTTATGGGTGAGCGTTGAACTGGTTTTGTGAGGAATGGTGGTATGGTCGTGGACGATGTTCCGGGTATTGGTTTTTCTAATTTCGTTGAGGATGAAACAGGTAACATCATGTATATCATTTATGTTCAAATAATAGGGCAGGACATCTAGCTAGACATGGCGATGTCAGTCAAACCCTTGCTCCATAGCAAGGGTTTTACTGAGTGGTACCCAAGGCTAGGTCAAAAAAAACTAGGGCCGTCTTAAACCTCGTTGGGTTTACGATAAATCATCAGAGTCGCGGGAAACACTAGGATAAGGGACGCACAGGCCCGGGAAATGTGGCGGAATAAAGGGAAGGCCTACCTAGCAGTAGACTGATTTGTTGCTGATAATGAACAGATAACTAGTTTAGAAGTTTATTTCTGGCAGTACGAAGTGATTACCTATGCGTTGCAATAAAACATAATTGCCACATTTTACAGAATAACACTCTTTAGAGCTTGCAGATTCTACAAACTAACTAAAAATGAACAGTTTATTTCTGCAAAATCTAATTACGACATTTTGCTAAAAAAAGAAAGTACCTACATCCACTAATAATGTTCATCATAGTTTTAATTACAACATCAATCACTTTCTCGTGTCTTAAGTAATTAAATACATGATATCATTAACAGAGGTGTACCTAATATACCTACCCACATTTCGCTAGTTATTTAAAGTTTCATTACATAAGGGGCCTTATGCCAAGTCAGAGGCCCATGGGTGGCATAAAACATTGACACCCAGATAGGCACTCCTCATACGATGAAGAGAAGAAGAAGAGGAGCGACTGTTTCCTATTGCCATCAATTGGGACATCAAGGCATTCAGAATTCTAAGTAATCCTTGGTGGAAAAACACAATGACTATAAAATTATCCTCCATCCTTAATCGGTCCCTTATTCATTACTGAGAATAGTGGTCACTGGCTCCTTTAAACGGACAGTCTTCTTCTTTTGACTCCGGTTCAAAGTTGCCAACACCACCTGCTGAAAGTTTGAGGACGAAGCTTCTTTTACTTGGTCGGGTCATCGTGTTGGCGACCGGCCTCGTACTGAAAATCAAAAATCAATCAAAATTAAAGCATTTATTTACAGACACTTTTGAATTGTCGAAACAAAAAAAAGAAAGAAGCTACAGTCCCAGTCACAAGGCATAATAACTGTGAACGTACTGTAGTTGTCCATTCCAAATCCTAGATATCTATGAAGAAGTACGGGCAAGAAACTCCATGGACACTCTTGACTCTCTTGCCTTCGGTATTGCCAGCAATGATTAGTAGCTCGCTATTTGTAAAGATTACCTAAAGATCTCGAGACAAAGGCTGCGTTCAAAAGGGTCAGTTTAAAAGGTTCGATGGCTTGTTTTACTTGCTAACTAGAGGTGACTCATTGCTGGGTACAGCAGGGTTGCCAATAATACTTAATGGAATTTAATGAAATTTCATGGTATTGCCAAGTATTGCTAACACATAGATATGTAAGTAGAGATAAATTAAACATACTAACACGAGCCTATTGGCATAAACCAAGCACAGATCCTGGAAAAACCCAATATAACACTTTCACCGACCTGATAATCGAACTGCGGACTGGATATTGACTAATCCAAATAATATGTTATTTAAAATTTACTCCAGTTTTTGCCTGATTATAAGTTTGTTTTAGTGTTATCTATAAACACTTTGTATAAGGTACTTAATAACCGTGCTAGCCCTACAAGTCGTGCAGCATTTCATCAAAGATTTCAGCCACAGAAACTCATTGATGGATTTCGCAGTCAATGATCTGTGAAGAGTTGCGCCGGCGCAGCGAGAAAGAAAGAAATTCATTACAATTTGTTGTAAACAATGTTTTTACTCAACTCTTCTTGTTATTGATAGTTTTTTGCGTTCATAGAATAATAGACACAGTTTTGAAACTTTATCTATAGACTTGTCATCTTTGAGTAAGGCTATTGACTAAGTGATTTGTTCAATCTCTTTGTTTTTAGTGTAATGTCACTCCATTTTACCATAGACAGCAGCAATCCAACGGTAATATTGACAAATAACAACCATAAACGAATGTGAAAGAACTGTAACTGTATTCTTTTTTTTTTTTGTACCTATGACAGTTATGTCAAATTGAATGGGTAATTAAATTGTATTGAAAGCATTACGGTAAGTCATCGACAATTATGATGTAAAGTCGGTCATGTATTTCGACCCTTATCAGTAGAGGCATAGGAAGGAATATTACTTTTTAAGTTTCGCACATAATTTTCGTTACGGTGAAAACGGAATAACTTTACAGAACATTAAAATTAAAACATCATCATCATTCTCCTTTTGTTCACCCAATTTATTTAGGGTCGGCGCAGTATGTCTAATTCTTCCATACTTCTCTGTTACAACAAGGTCATCTTAGCAGTCATCTCTTTTCTAGTATTATAGTCATCCTTCACACGGTCCATAAAAAAAATTGAAATACAACCGTTTTACAAATAGTTACAGCAGTGAATACGGTATATCACAATTATGAACCTAAATACTTTTCCAACCTAAAGTCTATTTTACTTGCAAAATTACGTTCCCATTTCCCCCCAACATCTTCTGCCAAACAACACTATTACCTAACAAAGTGTATAATTATCCACCTGTAGCTTCAAAAATGTGGCAACACATGACCTAAGGGTCGGTTGCACCAACAATTACCACGGCTATGCTAAACTGAGTGAAATCTATCGTTAAACTGATTGACACGAGCTCTGCGAGTCTGCGCTTGCGTTGGTGTAATGTTGCGCTTCAATGAAGGAAAATGGCATGGGAAATTGTTTAGGCTTGGTTATCTTTACCTTTTTTTATTTTTGGAGTAATTTCAGTATTTTTCAACAGTTATTATGCCATGTGACTAGGACTGGTAGCTTCGTCTTATCATTCTTGTCAATTCAAGAGTGCCTATAGTTTTTGATGTGGTGGTCTTGTAGGCACTCTCAGCCAGCACTGATGACTACCGATGGTGATCATCTAAATTCAAGCAAATCAGAAAGCACGTTAAGCGGGTTAAAATAATGTTTATTGCAACCCTTCTTATCCCTGTTGAATCATCGTTGTAAACAGTGAATATTCGTTATAAAAAACTTTTTTACAAAAAATAAAACCGACTTCGACAAAAATAAAACACAAAAAAGTGAAAAATAAAAAATCAGCTTCTGAAGTCGGTGACTTTTGTTTATTTGATTTCATGTTTTTGCCACCGACTTCTGAAGCTGATTTTTTATTTTTCACTTTTTTGTGTTTTATTTTTGTCGAAGTCGGTTTTATTTTTTGTAAAAAAGTTTTTATTTTTCACTTTTTAGTGTTTCACATGTGCTTACCCCTTCACAACGTACCGGCGTGATGTTATGTTATGAACTGGTGTAAACAATAGACAGTCATGAGATTTCAGCAATCCCAGTCCATTTGCTATCATTAATTGAGGAGTTCCGTTGCCTATCTCCGAAGTTCTTCATCAGATCTTCACGTGTCGTGATATTATGTTGTGTGATGGCGTAAACAATGCTTAGATATGCTATAGCAACAATCGCGGTTAATCTGCTGTTATTTATTGAAGAGTTCCCCCGATTTCTACAAGATCCCATCATCAGATATTGAAATGGTGACAATGGGACCACACGGGAAGCACCAGCTTTCAAATGAAAAAAGAATCATGAAAATCAGTTCACCCAGTCGCAAGTTATGAGCGAACAAACATAAAAAAAAAAAAAAAAAAAAAAAAAAAAAAAAATACAGTCGAATTGATAACCTCCTCCTTTTTTTTGAAGTCGGTTAAAAAGCTCCCTACCAACGCTTCAAAAAAAAAAAAAAAAAACGCCGAGCCGAAAGGAAAGTGTTTGAGTGTTGGCTAAATATTTTCGAAGTAACGTTACATAGAACAAACAAACGTTGGTGAAACAAAAGTTGATGTAAGGTGGTCGGTGTAAAGTAACATTCATAAAGTAACACCAAACAAAACGTCGCAGTATCAAGGCTTCGATGAATAGTTTTAGGTGAAACAATTTTCGAAGAATAGTGTTTCGAAGAAACGTAGGAGACCCAATTTTACTGGTATTCATCCATACCTGACAGGTGTTTTAAATCATGGATTTCTGTTGACGATAAGGATTTTCCTTCGTTTTATTAACCGACTTCAAAAAAAGGAGGAGGTTATCAATTCGACTGTATTTTTTTTTTATGTTTGTTCGCTCATAACTTGCGACTGGGTGAACTGATTTTCATGATTCTTTTTTCATTTGAAAGTTGGTGCTTCCCGTGTGGTCCCATTTTCACCATTTCAATATCTGATGATGGGATCTTGTAGAAATCGGGGGAACTCTTCAATAAATAACAGCAGATTAACCGCGATTGTTGCTATAGCATATCTAAGCATTGTTTACGCCATCACACAACATAATATCACGCCTGTACTCACTACAAAGGTGATGAAGAACTTCGGAGATAGGCAACGGAACTCCTCAATTAATGATAGTAAATGGACTGGGATTGCTGAAATCTCATGATTGTATATTGTTTACACCAGTTCATAACATAACATCACGCCGGTACGTTGTGAAGGGGTAAGCACATGTGAACCACTAAAAAGTGAAAAATAAAAACTTTTTTACAAAATATAAAACCGACTTCGACAAAAATAAAACACAAAAAAGTGAAAAATAAAAAATCAGCTTCAGAAGTCGGTGGCAAAAACATGAAATCAAACAAACAAAAGCCACCGACTTCTGAAGCTGATTTTTTATTTTTCATTTTTTTGTGTTTTATTTTTGTCGAAGTCGGTTTTATTTTTTGTAAAAAAGTTTTTAACTTTGAAATCTGTATCTTGTTACAACTAGCTACGTATGAATTTACGCTGACGTCCCGTCCCGTCAGTGTGTCCTGAGTTCCTGACCATAATAGACTGCCTAGGTAAAGGTAGTAATACTAAATCTGTAGAAGGTATTCAGTAGTGTTAGTCATAAGTTATGGGGTCAATACCTTCTATTGTCCAATGTGAAGTGAGACAATAGTAAGTATTTAGCGTAATGTTTGAATGGCGTGTTCTTATGCCATTGATTTACAAACAAGCAGACGTAGGTGTATTACTTCTACTGTCTCTAAGTACACCTAAGTCAGTTCGCGTGTTTATATATATTTTTTAGCAGAGACTGAAATGTGTAGCGTGGAACTCTCTTTGCTAGTATCTTGTGTTCCCACATTTAACCCCTGCCTTCAAAGCGTAGTGAACAGGCATCTTCTAGGCTCCCTCATTCCATCCATCGTCATCAGGCGTGATCGAGGTCAAGAGCAGGCCCATTTTACTATTTAAAAAAAGAAGAGAAAAGTAGCTCACGAAATTCGAAAATATAAATCTCTATATTCATGGTTTTCTTTATTCAATAAACTCGACTGTAAAATTTAATATTTTTTTTATTAATGGAAAAAAAATATTCAAAATAATATTTCGATTATTTATCGATGGAAAGATTGTATTGCAAAACATCACATAAAAAATAGCTATCTGTTACTAAAATGACACTCTACAAGTTATAAATCTAAACGGCTAATCAAAAATTGAGGTCGCCGCTGGCAGATAGATTATTATGTCACTTTGTTTTGTAAGGTATTATCACTTGTATAAAACTCTCATTAAGTGTCATAATTGCGTGAAATTATAGTTTTAAAATTATGTATACAATTCCAGAAAAAATGATGTCATTTTTAGATTTCTGACAAATGTTACAAAGTAGTCAGTGGCCTGAAAGTCGGACAACCAGTCTTACAAGGGGTATTGCAGTACCTAATACTGTTCTGCACTGGCTTGTGGAGGTCAGTCGCTTCATGTAGAATGTAGAATATTGTTATCTATGATGTTTCTGTTACATGTCTATGGAGACATGTTAGAGGAAACAATATAGCAGCTAAAAGATTTTTGAGTTCAGTAATAGTACATTGTTACCTTAGGGGTGAAAGTAACTTATTTAGTCCCCGAGACGGGGTTTGGCGCCTGAGCGCAGCGAGGGCGCTAATAGTTCGAGGGACTAAATAAGTCTTTAACCCGAGGTAAGCACTGTGCTTTTCATTACGAATACAAGGAAAGTTGATGGGAATAGGCTTGCGGAAAGAACAAAGAAAAAACAAATTGACAAAAAACCTTAAAAAGTAAACATAAAAGAAACACTTTAAATCGGTTAAAACTAATCGGTGGATGGCAATAGGCTTGCTCCTAATTACATCGGTTGGGGGTAATAGGCTTGCCCCCAACATCAATTGATGGCAATAGGCTTGCTCCTAATTAGATTGGTTGATGGCAAAAGGCCTCCTCCTAATTAAATTGGTAGATGGCAATATAGGCTTGCTCCCAATTACTTCGGTTGATGGCAATAGGCTTGCTCCTAATTAAATTGGTTGATGGCAATAGGCATGCTCCCAATTACCTAAATCGGTCGATAGCAATAGGCTTGCTCCTAATTAGATTGGTTGATGCCAATAGGCTTGCTCCTAATTACATTTATTGATGGCAATAGGCTTGCACCTAATCACATCAGTTGGTGGCAATAGGCTTGCTCCCAATTACATCAAATAACTTGACAGCTGTCAGTAGAAAGCGATTCTCCCTAGGGCTGAAAAGTAGTACTTTCAACCCGCTCCGCAGGCATGTCATGACCTACTTTCAGAGTATGAGTAATGAAAAACATATTTTATTGATAGGACATTATTCAGTTAACTGATCAACACAAAAAAGTACTTTTCTCAAAAGTATAATTCCGATATTATCTGAAGTTCCTTATTGATAACGATAATAACCAAGAAAGAGGCTCACAAAAGCTTGTTTAATATAAGTCAACATATCAGATATACATGACTTTCGATATAAAAGGAATGTTAAGTGGACTTTAACATACCACACTGGCCATTGATATTAATAATTTATTGAGGTCTGAAGTCATGTTTACTTCCTGTTTTGACAGATATTTATTTTGTTTTGTTTATCTTAAGTAGGCCTGAGCATTTTCTGACGTAGTGGTTGCAATGTAGACCTACCTCTTTCACTTCCATTTATTTTCAGGGACATTAGTTAGGGTGGTATGGTATTCAGTCTTACAAAGGGTTGGTTCCCAGTACTAACTAGATTTTAGGAGTCAGATAGGCAGTCGCCCCCGTCGCGGCTGCGGATTATTGAAAGCGATGACGTGGCCTCGGCACAAGGGCGAAGAAGGAACATGGGTTGGTTTTTAGTCAGTAGAAGTCTGACACTCCCTTCCGCTCTGCCCAAGAGCGGGGGGGGGGGGGGGGGGGTTATTTGATGATTTTCCACCCACCAAAAGAAAAAAAAAAAGATGGGCAGTCGCTCCATTTAAATAGTGGTATGCAGCTGCATCCAATTAGATTGGAAGCCGACCACAACATTTCCAAATCAATAGAGCGGTATCAAAAAGTATGATACATCGAGCCAACTGCGCCTATTTATGTAAAAATGTCTTAATATTCAAGTATAAAACTCTCTGTTTTCCACACTTGGCACTGGAGGGTTAATTACGAAACCTAGGTATTGCCGCCACATTAATTAGCCAATAACGTCAAGTATCGAGGTAACCCTGCGCGCGCTGCAGAAAGAATACCAATGATTCATTTCTTTGAAGCTCGGTAGTAAGTGTTTTGTTGGACAAGTTATAAGAGGAAGCGGGGTTATAACTTGATTTGGCTGTAGCGTTTTTTAATTATTAGATGCGTCATTTTTGGTGGACCTGGATTCCCGGGCCGGGAAAAGTGGATTTTCCCATTAGGAATTTCGAAATAGCGGCCACGGAGTCTAGAGTTGTTCACAGTTGATGGAAAAAGGGTCGGCCCTATATTATTGGACTTAAACATAACTGGCGAAATATGCGTGTTCTATCAGGTACACCTCTGCTCAACTTTTTGGGGATCACAGGCGTGATTTTATGTTATACTAGCTTTTGCCAGCGGCTTCGCCCGCGTGAAAATGACGATTTTCCATACAAACTTTCATCCCCTATTTAACTCCCTTAGGGGTTGAATTTCGAAAAATCCTTCCTTATTCCTTGTCTACTAATGTAGACAAGGAATAAGGAAGGATTTTTTTTTTAAAGGGAACCTCTGTGCAAAATTTCAGCTTTCTAGGTCCAAGGGTTTGGGCTGGGCGTTGATGTCAGGTCAGTCAGTCAGGACTTCTCTTTTTATTTATATAGGTAGATATAGAAGAAGATCGATGGGATGAGATGTAGGAGAGGTACAGGTACTACAAAAGTTAAATTAAGGAATTAAAACATACAGCTAAAGTAAGAGCCAATCCGGTATCTAGGCTAATAGAATTAAGGAATGAAGACTACGTCGTAATCAAGCCCGAGATAGGCATCAGACCTTTTTAGGACTCTCAAGTAATCATGTAATACGATTTCCGTGAAAGTATTTAAAAGAAAAACAAGTTTTTGTTTTTCTCGTTTGCATAAATTGCGAAGATTTATGTGTGTAGTTTTTTTGCTGATAATTCACAGCATATTCATCCATATTCATTCATTTAATATTAATTATATTTCATTTCATATTCAATCAATAGAATAAAGAAAAGTTTGTAAATAAGAAGATTAATAAATTTTATTCAGTTACCTAAGTACATTCTGTGATTATTATAGACAAACGTCAATAAATCTTGATTAAATGAATACAAAAACAGCAAAAACTTTTGTCGTGTCACTTACGCCACACATTTTGCAATTCGACCCGTATAGTGATGTCCCTAAACACGAAGACAGCATTGCACACAGTTCTTATTATAATCTATGTGTAAGCGCCGCATCACTATTCAAACATAGGCGTCTTTATTCTCCACTTTTTAAGGGCCACATTAGCACGCACCATTCAGCCTATAAGAAAAGCTGTTGCAATGTTTTGCTACTTAGCCTTATTTAGTTCTTAAGTTGACTAATTACTCTAGGTAGTTTGGCTTGGGTTCATTTCAACTCTTCGAAATTAGAATGTGGAAGTAGCAAAAAGGTTTGCGTGTTTAAGTTCCGTGTTTTTGGTATTTGATTTTTATTTAACTGAATGTCCAAGTATGTTGCCCGTGGTTTTCTGGTTTGTCCTTATTAGTATGATCTGCAAATTCCGTTTCAAAAGGAATTTTACTATGAGTAGCCTCCAAGTAGGTAAGTTACTATGGAAAATGTATTTAGGTTAGAATGATTCACTTAAGATTTACTGAATTCTGCTGTATTACGAATTATGTAGATTTGTGCAACTTAAGATATTTTAGTCGATTCTCACCTGTCAAATAGTCGATTACTTTTAATAAATCAGGGCTGACATAAGACAAGTTTCTTCGTAAATTAGGGTCATTACATAATTCTCATATTTGCCTTGAATTTAATTATGACAAAATCAAGTTTTTTATGACCTAACACCTGTATTGGACAACGCATACCGTGTTAACGAAATTACGTAGTAGAAAGCGATATTACGATGTGATGCAATAGGGCGCGGCCGAGATGAGCCGACCGCGCCCGAATGGGCTTTCCATTTTCAAAAACGAAGGACTTGATTGGCGGTTACGAATGTATGATTTATTTTTGTTTCTATTGTTTTGTTAATGAAGTGTTGTACACGGTTGTACATGTAAATTGATATTGTAAAAGTGCTTGCTTTGCGGTTATAATGTTTGAAATTGTGAATGAAACTAATGTCATGTTTTTTTTTTATTTCCAGGTACGTTCTTCTTTCATTAGGTACACATTGATGGAATCCAGCTGAGCTTTGTGGCCTTTTCTTGCGAAGAAAACAGTTATCAAACCAATTCAGGGAAGTTGACTGACTGATTACTATTTAAAACTGGTTTGGTATGAGCCCCATATTATAAAATTTTAAGCTGTTTTTGTCCATATTTATAGCAGTATTCTCGTGTCTTGTGAAGCCCTAAAAATACACATGATGCAAAGATAATTCATAAATAATCTTATAAATCGTTAAATAAACGCCAAGGAAGTGACTTTCTATCATCACTACATGAAAATAAAACAAATAATTGCCTCATGCGACCAATGATTGGCATATGTATGAAATGGTATTTCCTACAGTCACTGACATGAAATCATTTAAAATGGCTGCCGATCTAGATTTGCTTTTAATTGACTAATGTAACTAGATTGTCGTATGTCTCGATTTAAAATATCAATTTAAATTCTTGTACATTTAGGTCATTGCCATCATTAGATGTTTATGACTGAAACATTATACTTTTTACAAGTTTTCAAATGTAATAAAATGTACCTTCGTACCTATATATTATGAGCTCAAGTCATGAGCTTGATGGGAATGAAAACCATAAGTATCTTCTACAAACTTTCATCCTCTATTTAATCTCACTAGGGGTAGGGATAGAATACCAAGGCAAACGCTAATTTGCATTAAATTGTCATTGTAATAATAAAGCTTCCAAATTATTACATCAACGAGAGTACTTAGTAGGTAAAAGCGTAAAGCCTGAATAAATCATTGACCGATAACCATTGCATCATAAAACGCAAAAAAAAAACAGATTATAAAATAATTAATCGATTCATTTGCTAATCGATTACAATGGTATTCTAAATTAAACATTTAGTCGATTTGTTGACAATTCCTATTATCTTAATTTGTAATTCACTGTTCCCCGTTCTTTTTACGCTAATTTCTTTATTGTGTACAGCCTAAAGCTGATTTTCAATTGTAGTATTATTATGAACGAATGAACTCTGCGTGCGAAAAATTCATTGAGCAACGGTCATTTTGTAACTAGCTGTTTGTATTGTATTGTCTGTGGGCTGGCGTGTAGACGCTGTTCTAATTTTGAAATAATAATAATTGTTCGAATTATGCTTTTATATTTTTTTCGTGGACAAAGAGGCGGATAATGATATAAAAATTAAAGTTTGTTTAGAAATCTGATCTGATTAAGTTTCGGAATATTTAGGATATTTTTTGCTACGAACAGGAGTAATTACCTATGTTGTACTTAATTGCATATCACAATAGCCTAGTTGATGCAAATAACTCTACTAAGCAGGTTGAAAAATGTATGACTCATTTCAGTCAGCAGTCATGCTCCGGTTTTACTAAAGAATATTTACCTATACCCTATTAAACGAACACCACCTCCACCACCACGATCACCTCTTTGCTTTATCTAGTACCTTAGTAGTAGGTAAAGCAAACCTAGCCTAACCTAGGTCCTAAAAGTTGAATGTCACTTGCACATTTTTAACTGACAAGATCTATTTGCCTATGTTATCTGGTTAGTTTATTCCAACCCAAATAAAGTTTCAATCTTCTAAGAATAGTTGAAATCAAAAGTCAAAAGTCAAAGTCAAAATATTTATTTGCAACAAATGTGGTATACAAGATGGTAAAAATATAATTATGTAGTGCAATGACACATTTCGCCATAGAGTTGGCATGCAAACATTAATGATAATGATGCTTGGTTCAGAACATCATAACACAGTAACTGTGAAACAAGCAATAAATTAGGTATAACTAAGTGTATTTCTTAGTTTAACATACTCAGCATAAAATAAATTTTGCATTTTAGAAAATAAACAAACAAACACTAGAAAATAAAAAACACGACATTTTCAACATAAACAGAGAGAGAAACAAAACAAAGATAACATAATATAAAATATTTTTAAATATACTAATAAAACATCCTATAATTATAATTAAGGTAAATTTATAATGCATTCCGGTAATGGTAGGATTTACAGTTAGATAACTTTAAAAATTCTGCTACAGAATAAAAACTATGTGAAACAAGCCACTTTTTCAGAACTTTGCAGAATTTCCTGTACGGAAGATCAGTTATAAACTTTGGTAGAGAGTTAAAGATAAGCGGAGCCATATATACACAATTACGTCTGAATAATTCAATCCTAGGTACTGGCATTGTTAATAAATACTGTGTAACTGTACGTTTATTAATATTATTTTTACATTCAAAAAGTGAAGAATTAGTTTTGACGAATCGATACAGTACTTAATTACGATGGTAATTATTTTTAAGTTGTTGTTGTTTGATTAAGGCTTTAATATTTACTGTCATATTATATCAGCGTATAAGGTTCTACTGCTGGCCTAAGGCCTCCCCCCAGTTCTCACGTTTGTTAGCTGTTAAGGGCTAATCTCTGAACACCACCTCACTCATAAATAAAATTCATCTCACCATTTTTTCATCTTCGCCTTGATCTTCCACATCACTTTGGCCAGTTCTCATCGACGAACTTACATGCCCTTAATATACACCAGAGTTAGTATAATCAAAAGAAGGCATCTATTTCGTTTCTCTCCCGGCTTTTCCCCATCGTATCAATATCAGTTAATCTTGACACCTACCTTCATAACACGATAGTTAGACTCATTTGTCAATGTTCAGCCTTATTTATTATCTATTTGCTTGCCTTCAAACCCTCGTGAAAGCTATGATTAATACGTGCCTTTATAGTTTCACCGTGAGCTTTGAGTAGGGATTTCAATAAATTATTTTGTTCGATGTCGTTCGAAAAAGACAAAAAAAAATGTAATTTAGTTTTTTACTCATTAGTTGGTTGTTTGTTTGCCTTAGTATCAATTTCATTGATGTCAATTAGTTATTTAGAACCTATAAAGAAACCGGTTATTTTTATAAAAAGGAAACCAGTACAAACAGAAATAGACTTTAATTGCTACAGGAAATAATAATAATCTATTAGAAGATGTCAGAAATATTTAATTGATAAATTTATGTGTCCGCTGGATTCCTAATAAATCCTACGCAATGTTTTGAATTTTGTAATGTAAAAAAACACGACCGTTGTACACAATAATCAATTCTATATTTAAATAACATTGACAACGCATAAACAATGCCACATTCGTTTTTTTTTTCGCGGCAAGGACACACTTGTTATTCAACCTCAAATTCGGAAACGATTGTGCATCGAGAAGATAAATCGACTAAATACATGTTTAGTTTGTTAAAATAGTCTAATTTTACTTGTAGATGGTCTAAGTTGACCCTGACCAGTGTCTGAATGACTACGTGATGTAATTGACCTTGATTGCTGGTGAATTGGATGTTGACAAATTGTAGCTTCTGTTTGGATGTTTTAGTCAGATTAAGTAACGATTAGCTAGTATTTTTGAATCAAGAATAATAATCATTCTAGTGTCCTTATCCCTATTTAGGTGAGGTCAGCTTGTCTTGATTTTCCTTACTACTCTATATTTATTCGCCAAATCATCAATACTCCTATTTCTAAAATCATTAATAGACGCATAGTTTGATGGAAAAATAATTCTATATTATTCGAGAAACCCTACCACTAAGGGCGCCTTCAAATTAGGGCGTTAGCAGCGCGGCAGTCGCGCGACTATAAACAATTATCAACGGGTTGTTACGGCTGTTCTTATAAAAATGTACTGCAGCCGCGCGACTGCCGCGCTGCTAACGCCCTAATTTGAGCCTTCAAATTAGGGCGTTAAGCTGCCTTTTGACTATGGGATATAATATATATTACATCCCGAGCTATATATTACATCTCGCGATTGCTGTTCACACTGTAAGATGTATATTTTGGTACAGTACAGCTTTGGTCTCCGCTGTGTCAACACGTTCTTTTTTGAAAATTTACGTTCTTTATTTAAAATGGACAAAATGGAGATTGTTTTGCTTGATTCCTACGATAGTTCTTCAGACGACGATGATGCTGTATTCGATTTACATGTATCATTTTTAAGAAATAATAAAATAAAATATAATTAACGTCGATTCTGGATACCGAATCATATTAGGCATAGAGAAGATTGAAGTTTCGGCTTTTTAATGAACTCGATGAAGAAAAGTTTTTTAATTAAGTACTACAGTTTGAATAAAACTAAATTTTTCGAACCTCATGCCATTATTACAATTTTATTTTACATTTTTTTTAAACGTTGCCTAGAAATTTCTCCTGTATCGTTGGTGCGTTCACAAACATTTAAACTCACATACACAAATACCCAGACCTGAAACAACTATCTGCAGGCCATACAAATATTTGTTCCGTGCGGGGATCGAACCCGCGACACGCAGCGCAGCAGTCAATAATGTGAACACTTTCTATAAAATGTTCAATTATTTAATCCCTGGGTAAGGATTGCGTAGGTACTTCAAATAACTTTATTTAATCTTTAAATAAAGGTAAGTAAAACACATTTATCTACGGTAACATAAAACCAAAAATTCAAAACACGTGATCAGTTCTTTTTTTTTACCCACGACGGAACGGAGACGGTATATGCGTTTGGGGTGAGAGGTTGTTTGTTTGTGTGTTTGTTTGTTTGTTTGTGTGTTTGTGCAAATACATGTTGCCATTTTTCTCCAAAACTTCTAGTCCGATTTTGACGCAGTTTTCAGTTATGGGTTCGGGTTTGATTGGTGCATGTTCTTAGATAGGTGTTACGGTGACAACTCACCAGGGGGCGCTGCAGCAAACATTTTTTGTGCAAATCAAAGTTGCCATTTTTCTCCAAAACTACAAGTCCGATTTTGATTTTGTTTTCAGTTATGGGTTTAGGTTTGATTGGTGCATGTTCTTAGATAAAAAAAAGTGAAAAGTTTAAAAAAAGTTTAAAATAAAAAGCAAAATTAAAAATTTTGAAAAAACCCACGACTGTTAAAAATTAATTGAAAAAAGGATAAAATAACATAAAACTCACCTTAAAAAAAAACCCAAGAATGTCCGTCGGGAGCTGAACATTGCTAAACTAGTTCATTTAATGGCAGCCCCCGACGGACATTCTTGGGTTTTTTTTTAAGGTGAGTTTTATGTTATTTTATCCTTTTTTCAATTAATTTTTAACAGTCGTGGGTTTTTTCAAAATTTTTAATTTTGCTTTTTTTTCACGTGCACTCAACCATTCAAACTGAGAACGATGCAGGGGGGAGCGCGCTGCCCGGGGACGTGAGGTAAAATATACACCTTCAAATGACCTCTAAATATAGCTCAGTCGGTCGACAAAATATTTTATAGTTTGGGATGTAATATATATTTATAGCACAGTGTGAACGGTCACGTACAAAATGTATGCGAGCGATATTTAGAGGTCATTTGAAGGAATATTACATCCCATAGTGAAAAGGCGGCTTTAGCAGCGTAAAGCCGCCTTTTCACTATGGGATGTGCTATAATATATATTTACATCCCAAACTATAAAATATTTTTTCGACCGACTGAGCTATATTTAGAGGTCATTTGAAGGTGTATATTTTACCTCACGTCCCCGGACAGCGCGCTCCCCCCTGCACCGTTCTAAGTTTGAATGGCGATGTTCGAGTGCAAGGGAAAAATCACTACATACCTAGTATAAAACAAAGTCGCTTTCTCTGTCCCTATGTCCCTTTGTATGCTTAAATCTTTAAAACTACGCAACGGATTTTGATGCGGTTTTTTTAATAGATAGAGTGATTCAAGAGGAAGGTTTTAATACCTTTTTTGCACCCGTGCAAAGCCGGGGCGGGTCACTAGTATATAATAAACTGAACACGTGTTTTGAATTTTTGGTTTTATGTTACCGTAGATAGAAGTATTTTACCTTTATTTAAATAAAGTTATTTGAAGTACCTACGAAATCCTTAACCACGGATTAAATAATTGAAGATTTTATAGAAAGTGTTCACATAATTCACATTTGATTTTGTTGATACAGGTGAAATTTCTATGGTGGGGCAACGTTTAAAAAAATCTATATATATATTATTATATTTATATATATATAAAAAGATAAGTCCTGACTGACTGACTGACTGATTGACTGACTGACTCATCAACGCCCAGCCCAAACCCTTGGACCTAGAAAGCTGAAATTTTGCACAGAGGTTCCCTTTATAATGTAGACAAGGAATAAGGAAGGATTTTTCGAAATTCAACCCCTAAGAGAGTTAAATAGGGGATGAAAGTTTGTATGGAAAATCGTCATTTTCACGCGGGCGAAGCCGCTGGCAAAAGCTAGTGTAAAATAAAATTGTAAACATGGCATGAAGTTCGAAAAATTTTGTTTTATTCAAACTGTAGTAATTAAAAAACTTTTCTTCATCGAGTTCATTAAAAAGCCGAAAACTTCAATCTTCTCTAAGCCTAATATGATTCGGTATCCAGAATCGACGTTTATTATATTTTCTTTTATTATTTCTTAATAATGATACATGTAAATCGAATACAGCATCATCGTCGTCTGAAGAACTATTGTAGGAATCAAGCAAAACAATCTCCTTTGTCCATTTTAAATAAAGAACGTGAATTTTCATTAAAGAACGTGTTGACACAGCGGTGACCGAAGCTGTACTGTTCCAAAATATACATCTTACAGTGTGAACAGCAATCGCGAGATGTAATATATAGCTCGGGATGTAATATATATTACATCCCATAGTCAAAAGGCGGCTTTATTATTAACGTAACAGAACATGGTTATCACCGTTTGACCTGCCCAGCCAGTATGTAACTCCATGAATGTCTGTCATATACGGCAGCATGGTTTCAATTTCCGTATTTGACTTATAGTAGGTACCTACGTGCAGTATCATACATGCATGACACAGGAACTCCCAGTGGGGCCTATGGATATGAATGGGACGACTGCTATCAATGGGCCTTAGTATTTATTTATGAAAGAAAATGCAAATTCGGACTCAGTGGAGTTGGCTATGAATATGGAATAGCACTCCTTTCTAATTTTAGAATTGTTAGGCCTAGACCAGCTGGTTACGCTTTTATGCTTTGGTCTTCTAAATTTAAGTAGGCGTTTGAAAGTCTTTTTCGACCATTTCTCCATTTCTACAACTAAACAGAACTGCTTGTCAAAAAATCAAAATCAACTACAATTATTTAAAATTAAACACGCTACGTGACTTTTCGTAATCACATTATTTTATTTCACGTACGTAGGCCTATATATCTCTCTCTGGTTGGTCCCTCATGTCTGAGGATCGTGGTCAGCATGTAGGTTGCATCTGGAGCGGATGATCTGCCTCCACCGGTTTGTGTCCAGCGCGTCTCTCACAATCTCATGAAATTTGGAGGCTTATATGGCCTCTAGTAAAACATTGAGAAAAGTTCGCGGTTCGGAATGGGCTATTCCTAGCGGGAAGAAATGGCAAGAAACTTCATGGTTACCTCTTATAAAATTGTTTGGTTTCAAAATATTTTCATGTTACTCACACAACAACAACACTCATGACCATGTTGACTCATGTTGTTTTCATGTAACAGCATTACTAATTAAGTAATGCTGTTAGTAACAAAACCCAAAGATCTTTTGAGAAAACAAAAGATCTTTTGAACTGCAAAGGCAAAATCAAACAATAGGAATCGAATCGGATTCATTTATCATACAAATATTCAGTCACTTGCCTGCATAATATACTAGACAATGTCCACACACCTACAATTTGCTTACTCCGAGTGAACAACACGGACAAACTCGTATGTAATGAAAGTGAGAGCGAACCGGAACCGGCTGGCATCCACCTGCCAGTTGCGCCCGCGCAGGTGACGTCACAACAACAACTATTACTAGACAGTACTGTTGGTGAATGAGTTTGGTTTGCAGCCAAGAAAGATGTACAGGATTTAGAGGTTTTTTTCGGGTACGGAATAACCATTGTCTTTAACTCCACCACAACTGAAAGAATGTGATACGACAGAAAGAGTGGCTCCAGAGATACACTATGGGTACTATAAAGTAGCTTGAACGCCCTTGCTACTCGGATTCGGTCAATTAGTCTATTGCCTCTGCCACACTTATTCATCCTACAGGTGCCATCCTTGCTCTAAACTCGTAGTATCTCATTTATTTCCGTCTCAGAATATTTAAGATTGCAAACGCCAAATGAACGATCTTAACAACTCTCGAGGAACATGTATTTATAGACTAACGGTAACTAAAGTAAATTAGCTGACTGTACCATGAGAGCTACCGATAGCCGCTCTCAACTATTTTTAGAAGATAATTGTGAACAAATCAATTATTTACTCACTTACTTGTTGTTTCCTTTTTCATCTAGATATTATTGCAGCGTGACTTAAGATTGTAGGCAAAGATTTAGTCATTTAATGGTTATATTTTTATTCTCTTTTTACCCGACTGAGGAGGGTAATGTGTTTACCAGCCAGTCCGTTTTACAAGTACCTACTCTTGTTACCTTCAAAATCTTTCACTTCGTGATAAAGAACTTAATTCAAGCTGATTTCGCGCTAATTGGCACTTAGTGCTCACTGAATTCCGCATTGCTTAGGACAAACAGGCTATGTCATGAAAGTTGCATTGCTGACATTATTACCTTGAACGTTTTTGAAAAATAATAAAAAAGTGAGTGATGTTCTGTTCATACGTATGGGTCAAACGGAGAAATATAGCAGTGGATGAAATTGGAAAAAAAATAAAAAATTCATTAGCATTCTCGTTCAAAGAGTCCTTAAGAGTATCGTATAGGATTCCGGCGTTTCCTGTGTCACATGTGTCCATGTGTGTGTCTCATCCGGGTCTTCTACACGTTCTTCTGTAGATCGACCACCCATCTGTCTATCATCTCTCTCGCCAACAACAGCGTTCGTGTATTAGGGTTCTCACCACTTGCTATACCAGCCATACCAGTCATCACCGCGTCTACTCAAGCGTTGAAAGTTTACTTTTCGTAAAATCTGGGCAATGCTTATCAAACCTTTCAAACGAAGTCCTTCTATTTGAATCTCAGCCCCCGTAGCATGGCGATTCTATCTCTATTCTACCAAGAATAGACAAAGATTTTTCCATACAATTTGACATGAAACCTTGCTACAATCTGTCATTTTGTCGATTCTTCCGTCGACAAAACCCGTTTCTTCGGTGGTCATGCTAAGCCGGCTGGACGTCTGTTCATCACAGCTCCATTTTAATAACTCTGCATTTTTTCTAACGCCAATGGTTTCGTTTCTTTACCACAAACCACACCTTTAATAAAAAAAGAACTCAAACATCCGCCACCAACTCACGACGTGCTATTCTAAGAACCACAGAGTATAAATTAAAAGTGCCACAGCGTATCAATGACATAATGCTATAAAAATGTAACAGGAGCCGCGGGGCAAGGCCAGTCGACGTGTACTTAACGTGCTCGTTATGTAATGTTATATGAAGTGACCTACGTTGCATTTGAACCTTGTTAGAGAAACGTATGAAGAACAGGGTATGAAGTTCCTTAATATTCCACCAGACGGGTGTTGCATCTGACCGGCTACTGCCCGACAGTCTGTTGTTGTCGAGTTTTTGTGGTCTTGGTCGGTAGTAGGTAACTTTAAAGCATGATTCAAAATTCTGATATTAGTTGTTCATTTGTGACACAGTAATTTGTGTTCTACTATAGCTGTAGTGCCGCTACAAGTTCTTTAAATCAGCCTGAGGGCTCCCACACATAAACACGATACGACGTCGCGTCGTACAACGATGCGGCGTCGTTTCACGATACGACGTCGCGTCGTGGAAATCTACGATGAACATCGTAAAAAAACACGGCATCGTAACGTAATGTGCCACGCACGATACACGGCGGGATGCCGTCGATATAGAGGGGTGGTGCTTTAGTTCATTCCGAAAAATTGACCGCTCTAGACGCATTCTGAAAAGAATATTTAAATGTTTTTGAAATTAGAACCCAAATAAATGTTAATTTGTTCATTAAAGTAACAAGACAGCTGCGCAGGATTGCATCGTGAGTTTCTAACGTCACGACATCGTATCGTGCATCGACACGTTACGACGTCGTGTCGTAGATTTCCACGACGCGACGTCGTATCGTGTTTATGTGTGGAACTGGAAGCCCTAAGGCAGTTCTCTTTTGAAAATTGACCGCTTAAAAACTACGCCATAGCACCGAAAGTGTTCTCGATTTATTTTAGCCTTTACCACTGCTGTCATTTCCATCGATTTGTATCTCTCATTAGCTTTTAGATATCTAAGTCTCCATTACCGGGCCACTACCGGGTTTACCCTAAAAGGCCTTTATTGCCGTTAACACCCACTGCTTGACTGTTTTCGTGCCCATACGTGATGGGGCTGACTTCACCTGAAAATGAAAGGCATTACTCAATCAAAAATAAAAACACAGATTCTTAGGATAAAATATCGTCAAGGGGGATACTATACAAATATATTAAATGGCCCATCATCACGTCACTCAAAAAAACCGCAAATACCAACGTGCAAGTCTGTAAAAAGTTTCTCCAGTCTACCAGTTACAAAGTGTCGTCAAAAGGTCACAAACATTTCGCAAAAGCGAGTTAACATCGAGTTGCAACCTCAACACGTTATAGTGTCAAGAGGATGTCGTAAGGGATGCCTTTGCCTTCGAATTTAAATTTTAATTGTCTATGGTGAAAGAAATTGTGTTTTGTGTCTGTGGTAGGTATTTAGCTTAAATAGGCTTCGGTTTTTGAATTAGGAATTTGAGTTTGGTATTCTATGAGAGTTTGTTTTTGGCACATAGTCCATTTCTGCAGCGTTTAAGGTCTTGACCGCTTGTAACCTTCGCTATGCATAATATTCTTAGGTAATCTAACTAGTACTGCGTTGTATGCATGTCACTTGCTACTCCTACTAGTATTGGAGGTCGTTAAGAGCGTATGCTACCTCAGATTAGCAACCCTATTTGTGGTGGTTCAAACTTCGCTTGAAATACTGTTAGAAGAAAGTTCTAATCAGCTTGCACTACAAAGCGGTTGTTACGTCTTTCGCAGCGGCCGAATAGTGCGAAATTAGTGGTATTTTGCGATTTACAAAAAAACAATTGATTGGACTAAAAAAGTAAAACACTATCCGCCTTATTACAAAAGGAAGTTAAACCTGGTTTAACTTAGACCTGGTTTATCTCGCATGCTGTCACTTTCTTTTGAATATTATTGAAGTGAGACGTCATGCGAGATAAACCAAGTCTAAGTTAAACCAGGTTTAACTACGTTTTGTAATAAGGCGGTATGACTTTAGTTTGTTGCTTGTAGAATTATTTGGCAAAAAATCAGAACGATGACATGTATTTTAGTATGGTTTTTACTCGTTAAAAGAAATTTTTAGAGGTATCTTCGCGATTTTTTTCTATCGAGCAAAGTTAGTTGTATTATGTTTTCACAACACTATGGCACTAGCATATATCCTGAAGAATATCATATATTTTTCTGATGTTGATTACTGCAGTGAATCATATAAGTACTTTTACGCATTATAAAACTCGCGTTTGAGGTACCATACGCTCTTAACTTGTTGCTGGTTGCAGCATAACTCTGCGCTATCATGGATGTCGAAAACGTGTCGAGGCAACATCATGCATCATTACGTTTCTTAGAAACTGAATAATATTTCTGGCCTTACTCTAGTTTATTTAGGAACGATGCAACAACATGAAAATCTTTGCGATATGATGAATGACGATTACATTCTTAATGGTACTAAACTTGTTGGATTGCCTCATTTTTCTAGCAAGGGTGCAAGTGCGACTGAGAATGACGTCGTAGGATTGATTCTCGGGTCGTGCCAAGTGTTATTGGAACCTTTGAGAATTTCTCAGGCAGCTACGGAGTCTGGATTTGTACCTGGTTGATGGCTATATGCTTGAGCAGTGGTGGCCCAGTGGTGGCGGCCCCGACTTACGAACAGTTGGTCGTGGGTTCGAACCCAGGCAGGCGCATTACTTTGTGTAATTTATTTCATCACCACTGCTCTCAAAACGGTGAAGGAAAACATCGTGAGGAAACCGGCATATCTTAGAACCAAAAATTCGAAGATATGCGACATCTACCAATCCGCACTGGGCCCGCGTGGTGGATTATAGCCCATCCCTCTCCTAGAGAGGAGGCCTGAGTCCCTGCAGTGGGAACATTATACTTAGGCTGATGATGATGATGATGATGGCAATAACTCGCCCCTTATTACATGGGCCCTAAATATTTAATGGTGAAATGTGGGTTCACTATTAGGTACACCTTTGCATATATGTGCTTGTCAATAAAGAGTAGTTAATGAAAAAAAAAACACTACTACAAAAATCTCAATGAATCAGCTAGCTAGAGGCCAAAGCAATAATAAGCGAGATCCGTTCCTCATTATTGGCTTATACACAATCATCTAACAAGACTAACATTTAACTCAACTAACAAATCTGCGGAATTCTCGTGTTCGCGTGACGCCTGTCGCAGTAACTGGAGCGGCGCTGGCGCAACGTCTCACTTGCTCGTGTGCATATCACAAGCAGAACTGATGCTAACGCCATTAGTGTACTGTTGGGATATTGGCGTCTTTATGATGTTTCTGTTTATTGGGTTATTTGTAACTATACGATACAAGCTATCCGATCATGCTTTGATCAGATGCAGGGGTTCACAACAAGGCAGCAAAACATCGATGAATTTCTCAATGGCAGCCACGGAGTTTGGATTTGGGCCCATTTGATAGTAATAGGCTCACCCCCTACTATATGAAACTTGAAACATAATTAGCGACAAATGAGGTGTGGGGTGTTAGGTATACTTACTCAGTAGCAGCCACGGAGTCTGGATTTGCACCCGTTTGATGGGAATAGGGTTGCCCCTATTACATGGGACTTAAAACATGAATGGCGAAATGTTTATACACTTCCAGGATTACAGGCGTGATGTTATCTATATATATATAGATAAAAAGAGAAGTCCTGACTGACTGACTGACTGACTGACTCATCAACGCCCAGCCCAAACTCTTGGACCTAGAAAGCTGAAATTTTGCACAGAGGTTCCCTTTATAGTGTAGACAAGGAATAAGGAAGGATTTTTCGAAATTCAACCCCTAAGGGATTTAAATAGGGCATGAAAGTTTGTATGGAAAATCGTCATTTTCACGCGGGCGAAGCCGCTGTCAAAAGCTAGTACCATAATAAGTTGTGATCTAATAATTGGTGATAATTTGTTAAACTGTTCTATAGCTTGCTAATGACCACTGCTGATATATACACATTACCATAAGCAAAGCAAAATCTTAAATTACATTCTGAAAACAGTTTATGGGTAACGAAATACTAATTTATATGAATTTTTCATTGATAAATTTTGTAGTCCATGTATTACGAAAATGATCTAAATATTTTACATCGCAAAAGGTTTTCAATACGTTTCCACCTGTAAGTAAGTCTTGCTCAACCGGTCGGCAACTTGAACGAATAAATTTAACTTAATTTGGACACGTTCTTGACTACTTTTTGGATATAATAAGTATCCAATTTAAGTGTCGTACTAAGGGGATTATTTATGGGCCGCGGATTTTAGTAAAAGATGACGTGGCCTCGGCACAAGGGTAAAGAAGGAACATGGGTTCGGTTTTTAGTCAGTAGAAGTCTGACACTCCCCTTCGCTCTGCCCAAGAGCGGGCCATTTGATGATTTTCCACCAGCCAAAAAAAAAAGGGGATTATTTATGGTTTCCCAAATGTTGTACAGAAGGGAAAAAGATTATGTCAAATTTTGAAATCATCTAGTTCATCATTATAATCATTTTCCGCCTAGCCTTTTCCCAACTATGTTAGTATCTGCTTCTAGCCTAACCGGATGCAGTTAAATTACCAGTATTGTACCAGTTTTTGTATTGTTAACTGTAAGGCACCCAAAGAAAATTTTACATGATAATCATCTAATTGCCTACACCGATATGACTATGTAATCTCTTATGACAATAACTGTATGCTAAACAGACCGAAAATCAAATTTAACTTGTAGAAAATTAAGTAAGACATAATCATTCCGAGTACAATTCTGTACAATATTGCCTTCGTAACAGAAAACAGAATTTTCAGTTTCGAGATCACAATGGGACAGTACAATAGCACAATTAGCATTTAACAGTAGATTTTTTTGGACAAAAACTAAACCAGTAATTACTCAAACAACATAGATATACACGTAACATCACGCCTGAAATCCCGAAGGGTTACGCAGAGGTTAATGTACCATGTAATAGGGGGCGAGCCTATTCCCACCAATTGGGCACACATTCAGAGTCCTGCTACTGAGAAATTAGTGATGGAAACATACAATAACACTTTGTGCAATCTGGGAATCGTACCTAGGATTTCATGAACAGCAGTCGCGCTTGTGACCACTAGACCAATGAGACAGCGAAATAACAGAAACTTTAAAAAAAAAAAAATGCCGATCGAATTGAGAACCTCCTCCTTTTTGGGAAGTCGGTTAAAAATGTCGTACGCTGATGGAGATTTAGATGTTATAAAGCACGCTATTCCAATAAAATTAAATAACATTCATTTCTTTACTAGTCTACTAGATTTATATGGACACTAATAACATTTCAATCTAATGCTATTTACTTATTAAGTAATTCTCCTTCAAAAGGTATTGGAACTTGGAAGCTATTTCAAACTAACTTAATGGCGTTTTAGCCATACCCTATGGCCATACTCGAAGTAGAGACCGCCATCTTTTATCCAATACAATTTCCAGAGATAATTTCACAAATTTTTACGAACGGCCCCTTTTTGAATATCTTATTCAAGTCCCAAATATCCTTGCAACACATTACACAGACACGAGCAATTAATATGTAAACACTTGGCAAAGTTTAAACGCGAATTTCTTGTAAAATATCGATTGAAACTTTGAGATAAGATTGCTATATGATAATTATGTTTTCCAAAATATAATTATCGATACGTTACAAGAAAACGAAATCAATATAGTAGGAGAAAATTACATCTAAGCATTGCTAAGTGGTAACGTTGCTGCTGACTATATTTAGATAGATTCAGTATATATATAATAATAATAATAATATTCCACAACTATCACACAACGCCATCTAGTCCCAAGCTAAGCAGAGCTTGTGTTATGGGTACTAGACAACTGATAAACATACTTATATATTTCTAAATACATACATATTATAGATAAATTCACCCAGACACAGAACAAATGATCGTGCTCATCACACAAACATTTGTCCTGGGTGGGAATCGAACCCACGACCTCCGGCATAGCAGTTAGGGTCACTAACCACTAGACCAACAGGCCAGTCAAAAGGGATATAGGATATCAGTAGTGATTCATGTCTGAATCATCGATTATATCATATTGAAAACACTAGAAGCTTATCATATTAAAAGCGTTCTGAACTGCTCCTTGTACACAAGTCCTTATTGAGAAACTTGCTAATAAGACATACATGAATCACCGGATATAAAAAAAGCTATAAAATCAAACATGTTATGATAAGCTAAATCTATCTTTAATGGCATTGGGATATCTCAAAATAGTTTGTGTTTTTCATGGCATATTAAAAGACAGGATGTTTTAACGACCAAAATATTATGTTCCGATAAAGTCATATTCCTATATTAAGTAATACTTTTCTACTGCCTCTTTTCTACTACATCTAAGCATTGCTAAGTGGTAACGTTGCTGCTGACTATATTTAGATAGATTCAGTATATATATAATAATAATAATAATATTCCACAACTATCACACAACGCCATCTAGTCCCAAGCTAAGCAGAGCTTGTGTTATGGGTACTAGACAACTGATAAACATACTTATATATTTCTAAATACATACATATTATAGATAAATTCACCCAGACACAGAACAAATGATCGTGCTCATCACACAAACATTTGTCCTGGGTGGGAATCGAACCCACGACCTCCGGCATAGCAGTTAGGGTCACTAACCACTAGACCAACAGGCCAGTCAAAAGGGATATAGGATATCAGTAGTGATTCATGTCTGAATCATCGATTATATCATATTGAAAACACTAGAAGCTTATCATATTAAAAGCGTTCTGAACTGCTCCTTGTACACAAGTCCTTATTGAGAAACTTGCTAATAAGACATACATGAATCACCGGATATAAAAAAAGCTATAAAATCAAACATGTTATGATAAGCTAAATCTATCTTTAATGGCATTGGGATATCTCAAAATAGTTTGTGTTTTTCATGGCATATTAAAAGACAGGATGTTTTAACGACCAAAATATTATGTTCCGATAAAGTCATATTCCTATATTAAGTAATACTTTTCTACTGCCTCTTTGGTCTAGTAGTCGCAAGTGTGACTGTTGAGCTTGAGGTCCTGGGTACGATTCCCAGGGTGTTAAAAGTGTTCCACCTAGGATTTCTCCAGCTAAAAAAAAATAATTATTAATAAAATAATAATTAATTTATTTATTTATCCCAGTTCAGGGTAATAGGATCGTCCCCTAATACATGTGACATAAACATAACCGGTAAAATGTTGGTGAACTATTAGGTACAGCTCTGCCCTATAGGGATTATAGGCGTGACGGTATATTGTTATGTTACTTCTCTATAAGGCCGGTCTCATAAGGTTTTAGATAAAGGACGACTTTAGATTCTAGATCCAATGATGAAATAGTTTGTGAACGTTAAATGTTGGATCTATGGAGAATGTTGTTAGGTATGCTTAGTAGTCGTTCTACAAATAATTATACATATTAGTAATACTTACACTTACACTCGTAGGGCTTCCCATTTGCAGAATTTTGCGAATTTTCGTACAAATAATATCATGTTGTGTTTAAATATTTTTAACCTACTTCCCAAAAAGGAGGAGGTTCTCAATTCGATTGGTATGTTTTTTTTTTTGTGGAGGATTTTTCATCTTCACACTCTCGTGCCCCAAGGAGTTAGGCAGAGGTGTATCTAATACCAATACCCCCATTTCGCTAGATGTTGAAGTCCCATATATGTATGGGACTTCAACATCTAGGTATACCTAACAGGAGGCGAGCCTATTGACATGAACCAGGCACAAAAGGCTTGTGACAAACTACTAGACCAACGAGACAGTCCTAATAATAAGCAACTCCTGAGCAAAATTTCGTGCTTCTAGACACAGAGGTATACGCTACACTTCTAGAGGTATACGCTATAGCAACGGTATTTGTCAGAGAATTTACGACTTTAAGTAGACATTATAAGGTATTAAAGTTCGTGTATGTAATTACTCTGTCACACTAATGGTTATCTAACGTATGTTTAAACTAATGAAGGAAGTCCGTTTTCCGCGTCGACGGATCCTAACTAAGTGCTAGCTCTATCCAATCTGATAAGATAAACTCCTTATTTATAAAGTCGTTGTTGAATGGAGAACAAAAGACGGAACCTTAGACTGCCAAATAACTATGGACCCATAAATGACTATGAACGAAGCTTTTTAAGTCTGTTAAATGCATCCATAAATGAATCGTTAAAACAAGTAATATCGTTGCAAAATTGGGATAAAAGAGCACATGCAAAGTGATATTTTACCAGTGACAATGGAAAACGATCAAATGTGACATAAGCTACCGAAAAGTTGGATGCCAATTCTTTTAGGAAATTAGAAATATGAGAAACGTTAGCAAAACCTTGTCTGGGCTGAGCAGTAGCAATTTGAACGAAAGAGTCACCGCGTAAATGGCATTAGGAGGAACACGAATGGGTTTTAGTCAGTAAGTGTCGGACACTCCCTTCTGCTCAGCCCAGAGTGGGAGGGGTCATTTGATGCTTTCACTTCCTTACAAAAATGGGCTTGATGAGCTATCAGCTATATAAGTAATGACGACGTAAAAGTGTTTTCGAATTCACTTTCCTTGTAAAAAAACGTCAAACATAAAATCCGCAAACCAAATAGCACCTAAAACGCAGCTCACGCACAACAGGACATGTGGCCACAGTCTCACAGAGTACTAGCCGTGCCTAATGGCAGTTTCTCAACATTTCACTAGCAACAAGGTAAGTACCTCGAACTTCCTAGTGCAGGGGAAAGTGGATGCTCGTTACAGATCATATTTACCTGCTCTTAGGACTGGCGATACGTGGGAATGGGTCGTTTATGTTTAAACTTGAAGTGGGGTGTAATGAGAGCGTTAGCAGAATTGGAGAGCTTTGGAAATTGTTATGGGAAACCCCTTTTCCTTTGGTGTGCATGAATTTGTTAGATTCCTTCCGTGTTAGGTGTCGCAGTTTATCAATCTTATTTTCTGCATAGTCTTCCCTTATCATAGTTGGACTGGTGAACGCTCTAAGGAAAGACTTAAGTTGTGGCAAGATAGCGTTTCCTTACCCAAGCCACTTGCCGAAAATCTTCCGCCTGGACACGTGCTGCCATGGCTGACCTGGAAGTCTCTAAACAGACTCCGGACACAGGTAGGCCGAAGCAAGGAAAACCTGTTCAGGTAGAGATTCATAGATGACTCTGCCCTGGAGTGTAAATGTGGTCTTGCCCCACAAACTATAGGGCACTTGATATCGTGTCCAGCCTGTCCTGTTACTTGCACAAGTTGCACATCACAGGAACTGATGGAGGCTACTGAAAGTGCCGAACTCGTCGCTAAATTTTGGGCCGACTCAATTTGAATTGTCATCGACACGCTAACAAGAAGAAGATAGTTGGAGTCACTAATCTAGCCGGTGTTGGCATCCCCGACGTTTTATTTTTTCATTCTTGCAACATGTTGTCAAATCAGGCTCGTCATCAAAGACTCTCTTAGATATTTACTCTCTAGAACCCTTCCCCTCAATCAATAGGCCCACAACTACTTACAAAATCATACAAATGGGTGTAGCGAAGCTAAATTCCAGTATTTTACATGGTGCGACTGCCTATTTGATCCCCACAACTCAATTACTGTTTTCATCCGAGTATATTTTTCAATATCTCTTAGAAAGCCTAGTAGACTTTCGGTAACAACAATCGACGTCAACTCAATTAATCATCAAACCACGTGTACTTAACCCAGTGTCAATGCCCTTAAACAAGCGTGCCCGTTACTCATCCAGTAGTCACAACAAATGACGTAATGACGCATCTTCTCTGCCTCTCCGGCTACAATAAGAGCGTGAAGATCTTATCTTTGGCACGCAAAGAGCAATGAGCTCTTTATCTTTATTAAAGAGTAGCCCATAACTTCCATGCGTGCACCATAAAGTAACACGGAATTAGTTGACTCGTATAATGCTTACTTTGTAACAAGTATTTCACAATAGTAGTTTATGCGACTCTGCATAATGAAGGGCATTACAACACAAGTGTGGGTTTAAGAAACGAGCCGAAGGCGAGTTTCTTAATAGCATCACACGAGTGTTGTAATGCCTAATTATGTATAGTTGCATACACTAATTTATCTACCCGAATATCATAAGGGCTCTATGATGGTATCAGGAACCATAGGGAAATGACTAGCATTGTTACCAGTGTAATGCAATAAAAAATAAACAGGTTATTAGTTGAATTCGTCGCTGCATTTACGATATCTGGCGGAGTGTTCATGTTAATTTCTGAGTCACTATCACTCATTTTCGACAGAAATAAAGAACTTATCAGAAAATTTGTCTAATCAATGAAAGGGAATAAAAAGCTAACGAACAAATGACAGCTCGAAATGGCGGCGTTTCGGATATCTGTCATTTTTTTTAAATCAAGCAAACGAACAAAGACACTATTCTTGTGTCACTCGAGATCAAAATGTCGTGCGATTTATAATTAAAATCATACTGAATTGGGGTTTCGTATCGATAGATATCTGTTTTAATGTAGATACTAGAATAGCACACTCACTTGAATTTGACACCAGGGTCCAAATTTAAACTCATAACCTACTGTTTTCAGTAGGTTATGAGCTCATTACAGTTCTGTTAATTTCTGCTGGTTGGTAATGCTGGTCATTGCCTATGGTTTTTGAACGCATTAAAGAGGGTTTATGATATTTGGGTAGATAAATATATTTTGTTGCACCAACTCGAGAAATATGCTACTAAACTTTAGTCTTCTAATGACCACTACTTATGGTCATGAACAGTAAAAGTCGGTATTACCACTCAATTCAACACACTAGGCAGTAGTCGGACCAGCTGAAAGGAATGTCAGCATCAGGATATAATAATAATAATAATATTCCACAACTATCACACAACGCCATCTAGTCCCAAGCTAAGCAGAGCTTGTGTTATGGGTACTAGACAACTGATAAACATACTTATATATTTCTAAATACATACATATTATAGATAAATTACTAAGGACCGACCGAAGGTTCGGTTTCGGTTTCGGTTTCGGCTAGTTTCGGCCATAGTTTCGGTTTCGGCCAATAATTGGCCGAACCTTTCGGCCCCGCCGAAACAAGGTATACGTGAATTGTCGCGCATCATTCAGCTAACTTCGAGTGCCAGTTGAGTTCGCTAGCCGGCGCGATCGTGATGATTTGAGGTTGTGTGATTTTTCTCGCGCAAAAATTAGGTATTTGTTTTACTTATGATTAATGATGATGTATTTTATGGCATTCATTAGGGTCTTGTGCTACAGTGTAAAATAAATAGGTTGTACGTAGGTGTGTATAGAAAAGAATTCATTAGATATTTTACTTTGTTCTGTTGAGTTATTCCCTGGAACTTATAAAATATGAATTTATGTAAAAAATAATTTAACACTTAAAAGATGTGTGAAGATACCTGTGATTTTTAATTCAAACATTACTATATTTGTTTGTAAGTAATTGTTGATGAATTAAATTTTGTACCCGTATTCGAACCGCCCCGTAGTTCCGATACACAACTATCTCCGGTGATTTAGGCGCTTTGCACATGGAGCAACTTAAGCAACTTTAAAAGTTTCCTGTAACTAGTTGGTAGTTGCTACAACGTTTACGGTTGCAGCAATTTTATGGCAATCTGTGAGCAACTTTCATAACCGAGTTGCTCAATCTACGCAGCAAACAGCGTTCAGTGTGACGATGAATATCGAAGAAGCAGCAATTGCTCTAATTTTATTACGTCGTCGCCGTCTACGTTAACTTTAAAAATCGGTATTATATTTAACAGTTGCTAGTTGCGGCAATTAGCAACTAACTCAATCATCGATTGCAGCACCTGAATACTGTTGACGATTGCCGGAACTCGAAACTCGAGTTGCTATGTGTGCGCAATCCAATTGAAATATATGTAAACAGCTAGTTGCCAGTTGCCAGTTGCTGCAATAGTTGCTCCATATGCAAAGCACCTAAAACCTTAACTAATATAATTTAAAAAGTTCGTAATGAAAATTATTTCTTAAAACACCATCTTTGAAAATGATATGATGTAAGTACTTTTTTTGTTAAATAAAATAATTAGAAAAAAAGTAGATTTTTTTACGAAAAAGTTTCATAAGTATAATATTTTCTATTAGCGTGAATGGCCTTCAGTACTATAGTCATGTCGCATTTTTTCCCTTTAGTATGCGAGGTGCTTGTTTTTGTTTATTTTTGGAAATTACTAACAAATATACTTAGTACTTATGTTAAAAATGTAGTGTTTATTTTTGTTTAAAAGTTTGACAAATATGTTGATTGTATATATTTTTTTTAATTCACATTATTAATTTTACAAATAAAGAGCTATTTTTGTTACTTAATTACCTGCTTTAATTGATGCATTTTTTTACACGTGTTAACTGTGTATATATGCGTAAAAATTCAATAGATTTTACATTCCATAAATATTTTATAAGTTTCGGTTTCGGTTTCGGTTTCGGCCGAAACTCGGACCAAGGCCGAAGGTTCGGTTACGGTTTCGGTTTCGGCTGAAAATCGTGTTTCGGTCGGACACTATAAATTACACCCTATACATACAGGTATATATATATATACAGGAAATAGGCTTTCATCGCCGTTACCGCCAGAACACGTGTCGTGACGTTGAGCTCCTTGAGTTATAAGTCGAGTTCCACGATAACTGACAAATGCTGGCACTGACTGGACGGGTCCACTCAAATCTGTGTGGTGCTTTCTTCAAAAGACCATCTCAGACACTAATATGCATGGTCTTCATGTGTATACCAAGAATATACAGTCTGGACCTTAAAAAAGACTATGACTTCTGAATTTGTTTCGGATGTTTCTTCTCAGAGTAGTCAGATGATTCGTTGTTTCCATTCCACCGGTTTTTACCTGTTGTTTCCAATTCTCATTAATTTCTGAATCCTTTTAAATTATATTTAAAAGGATATATATCAGTAATAATAAGAACCTGCTTAAGCCAGTTAACCATAGTC
This sequence comes from Diarsia mendica, assembly GCA_949316265.1. Taxonomy (NCBI): domain Eukaryota; kingdom Metazoa; phylum Arthropoda; class Insecta; order Lepidoptera; family Noctuidae; genus Diarsia; species Diarsia mendica. The sequence goes on from OX438899.1 coordinate 22,333,237, forward strand.
TAACAAATATTCCCACAGCATAATTCACCAGTTGAACAGTTCCTACTGTATCTAGGTTGACCGTGACATATTAGCGCCGGGAATTCATCGTGAGCCGCTCTCCTACTGAATGGCGAACATAGCTCACGAGCTATTTTGTTGACTAGGATACTGAATGGATTTCAAATAATTCGATAAACACGATAATAACTGTAATCTTATTTGTAGAATCGATTTTTTTAATATAATAGTTTGAAATTAGTGGTGTCATCATCTGCCTAGCCTTTTCCCAACTATGTTGGGGTCGGCTTCCAGTCTAACCGGATACAGCTGAATACCAGTATTTTATATGGAGCAACTGCCTATCTGACCTCCACAACCCAGTTAATACTAGGTAATACGATACTCTTTATTTACGACTGGGTGTCAGAATTTCAAGTCACTGACTACCTGTAACGACTGCCAAAGATCTATATGGCAGCCGGGACCAACAGCTTAACGTGCTTTCCGAGGCACGGAGGAAACTCGGTATGACGGGCGGTCACCCATCCACAGACCGACCTAGGCAAGCACAGCTTTACCTCAAGGTCGAGCCGAGTGGCAGTTCTTATTATGCCACGAGCTCCTCACACAGTTAGTGGTGTAGCTACTTTATTTAAAACACCTCTCAAGAGTCTAGTCAAAATGGAAGTAGGAAATGCAGAAATAAGTGAAACTCCCATAAATAAGGAAAGCATGGCGCAGTCCGGAACCTGTACAGCATACAACAATAGAACCGGACGCAGAAAGTAGCTCCACCGTGGACACTGACGTAGTTATAGATTATGTTCAACCATAGCACCTGCACGCACAACGACCAATCAAGCTATACTAATCCAGTTTACACTGACCTCTTATTGTTGGATATGCTATTACAAAGCGAGGTTAAGTTGTATTGGATATGTGTAGCTTGATGTGTAGGTGATAATGCAACGATATAGTTTTTGTTTGGAGCATTCAAAAATTTGTTGCTCTAAGAATACTTGAAATTAAGAACTATTTTAAAATTTTCTAACTAGCAAGGTAAAACCTCACCGTTAGATCCTACGATAGATTCTCCTCAGCTCATAAGATCCTGGCGACAGATTGTACTCACGTGATAGTAAAAAAAAATTGTAGTACTTAATACGAGTAGTTAGATAATAACTAAGATAAAATTATCAAATCGAGAGCGTGTGAAGAAAACAACAAAAGAAAACAAAAGTTTATCAATATGAGGATCAGCAACTTATTATAAACTAACAGTTAACTATCTATACTATCACGCGAAATCCCAAAGAGTGACACACATTTTATAAGTTATGTAAAGTACATCTAATACTACAATGTGTTTCTAATCATCAATATTTCAAAATTATTCTTAGCGTTATTTTATATCTGCCCTATGCCCTGTACCTCATACGAAAAACATTTAAATATGAATGTGGAGTACTGAATACTGGGACTTTATCTTCTTTTATTTTGTATTTTATTTGTTCTACTATTCAATTGTGTTTTGATTTTGTGTGTACTACTCTAAGTATGTACTCAATCATAAAATAATTATGCATCTGTCAAACAGTCGAGCCTCAACAGAAATAGTAACAAATGATTGTGTTGAAAACAAAAAGTATCAACCAGTCGTGCGTACCTACGTTGAAAGTGAAATGACTGCTTTCGTCCGAAGAATGCTGCCTCGCACAGGAATCGATCCCGCGGCTGTTACGTAACCGACGTGTGTTGGATTCTTGCGTTAGGGTCCATTGGTCTTAGATGACGATGATAAAGGTTTATAGAGGCACTACAAAGCACTACAGCAATATTGACGACACGGTTGGCGCAGTGGCTAAGCGATTGGACTGCTGCGCTGCGTGTCGCGGGTTCGATCCCCGCACGGAACAAATATTTGTATGACCTACAGACAGGGCTGGGCAGTATTTGAATTACTTGTAATTAAAATACGTAATTGAAATACAAATACGTATTTTGTATTTGTATTTCAATTACTTCCTTAAAATGTAATTTGTAATTCGTATTTCAAATACCTGACGACGAAGTATTTTGTAATTAGTATTTCAAATACTTGAGGCTTCAAAATACATTTAAAAAAATACATTTATACCTTCATTTAGCGATCGTGAGTGTGAGTGCGAGGCGAGAGTGCAATGATGGTAAAGCAGTTATTAGAGCTAGCAACACTGCACCTGTTTTATACTGAACGATATGACTGTACGTCAAAATTGGCTAATGGGCCTACTACACGCACGCACTTCCCCACAGTTTTGCCTGCGGGATTACACGGTGCACACAGTACATCGCGCGTGTAGTTTGTAATGGAAATACAGTTTTACCAACCATACGCGCGATGTACTGTGAAGTGTGAACGAAAACTGTGGGGAAGTGCGTGCGTGTAGTAGGCCCATTACAAAACGCAAAAAAAATGTAGGTACGTTGAATTGTCAATGTTAACTTGTCAAGCTATGATGGCAAGTCGTAACGGTTTAGTTTTGCACGTGTAAAAAAATTTGGTTGTTGACAAGATTTTGGGTTAAATTTTTGAACAAAAAATGTTAAAATAAAAACTTTTAAGTTGGTTATTTTGTTTTTAATTCATTTTTGCCACCGACTTCCGAAAGAAAGTTACATTACACTTTTTCTGATGGTATTTGAAGGCGGTTATTTTTTTTTTTTGAAAAAGTATTTGTAATTTGTATTTTGTATTTCAATTAAAAATTGCTAAAATACTGTATTTTGTATTTTATATTTCAAATACTTTACTTAAATGTAATTTGTATTTTGTAATTTATATAGGTACTTGCGATACTGTATTTTGTAATTTGTATTTCAATTAAAGCAGAGCATGTATTTTGCCCAGCCCTGCCTACAGATAGTTGTTCCGGGTCTGGGTATTTGTGTATGTGAGTTTAAATGTTTGAGAACGCACCCACGATAGGTACAGGAGAAGTCCTAGTGTGGGGCAACGTTTTTTTAAGAAAGAAAGAAAGTTGAAATATACGGAACCCGGTTTGCGCACAGGTACACACCGTGTACTACATAGCTTCTTACTTAGTCTGGTCAGGTTTTTCTCATCAGTGACTATTCCTTACTTATTTAATTCCTAATACATTTACATACACTTTTGATCACTCGTGTCACAACCTGAAAGGAGTTTATGCATTACATAAATCTCGTTACCTTGTTGGTCTAGTGGTAGTAATCGCGACTGCTGAGTATAACTTGGGTTCGATACCTGGGTCGGAACTTGTGCTATAGCTGTAGTGTAGTGTGTAGTGTGTTAGGTACACCTCTGCTAAACCCTTTGGGGATTGCTGTTATGTTACAATGTAAACTAAATATAAAGACACATTGTTCGTTTACAAATTTTGATATACCTAGGCATAATTTGAAAAGTTCGTAACACATATTTCATTTTTTTCAAATTACACTGGCAACCCTTTTGAACTAAAATTCGGACTATTCATGCCACTGTGCAGTGTTGCCAAAGTTAAAATGAGAAAAATATCATAATACCCGCAATGTACCCACGGTACAATAGTTTGTGCCAACAATATGATATAATTTACTTTCACATAAAAATAATGTGAATCTATGGGAAATTCTGTTTGACATTAGAATAGTGTGATATTATTTGGGTTTGGTAATTTTTTAGTACGAATGAAAGTAAGTAGCATACAATTTTTGTACGAAGTTTTTTATTATGTGTTACAATAGCAAGTAGTAGTAGCAAGATACAGCGACCTGACCGGGTCACTGTATCTTGCTACACTGTGTTGCTTGTTGGGCAGACGCTAGCAGCACGTCTAAGCTATCTAAAACTGTATTTTTTTCCCAATCAACCATGAACCTAATGCTTGAGTGATGAAGCTGAAAATCGATTAAAGAAATTTGACATAATATATTGTAGTAGCTTTATGTGCTGGCGACTGCCCCTACCAACTGTTATTTAGTAACTAACTTACATTTCACAACTTACGCAAAAACGTAACGTCTTTCTTTAGTCTACAAACGAAGAATCCTGTTAACTACAGAATTTTAGACCTTCAACAAAGGAAAATTGCATCATTCAGGTCATCAAGATTAAATGTAAGAATCATCCTCATGACTAGACCATAAGGCGGTTACCCTGTCACTAGAATTACACAATAAATATGACCTTTATAAATATGAATGCCTAAAGAAAGAATGAAGACGATATTAGACGCGAGTATTAGCAGCAGATTAAGAATAACCTATCACGAAGTTATATCTGATTATGCATGGTGTTAGGAAATTATCTGTCAGGCCTAGTTTTTACGAACCCATGTTTTTCTGTTCTTAAAATCGGTTAGGTTTGATCTAAGTTTAATTAAATTTATTATTCACAAAATCCACAGCACTTTGAAATTTAATCCTAAAATATACCTATAGACTTCTGAGATATTTCTACTGGATGAACCCAATAACACTCTTCCCAACCTGAAAGTCTAACCCAGATCATCATCATCATCATCATTTAAGCCGAAAGACGTCCACTGCTGGACATATGCCTCCCAGATAACCATACCTAGCTTTTTCTCGAATCACAAAATCAATAGCCAATGTTAAAAAAAATCAATACCTTTATGACGACTCACGACTTTGCAGGCGAGGAAAATTAAACAATGTTTGATATTAAGTATACAGAATATAAACATTTGTGCTGGAAAGCGTTCAGCTACATGCCCGTCCGAGCTACTTACAACACAGACGGTTCAACTTGTCGATTTGGGAAACTAACTATGGGAAGTGGTTACAGTCGCTTACAATCATTCTTAAATGCTTGGTCATTGATCTTTAATTCTGGACCGAGAAACTACATAAAAAGGACACGTTAATTTAAACAAATTACCGATTTAAGTAAATTAACACCGACAAATTCTCCACTGCACTGTAATATCACTCAAGGCGTGTCCCGCTGTATCCCACCTTGCCTCAGAGGAAGTCGTCGTGAGAGCCACAATAATCAATGAGAAGTGGCTACTGCAGGCCATTACAGGCCACTAGTCGATGTGGGGCAACTTCCCGTGTGATAAGGCAACTGTTTGCAGCAGGTAATGCGACTGGCTTGCTCTGGGATACTTGGATCGGTTATGTGGAAATGGAAATAATTATTTAGGGAGGTAAATCACATATCCTGTGTGAGAAGAAGACGAGAATTAAATGGCTATAATTATTTAGGGCGGTAAATATGATGTGAGCTGTAAATACGTACGATTTTCACTCTGTTATACTCACTCACTCACTTACTCTGTTTTCTCTCGATTGTTCTGTTCTGTCTGTCTGTTTACTCTGATAAGCTCTGTTACTCTGTTATGATGAATTTAAAAGTTACAAAAATATTTCCTTCTTTGAGTGGATTTTAATATGGAAAGGTGATGATTGACAGGGAGACAGTTAAAACGAGCAGTAATAGCTCGTTTGAAATCATTATTAATAGAAATTATTTCTAGTTTACAGGGGGTTATATTTCAGTGACATAAGACACTGTCGTCTAATTTTTGGTTGCCCTGGATCGTTCCATACACGTTTCAATTCCACAAAACTGTTATATATGTAATATGAGGGTGGTTGCATCCACTTCTACCTATATAAGGCGAGTCGCTTGCCAAATAAACCAGTGTGCTACCAGCTACCGTTGTTTTACTTGTGTCCGCATACATATCATTGGCGACGAGAACTTACCCGCGACTACGAAAAGTAAAATAAAAAAAATGGCTCATTTTGGAATTTTGTCGAGTTTTGACCATGAAATCCATACGTGGCAGAACTATAAACAGCGATTGTTACAATGGTACATTGCGAACGATGTTGACAGTGTACAGGATCCAAAGGGAGTAAAAAGACGGGCAATATTGCTGAGTGCACTCACAGACAGCACTTACAAACTGGCAGCCGATTTGGCTTTACCGAAGGAGCTGACGCAGACACCATACGAAGACATTCTTACACTTCTCGACAGGCATTTCACACCAAAGAAATGCGGATTTGGTGAGCGGTATAACTTCTATGCTGCTACACAAGGTCTGGAAGAAACTTTTTCCCAATGGGCTGCGAGGCTACGTGGCCTCACTACACATTGCGGATTCCTGAATGTAGAAGAGGCGCTGCGTGACCGCTTTGTTATGGGTATGCTGCCAGGACCGGAAAAGGACAAGCTATTCGCACGTGACCTTCAAGAGCTAACACTGGCTAAAGCAGTGGATTTGGCGGAGAGCGTGCGCAGTGCACGCAAGGGAGCAGCAGCATCATCGTCGGCGGCGGCGCAGGCGCCAGCGTCGAGCGAAGCGCTGTTCAAGATCGCGACCACAAACGAACCCAGTGCTAACAAAGAAAAGTGTTCCGTGTGCGGTTACAAAAATCATAAAACGTCACAGTGTCGGTTTGCAAATTATACGTGTAAAAAGTGCAATGTAAAAGGACACCTACGTAGAATGTGTAAAAAAATAAATTTCGTAGGAACAGGCGGTTCGAGCGAGAGTGACGATGACGGTAGGAGAACAAAAATATGTTCACGTAGCGGCGAACCTATGACGATAATAGTTTCAATTCAAAAAATAAAACTAAAATTTGAAGTCGATACCGGATCAGCAGTCACAGCGATTTCCGAGAGAATTTACAAAAAACATTTTGAATTCTTTCCGTTAATATCAACGTCGGATCGGTTATTTACATATACAGGTCATGTTATCAACTGTCTAGGAACATTGCAATTACCAATTACGTATTTAAACAAAACACAGGTAGTTAATGTGCGAGTGATACGTGATGGTGGACCGCCAATTTTAGGCAGAGATTTTATTTCTTTGTTTAGATTACAAATGCTGCAAATAAATTATTGTCAGTCAAATAATATTGCCGAACAGTTAAAAAAGAAGTATCCTTCTGTTTTCTCAGACGAGCTGGGGGTATTTACGAAATATAAGGTAAAACTACAATTAAAAGAGGACGCGAAACCGGTTTTTTTCAAAGCTCGGCCCATAGCATTTGCACTAAAAGATAAGATAAACGATGAGCTCGATCGTTTGGTACGTATAGGAGTACTAAAACCGGTTCAGCACTCTGATTACGCATCGCCAATTGTCCCAATATTAAAGCGAGACGGGTCAATTAGATTGTGCGTAGATTATTCTGTTAGCGTAAACAAACAGTTAGTTATCGAACAGTATCCGATACCAACGGCGCACGAACTATTTACAAAATTACATGGGGGACAGCAGTTTAGTAAGTTAGATTTAACGCAAGCATATTCACAATTTGTTTTAGACGAGGCATCTCAGAATTTAACATGCATTAATACCCACCGTGGGTTGTTTGTGTATACGCGGCTAGTTTTTGGTCTCGCCAGTGCCCCGGCTATTTTTCAACGGGCAATGGAGTGTTTATTATCAGGGTTAGACGGTGTTATGTGCATGCTTGACGATATATGTATAACGGGAGATACAAAAGAGCAACACTTAGAAAGGTTGACCGCGGTGTTGCAAAGACTACAAGACGCAGGTCTAACACTTCGTAAAGACAAGTGTGTCTTTTTTGAGAACCAAATAGAATATTTAGGTTATACTATAGATAAAAATGGCTTAAGTAAATCAAAACAAAAGGTCCAAGCAATCGTTGAGGCACCAACACCGACAAACGTAAATAAGTTACTGTCATTTTTAGGATTAGTCAATTATTATAGGAACTTTGTCCCAAACGCGTCATCAATATTAACTCCGCTTTATTCATTGCTGCAAAAAGGCAGTAAATGGAAATGGGAGGTCATACATGACCAAGCATTCAATGCAATCAAGCAATGTTTAGCTTCAAATAAAGTTCTAGCGCATTTTGACCAGAATGCGAAAATTATTTTAACGGTTGACGCATCGCCCAGTGGCTTAGGTGCTATATTATCGCAGATAGGTACTGACGGGGTGGAACGCCCAGTTTCATTTGCCTCTCGTACACTGAACTCCGCAGAGAAGCGGTATTCTCAACTTCAAAAAGAGGCTACGGCTATTATATTCGGGGTGCGACGTTACCACCAATATTTATACGGGAGGGCGGTTCCATTCGTACTTCGCACAGATCACAAGCCACTGTTATCTATTTTCGGCCCTTATCGTGGAATACCAGAAGTTTCTGCAAATAGACTGCAGCGTTACGCGATGTTTCTAAGTGGTTATAATTACTCCATTGAATACATACGCAGCGGCGATAACAGCGCGGATTACTTGTCGCGCGCCAGTCTACCAGACCACGAGTTAACGACGCAAAGAGGGGGGTGCGGCTACGAAGCCGACGATAGTTTAGTACCGGTAGAAGATCGCGCGTCCTATGTTAATTTCGTTATCGATGGCAGTTTGCCAGTAACGCGTAGTGAAATTCATAATGAAACAAATAAAGATGCAATATTGAATAAGGTCTTATCATACATTATTAAGGGGTGGCCTGAGCGGTTATCAGATATATCAATGAAACCTTATTTTATATGTAAAAACGAATTGTCATACGAAAGCGGTTGTATTATGCGAGGGCATAAAGTAGTCGTACCCGAAAAACTTAGAACTAAGTTATTATCGGAACTTCATAAATCACATTTAGGAATCGTGAAAACGAAAGCTGAAGCGCGCGGTAGATTTTGGTTTCCGGGAATAGATAGTGCGGTAGAAAAAATGATAGCGGATTGTGAGGTTTGTTTACAGATGAGACAGTTACCAGCGCGTGCGCCGCTAGCGTTATGGCCACAACCACCGCAAGCGTTCTACCGTATTCATATTGACTTTCTCGGCTCAATACATAATCGTTCGTTTTTAGTAATTGTAGATGCGTATTCAAAGTGGGTAGAAGCCTATGATATGGGGACAGGTACGACGTCAAGTTCACTTATTAATAAACTGTATGAATACATGGCCAGATATGGGTTACCGCATACCATAGTCAGCGATAATGGCACGCAGTTTACTTCGTCAGAATTCAAAATGTTTTGTACATCTAACGGAATATCGCATGTGACGTCGCCAGCTTATCACCCGGCCAGTAACGGGCAGGCAGAAAGCTACGTAAAGGTAGTGAAGAAGGGGATTAAAACCTGTCTGTTAAGTAATAACAATGCAAAGGCATTAACCAACAAGTTATTAAAATATCTATTTGACTATCGAAATTCCGTTCATTCGGCGACGGGCTGTTCACCTGCCCAGTTAGTGTTCGGTCATAAGTTGCGATCACGATTAGACTTAATCAAACCAAACCCACCTTCACCGGCGTCGGTCACTCTCACTCAAAACGTCGAAAACAAACAGTGTTTGCAGTCTAAGGTGTTAAACGGCAACAAATGTTGCAAATATTTTAATGTTGGAGACAATGTATTGTATAAAAAAAACAACATAAATAAGCAAGGGTCATGGAATAAAGGTGTAGTTGTTAAAAGGCTAGGGAAAGTAACATATATCGTTAAGGATTATATAACTTCGTGTAATTTCAAAAAACATAAAAACCAATTAATAGCATACAAAGGTACAGCTACAGTTTCCCACGGGACAGAGGATTGCCCTATTGAAATTGAAGATATCACACCCACACCACAAGGAACCTCACCACCAAACCCAACAGTCACGGTGGATGATATGACGTCAGACACAGGAGGGGAGGGGAATAGTGAGGCAAGTGAAATAGTTGCTACAGAAACACCGACTCGCAAATCACAAGACGAAGACGACGAATTCCATGAGGCAACAGACGGGACTCATGACGAAACTCTCGTGGAGGCGAGGTCAGGCCAGACCCCTGTGGGGTCAAAAAGGCAAATGAGTGACGGGACAAAACTGCGAACTGTACCTAGGGTCGATTATAAACAATTTTATTAGATTCTTATTAACATGTTTATGTTGTCAAGCTATGGGGAGGAATGTTATATATGTAATATGAGGGTGGTTGCATCCACTTCTACCTATATAAGGCGAGTCGCTTGCCAAATAAACCAGTGTGCTACCAGCTACCACACGCAGCACGCAGCACGCAGCTAATACACGACAGCGGTTTCTATCGCAATCGGATCGAATTTGGAATAATTTGTTTTTGATTGATTTGTCGCTACGTAACGTAGTAGAAGTTCTTTGTTTGCACAAAATATAGCTTCTCGTGGCTTATACCTCAGCCATCTCTTTCGATACGCACTCAATTCTAACACTAACCATCTCCAATAATATTATCTCCCATTTACCGCACATATACTAACACACCAGTTAACAACATTACACCACGCCAATCATTCGACTCCACACTTCCTTGTTCTTCTATGCAAAGCGCTTTTTAAACGGTTGCGAACGTTATGCAAGCGAACATAGAACAGCAATAACAATAGAGTATGCAATTTATTATGTAAACTCGGGCTTCTATATAAGTTGGGTATAACTTGTAGATCGTTTGTGAGATTTTTAGAGTTTATACTGTTTTTAGTTCTTTTCCTTTTTGCTTTAAAATGCTAAGAGTAATACATAAAAGACATATAAAATCAATAAAAACCTAAACAGAGCGTTTACATGGTGATTCAAGGTGATCCCAGCCAAGGTGGGTGCAAGCTGTGCTAAGTTTTGGTGGTTAGCTCTTTCATGCATGTGCTCTCAAATGGCTAGCCGATCTATGACCGAAAAACTCCAAACTGGTAGAAAGTGCTTGAGAGTAGTACCTTCAGCGATTATTAAATTTTTTAACGTCACTATTTAATCAATTGACGAATTTAGATAATTGATTAGACAAGTTACGTATAGTTTGCAAGTCGTTTTGTATTTTCGCGACGATTTTCATCACAAATATGTACACATGACACACGACGTTGTTTACCGTAGTAATTTTGCTCAGTCTTCAGAATTGCTTTCTTCCTCCTAATTCCTACAGTTCATAAAAAGCTCTTTTAGTCATATTTCAGTCACTGAGTTCCCTTGTTATTTATGCTCAATTAGTAATTAAAACTCACTCTATTTAATCCCGCGAACAAAGATGATGTAGATATATTTCTAACAAAGCTATCATATCACAATCATATTACCCCACAGTCATATCAGACGATGTTCAGCGAGTATGTAAACAGTAATTACATTATCTAACTCAAGTTAACTCAGTGGTGTTCGGTGTTGCATGGTGTTGCACCACAGTAGCGGTTACCCAACGGTGACGACTTGTGCACGACCTCGGCTGATGCTACCTGCGTCTAGTACTTCACACTTTTTTGCGTTTACCTACTCAAAGAGGTGACTATGAGCATCATAGAAGCTTAGAGCTACTCGTAATCCTCTGCCCGTTGCGTGTCAACACACGGTTATTTATTTATTTTTGTAATTCGAAAAACAAGTGTAATAGGACTGAGAAGGACATATCTGTCGCATGACAAATAAACTATGGGCTCAAATAGCAAGAAACTGGGGCCCTGACACAGTGAGGTGGGGTCACGGCAGGTCAAGAAGGAGATAACGGGACGAAATAGACAGGTTCCGTCAGAACTAGAAGCAGGACGCACGGGTTTGCGAAAAATGGAAAAAGTAGAGGAAGGGATCTGCCTTTGGATTGAAACAGAGCAGGGTAGAAAAAATGCGGCCGTTTGTGGCAAATACTGCATCATCCGCATTTAATGAGACCCCAGTAGCTTTTTAAAGTCACCGGTCAATCTAGCATGCTCTGAGCAATTTCTTCAATTTGTTTTCTGCACAGTCATTCTCACAACGCGCGTGTAACTCGTGGCCAAGCAGTAACTGTCGAGTAACCGCTAGCTTTACGTGTTGTTAATCGGTTAACTATGGTTAACATTGGAATTTTGAGTTATTGAGTTCATGTTGCTGTAATGAATAATGGATGCGGAATGTTATTTGTTTGTAGTATGACTGTGTTGTGTGCTTGAAGGGCTATATTTCAAGATGTTTGTGAGTCACTGACCGATAGAGTTACACTATTTAACGTTCGGGGTTACAATTTATTATTAAAATCACCTGTAAGACTGCCTCGTTTGTCTACTGATCGCAAGCTCGACTGCTGAGCATGAGGTCCTGGGTGAGAGATTCCCGGGTCGGGAAAAGTGTTGTTGGGTTTTCTCAGTAGCAGGCACAAAGTTTGGATTTTTGTCATAAACCGGGCAAAAACCTGCTACTGAGGTACACCTCTACTGTGATATTTTGTTACCGCCTGTTTGTTGTAATAAGGGTAATTTCAGTGGTGTAAGTGTAAACACTAATTTGCGGTTGGCTGTATGTAAAATATTTATTTTACTCAAGCGATGAAAGTTGCACTGAATGGTACTGTACGGCAATATTGTAGTTCAAAGATCAAAGTTATATCATTATGCTGCAGGTTTCTAACGTAATATATTAAATATTGTTATCTTTATCTCTTGAAGACGATTTTTCCTTATGATAGAGAAGTTAAATAAAATGCTTATCTAATACTAAGTACATAGGTGAAATAAAATGTATGAATAATGGAGAAACAATGAAGATCGATCAAAAATTCCTATTTTTCTTTACACTATCTGTTGTAATAGATTATATTGAAATACAAGTTGTAAAGCACAATGGCGCGCAATCAAATACAATAAATTCATAAACAATTTGCTTAAGCTCTTCAAACGGCCATGATGATGACAATGATCACGAAGTTTAACATCTTCTATCACTAAAAAGGTAACGTAGATGCATAATTCAAAACTCCCACAGTTTGCGTTTTTGGTCCTTTGTAAAAGTAAGCAAATATATTGCTATCAATTTAAAGTCCAGGCTGTAACAAAAAAAACCTAATAGATAACTCCAATATGACTATGCCCATCCTGGAAATAGAACCAAACCTCATGCTCAACAGCAGCGCTTGTGACCACTAAACCATCATCGCCAATGCACTCACACAGGAAAACCCAGACGCCCCATATTCCAAATCAATAAAAACAATTGAATATTCATAGCTCGTTGCAATACTGTTATCTAACGGTTGCGCCTGGTTGGTCAGCAACCTCACCAACCTTCAGTGGTTGATAACGGTTACATCAACCTATATAACTTAATTGGAGTGTTCGCGTGGTGAATAGTAAGGAGTTCGTGTGTGGTTAATGGTTTGATTTTTGGTTAACGATCGATGAGGACGGAATATTTAATTAAGGGCCACCTTAAGTGGCCGCGGTATTTTGTACTAGATTACGTGGCCTCGGCGCAAGGGCAAAGAAGGAACATGGGTTCGGTTTTTAGTCAGTAGAAGTCTGACACTCCCCTTCGCTCTGCCCAAGAGCGGGGGGGGTCATTCGATGATTTTCCACCCACCAAAAAAAAAAAAAAAAAAAAAAAAAAAAAAAAAAAGGGCCACCTTAAGTGTCTGAGAACTGTATTTTTTGAAGTCATTCTTGATACACATGGGAAGCACCCATTTAGGCTTTGTCACATTGCAAGTAGGAGTTAGCTTTCAGAAGAAGAAGTATCTCTAAGCAGTGTTTAGTCCCGAAAAGATTTACTCTCAACCGCCCCTACCCTCCTTTCTACCTCTTAAGTCTGAGCATTCAAAGCATTCCAATAGATCGATTCCTTAAAATAGGATCACAAAGAGAAGGCTCATTCACCGTCTGACTAGCCGTGACGTAATGCACTCCTTTCCTGAGGACCTCTATGTTGGAGTCGGCTTAAAGTCCTATCACATGCAGCTGAATACCAGTAGGTTACATGGAGCGACTGTCTTAATGACCTCCACAAGCCAGTTATTACTGGGCAATATAATAATTCTTGGTAAGACTGAATGTGAGACTTGAGGGACCCTGGCTACCACAAAAATCTATTAAAATCGTACGTAGTACTTAAATTCTAATTAAGTCGCGAGTAAACAGGCTTCTTCTGGGTAAGCTCGTTCCATCGTCGACATCATCTCTACCCTTAGGGCAAGATTGAAGTCAAGAGCAAGCCCATTTATAATAAAAATAAAATAAAATAAAAGATGGATAATCTCATCAATAAAAGCTCTTAAACTTGGTCCTTGTTCTATTTGATAACCTTATCAAAAAATTATGCATTTAATCTCGATTCCATACAATTATACTATTACAACTTAACAAGCGTCAGTTAAGTAATTAAATGAAATAATAATAGTTATTACATTGTTAGCAAAAATTTTCTATCATACGAAATATCAGCCAGTATTCAGCACATTTCAGAACGGTTATATAACGAAATAGTTTCGCACTTATGTCAAAACTGCAACAATTTCTTTGCAACAATTAGGCGCAGTTTCAATTGACCCCCATTTTAGTGCATTGTGTTTACACTATGTGACACTACTGACCTTTATGGACTTGTTTCCTTGTATTTCAGTCATCATATGGCAAGCTGTGCAATTTAAAGAGTGTTTCAAGAGTACTCTTCATATTGCACTCTCAAAAATTAACAAACGAAAAAAAAAACATAAAAATACATATTAGATTTTTTTTTCGTTTATTAATTTTTATAAGATCATACGATTTTTTTTCATTTATGGTGAAGGCGACAAGGTAGTTGGCGAAATTCGAATTTTCTTACGTGTGACTTTTTGATGAAAAAGGCATTCTTGAGGATTGTATGAACTGAGATGGTTGTATTGATGATTTTAATCATTATTACTCAGTAAATAGACATTTGTTACTGCCGCGAATCCCATTTTATTTCACATACGAGTTGATACTGACCAGGAAATTGCAAAAAACGTAAGACAATCCAAATTTCGAGGGCTACCTTGTCCCGCGGATTATAGTACTAGATGACGTGGCCTCGGCACAAGGGCAAAAAAGGAACATGGGTTCGGTTTTTAGTCAGTAGAAGTCTGACACTCCCCTTCGCTCTGCCCAAGAGCGCCCCCCCCCCCGCTCTTGGGCAGAGCGAACGAGAGTCATTTAATGATTTTCCACCCTCCAAAAAAAAAAAAGGGCTACCTTGTCGCAACCTTAATTGAATAAGTGTTTCCTTACCCAACTCATTTTTGCCACTATCTGAGAATCTTTTGCCTGTACCAATAATAACTCATTTAATTTTAAAGCCATATATATATTAACATAAACTTTTGGGCACATCCTTCACAACTAGTAAGAACTTACTCGTAGTGAATTTAAAGATGGCGGAAAGGAATATTTATAATTAATTAATGAAGATACGAGAAACTGGTTAAACCATCGTCGTGAAGAGACTCTTTATTATGTAGTTCACCTTCAATAGTATGAGAAGCTTTTTCATTTCTTTTTGTCATATAATCGGTTTGTAAGTGTCTCTTCATAATATAAATATTTATATCTCCTGAAGACCACCATAAGAAAACATTCCGAAGAGATCCTCATTCAAGGCAGATTCAGAGGTGCCCGAAGTCTGGTCTGAAGGCAATAGGCTCGCCCCCAATAACTTAACACAACTGGCAAATTGTAGGTCTACAATAGGCACACCTCTGCCTAAGCCTTTGGCGAACACCCGTGATGTTACGATATCTGTATAATATACTAGCTGACCCGCGCAACTTCGTCTGCGTCACATAAATATAGCTATAACCTTTCTCGATATATCGACTATCCGACATAAATTAAGCTAAATCGTAACAAACAAAAAATCTTATCTTTCCTCTTTATTAAAATAGTTTATATGGTTTAGATTAGCTTAGATTATATTAAAGTGTGAATTACTATAGGTATCTCTTACTGTTAAAAATATACTATAACACTCTGTACTTGTAAACCTAATGATGCAGTATAGTACATTTTGATACAAGTGCGGAAAGTTTGTTATTGCATTCGAGGCAGATTGAACACCCGAGCCGTATGGCGAGGGTGTTCATGGGGTCGAGAAATGCAATAACAAATTCCCACGTGTATCAAACGACGTTTTTCAATACACTTTCGAAGAAATTAACTAAAAACGTTATGTGTTTTTGTCAACAAATTTGATGAGACTATGATTTAATTTACTTTTTTTCCGCGGTTTGATTTCGCCAGGTTGAAAAAGAAGCAAAGGTATAAAGCCGCCAAACAGCCTCACAGGAAAAATATAAAATTTAAATATTTTTTAATTAAGAGTGTTATCGGTAAAAAGTGTCGATTTTCATAAAATCGGGGTTTTTTAAAGTTAAATTACTGGAAGTTGGCACGAAATTATTAAAAACTAATTTTAGTACCGCATTAAGCATATCTTTACATTGTATTTGTAAAGAATAAAAATTGAAAAACGTTATTAAATATCAAAATGAAAGCTTATTTTGAACTCATATTTCTGAGATTATACGGGAAGACTGAATTTCGGAATGAAATTATGAATCAACAATGAGTCGTAGAAGCCTGGAAAAAATACGTGGAAAAAGGAAAGATACCGTAATTGTTATTGTATAAAATAAAAAAGTAATTTTAATTCACTAAGTACCTAAAAAAAAAATATTTTCTTAACCTAAATTTTACAAAATAAAACATCATTTTTATTTAATATTAAGGCTGAAGTAACTTTTAAAAAATACACTGTTTGTAAGTGGAGTTCATGCAAAAAAAAAATCAGTAAAAAAAAAATTACATAAAGTTATTTTATCGACAATATAAAATTTCAAAGTTACTAATAAATTACGCAGCGCCGAGCTGTGTCGGCCAGTCGCGTACAAATACAATGTAAAGATATGCTTAATGCGGTACTAAAATTGGTTTTTAATGGTTTCGTGCCAGTTTCTAGTAATTTAACTTTAAAAAACCCCGATTTTATGAAAATTGACATTTTTTACCGATAACACTCTTAAGAACACAAAAAAATGCTTACTTGTTCATAAAAGTAAATAATTGTTTAAAATATTTACGTTTAGTAGTAGTATTCTTTTTACAAACACAATTTAAATATTCAAAAAATATTTACGCTGTAAAGACGCAGATCAAAATGGCGAGATTAAAAAAAAAACACGCCTGCTCTATAATAGTCAGTGGTGTTTTTTTTTTAATTTCATAAGTTTTAATCGAATTACCGCTGCTCTATGATTACAGCGTGCGGTAATAATATTACAGCACGCTGTATTCTTATTACCGCACGCGTGCGAAATATGATGCATGTCGAACCTAATCGTAGTGCAATAAGAGCTAGTTTTCGAGGAAGTGTATTGAAAAATATTTTGAATTTGAATCCCCCGGGCCCTACCTACATTGCGATTGCGAGGCGCGAATTATTTTACCGCGCGGATATTTTTACATTGCGATATCTTCTAAGATATTTGTTTAAACTATATAGAGTAAAGGGCACAAATATTCTATGTTAAATTTCCGTTCTAACAAACACATTTATTTAGATATAGATTAATACCATATGGGTTAAATACGCTTCGCAAATAATAATTCTTTTTAACCTAACATTTTAATAGTGAAAAATGGTTACAGTGAGTCAATCTTAAAAGATAGATATTTTGACTGGCCTGTTGGTCTAGTGGTTAGTGACCCTATCTGCTATGCCGGAGGTCGTGGGTTCGATTCCCACCCAGGACAAATGTTTGTGTGATGAGCACGATCATTTGTTCTGTGTCTGGGTGTAATTTATCTATAATATGTATGTATTTAGAAATATATAAGTATGTTTAACAGTTGTCTAGTACCCATAACACAAGCTCTGCTTAGCTTGGGACTAGATGGCGTTGTGTGATAGTTGTGGAATATTATTATATTATTATTATTATAGACATATGCTGTCGCGGACTTTTTTTTAGAACTTTTAAAGAAGAATAATTACTTCATACATGATTTTCTCGTAACTTAAACCGTTTTCGCAGCGCACGCAACGGAAGCTCTCAGAAAAGAATTTTCTTTTCCCGTTTTTGCAACATTTCTCAATTATGCTCCGCTCCTATTAGTAGTAGCGTGATGTTATATAGCCTATAACCTTCCTCGATAAATGGACTATCCAACACAAAAAGAATTTTTCAAATCCAACCAGTAGTTCCAGAGTTTATCGCGTTCAAACAAACAAACAAACAAACTCTTCAGCTTTATAATATTAGTATAGATTATTACTAAGATGAAAATAAGACGCTATAGAAATAAATAATCGCCCGCAAAAACTTCACCTTCACTTTTCAACCACAGCCGCAGCTCTAATAACTCTTCATACAAAAGACATCAACGCGCAACCGCCGCATGCGCATCTTTTTTCAACAGAATTCATTAGCTGTGGCCGAAATCGCCTAGATGGTATCATCATCGTCGTCATTCCACCTACACCTTGGATTACTCCAGAAAGTCCTTGTATTAATTTAAAAATATAATATTTCAGACTTATTCGCATGGAATCCATCCATCATATAAATCACAATTCTTCCTTTTGAATTTCCTGGGCTTGGGTAATAAAACATGGCACACCAAGACATTTGTTTATGTTGTATCTGCATTTATCTTCCCATACATAAATTCCCGGTACTTGCAGTTGTAATTTCTACTACTGACCTTCAAAACCATTTTTTCTTTTCATCAGAAAGACATAAAAATCGGCCATAATGCGTGTTTTTGATAGAAATAAATAATCGCCCGCAAGAACCTCACCTTCACTTTTCACCCGCAGCACTAATAACTCTTCATGCAAAAGACATCAACGCGCGACCGCCGCATGCGCATCTTTTTAGTCCATTTCAAAAGTAACATTGTATCGCAAACAATGCACAATGAACGGTTTTCTTGCTTGTTTTCTTGCTTTATTGTATTGCAAGGAAGTGTGTATTGTATGGTGTGGTCGAGTTCATGCACGCAGTTCAAGTTCTTGATGTTATTGCTTAAAGGCTATAAAATATGTCTGGTTTTTGTGTTCTTTCATTGGTAAATGATTGACTAAGACCGTTGTGTTGTCATTGATTTTACTTTCTGATTGAAATAGAGTTTTCTTGTACGTATTCATAGGCATTAGAAGTATTGATTGTCCTTTTGTATCTTGTAGGATGTCTTGTGTGATGTGTATTTCCGGCCCTCCTTACAGACAAACGACGGTTTTAATTTTATTTTCATATCAGTTTTGTTGTTTGTTTTTTTCTTTATATCTTTGTTCTAATGTTTTTTTTTTCTTTTGTTTACAGGAAGTCACAACATGGCTCTCACTACTGGTAGCAGTTATAGCATTAGGATCAACAGGTAAATACTATATTTTTATTCAATTAATATGACTTTTGATGTTACTTCTTTACATTAAACTATTGAACAGATAACAAACCACATACAAGATGAATGTGAAACTGTCGGCTAAGTTTAGTACAAAAAAGTATATAAAATATATTGTCAACAAAACCACCCAACTAAGTAAAGCTAAATGGAGGTCTATGAACTGGCCCCGTCGGGGCTGTGGATTATCGAAAGGATAACGCGGCTCCGACACAAGGGCGAAGAAGGAATATGGGTTTGGTTTTTAATCAGTAGAAGTCTGACACTCCCCTTCGCTCTGCCCAAGAGCGGGGAGGGTTATTCGATGATTTTCTACCCACCAAAAAAAAAAAAAGGTCTATGAACTAGCGTAAGTAAGAATGACATTGAGAAAAAAAAAATGTACTTACCGCTGCTAGAAATAGTAAAACGTGCACAAAATTAATCGTTGTTAGCTAGCAATAAATTCTATTTTCCAAGTCTTAAATAATTTATAATAATATTTATAATATTTAATAATAATAATTTATAAAAAAAATAAAGTTTATCTGAGAAACCCAAGGAAAAATCTTCGGCCCTAAAAAATAACAGTATTCAGAACTAGCTAAAGTCGATAGTCCAACGTTAGATCTTTCAAAAAGAACTGATAGTAATTCACAATGTCATACATCCTTTTAAAAGTTCCTACAATTACGAAGCTCTGAGAAACGCAAGGATCAGCCTTCAACCCCTAAAAGAGCCTTAAGCCAGTCAAGCTAAGGTTCATAATCCAATGGTAGATGTGTCTAATAAGACTGATAGTATTTTACAATGTCATACATCCTTTTTAATGTTCCTACAATTACAAAGCAAAAATAACCTTAAGCCAGTCAAGCTAAGGTTCACAATCCAACGGTAGATGTGTCTAACAAACTGATAGTATTTTACAATGTCATACAATCGTGGTTGGAAGTGAATCCTGAACAATGGGTCATTAGTCCCACGTACTCGTACTCCCGCGCAATGGCAACTGCGCCAGCGCAGAGAGTGATGACCTAAGACTTACTTGATGTACGAGTATAACTTATGAGTACATGAATCATGTGTATGTATAGTGTTTTTAATACGGGAGAATATACTAAAGAAGTCTTGAGATTTTTTAATCTTATGCTTAATTAATGCTGTTCGACTAAATATATAGTTTTCCGTATCGCTTTTGGTGTGAAGTGTTATCCCAAGACCACAAACCCCGAGAAAAAATATAAGACACTCTTCAGAAAATCCTTACAATCTAAGTCGTGTGCACCGGCAGGTCAACTAGACACTCTTCAGAAAATCCTTACAATCTAAGTCGTGTGCACCGGCAGGTCAACTAGACACTCTTCAGAAAATCCTTACAATCTAAGTCGTGTGCACCGGCAGGTCAACGGTTTTGCAGAGATAAGAAGGTCGCAGTTTTTAAATCGCGATGACCTTAAAGCTAGGCCACCTACACCCAGCTAGCCTAAACACAGCTATAACCTGCAATGTCGTCAATGGTGTCCGCTTTCTGCTTTGAGTTTTCCGGACAAAGTTCGATATAGTAGCCACTTGAGAGAATATAAAAGAGCAACAAACTTAAGCTTTAGACATACACCCTAGAAAGCCATATAATGTAGTCGCTGTGACCGAAGTCGGCTAGATGGCATAATCATCCCACCCAAACCTCGGATTCCTCCAGATAGCCCTTGAATTAACTCCAAAAAAATAGTATTCTATTTTACAATAATTATTCGCATGATATTCAGTATAAGCCATAAAGTTCATAATAACCACAAATCTTCCTTTTGAATTTCCTGGGCTTGGGTAATAAAACATGGCACACCCAGACAGCTGTTTTATGTTGTGTCTGCATTTATCTTCCCATACATAAATTCCTGGTACAAGACTTGCAGTTGTACTTTCTTTGTGTCTGGCTTCAAGCTGACCTTCAAAACCATTTTTACTTTTTATCTGAAAGACATAAAAAAGCGGCAAAATTCGTGGCGATTGCTCTGCAAAGGGTTCTGTAGTTTGGATGCAAAACAAAGCGTCTTTAATTAATAATAATAATAATTTCTTTATTGGGAACAACATAGGAACCATTTTTGTTAGTAAACAACTTAAACACTAGGATTAGTACCAAATTGGAATAAAATACAGTTTAACTAACTAATGAGTCATATACTTACTTACGTTAAGTGGTGCTCAGAATATTTTTATTTTATTTACTAGCTGACCCGCGCAACTTCGTCCGCGTCACATAAATATAGCTATAACCTTTCTCGATATATCGACTATCCGACATTAATTAAGCTAAATCGTAACAAACAAAAAATCTTATCTTTCCTCTTTATTACAATAGTTTAGATGGTTTAGATTAGCTTAGATTATATTAAAGTGTGAATTACTATAAAATCTATCTCTTACTGTTAAATATACTATTAACACTCTGTACTTGTAAACATTATGATGCAGTAAATATTTTGAATTTGAATTTCCCGGAGGCCAGCCAGAATCCCTCGTACCTACATTGCGACGCAACCCGCGTAATTATTTTTCCGCGCGGGTATTTTTACATTGCGATATCTTCTAAGATATTTGTTTAAACTGTATAGAGTTAAGAGCACAAATATTCTATATTAAATTTCCGTTCTAACGAACACATTTATTTAGATATAGATTAATACCATATGGGTTAAATAAGCTTCGCAAAAAATAATTCTTTTTAACCTAACATTTTAATAATAAAAAATGGTTACAGTGAGTCAATCTTAAAAGATAGACAGATGCTGTCGCGGACTTTTTTTTATAACTTTTAAAGACAAATAATTACTTCATACATGATATTCTCGTAACTTAAACCGTTTTCGCAGCGCACGCAACGGAAGCTCTCAGAAAGGAATTTTCTTTTCCCGTTTTTGCAACATTTCTCATTTATGCTCCGCTCCTATTGGTAGTAGCGTGATGTTATATAGCCTATAACCTTCCTCGATAAAAAAACTATCCAACACAAAAATAATTTTTCAAATCCAACCAGTAGTTCCAGAGTTTATCGCGTTCAAACAAACAAACAAACAAACAAACTCTTCAGCTTTATAATATTAGTATAGATTTAGGGACAAAAAACAGTTACACGTTACAATTTGTATATCGGAGCTAATTAGATTAATTCAATAAACGTATAACCCACACTATTGTCCACGGATTCCAAATAAAAAATATCTAAAAGAGGAAAGGACGGACGGTCACATATTAATATGTGAATTAAAAGAGAAGAAAAAAAAAACAAAAAGAAAAGCAAGTTATAAAAGTTATGAAAGGGCGTCGGTAAGCAAAGTTATAGCCATTTTTTCAAATTTTGCAGGAGAAAATGCAAAAATATCTGAATCGGTAAAGATATACGTTCTTTCCAATTCTCAGAGATGTAGTTCAATAGTATCTTAGTAGATTAACGCCCGAATACTCGAACGTCACTCAATTTTAAGTTGCACTTAAATCTCGTGCTGTCTTTGTTACTATAACGCAGAGTGACAGAGATAGCACGAGTTTTGAGGGCTACTTAGAATTGAGTGACGTTCGAGTATTCGGGCGTAAGTTTACTCGTGTGATGACCACTAATAGAGAACTAAGTATGTATGGAGGAAATAAACATACTCAAACGACAGCAAAAAAAATAGTTTAGGCAAAGAGTAGGTATAATAATAAGTCCTTAGTAAAATGACAGTGTATCATTTTCTCAAACGGACAAACGAATATGGCAACGTGATAAAGGTTACATATTTCCCATTAGCTACGGAACCCCAAAAGTTATCGCTTCTCCTCCGATGAGCTTCCGCTAGCCTCAGTAAATGAATGATGACCTTTTAATACATGTTTACAGACATACCAACATGTTTTCGTACAAAGCCTACATACAGGTTTTATGACATTGGCACTAAATTATTGAGGAATAAGTACCGGCTATAAACTCTTCTTCGGAGATTTATCCATCTGATGGCTTTTATGAAAACCAACCTGCTGTCAAAAACACCCCTCTCCAGTACAATACGGGTACTAAATGAAGTGCTTGAGAGGACAGACATATTTTCGTGCAACTTGAGTGAATTCGCAAGAGTTTTGTTGAATTTTGTTTCTTACATTTAATTTTTACTTTACCTATTTGTTTTTGTGTTGTTTGTTTGTGTTTTACAAGTTATTTTTAAAGTTTAGTGTTTTAGTTATAGTATTAGTCGTAAGTTATTTTCAAAGTATCTTGTGAGTTGTGAGTGTTTGCAAACCACTATTGTATTGGGTCTGCCTGTAAAGATAGTGTGTGTTTATAATAAATAAATAAATAAAATAAATAAATAAATTACTGTTAAACGAAAAAGGTTTAAGTGTATATTGCTTTTTTAAGTGGTAGGCACTGTTTCCTGGTCATTCGATTTTATTTTTTCTGAATATTCTATATTGATTTCTAACAAATTGATTACTTTTGGTATTACAATTTTACGACCCCGTATAATCCTACTGCTGGCTGCAACCTTACAAATATATACTGATTTTCACAAACATACAAAATAGGAACATATCATAACATCACGTCTGTAATCCCTGAAGGGTTAGGCCGAGGTGTACCTAATAGTACACCCAAATTTCTCCAGTTATACTAAGTCCAATGTAATAGGGGGTGAGCCTTTTGCCATCAACCAGATGAATAAGCATACTTCATGGCTGCTACTGAGGTAAAACCCAATAACACTTTGTCCAACCCGAGAATCGAACTGATTGTGCATTGACAAATTGTTTGAACCTTTTTCGGGCTGCGGGTTGTTCCAAAGAGATACCGCGGCCCCGGACACAAAGGGCTAAGAAGGAACATGGGTGGTTTTTACTCAGTAAAAGTCAGACACTCCCTATTGTACTGTTCAGAGTGGAAGTAGTCTCTCGATCTGGGCAGAGCGGTAGAGAGTCATTTGACGATTTCCGACGATCCAAAAAAAAACCTCTTAGCTACCTCTTAGACTCATCATCTATCATCCAGACTAGGCAGTCTGCCAACAAAATAGGAAGTAGGTACTATTTTCAAACATGTAGGTATTATATACCTAAGTCAAATAACAATAGATCTACAAATGCGTAGTGCATACTCGTACAGCAGCCAGACATATATAAATAGATACATAGGTAGGTCCATACATACCCATTATGTTGGAGGCTTTACTCATTGTTCAAGAATTCGCATTGTGAGTCATAAGATGAATCGGTTTTGAACTTATCTCTGTGCTTTAACAAAGCTTCCAGTTGCAAGGTCTAGTAAACTGCCTAGGCAAGTTTTATTCAGATCACTACAACATATTATAAAACGAAGTCCTCCTGTTCGTCTGCTCACGATAAACTCAAACTACTCCACCGATTATCATGGTGTTTTTACCAATGGATAGAGTGTTCCTCAAGGAAGGATTGGACCGACATATACGTGGACGAAACTGCGGGCATCAGCTAGTAATATATATTAAACTACTTTTGCCAGCGGCTTCGCCCGCGTGAAAATGACGATTTTCCATTCAAACTTTCATCCCCTATTTAAATCCCTTAGGGGTTGAATTTCGAAAAGTCCTTCCTTATTTCTTGTCTACATTATAAAGGGAACCTCTGTGCAAAATTTCAGCTTTCTAGGTCCAAGGGTTTGGGCTGGGCGTTGATGAGTCAGTCAGTCAGGACTTCTCTCTTTATTTATATAGATAGAAGACCGGCTCGTTGATCTGGTGGTCGCAAGTGCGACGCGTGCTGTGGATGAGGTCGTAACTTTTTTTTTTTTTGGTGGGTGGAAAAAAAAAAAAAAAAGGAGGTCCTGCGTTTGATTCCCAGGTCGGGCAAATTGTTATTAGGTTTTTACAACAGGAATTTCTCAGTAACAGCCACGGAGTCGGAGAGAATGTTACTGATAGGGAACTTAAGGTTCTTACGACAACTAACCTTAAAAGGGAAATGATCTCATACGAGTTCAGTATCCTTTTAAGGTAAAATGTCGTTGTGATTGTTGTGAAAATCTTTGAGAATTCTGCTTAAATCGTATGTACAATATGATTCACGGGAAACAGCTTTAAATAATACCATAATATGTTCCTAAAAGTTTAAGTGAGCTGTTTATTATTTTGTTCTTTTGTCTAAACAAAAAAAATATTAAATTATTAAAAGCACATAGCCAAACGTTAACATGTTTGCCCTTTAAATTAGTTCATCATCAACCCTTCCTTGTCCCATTCCACTTGGGGTTACCGGTTGGCGCAACACGGTTTCTTGTTCCATTCTCCCTTGTCAGACGTCACGGCATCATTAAGAGCTAGCTTAAGGTACCTCAAACGCGAGTTTTATAATGCGTAAAAGTATATGATTCACTGCAGTAATCAACATCAGAAAAATATATAATATTCTTCAGGATATATGCTAGTGCCATAGTGTTGTGAAAACATAATACAACTAACTTTGCTTGATAGAAAAAAATCGCGAAGATACCTCTAAAAATTTATTTTAACGAGTAAAAACCATACTAAAATACATGTCATCGTTCTGATTTTTTTGCCAAATAATTCTACAAGCAACATAATAAAGTCATAGTGTTTTACTTTTTTAGTCCGATCAATAGTTTTTTTGTAAATCGCAAAATACCACTAATTTCGCACTATTCGGCCGCAGCGAAAGATGTAACAACCGCTTTGTAGTGCAAGCTGATTAGAACTTTATTCTAACAGTATTTCAAGCGAAGTTTGAACCACCACAAATAGGGTTGCTAATCTGAGGTAGCATACGCTCTTAACTCCTTTTTCTTTATCATTCCTCACACAAACCATTCATCTTTTCTGTGGTCTTCCTCTCCATTTCCATCCATGTTTGCCCCAGTTAATTATAAAGTTTCTAAGAGAATTTTACGTAAAAACCAGTCATCAAAAAAATAATACATCACCAAGATCACCTCTGCTCTCTTAGACAATCCTGCCCTATTGACCACAGCAAACAGTTTACACTCAAGTCAAGATGTCAAGCACTTGCCACTTGACTAGCTAGCGAGCAAACACGCAATAGCTGTCAATGGCTTGCTGCTCACTCGGTCAGCTGTGACGATGCGTTTAGTCGCGCCGACACACTTCATCTAAGGCTGAGGCTACAGTAGGCAGCGATTTGCGATGCGACTGGAAGAGCGAAATTTTTTGAACTGTATTGAATTGATGTACGGTGTAGCCATATACGTGAGCATTCATTTACTTGTTTTAATCGCTCATGTGTCGCAGGTCGCGTCGCGGCCTAATGTAGCCTCGGCCTAAGTGTCGTCATTTGGAACTGAGGAGGAGGAACGTCAATGGGTTTCATTTCATGTAGATAACATAAGTACGGTCTATTTTTATTTCGGGTTTTGTTTGATAGTGGGTCAATCAGAATGACAGCAAAGGGAGTTTGTGTTTTGGGCTAATTGGTTATGGAATTGGCCACCTACTAAATTTTTTGTAAGTATTTAATTTTAACACTAAATACCTACTGACTTTGTTTATTGTAAACCTAAGAAAGACACAAATTAGAATTTACAAGAACACCTTTAAAGACAACAGACAGACAGGAATTTCTCAGTAACAGCCACGGAGTTAGGCCCGGTTGGTGGCAATGGGCTCATTCCCTATTACATGGGATTTAAAACTTGCGAAAAGTGGGTGTGCTATGATACACCTCTGCCTAGCCCTTTGGGGATTACAAGCTTGATGTTATGTTACCTCTAAAGACAACAAATCCCTGTCATCATATTCTCTTAGATTAATGTTTATATTAGTCTTCTTTACATAGTATAAAACAAAGTTGCTTCCGCTGTTTGTATGCTTAAATCTTTTAAACTCCGCAACGGATTTGAATGCAGTTTTCAAGTAGATATAATGATTCATGAAGAAGGTAACTACATTGCACCCGTGCGAAGCCAGGGCAGGTCGCTGGTACTCTTTAAATCACAGAATCATTGCTCCACACACAATGACATGGATCCATCAACATTCATACATCACAACATATTTTTTCACACGTCAATCGGCATGCGAGATGCCAATAATCCAGTATGTCGACATCTTTTTATTAAATAACGATTCTAGCACAACAGTATTACCACACATCCATCAAATATTACTTTTATTAAGTCTTGCAACAAACAAATAATTGTAAATTAATTATATTGTTGATTGACAAACGATGTATTGTAACTGAGTATGATAGTTTTTATTAATAGCTTATGTTTCGTAAATGAAGATGATTAGTGTACGGTTGATTGCCTAATACAGTGGCAGATGGATTGAGGTTAAATACGAGTATTACGAGTAGTTACAAACAGACGTCTTAATGACAGAAATCATTATTAATCTGAGTTTGCTTAAATTATTTTTGGGCTAAGATTGTAATAATAAATAATAGCGCCAAATACCCTATTGTGTTATCAACAACAGGTGTTATACTTAAACAGTTACAATTGTCTTTAAAAACACTGTTTTTGTTTAACTTATTATTAAAGAAATCACATTGCGACATCATGAATCCTCTTCTGTAATCGATTCTCAGAAACCCGAAAGTCAGTGAGTAAACTTTTTGTAGTTTTTCAAATCCACACAAACTCTTTGGTTAAAGAAAAAGGATCCGTTTAAAGCTTCAAATTATATAACACTAGCGGACGTCCCGCGGTTTCCCCGCGTAGTTTCCGTTCCCGTGGGAATACAGGGATAAAAGCCTATGTTACTCAGAGTGAATGTAAGCTACATTCACCCTACATTCTAATGGTGAAAGAATTTTTGAAATCGACGCAGTAGTTTTTGAGTTTATTCATTACAAACATACACACAATCATACAAATAATAATATTCCACAATATTCCACAATATTCCACAACTATCACACAACGCCATCTAGTCCCAAGCTAAGCAGAGCTTGTGTAATAGACAACTGATAAACATACTTATATATTTCTAAATACATACATATTATAGACTAGCTTTTGCCAGCGGCTTCGCCCGCGTGAAAATGACGATTTTCCATACAAACTTTCATCCCCTATTTGACTACCTTAGGGGTTGAATTTCGGAAAATCCTTCCTTATTCCTTGTCTACATTATAAAGGGAACCTCTGTGCAAAATTTCAGCTTTCTAGGTCCAAGGGTTTGGGCTGGGCGTTGATGAGTCAGTCAGTCAGTCAGTCAGTCAGTCAGGACTTCTCTCTTTATTTATTAGATAAATTACACCCAGACACAGAACAAATGATCGTGCTCATCACACAAACATTTGTCCTGGGTGGGAATCGAACCCACGACCTCCGGCATAGCAGTTAGGGTCACTAACCACTAGACCAACAGGCCAGTCAAATAATATATAAGTCAAAAAAATCTTTCCTCTTTATAATATTAGTGTAGATAAAGTGGTTATTATTTTTATTTTAAGCCGAACTTACCCACTATTTAGTCTAAAATGTTATCGACCTCTCAAATTAAGCTTTATAAATAAAACAATAAAAAAATCAATTCAAATAAAATACTTAATGAAATCATTGCTCAACCCTATTGCAGGTGTCACGGACAGACTGCACAAAGTAAAGTATTATTTTCTTCATCATTTTCCGCTGCGTTAGTCGTACAGATTAGCGAGTAACGTTAGACGGGGAGCCACTGCCATAGACAAACTGTACACACGCACACAAATAGGTATGCACTTCGCAAAATTCCAAAGCTTTTTTGTGGAAAATTACAGTTTCTATTTTGAGATAAGACCTATTTTCTGATAGTATGGCTTTCAAAATGCTATGTAATGCGTAAAAACGTAAAATGTTGACAATAGAAGAAAATCACTTTTCATATTTTCTTTGTTTATAGATATTGGTGCTTGAGACTGTACCAAAGTAGCACTTTCAGTTATTCAATAAGTCCAGAAACCCAGCCGTGCGGAAAGTTTATTTGCCAATTAAAGTATTGTTTTATTTCTAGAAATAGTTCTAGGCATAAATAAAATAAAAGTTTGCAGATTATAATTATCTATGGTTGATGAAACACTGAGGAGTTTAATTTTTTTTTTCTTTATGGTTTTAAATCGGTTATTTTGGTTCATTACCTGAATAAGTGTCGGATGATAAATTCGTAAATTCGCAATATTTCGTATGCTAAACACATTTCATAATATCAAATGAAAATTGGTTGACAGTTAAAAGGAGGGTAAGTATTTAAATTTAGACAAAAATAAATCCGAAAAGTATTTATGCTTGTATAAGCCACCAAAAACACAGCGCTTGGTACAACCTCCAAATACTGAGACCTGAATTCAATAAAAGATCACTAAAGATACTTTGTAAGAAGTTAACAAGAAAAGAATATTGCATGTAAGTAATAAACCGTAAAGGCATGCACTATTATGCGAAACCCGCCATTTGTATAGACATAACGTTAGTTATCACTAAGCTGTTACACGCCTGATAACTCACGTCATCACTTGTCAGTCTGCTTTCCATGTCCGGTAAAAGTTAAAAAATATAATTCCGATACTTACATACATAAATTCACGTTATTTTCCCATGGTGGTAGGCAAAAACCACAGAACGCCACCTGCTACGATACTTACATAGGTACTTCTTCTGACTCGTACGCGTTAAAACATCTGAAGGCCTACCATGACGTCTTAAACAGTTCTTATTCCAGAGAGAAAAAGATAGACGCCCTGTATAGTTTTGTCACGTTTCCACATTGGAATAAGAACTGTTTTTTTTTTGGTGTGTGGAAAATCATCAAATAACCCAGAGTGTGTGAGTGACTTCTACTGACTAAAAACCAACCCATGTTCCTTCTTCGCCCTTGTGCCGAGGCCGCGTTATGCCTTTCGATAATCTGCAGCCCCGACGGGCGTCGGCCCTTGCGGGCCCCTTCCATGCTGCTGACTTCTCGTTGAGGCGCGCGTGGAACATGAACGTGCCGTCGACACGGTCGGTTGCCGTCATGAGAGGGCCGGACGGCGAGCTAGCCCGTTACTTACCGTCCACAGGCCCGCGTCTACGGTAGCCGGAAGCCATCACGTGGCCCTCGGCCCGGACGAGAGGTTCTTTCCCTCTCACGTTCCGCCACCTCCTTCGCTAGCATCACTGCTTCGCAGAAGGAGGCGACGACGTCCCATTCCTCTTCGCCCCGAAACATGGCTTGCACCAGGGCCGGACGCGAGAGGTCACCGCCGCCGATCGCCGCTACGAGAACACGGCGGTACTCTGCCCAAGCAGGGCACACCTCCACAGTGTGCTCCACCGTGTCCTCCGGTCGATCCTCGCAGTGGAAGCATCCGTCGTTTCCTCCCGCCTGATTCGGTACAGGTACCACCCGAAACACCCGTGTCCGGTGAGGACCTGCGCCAGACGGAAGGTGATGCCGCCGTGGCGCCTCTCCAGCCACTCCTCAAAGAGGGGACTTACCGCCACTATCGTGGCGTGCTCTCATAGTAGGGCCTCAGGTCATATTTTTTGATGAAATATTTTTGAAATAAACTTAGATCGTCCTTTATCTGTGAAACCGATAGATACTGGAGGGTTCTATGTTTGAAACAAATAACTTTACATTTGAAGCGACTACCTGGAAAAAGTGTGTTCGATTTTCCGCAACGACATTTTTCTGTACTGTTTGTCTTGTTTACACTCCAAGTAACACCGAATTTTATTATTATAAGTCTGATGAGTCCCACTGCTGGACAAAGGTCTCCCTTTTCTCTTTCCATGTTAATATTTTTTTTTGTATTTAGTCCCAATCCTGTAGGTAAGAGTTCAACTGTCTTTTATCAAATGCATTCAGTCAGATCTAGTTTCATAAGTATTTCACCAAATTAATAGTAAAATATTCCAACATATGATTCAATATTATAACAAGCAAGGCAAGCTAGTTTAAGCAATGCACTCGAACTGAATATTTAATTTTTATACGATAAAACGTTTTAGACTCGGTAAATGATTCTTTAAACGGTTTGCAATATTTAGCAAATGTCATTATGACGAAAAAGATTTAATGCCCTTTGTAATGTGTGATTTTGTGTTAGTGAGGTTCTTAAATCAGTATTGTTTTATTGTCCTTCCAGTGTAGGAAAGAGACAGAGCAGAATGTATAGTGCCATCTCTTTTTCACACTGAAATAACGTTAAAATAAGGGTGCTAATTAAACCGGCTTCTTTTTAATAGCATTTTTTGCATCTAAAAATCTAACTTGCCTTCTATATTACTAAGTCAGCCACATTTAACGAGCTTCTAAATAATACTACATATCTTAGCCACAAGTTATCTTTTTTATCGTTTTTTGTCAGTACATGAATCGAATGGCGCTCTCTGATTGGTGCAAATGGCCGGTCACTGTCGTCTCGCGCGCTCGCGCCAAATCTTGCTGTTGCTATTTTCACGATAAAAGAATGTGATGTATTATTTTACATGCTAAGTTATAATAAATGATGTTGACTATGGTCGCTTCAATTATATTTTTTTGAGGGCCTTGTGTTGAAGCTGTAAAATGTAAAATGGTGATGAGATATAAATTCCGTGGCTGAGTTAGTAAATTAGGTGCCTATGTATAAATAACAAGGACAAGTTAATATAATTGTTGATCTTCACTTGACGCTTTCTATAGAATATTTAGTGGGCGTTGTAAAAAAGACGAATTAGTATATTAGAGGCTATATAATTTTCCCGTGGCTTAGTTATAAAATTATAAGTTAGATCACGTGGCCAACAAAAAAATCTGTGGCTCGATTTATTATATCCCTTAAAATAATACTGTTTTAAGGCTTTTCACTGTTTTTGTCATGGTAGACTCACCTCGTCTAATTCTCTTTAATCCAGTATGATGAGTCACTTTAATGCTACGTATTCCCGGATCACATAACCATTTCCCAAATAAATAACCCTTGTCCATTCTTGTTTCAGCATCAGCCAGCGAGCCCCGCGTGGTGTGCTACTACACGAACTGGTCGGTCTACCGACCCGGCACCGCGAGGTTCAACCCCCAGAATATCAACCCTTACCTCTGCACGCATCTTGTCTATGCCTTCGGAGGATTCACCAAGGAAAACACGTTCAAGCCTTTTGATAAATATCAAGATATTGAGAAAGGTTAGTACAATTGCTCTTTGGCTTAGAAAACTTTCTTTGTTTTTTATTGTATGAGTCCTTTTTTATTTAAAAAGCTGGTCCACTTTTCTTGTTTTGATAAAAAAAATAAGTCCCATGTTGGGCGCCAAAAAAGAAATTCATTCTTGTTTAATAATATTTTAATTTTGTCTGAAACTGGTGAATTAATATTTTATATTACCTACACAAACTATCTGCAAATTTTCGAATATCAAAAATGCTTATTTACAATCTTATTGGCGCATAACGCAAGCCCTGCTGGGCGCCAATTATACGATTTGTCCAAAATTAAAAATAATATTATAATAATTCGTTGTATAATAACAATTAAAAATAATAATTCGTTGAATTACTTAGCTTCAATATTCTACGTTGACTTGCTTTACTTTGTCTCTCAATTTCACTTCGTTCTTCATCGCAGGTGGTTACGCTAAATTCACCGGATTGAAGACATACAACAAGAACCTGAAGACGATGCTGGCCATCGGCGGATGGAACGAGGGCTCCTCCAGATTCTCTCCCATGGTCGGCTCCAGGGAGAGAAGGAAGGAGTTCGTCAGGAACGCCATCAAGGTAAATATTCTAGACTTATTATTGCGATCATGCGATCTGTAAAATTCTTTTTAATACAGTTGCTCAAAAAGTGGCGTATTGCAGGGACGTATAGCGTTCGGGATGTGGGCTATTACGTACTCGTGCTTTTTCTTTACCTTTCCCGAACTCGTGCGTTCTCTTTCCCAACTGTCAAAATAATGTCCATTAAAAAAAACCAACCACGAAGTATTTACTAAAAAAAATCATAGAAGTTTTTATGATTCATGCAAATATTTCTAAAGAAGCTACTAATTTGTTTCAATATCAGATTTAATTATTAAAATTTGATTCATTGAGTTAAAGGTTTCATTCCATTTCATCTCATTAAATTTCATTTTTATTTCATATCAATAAAAAAAATCTACTGAAGACTTGGCTGTATATAGTTCCCTTTGCCTACCCAGAATGGGTAAAGAAAAAAAAAAAATCTCTGCATACATTCTAGGCGCCATTTTCCAAAAATGTTCTTTGCGAGTTTAATTACGGTTTTATTATTTTATTAAATTGCTTCATTTTTTCGCAACTGTATTAAAAATAGTTGTTCAGTACACGTGCGGAACCGTCATTGCAACTTGTTCCGATAAGCTGGTTAACAAGCTACATAGCCTGGTCCACCGTCGCAAAGTCGCATGTCTGTCGGTCTTCTACAGACTGTACTTCGGAGAGTGTGCGCAAGAGCTCCACGAGCTGATCCCACCATCTCCCTTCTTCCATCGGGAGACTAGACGTACTGCAGGGTATCACCGATACCTAGTCGACATTCCGCACATTCGAACAAAGCGCTTTGCTGGGTCCTTTATTATGCACACAGCCAAGGAGTGGAATTCCCTGCCTGCGTCGGTTTTTCCGAGTTCATATAACCCTAATCTGTTTAAGTCGCGAGTAAACAGGCTTCTACTGGGTATATAAGCTCGTTCCATCGTCGACATCATCTCTGCCCTTAGGGCAAGATTGAAGTCAAGAGCAAGCCCATTGATAATAAAAAATTAAAAAACTGTCAACCCTCGCCGTCGGCTGTGCCTCGGCTCGGTTAGACATTTGTCGGAACTCTTTGCAATGACAGGCTTTCCGCACTTATAATGAAATATACTATTTTAGCATATCGATGTTTACCTAAATTGAACCGGTTCAGAATTTGGCTACGAATTTGGCACTTTTAGTTACAAGTAACAGTCTCTGTAACGAGTGGGTCACGCAGGAATAACTTGATGTTAAGTGCTCCATTAGTTGTGGAACAGTACCACATTTAGAAAAGCTGTGAAAAAAAAACTAGGTATAAGTATACTATAAACCTTACCTAGGTTTTTTTTTCACGGGTTTTGTAATTAATTAATATTTGTGCCTGTTTTTTTTTTCAATAAAATCGGTAAACCCCGAGCTTTCCAGACTGTCTAAATGTGGTGCTGTGGTAATTGAATCTCAAATATTTACTTAAATGACCATAACTGTCATCATTTCTTTAGTTTTAAAGATTCATCTTCATCAAGCCGTCAGTAGATATAATTCAAAACACAAATCACATTACCTTTAAAGTCAGTTGTCATTATAATTTTCTCTTCATCGATAAAGTGTTCAGCAGATCGGACATATTGCACATCGAAAGCTTCTCTGATCTCTGCATTTGCGAGTCTATTACTTTCTCCATATACCTGTAATTACATTGCACCTTTCTACGTGAAATTAGTTTAGAAAATGTGGGTACAATGTATTACGAATTATACGGTAGTCATGACTGAGAATTTTTGCACTACTGAAGGCTATTTGTGCCTTTCTCACAATAGCATTTTGTTCATTTTACGAGGTTTTCTAAAGTAAATATGAGTAATGATCTTAATCCAGAGTGTCATTACTACAGTTCTTTCACAGACAATTACCTCACAGATTGAGCGCCTCTGTCAAATGCCAATGGTCTTTATTTTAGTGACTATAAGGTCGTTTTTCCACAGCCAAGGTTGTCAAATGACAGTAATCTTCATATTCATTATGATAAGCAATGATAAGTGTAAACTTTAAAAGGACTGTATGTGAATTTCTATTCGTCATATTGTTTCTTTTATGCAAATTAGTACTGTATACAATGAAAGTGAGACTGTCGTAAATGCAACTCTCGAAAATACATCGTAACCTTGACTTGTGCACTACATTTTGGGTACTCCACTTTATGAATACTTTTGATTGCGTGCATGTCCTTTCACTTGCTTTTTCCGAATTAGCTTTAACAAAAAAATATCGTAATGAGAATTTAATTTGTCTTTTGAAATGAATAAGTGATCCACTTTTCAATTAGGTCCTATAAAACTCAAAAGTAGAAGAAGGAATGTAAAATGTAAAAAAAAGTGAAATGCAATATGATGATATTTTATCTTGTACCTACACATAAATTTTCTTGAAAAATCTGCAAAACTAAACATACAACTCTGGTAACTGAGCTGGTTTCCTAAAGAAACCAGCTCACTGGTTCAAGTCGACCTGCCCAAACAGTTCACGCATACGTCACCCAATCTTAACCAACCCATCTTTTTCCCCAGTTCCTCAGACAGAACCGCTTCGACGGCTTAGACCTGGACTGGGAGTACCCAGCCTTCCGTGACGGAGGGAAACCCAAAGATCGGGAGAACTACGCCAAGCTGGTGAAGGAACTCCGGGAGCAGTTCGACAGGGAATCCGAGAAGACTGGCAAACCTAGGCTGCTGCTGACCATGGCTGTTCCAGCTGGTATTGAGTATATCCAGAAGGGATTTGATGTAAAGACGCTGAACACGTGAGTATTGTTTTTTTTGAGCTTATCATCATCTTTTCAGAATGATCAACTAATGGGTATAGGGCTCCCCTTTCGTCCCATATTAATCGGTTTCGTGCTTTTCTTATACAACTTATTCCCGCCAATTTAGTAATATCGCCTGACTATAACCGACTTTCAAAAGACGAGGTTATCAATTCGTCAGTTTTTTTGTGGACTTTCAAAGATACCTTCGCCAATTATTATTGTGAACCGATTTCGATGCTTCTTTGTCTAAGAACTAAAGTAAACAAACAAAAGTCACTGACTTTGAAAGCTATGTAGCTTTAAGCTAGTAATAAGTAAATGTAGAGTAAGAAACAAAAATCTTCACGACAATGAAGATTTTGACCTTCTATAAATAGTTGCGAATATTTAGTTCACAAAATTAGAAACAATAATCAGAAGGATATTCAAAATGATCAAAGAAAAGAAAGAAATAAACTCAAGGTTTACTTAAACTAATGATTTTCTAACAAAAATCAAATTGAAAAGTTCAGTAACGACCTCAGACTAGTGCTAAAATAATGTAAAAATATTAATATTTGGCTTCAATTTTGTGTCTGACATTCAATTTAATAGATCCCTACTTATTTAACATACAAAACACTCCTCTAAATCATTGCAAAACAAACCGAAAGCAAGCAAACATGACATTGTACAAATTACCAAACACTACGCAGTGCAAATACTTAATTGTCACATGCAAATACGTTGCTCCATACACACATTACATACATATATTCCATACACCAGTCATACACATCACGACACTTGCTTTATTTACTAGTTCAATGTCGTATTGCCTAATATATCGGCGGTGGTGTAAGTGATAGGAGAATGAGTATTGTGAGCTTTCGGGAACGATTTGAAAATTTGGTCCTTGAAATACCAAAGAAGTGTGAATTGATTTAAATCCTACTAATAATATAAATGCCAAAGTTTGTGAGTATCTATGGATGTTTGTTACTCTTTCACGCAAAAACTACTGAACGGATTTGGATAAAAGGGGTTTGGCTAAAGTTGGCGTCGTTTTGAAGTTGCGCGGCCAGTAATGAAACTTGGATATTTTGAAAGAACAGATTAAAGCGATCCAAAAATATTATGGATGCATTTCTCTAAATCTAATCGGAACGGAGATATTTGGTTTTGAATTGCTCATTAAAATCGAAGAAGTTATTACAGTCTATTGCACTGTTTAAGGTTCCAGTCATATTTTTTTCAGAATTCAGACCACACCGTAGGCGCAGTGGCTCAAGCAGTTGACTGCTGCGCTACGTGTCGCGGGTTCGATTCCCACACAGGGCAAATATTTGTATGACTTGCAGATAGTTGTTTCGGGTCTGGGTATTTGTGTGTTTGAGTTTAAATGTTTGTGAATGCACCCACGATTCAGCAGACTGAAGTTCCTAGTGCTGGCCAACGATGAAAAAATAATCAAAATAAATTAAATACGTACGTAGATTGCATGGCTCGATGTCTGTTATCTATGGACTGATGCATTATAAAGACTTGGCATTGTGATCGTTTGTGTATTGTGACAGACCCAGCATACCTCTTTAGACTCTTATATGTTTAAGATTTGGATATATAACACCATGGATGTAATTAACAGTGCATTTTGCATTTGTAGCCAGCGAAGTCTGAATCGTGTCGGCGGGACTCGTATTACACATTCATCTAGACGGACATTTACGTGTACATTCTCGTAGAAACTGCTACACGAGGGCTGGATGCAATATTGCTCTTGTATTATTTATTCCTTTTCCCAACTATGTTGGGGTCGGCTTCCAGTCTAACCGGAGGCAGCTGAATATCAGTATTTTACATGGAGCGACTGCCTATCTGACCTCCACGTCCCAGTTAATACTGGGTAATACGATACCCTTTGGTAAGACTGGTTGTCAGACAGAGTCAGGTCACTGACAACCAGTAACGACTGCAAAAGATCTATATATGGCAGCCGGGACCAACAGCTTAACGTGCTTTCCAAGGCACGGAGGAAACTCGGTATATAATCCACACCCACCCATCCACAGACCCACCTAGGCAAGCGTGGCCTAACCTAAAGATCGACCCAAGTAGCAGTTATTATTAAGCCAGCTCTAATATCAACCTTCTAAACACATAACTAAGATTTCTTTACGCAGAACAGTAATTGAAGAAGACATTTTTATAATATTCAAACTCAAATATCTCAGTTTAGAAATGACTTAGGACAAAAATAATTTAACATGTATGTGTATTTGACACAGCACGACAAAATAACATGAAAATTAAAAGTGGCCGTTCAAAAAAAAAATGACGCCACTAGCCCATACAAAGTTAGCCAAACCCCTTTGGTATACAGATACAGGGTGGGCCAAGAATTCGTAAACATTTAAATCTATCACACCATGCAAAAAAAAGCCGCGCAGAGCGCGGGGAGGGGTATGTCACTAGCGCCGTTTCTCGGAAATTTAGTCGCAATGGATCGCTTCACGGACCCGCAACGCGCTTACTGTGTGAAACAATTTTATTTAAACAACAGTTCGCTGATTACTGTGAGACGCTTATTTCGCGTTGAATATGGTCTACACAACGTAAGTCAGTGTTCGAGTGCTCCTTTAATAAAGAAATGGGTGAAGAAGTTCGAAGAGACGGGATCTACACTAAAAATTAAACAAACCGGCGGCCCACGGACTTCTCGGAGCGAAGAGAATGTGCAGCAAGTTTCCGCTTCAGTTCGACGTGATTCAGTTGATTTATCGACGCGCAAACGTTCGGCTGAATTAGGATTATCCCGCACATCATTACGCCGTATTTTGAAATTAGATTTGAAATTACATCCATACAAGATCCAGATAGTGCAAGAACTAAAACCTAATGATTTAAATTTGCGCAAGTCCTATGTTGAAACAATGGTAGCTCGATTCAGTAAATTTGACAACCTCTTATTTTCTGACGAAGCCCATTTCCACCTCAACGGACATGTAAACAAACAGAATTGCAGATATTGGAGCAGCAAAGAGTAGTGTCTACATCAATAAACCAAACACACCACAACAACACACGTCAACATAAAGAAAAAATCAGCGAAGAGATGTCGGCGATCTCGCGGTCTCTTTGCAGACGAGTATTCGAAAACTTCGGTACTCACTTAGAAGAGTGCAAAAATCGAAACGGTGGTTATTTAGATGCAATAATTTAAAAAAATAAAATTCCAACTAATTAGCTTTCTCGTAAATAAACAATTTTTAAAATATGTTAAATGGTTTTTTTAATACTATTATTTCAAATGTTAACCAATTCATGGCCCACCCTGTAGTTTACAACCTGGATTACCACATAGGATACATACATATTGTTATCCCGATTTCATCTTCCCGTGGGATAACTTTCGAGTTGTAGCGGGCGAAGCCGCTGGCAACAGCTAGTTCAACATAAAATAACATCACACCTGTAGTCCTGAAGGATTAGGCAGCGGTGTAAGTAAGAGTAAACGAACATTTCGCCGGTTAAGTTTAAGTCAGCAAAAGTCAGTAACAGGGGGTGATCCTATATTGCCATCAACCGGGCACAAATCCAGAAAATTCTTATTGGAAAATCCAATTAACTTAACACTTTGCTCGACCTGAGAATCAAACTCAGGACGTCATACTCATCAGTCGCGGTTACGACCACTACACCAACGAGCCGGATAAAAATGTAGAATAAATGCTTTCCAGACTAAAGAAAACATATATTTTCAACTGCTATTTGCACAATAGAATAAAAATATTGTGGAATGATGATGATCCTCATCATTCTGGAAACCACACCTGGTAAAACCGCTGTCCGCTTCAAACTTACCCCAACCACAATTCATGCCCTCAACAAGAATGTCACACGATCGAAATCGGAATTTTAATGATTGTAAATGTGAAGCCTAAACCGACGCAGGCGCAGGCTTATAACCAACTTATAACACGTTACTACCGAGCTTACGCCTCGCCAGTATGGCCGCTCACATTTTATGATCGAATACCGAGAATCAAGTGGATTGTGATTAATATAAGTATATTTATTTCTTCACGTGACTAGAGGGCTGGCCTTTTTTTGGTGGAAAGTATATATCAGCATTGCCATCCGACGCTGACTTGGCAATGCTGCCATTTTCATACTTATACACAAGTTCATTGTTAATTTAGATCTATTTAGCATAACATCACGCCTGCAATTCCAAACCTACATTTTGCCAGTTATGTTTAAGCGCCATGTAATAGGGGGCGAGCCTTGTATAAAGATCAATATAAGACTCGGCAGATTATGCTGATGATAATTTCTAGAACATTAACATTTTCCATTTTAATAAAACCCCTTTAAAGTGCTGGCTCCGATTCGTTTTCAATCTAAAACACCAATTAAAAGACACTAAAACCCCCATTGCCTTTAAATCCCACGTCTTTTTCACATCACATGCTTCGTTCAGTGTTCCAATGTTAGCAAGTACTAGTACTAGTGGTTTCGCAAGCGCCAGCTGATTTGAATGAAGCATACAATGCATCGGGGCTCAGAATACACAATGGGAATTGCTATAGTGACCATGGTGGAAGGGTTATGCAAGTGGAAGGCCTTGGGAGTTCGTGTGTAAACGAAGCTTCTTCGGGGTATTTTTGTACTTGTTATAATGTGGAAATCAAAAAACTGTTGGATGCTAATCAGTTTCGTTATGGCCATCATGCTCTTTACCAAAAGTTGCATGTTCCAGTGTTTGTTAGTTTTTTTCGTTTAGCTGTGAACTTTTTTGATGTTGATTTTTTTTACCACAAAAATTTTGTAATCTGATGATGGATGCAAGAGATGTTTTATGACAGAGCAGACTAGTTTTAGCTGCGATAGATTACGCGATAAAAGAGATAATCTACTTTCAGTAAACTTTTCTCAAGTTTTTACTATCTCTATCTATCCTAATGCACTTCATCCTTGCGTCTATAATTAACTACCCTTAAAACACTCTTAGCGGTCTCTCTTCTCTTCAAACTTTTGCCACCCAATACTAACTGTAGGTCTCTTCCTAATCTCTCCATTTTTGGTGGTTTTGTATCTTGACCATCGAGTTTCTGCTGGCCTTTAATGAGATCATCTGTCTAACTAGTCAGCTGTCTTCCCACAATCCTCCGTTTCGTTCGTGGTCTCCACTCCAGCACTTGCTTCCTCCATTTCCCATCCAGTTACATCCACTTAACACTGCTCTAGAAAAACCAGATCGCATACCCTAAATGTGGAACATCCCTTCGTTCTTACCTCTTAC
Source organism: Diarsia mendica (assembly GCA_949316265.1). Taxonomy (NCBI): domain Eukaryota; kingdom Metazoa; phylum Arthropoda; class Insecta; order Lepidoptera; family Noctuidae; genus Diarsia; species Diarsia mendica. Next base: position 22,374,140 of record OX438899.1, read on the forward strand.
AAACCTTTTTTATATCAATAAATGTATATTATGTAGAAACCCCACACAACTCGTAGACATGATGAAGACATTATTCATCTTCAATTATGAAACTATTGTGTATGACTTACAATAACACTGTCACCTTTGAAACAATTAAGATTACTGCATCCCAATTGCCACGAAATCTTGGCAGCCCTACGAAGTTCTAAACAATGGGATGTGTTAATTTTCCCCTGCCGTCCTTCAACGCTCTGGTTCCTTCGCTTAGCTTTGTCTTAAGATATTTACGCAAAGTCTTTGAAGACAATGGCTTAGTTTACGATTTTAGTTTAACGTTAAATTAAGTAGCGAGTGATGAAAATCGGTGCTAAGTAGATAGGTTTTAGTGCAGGTTTTGTCGGTGTCTGCACTTTCGTGATCACCATTGATTTACACTGCTTTTTAGTTAAACTGCATGGACAATAACTAACTTACGCAGAGGCTATTAAACTACTAAATGATGTTTTTTAACAGTCAAACTATCGTATAATACAAAGCTGGGTGCATTTTGAATTTCATAACAAGTTCTGCACATTTTATGCCAGCTCACTTGACCTAACATGAGATCTCAAGAAGCAGTAAGTATCTAAACAGAACTCAAAATACACTTATTTCGTTCATAGCAAGATTAGTATAATATTGTCCTAATGTTATCATTATTGAAACCCTGTAATATTTTATGTCAAGTGCGGTAGTTACTGCCCTCCCACTAATATCCTACACCCATCGTATTAACACATAAATAAAAATCATTGACACACGTACCTAACATCATTATTCGCCTACAAACAGACGCAGTTATCTAATAATTAATAGCATACCAAACAAAGGACCGGCTTTGAACTCACATAAATTAAAAAAAATCATTGACACACGTACCTAACATCATTATTCGCCTACAAACAGACGCAGTTATCTAATAATTAATAGCATACCAAACAAAGGACCGGCTTTGAACTCACATAAATTAATTTCCAATTTGTTTCATACAGGAAATACGTAATCATCTGCTAACGTAAGGTCATATGTTGGTAGAACGTTTGAAATACCTGCTACGAAAACTGTTAGGTATAGAATATGTTAAAAAAAACAGCAGTGAAGCTCAAGCTATGGTTAGTTATCGAGATACGATTCTATTTATGTTATCCTTTTTAATTTTTTAATATCGGTAATTAAAATTCTGGATAAGTCTGGCATAAGAACGTGGAGCGTGGTGACGTCAGGCTGCGGATGACGATTATTTAAAAATGCAGTGTCTTCTACAAAAGGGTATACCGTATGAGCGCCAGTATACCTTCCACCCTGTATGATCTTAAAAATCATAACATTACATGGCGCCCTAACTCTTGAAATGTAACCTAAATAGTAGGTACACACATTGCGAACTTATTGCCAAAAATTTATACATCATAAACATAAGGTTAAAATAATCTCATAATAATGTACCTAATTATCTACCTGCTGAAGAAGTCCGTAGGCGAACAGGTTTTTAACAAAATATGCCGGCGATGGAATCCGATTGAGTTGGAAAGGTCAAGGTAGATTAGTTTCGGACCATATTTAATGATCGCCAGTTCCCATGCCGAACTTGAGATGATAATCATGGTGTGGCAGGTGTAAATTTGATTGAGATACTTACCTTTTAGTATTGTTCTGCATTCGATAAGTTTGGAGTTAAGTATGAATTTAGATGACTTACCTTTTGTATTGAAAAAGATGTTAGAAAAATAAAAATAAGTTTGGAGTTGATATTAGATTAAGTATCTTTTGTATTGAAGAAGATGTCAGTTAGAAAAATAAAGTTGAATGACATCTAAACGTTTGATGAGTACTTACTTTATTTACTGCAACATGTTGCCCCTGAAATTATTACTATTTACATTTGGTTTGGTCTAACTAACTCCAAGAGTTAAATTTTTTTATGCATGCCTTAAGGCTTGGGCACACCAAAAGCAGTTGCAGTGCGGTAGCAGTGCCTACCGGCTCCGCCACTGCGCCGCGCACGCACTGCTCTTCTACAAAACTTTTGGACGGGAGCAGCGCAGGCGCGGGGCGGTGGCAGCGCAGGCGCGGGGCGGCCGCAGTGAGTACACGTTGTATTACTACGTCCGCCATATTGATAAGTCACACCAAAGCAGTTGAGCGGGACAGACGCAGCGCAGGTCGTAAACGGTTGTGATTTTTTACAACTTTATCATGGAAACGAATGAAAAATTGATTAGTTGGTGAGGAAATATAAATGTTTATATGATATAAAAGACAAATATTATAGAAATACGGTTCGCAAGATGCGACTACCTTCAAAAGATTCTAATTCCCGACATAGACGATGGTACTCCCCATATTCTTCTCTTCTCTTATATTGGGCTTGGGCACACCAAAAGCAGGACAGGCGCAGCACGGTAGCAGGGCAGGTCAGTTGCGCCGCGGTTCATGTCACACCAGAAGCATGAGCAGTCAGAGAGCAGTTTGAAGGCTATCTTCCCCCATAGTCGCATCTTGTAAACCGTATTTCGATAATATTGGTCCTTTAAATCATATAAACATTTATATTTTCTCACCAACTCAATAAATTTTTCATTAGTCGCCATGGTAAAGTTGTAAAAAATTACAACCGTTTACGACCTGCGCTGCGTCTGTCCCGCTCAACTGCGTTGGTGTGACTAATCAATATGGCGGACGTAGTAATACAACGCGTACTCACTGCGGCCGCCCCGCGCCTGCGCTGCCACCGCCCCGCGCCTGCGCTGCTCCCGTCCAAAAGTTTTGTAGAAGAGCAGTGCGTGCGCGGCGCAGTAGCGGAGCCGGTAGGATCAGCAGGCCCGCGTTTGTTCAGTGTGACATCCCTCATATAACTACATTATTTACTAACGTAGACGCACTGCTACCGCACTGCAACTGCTTTTGGTGTGCCCAAGCCTTTATCCTTTTTCTAAAATAAAAGCTTTGTCAAAATCGTTTCAGCCGTTATGGAGATCAACCGGAACAAACGGACGATTATTTTTGTATACGTACCATCTATTTCATGGAAATTCAGTAAAATCCCGTTTTTTGACATATTTTTTATTTATTTATTTATGTACACACAAAATACAAAAAAAAAGGAAAATACATAAAAAGAATAGAAGAGCACAAAGGTACTGCTTATTTCATAAAAAATCTCTTCCAGCAGACCTGCGAGAGAGAGAGTTTATTTATTTTTAGAGACGAAATGTTTCCTAACTCAACTTTAACTACTAACCAACAGTTATTAAGTAACTGTAGGCTAAGTAAATATTTGTATCGCACGCAATGGACACTGCAACCCTCGTTCAGCTATTATGCGTAGAGCTGTTTTAGTTTTTACCCGACTACGGCGAAGCCAAAAGGAAGGGTAATGATTTTGGCAGTCTATGTATGTATGTATGTAGGTATGTATGTATGTATGTATGTTCCACCGTAGCGCCTAAAATACTGAACGGATTTTAATAAATGAGGTGTCAATAGATTCGTAAGAATAGCCCGGGTGACATAGGCTATATAAATTTTAAAAATTCTTTTTATGACGGAATTTAAATGTCAAAAACTTACCTCAAAAATATTAAATTGAGATAATCATAACATGTTTGGTATCAAATGAAAGGTCTTGAAGAGCAAAAACCAATATTTTATTCGTAGTCGGGTTTTAGATTTTTAAACTTGTTAAACCGTGTATCGTGATCCATAAGTCACCAACTGTCATTTAGTGCACGAAATACGTGACAATAAGCAGTGTGTTGGACGGATATGCCCAAGGCTACTTTAAGTTTGAGCTATTATATTGTATCCTGTAGCTTTAGACCATTTTGAATACACTGCACACGTCTGCTTTGCTATTCACGCATTCTACCGCGTATTTATATAGTAGAGTAATTTTTTGTTTCTCAACACAAAGTGCAGTTTAGTAAATTAATTATCCGTATTCATACTGATTTCGTTGTGCCTCCAGTAAACTCCAGTTTTTCTGTTAAATGTTAATATTATTTGAATAATTTCTAACTTAAGTGAGAAAAGTTTGGTTTAAAGTCATTAATTTTTTTAAGGCAGAAGTCACTGGAACCTGAGAAAGTCTCAAACCCTAAAATTACTATAGGGACATATTAACCCTGTGATTTTAACCCACATAATTTTCTAAGCAAAACTAGTTCTAAATATAATCAATCTATTACAGATACTTGGACTGGATGAACCTACTATCCTACGACTACCACTCAGCGTTCGAGCCCGCAGTCAACCATCACGCACCCCTGTACCCTCTGGAGGAACCCAACGAGTACAGTGTGGATAACGAGCTTAATATTGTAAGTAAAGAAGAACGTCAATACATTTACATATAGCAGATTAAAATATACGCCACATATTCACAAAAAAGTGTAGATGAAGAAGGAATGCGTGGTTTAGAATCAAAGGCCTTAGACAAGTCAAAAGGTTCAGCCTATAGGCCAAAGACGAATGATGACTAACAAAATATTTATATTTGAGAGAGTACTTTATAAGTACTTTGGCTTTTGTAAAGCATTTATGGAATGCAATAAATAAATGAATGATTGAGCGATGTTTCATTCCGCTGATAAATTACATAATCATTTCTATGAGCGTTCATAGCTCTACTCTTTTCGATCGTTCCGTTTTCGAGTGCCGAACTTCAACATCGTTGGATCGGTTCAATCAACATGCTTTTATTTCAATATGCAAGCTTTGTGGTTGACAATACTGCCAAACATAGCTCAGCCAGTCACCGGCAGTCTTAAACGGGCCGACTCTCGGAAACCGGTCGAACCTTCTTTCAATCAGATCAGCTTATTGTAGACGGCTACTAGACGTAGGCATTTTGAAATGTCTTCACGATTTGACCTTAAAAGACCGGTAGCCATACAATGTGGCACCAAGGTCAACGGCATTGTAATGTGTAAGCACTCACTGCACTGCTACCAGTTAAAGATTGGTATCTGAAAGCCTGATAAAGAAATACGCAGTCAATAATTTGATTTTGGTTACACTTACGGTTACATGTTTTTCTTACATCTTTCAGTAAAATTACAACAGTCAGTCCATCAATAACTTGACATGAGATGACTAATAACAAGAACTGACTATGGAATAAGTTCTCAAATAGTAACCTTTTCTTCATAATCGTCACCCATCACTAAGGGCCTGTCCTTAAAAAGGGGCAGATGTGAAATGTAGAACATACATTCGCCGTTAATGGGAGAGGATGGCATACATGGATGGGATGGCCCATTTATTTTGATCCATAGGCCCTGAGACCAGAGACACTAGTAATAGTATGGACTCTGCTGAAGCTTAAGAACCACCCGGTAGAGTGACTAGCTGCAGGTTAAATTAACAACGGATTTTATACATTCCCAAGTGTGTATAGACAGACTTCTTCTTACGCTACTTTTTTCACCATATTCCATAATCCTCTTCTATTCCAGGACTACACGATCAAGTTCTACATCGAGGCCGGCGCTGATCCTTCCAAGCTGGTGTTAGGTATACCGACGTACGGACGCTCCTACACGCTGTTCAACCCTGATGCCGTGGAGATTGGTTCTCCTGCTGACGGTCCTGGAGAACAGGGAGACGCTACCAGGGAGAAGGGATACTTGGCTTATTATGAGGTAAGAAATAGTACTTTATTACTCCTAAAAATGCTGCATTTATGGCAGTTGAATGTAGGAAATTTTGTTAAAATCCTGCGCTATTCTTTTCTGATTAATTTCCCTGCGGGATCCAAGACAGTTAAATTGTTTCTCTGCGACTTCGTCGAGCTTCATTGTCTCGGCGCTTTTCTGGTGGTCGCCACTGTTGATTCACTGGCTGGTTGACTGGCCTGTTGGTCTAGTGGTTAGTGACCCTAACTGCTATGCCGGAGGTCGTGGGTTCGATTCCCACCCAGGACAAATGTTTGTGTGATGAGCACGATCATTTGTTCTGTGTCTGGGTGTAATTTATCTATAATATGTATGTATTTAGAAATATATAAGTATGTTTATCAGTTGTCTAGTGCCCATAACACAAGCTCTGCTTAGCTTGGGACTAGATAGCGTTGTGTGATAGTTGTGGAATATTATTATATTATATTATTATTCAGACTTTCATGTTGCAGCGGTTTGGGAATAGTGTGGCGCGCTAATGGTAGTAAAGACTTAAAGAGGCATCCACTTAGCTGACCATGGCATCGCCGTGTTCCAATGTTTCTGCGACTAAAAAAGTTCCAATATTGATTAACGAGACTGATAAATGCAAGACAAACAACACATTAACCACTTGTCATGGAACGACATTCTAACAATAGATTGTGGACACGACCGTTATGATATACGATTCGTCACTACAATTCTATGTCGGGTTGCAATGTCAGGCTCTTTTCATTTGTACTGTAGACCAGGCCAAAATGTTGACAAAAGCAATCCACTTGTTACTACTTCTGTGACTATAATCCACCACGGGGGCTCAGTCACATGTCTTCGATTTTTCGGTTCTAGGACATGTAATAAGGTCGGCATTATACAAACATCCGAAATTCTCTGTTGACAATCCTTTACTAAAAACATTTAATTCTACTTTTTTCAGATCTGCGAATCCCTAAACAAAAAAACCAAGAAGAAGCGCCGACAGGCATCTGAGGAAGATTCCGAGGAATATTCCGAAGAGGAGGAAGAAGATGAAGAATGGACGGTGATGCACCCCAACCCTGACGCGATGGGTCCCGTCGCCTTCAAGGGCAACCAGTGGGTCGGCTACGATGACGTGGATATTGTCAGGAAGAAGGCTGAATATGTCGCTGAGAATGGACTTGGAGGTTTGTAGACTTTATTAGGCTACGAATCCCGAATGTACTTTTTAAAAACAATAGTACAATCCTGCACAACTGCATGATCATCATCATTCACAGCCTGAATTTACCCGTTGCTGGGTATAGGCCTCTCTTTTCTTGTTTCAATCTCCACGTTCCTGTGACAACTGTGTACTTCAGTTGAATAAATATTGCTCTTTTCGTATGCTTTTATTCGTAGATGTAGATGGATGGACCACAAATTGTTTTGCAGTTTGAAATATGAGAAGTTCCAGTGAAAACAGATTTTGAAGATTAAAGAAACTTGAATTGGTATCCAGCATGCTAAAATTGGAGATTTAACTTAAGTTTAGCCATCATGTTGCACTGTTATGCTAAAACAAAACATTTTTTCTATTCCAGGTATCATGTTCTGGTCTATCGACAACGATGACTTCCGCGGCACGTGTCACGGCAAGCCCTACCCACTCATTGAAGCTGCCAAGGAATCCTACTTCGCTAAAATTGGGTGAGCACTTGTATTAAATTGACATACGCCTCGTTCAAAACTGTAATTCAGTTTGCCGACCATTTAGGCCCAACGCACACTGGTGGAGGCGCGGCGAAGATACTGAGAATAAATCAATTTAAAATAAATAAAAAGAGAAGTCCTGACTGACTGACTGACTGACTCATCAACGCCCAGCCCAAACCCTTGGACCTAGAAAGCTGAAATTTTGCACAGAGGTTCCCTTTATAATGTAAACAAGGAATAAGGAAGGATTTTTCGAAATTCAACCCCTAAGGTATTTAAATAGGGGATGAAAGTTTGTATGGAAAATCGACATTTTCACGCGGGCGAAGCCGCTGGCAAAAGCTAGTTTAAAATAAACCTTAACTCCTATGACATGCGGTTGAAAACGGCATGCAAAGCGAGACGCGCGCGGTCAGCCGTCAAGCTGCCACGAGAGCAGACAAGAACCGCGCTTGGCCGCGCCGAGTTAAGGTTCATTTTAAATTGATTTATTCTCAGTATCTTCGCCGCGCCTCCGCCGGTGTGCGTTGGGCCTTAAGCGTGAGGTAGCACGTGTATTGTTAAGGTCAGATAGGAGGTAAAATATTGGTATTCCCAATATGGTTGGAAAATGGCTAGGCTGATGATGGTGATTTCCTCTGCAATAGCATCCTCGGCAGATGATGATGATGACTGTCTGAATTAGTCTAGATTTCTAGAATATAGCCATTAATTATTCTTTTCTAAAGGTTGTGCTACGCGTGCTGGTCCTTCAAAATCAATTATGATCTTTTTCCCATTGCTGAAACTTATACAGATGTCTGTATTTCCTGAAGCAACTTCTTTATAACTCTACGTAAAACAAGTAAATAATGTTTCCTAGTAAATAAAAATGGCCCCTTCCCCAACAGATCTACTGACGTTAGAGAGAAGGTACAGACCAGCACCAGGAGGAAGAGCAGACCGAGGAGTTCCACCACTACGACCACCACGCCTAAACCAGCATCTAAGTAAGTTGTTGCTATTGTTGATAGAAGGATCCTTATTTTAAACTAATGGTATTTTCTACCTACAAAACCAGTGCATTGGCAATCTGTTGGTTATGGCGCCGACCCACAAGTTAAAGTCTGTTGTGGTGTAACAAAGGGGCAGTCCTTATCGCCCTCATTTTATTTTGACCCAGTCCGATCCCCTATTAGGGGATCGGACTGGGTCAAAATAAAATGATTCTGTTTAGTCCGTAAGTTAGATTATCGAAAAATATTGAATACGTGTTTTTTGTTTTATCAAATCAATAAAAAATGACGAAGATAAAACGCGTCAAAGATCTTGGAGTGGGGCTTGAAACGTCACTTGTGTCGTCAAAATGTACTATCATATGACGTCACACGAGTTTTCGAAGCACTGTATCGTCTTCATTTTAAGTTTACGTGAAAAAAGAAAAAATACGTGTCCAATAATTTTTGGAAATCTATCTGACGGACTAATTAGTTTTTTTTTGTCCGATCCCCTATTGTGACGTGAGCACGTTTAAGTACTTACATATTGGTGTCTTTTGGGTCAAGTCGTTCCATCGCCCTCCTCATATCTGTCCTGATGACAACTTTGAGGTTATAAGAGTAGGTCCACTTATTTTTTTTTAAAGCACAGCTTTTGGTCGGTGACTTATAAAAGAGTAATATCCGACCACCTCAATAAAAAAGGGTAAATGGTATTGATAAGAGTGCCATAAAATATTTCCAACTTACTATAAATGTAAACTTGTAACAGGAGCAACAGACGCAAGCCAGCAACCACCAGCGTGTCCAGCACCACTCCAACCTGGAACATCATCACTCCGGAACCACCGACCACTCCCGATCCCGGATCAGGTACTGTGATTGTTCTTCTTTGACCTGTGAAGAGCCCAATTTTCTTGGATCAGCCTCGTGCCTACTTGTCAAGTTGAATTCAGAAGTTGCTATACTTTGTATTTACCGCTCCCCCTCAAACGACAACATTTACTCGTTCCTTACGGCACTTAATAACCTTATCCCAACTCTCACTTCTTATAAATCGGTTATCATCACCGGAGACATAAACTTGGATATCAAGCCTGAATCTCAAGATCCACGAGCCCACGAATATCTCAACACTCTGGCGTATCACGGATTTCTACCAGCTCACACACATCCGACAAGAGGCAAAAATTGCCTAGACCACATTATGGTTCGATCCACAGGTACGATTCTTACTTTGGTCTACGAGACAGCGGTAACAGATCACTGTTCTTCCCTTTTGTGTGTAAAGACTCAAAATAAAAAAGCAGAATTTACCGCTATAAAAATGATATCTAAAGTGGACTATGATGCGCTTGATAAAATTATTAGAAGCCTGGACTTTACTCCCCTCTTTCTAATGTCGGACCCAGACAACGCTTTAGACAAACTCACGCAAATAATGAAAAATGCCATAAATGAATGCACGACATCTGTCAAAGCTCCTGCACGTAAAAGGATATTGAAACCGTGGATTACTCCAGGCTTGCTGCGTTGTATCCGGAACCGAGATTCTCTCCACAAAAAAGTTAGGCAGTCACCAGACAATCAAACTCTACTTATCACCTATAAGCGATACAGAAATTTCTGCACAAATCTTTTGAAAAAAATTAAAAGAAAATTTGATTCTGAAGAATTAAATAAGGCACAACACAACCCTAAAAAACTATGGGACTCAATAAAATCCATCACTAATTCACAGAAAAATAGGAACTCTTCTAACCAACTGTTAACTCATTCTAATTCGCCCAGGCAGTCTTGCAATGTTGTAAACGAATTCTTTGTGAACGTTGGGAAGGAACTCGCAGAAAATATTGAGACCACCCTAACACACTTAACACCCCCCCAATCTACAAAGTTCGATAAATCGTTCGTTTTGGAACAGACGGATCCTGACGAGGTTGTAAGTACCATTAACCAACTAAGGGTTAATGCTGCTACTGGTTGGGATGGCATATCTCAAGCCTTTCTGAGGAGGTACGCACGGACCCTTGCACCTATATTATGCCACATCTTCAACCTTTGCTTTCAATCAGCTATCTTCCCATCTTCTTTTAAAAGAGCAATTATTCATCCAATCTTCAAGGGTGGTGACGGAGCCCTACCAAACAGCTACCGCCCAATAGCTGTTCTTAGTGCACTGTCTAAAGTGCTTGAACGCCTCTTAAACAAGCGTTTAGTCACATATCTCGAACACTTCAAACTGTTATCACCCCACCAGTTTGGCTTTCGTAGGAACAAATCCACTTGTGATGCAGTCCATACGTTAATTGACAATATAGTAAAAAACTTAAATGCTAACAAGAAGGTCCTCACCATATTTTTAGATCTTGCGAAAGCATTTGACACCGTTCCCGTCTCCACTCTTTTACTCAAGCTTGAAAGTCTAGGTGTCAGAGGGTCCTCACTTGACCTCTTCAGGAGTTATCTAACTAATCGCTCGCAGTGTGTGGCTATTGGTAACTACAGGAGTGAAGAACTACCCATTCACTATGGCGTACCTCAGGGTAGCATTCTGGGGCCAACCCTCTTTCTTGTGTTTATCAACGATCTCTGTAATCTTTCAATTCCAAATGCTGCTGTAGTTTCTTTTGCAGACGATACTGCCATCACTTTTACCGCCAATTCATGGCTGGAACTCCAAGTTACCGCGCAGGAGGGTTTCAATTCCACCTTGAGGTGGCTTTCCTCTCATACCCTTACTCTTAATGCCAACAAAACCAACTTCGTCACTTTTTCAATGACTAACATCTCCCAGCCTAAATCCACAATCTCTATAAAAGCCCATTCGTGTCCCACACAAAGTCAACATGTTTGTCAATGTCCCACCTTAACCTCAGTAGAACAGGTTAAATATCTTGGTATAGTTCTAGACAAAAACCTTAATTTCAAATATCATATTAACACCCTCGCTGGTCGCGTGCGAAAGTTAATTTACATTTTTAAAACCCTGCGTCACGTGGCCAACCAGTTCATCATTCGAAACGTTTACTTTGCAATTTGTCAGTCCATCTTAATCTACTGTATCTCTTGTTGGGGTGGTGCTGCAAAGACCATACTTAAGCCTCTGGAGGTCGCACACAGAGCTATTTTGAAAGTTGCTACATTCCGACCGATCCTTTTCCCAACTGTGGAGCTATATCAATCCTGTAACGTACTCAAACAATATATTTTACATATAATCCTTCTGCAACACCGACGTACGCCATTTAAAAAAAAAAGACGGGTTGCACTCCGGGAGTGCCGGCAGAAGTGAAAACTTGATTATTAACGTTGAGCATGTTTGATATTTTGGAATGGTTAGGGAATAATTTTGCACCAATTGCTTTAACAGTATAAAAGTACTATCATTTATGTGGTAGAATACAATATTGATTTATTGCGCTATCGTACACAAACATGACAATTTATATTACATTAAAAATTTAACACTTTAAAACTATTACAATTATTTTACATTAAAAAGTTTATCTCTCCGAAAAATCAACTTTCATCCATAATTTCAACGACTTTTTCACTATCATCATTACCAGAACTATCATCGCCAATCTCTAAAACTGATACGATAGGTTTATGGTAGCTGAAGTAAGAAACGAACAGTTTTGATTCGAACCTATTTAAATGTCTAATAAAGACCGCATCAATAGTAGTTTTGTATTTCGTTGTGCTAAGATTGCGATCATTCGACATAGTTAAACCAAATTCATTATTTAAAAATTCAATTATTCCGCCATAACTATGCTAACCCATTTATTTTGTCTTTCCCTGTCCTCCGATCGGAACTCCGATTGGTAGGAGGAGCGGGAATATTTTTTCCCATGCCTCCGATTAAGCATCATAAAAACATTGTACAGTCTAGTTCAAAATAAATTATTTTTGTATTTTATTGACTGTACAGTCGACATCGTTAACGTTCAGGGTCAAAATGTCCAACTCCCACACGACTAGTCTAAGATCGATAGTTTCCGAGATATAGCCGTTTCAATTTTGACAGCTGTCATCCGAAATGTAGATCTCATTGAGATCTATCACTTGTCCCTACACACAACTAGTCTAAGGTCGATAGTTTCCGAGATATAGCTGTTTCAATTTTGACAGCTGTCATCCGAAATGTAGATCTCATTGAGACCTATCACTTGTCCCTACACACAACTAGTCTAAGGTCGATAGTTTCCGAGATATAGCCGTTTCAATTTTGACAGCTGTCATCTGAAATGTAGATCTCAGAGACCTATCACTTGTCCCTACACACAACTAGTCTAAGGTCGATAGTTTCCGAGATATAGCCGTTTCAATTTTGACAGCTGTCATCCGAAATGTAGATCTCATTGAGACCTATCACTTGTCCCTACACACAACTAGTCTTAGGTCGATAGTTTCCGAGATATAGCCGTTTCAATTTTGACAGCTGTCATCCGAAATGTAGATCTCATTGAGACCTATCACTTGTCCCTACACACAACTAGTCTAAGGTCGATAGTTTCCGAGATATAGCTGTTTCAATTTTGACAGCTGTCATCCGAAATGTAGATCTCATTGAGACCTATCACTTGTCCCTACACACAACTAGTCTAAGGTCGATAGTTTCCGAGATATAGCCGTTTCAATTTTGACAGCTGTCATCTGAAATGTAGATCTCATTGAGACCTATCACTTGTCCCTACACACAACTAGTCTAAGGTCGATAGTTTCCGAGATATAGCCGTTTCAATTTTGACAGCTGTCATCCGAAATGTAGATCTCATTGAGACCTATCAATTGTCCCTACACACAACTAGTCTAAGGTCGATAGTTTCCGAGATATAGCTGTTTCAATTTTGACAGCTGTCATCATTATTATTATTATTATTAATTATTATTATTATTAATTATATTATTATTATTAATAATTTTATTATTATTATTATTATTATTAATTATATTATTATTAATAATTATTATTATTATTATTAAGCGCCCTGCGCTGCCTAAACGAAACAGTAGGCCCAGGCATACATTTTCGCCGCGCCGTAGAGAGGGGATAGCTGTCTACTCTCCATCCGTCTTACGCTTTTTCGATCAGGGTCACGTGGTCACGTGTCCTGACGCGAGTTTAAGATTTTATACCCATCACAGAACAATTTCCCAAAGTGCTCAACGCCGCTAAAGAAGTTTTCACTTCAAAAATCTCCAAACGCCGCAAAGACCTAATCTGCACAATTCCACCGTCACGCACAGCTTTCACAAAAAAATTTGCTCACTATCTTGGCCCATCTCTCTACAATAAAATTAACGCAAAAATTCCCGTTTACGGCTTAACAAACTTTAATTGCAAAAAAACTGTTCGCACCTTCCTTCTAAACCTAAACTATGACGTAACCGAAGAATTCCTGAAAAAGTAATCACTTTAAAACATACACACATCACACACCACACTAATTTAACGATAAAAACTCACCACACTAACAATATACACACCACACTAACAATATACACATACACACCACTTTAAAACACTGAACTATTTTTTATATTGATTTCTGATTTTGATTTTAAATTTACTAAATCTGTTCTTTTTAGAGTCTAAATGTTTTTTTTTGTTGTATAAGAACCTATTTTGTCGCTGTTTAATGACTACTATATGTCTACATATTAAACACTTGCTATATTATTATTATACATCATCCATATGTGTCGGGAATCACAACTGTTTCTCCTGAACACAGGTTACTTTGTAATCTCTCCAGGAGAGCAGTGCGGCACCCACTAGCTAGCTAGAATAAGAAAATGTATGTTTGTGTTTTATCTTGTACATTGCCATGTAATCTAGCCATAGTCATAGTTGAACAATAAACATTATTATTATTATTATCTTTTCATAGTTCGGATATAACATTAGCCACGTACGCCTCGCGCGCGAGGCAGAACCGGGCGTATGCAGCGCGACACGATCATTTTAATTTTTTCATTGTTTTCCTCGGGCGAGGCACGTCCTGACCGACCGCATGAATTGCCTCGAGCGCTTGCCTCGCGAGGCTACGCGCTCAGTCAGTACGGCTTATCTGGTAGTGTATGGATTGTAGTGTAAATGTATATAGTTTAGTGTGTGTGTGTGTAGTAGTGTATGTGTGTAGCACTATTTTAGTTTGATTTATGGTCTCAAAGATACTGTGATTAATTGATTATGAATTCATGTTTTTTTGTTCTTTTGCCGTATTGAATATCTAAGTAACCTCATACAAATGATATTTGTGTAATGTAATATCGATATAGTTTCTGATGTTATTGTTTTTCTTCCAGACTTCAAGTGTACCGACGAAGGCTTCTACCCTCACCCACGTGACTGCAAGAAGTACTTCTGGTGTCTCGACTCCGGACCTTCTAACCTTGGAATTGTTGCTCATTCGTTCACTTGTCCTTCTGGTAAGACCACCCATTGTTTCTAACTTGGCAATCCTTACTAAATAAATGCGGACACGAATTTGGAACACAAATAGTCAAGAGTCTGAGAAAGGATATAGGGTACTTTTTAGCGCGAAAAAAGGGTTGTAAGGGGTTGAAACCCTCCCGTCGGGGCTGTGGATATCGAAAGGTTACCGCGGCTCCGACACAAGGGCGAAGAAGAAGGAACATGGGTTGGTTTTTAGTCAGTAGAAGTCTGACACTCCCCTTCGCTCTGCCCAAGAGCGGGGGGGGGGGGGGGGGTTATTCGATGATTTTCCACCCACCAAAAAAAAAAAAAATGAAAATATTACTTTTCGTCGCGATAATCGACATCGGTCGCGATAACCGACATCCACGCGGACGAAGCCGCGGGCATCAGCTAGTTTATCATAAAATAGATAATGATATATTACCGAATAAATATTAGCGTTTGTCTATGTGTGTATGTAAACAAGGGCGAGAATTTGACGGGCCGCATTTGACACTTATCGGTTTCAATATAAAAGAAAGAAAAAAAATCTACGCATTTTAGTTATATTTACCTCCTAGGATTTAACGAGCATGCAAAACGACAGCCTGTATACTCAAAAATAAAATACCTTCGAGTACTGCAAATACTAATCTTACTTTTCTTTTGGTACCTACATGGATAGCTTAACTTATTGTTTCTTTAATTTTTATTTTTACTCACGTAAAAGCGTGAAGCATGTAAACGATTGGATTGCTAATAATCCTTTATGCATCATCTTTTTTTACTTGAATAAAATATATACTACACTACAAACTATATCCACAAATAAAATTCCAACTCACCTCTTCATCCCCAGGCCTCTTCTTCAACAAGGCAGCGGACTCCTGCGACTTCGCCCGCAACGTGCTCTGTAAGATCAAGGACCCCCCCACCACGCGCGCTCCCACCACGAAGGCTGTCACCACCACCACCACCACGACCACAACTAGGAAACCCATCAGACTCAGCACCAAGAGCTCCTCGCAGTTCAGGACTACTTCGAGTACTACTCCTGAGCCTGAGGTGAGTGATGTCAAATCGACATTGGTCGAAGGTGTTAACGATTTTTTTTAAATTTGTTATCGAGTAATATAATTTCTTTGATAATAAATAAAATATCATAAAGTAACTTAAAAATAAACTAAACTAAAAATAAACTAAACTAAAAATGGCGCCAAAGAACTCCTCCTCTGCTGTCAACTGGTAATGTCCCAAAGACACTGGTGGCTTTACCATATTGTATAGCAACGCTAAGCCTCTGAACAAGGTAAAAACCAGCCCTTGGGTCACGGGAATTGTCAACTAAGCATTTGGAAAATTCGTTGAAAAGACTGTGAGCACTCGGTCTCCGCGGTCCTATAGATTCTACCCCAGCAATATAATGATCAATACTACTAATTGAATAATTAAAAGGAATTAATTAGGCGGTAGCCAACTCAGAGCCTTAGCTTCAGAAGTTTTCAAATACCTAATTTGTGTCCTGTCTAGACAAAGGAAAGAATTTTAAAAGTCTAGACAAACGTATAATAGACTTGACTGTGAATTATAACCTCTTTGAAAGAGGTCACAGGGATCATGAAGCCATAAATGTAAAACATTTGTGTTTATATTGTTTAGGAAGAAGAATACGAAGACGAATCTCGTGAGGAGCCAACTGATGAAGATGCAGAGGATCCCAGAGTTTTGAAGGAACTGATTGATCTTATCAAAAAAGTTGGTGAGTACAAGACGTTACAGATAAATTTATACTTTACAATGTACATAATTGACGAAGGAAAACTCAAAACACCAACAAAATGAAAACACTTGAACTTTTAGTTTATGACAATAATAGTTTAGGATAATTTTGATTAAGATTTAGTCCCTTATTCAACTTTTTTACCAGCAATATTAAATATTTAAATTTTCACTTTTTAGGCGGTATCGAACAGTTGGAGAAACAGCTCCATTTCGGCGAGAACAACCAGGCTAGCACAGACGGAGGCATCACCACCACACCATCGCCTTACAAGAAGAAGTTGTACCAGAAAGTATTGGAGAGGACACGTGGACAGAACAGGTACTTATTTTATGAAATTAAATCAGTAGGAATAAGTGTAAAAAGAAGACGCACGGGTTTTTTTTTAGAAATGGGCTAGCTCTTAACCTCAATCTTGCCCTAAGGGCAGAGATGAGGTCGACGAAGGAACGGTTTAGGCGCAAAATGCCAAATTCTCAAAATGGCAACAGAGTCGCAAAAGGACAAATTCTCAAAATGGACAATTCTCAAAAAGCCAAAGCTTACCCTGAAGAAGCCTATTTTCATCGGGCTCGAGAGAAAATAGAAACATTGGAGGGAGACCTTTGCCCAGGAGTGGGACAAAGAAGGCTAGGAAAAAAAATCTAGAAGCATCGGGAGTTCAATTGGAGAGGCTTAGGTATTCTTTCATTCTTTAAATAGTGTGGTTAGTGCCTATATGTGGTATCAGAGTTTTTATGCTGCCCATGGACCTCCATGGACCATGGACTTGATTTGACATGCTGTCGAGAAATATCTCTTTGAGTGGAGATGCATATATTCAACCATGGACAGCTGTAGGCTTATGATGATGATGATGAAGTGCAGAAGAAAGTCTTTTTTGTCGAATATGGAACTACTATGGTAAGAAAGAAAATAATAAAATACTGTCTTCTTCAGATACACTGGACCTAACAGCATCCTCGAAAGTTCTGGACAGAACAGCCGGCGAGGACCACAGAATGCTGGAATAGAACCATCAAGTGATAAGGACAAGGTTATAAGGAAGGACCGACCACAGTAAGTAACTAACTGCCTTTTTTTGTAGGATAGGAAATCAAGAAATGACTCCTCCCGCTCTAGGCAGAACGGTAGGGAGTGTCAGACTTCTACTGACTATAAACCACCCATGTTCCTTCTTAGCCCTTTGTGTCGCAGCCGCGGTATCTCTCAAACAAGCCGCAGCCCCGATGTTAAGTAACTAACTGCCTTACTGCACTTGTTTGCTGCCACTGGTTTACTACGAAAATGAACTAGCTATATTATGTATTACTTCGTCATACTCATAAACTATACCATCACCCAGGTACACAACAATCAACCGTCAACGAGGTTCCAAACCAACTGAAGCAACTCCAGACAGCGAAGAGGATGAAGATGAATCCGAAGAGGAGGTCGATATACAACAGATTCTCAGAGCTAAGTCTGTAGATACAGAGTCCAGAGTGGGAACAACAACCAAACCACTGCAGTATGTAAATATTCGCAGAGCGAGACCTACTACTTCAGATACTGCTGATGATACTGCTTCGAGGTGAGTTGATGTAGTTATAGATACAGCTAGGGTTGATAGGAATGTTAAAATAGGTAAAAACAACGACGACGATTACACACGACGACGATTAGACGTTACAGTGTTCGCCGATTTTCTAAAACAAGATCTGTAAGTTTTTAAACTGACATGGTCACTAACACTATTATTAATAAAAACAAATATCCCGTGTTCAGTATTAATAATAGTACCCTATTTTGGTTAAGTAAATACTTACTTGACGAAATATGGTAGACCCTTTTTTTTTGGTGGGTGGAAAATCATCGAATGACCCCCCCCCCCCCCCCCCGCTCTTGGGCAGAGCGAAGGGGAGTGTCAGACTTCTACTGACTAAAAACCGAACCCATGTTCCTTCTTTGCCCTTGCACCGAGGCCACGTCATCTAGTACAAAAATCCGCGGCCCCGACGGGCATATAATGGTAGACCCCTAAGGGACAGTCTAGTAGAAAAAGTCTTCATTTTTCATCTCAAAAAAATCGGTTGTCTGTAAAATCGGTTTACTGACGATAGTTGAACGTGACAACGTCCTAAGAAAATAAAACAAAACAATTGACACGCCGTTGCTATGGAACGCCTCAAAGCGAGGTAACGCGGTATGACGTCATCTTTTTTCGTGCGTGCAGCCGGCATCGAATTATAAGACATTATCACGTCAAAAACATAATAAACAACAGTTGCAGTGGGCTTATACTATTTGTTTTACAGGAACGCTCTGTTCGAACGCTCAGAGCCTTTTGTTTCGGTATCGGACACACCAAACACGCTGGACATCTTGAGCGCAAGACGAGAAAATCAGCCAGAATACGTCACCATCAGGAGACAGCGACCTACCACTCAGGAGACCACTACTGTGCAGTGAGTATTATTTTACAAGAAAAATAACAATGCAGTCCACATCATAATTGTTCTTAAAAAAACCCTAAATAAAAAAATATGTCCTTAAAAAAAATGTTTTTTCCCAGATACCAAAATTCCGATGAAGAAGAAGAAGAACTCCAGGAAACAGCATTAGAAAGAGAAATATCAACACAACCCCAATATACTTCTATCGTACGGTCTCGCTCCACCTCCCGTCCAGTTGAAGAGCCTAGCTCTGAAGCCCCCGTACTTAAAGTGCGTTCCACTACCGTCGCCACTGAAGAAACCAGTAGCCCTGACCCCACTACTGTCCTTTCTGTCCAAATATCCTCCTTGCTCAATTCCCCGAGCTCTGCCGAAATCGAAACTCCCGAGACTGAAACGCCAGCTCCGACTACTGTAGTCGAAACGACGACCCCAACAACAACCACAACTACAACTACGACCACTACGACTCCAGCACCTCCAAGTATCCCCACTCGACGAACTCTGATCAGACGACGAGGCTCTACCACCCCATCTCCCAGTACAGCAGCCCCATCAAGTACCACCCAGGTGAGTGCCAGGAATTATGCTTTTGTGAGGCGTCGCCGACCTTTGTCTAGGCCTAACGAAATATCTTCGGATTCAGACGATTCTGCTGAAGTTGCGCGTAAAATTAGATCAACTACTCCGGATAGTCGTGAAGTCGATGAGGCGATACCTAGGGAAACTGGCCCGGTCGGTAGGAGGTTTAGAAGTAGGTTCCAATCATCACAAACTGCTCGAAGTGACGACTCTATTCCCGCCGCTGCTTCTCCTGTGTCGAGGGGGTCGTTCAAACCCCAAGTTGTGAACCCTGATGAAGTAATATCTTTGACTCCGATTGACGTGGAACCACAATTCGTTCCAAAACAAGTGTCTAGTTTCAGTACTAGAACTGACAGACGTTTCCGTAGGCCTCTTGCTAGCACTGCCTCTGATACTGATACTGCCTCGATACCTGATAGTGAGGGTTCTGCTGCT
The DNA here is from genome assembly GCA_949316265.1 of Diarsia mendica. Taxonomy (NCBI): domain Eukaryota; kingdom Metazoa; phylum Arthropoda; class Insecta; order Lepidoptera; family Noctuidae; genus Diarsia; species Diarsia mendica. The sequence continues at coordinate 22,394,137 of OX438899.1, forward strand.
ACTGTAGAGACTAGCCGACCAAATCTTCTACCGCGTGGACGAAGCCGCTTCACAGTAGGTACCACAACAGAGCCCACTGACCAACCAACTTCTGTTTCTTTTGCTCAGAGGAGACCAACATTTGCAAGATTCACTCCACGACCTTTTACACGGCCATCGCCATCTTCAACTGCTTCACCTGACGCAGAGGATGATGAAAATACTGAAGCCCCTGAAGAAACTACAACCCCTCAACGAATTGCACCCCGTCTGCCTTTTGGTAGATCTAGGCCAACATCCACCGTATCACCAAGAATCATAGCTAGAAAGTTACCATTCCCGTCTCGTCAATCAACTACACAACAAACCTTGTCCAATGATGATGATGATGACGATGAACCAGAAGGTAGAATTGATGATATTTTACTTTCGGAAAGTGCCAGAGAAGAGAAAGAGCACGAAGACGATGAAGAAGGCGAAGTAACGGAAGAAGCACCTAAACGTAGAGTTATTATTAAGAAATTCAGAACTCCGAGTGCAGGTGATAGTGACAAAGTTCCTACTGAAACAGTTCCTATTGATGATTCTGGTAAAAAGAGGTTCAGAATTATCAGACGTAGGCCAACCTCTACAACTGCCGCTCCTGAACCAGTTGTTATAACTGAAGCACCAACTGCACCTGGCCCTCAGAGGATTCGTAAAATCATTCGTAAGAAACTAAAGCCTGCTGAAGATGGCGTAGAACTTACGGCCAAGTCTGTAGGCTCTCTGAACACTTTCAGAAGCACTACTACTGAAGAACTAAACTACGGAGAAAAGACACGGCCCACTACTACAACTACTGAAACTGTTACAGAACCAATAATTGAAGAAGTAACTGAATTTTACAAAGAGAAGAAAGTGAAAGTAGAATTACAAAGTGAAAACGTAGAAACTAAGGAGGAGGTTACAGAAAAAGTTATAGAAAAAGAAGAAGAAAAACCAGTAGAGCAAGCAGTGGAACAAACAACGGTGGCTGTTAATACTGTGTCTAACGCAAATGATCAAACAGATGAACTTCAAAATACGGAAAACAATCCAGAAACGGTTACAGAAGTCAAATCTGCTGATACTGAAGCAATTATTACTGACAGTGATTCTAAGACTACGGTAGAAATTAAGGAAAGTTCCGATAAGTCTGAAGGCGAAATTAAAATTGAAACAGACTCGCAACCTGCAACGGAAGAAAAACCCGTGGTCACGGTTATATCTGAAGGAAAGTCTGTGGACATTTCAGAAAACAAAAACACTACTGGAACTGAATCAACTGTTACGGAAACTGATGACTCTCAAACAGAAACTACAACTGTCAGCACTACTGTATCGACCACATCAACAATCAGAACAAGGTTACCTTACAGGCCACGTAAGAAGTTATACACACCGTCCACGGAATCTTCTGTACCATCTACCACTAGAGTGTTTAGCCGGAAATACAATCCTGGCGTTTACACAAGTCCTGCGTCTGCAGATAGACCACTGTTCAGACCATCTGGAAGTACCAGGAGACCATTCTCTTCTAAACTATTTACTAGAAAGCCTTTTACACCCAGAACTACTCAAAGATTCGAAGATGACGAAGAATATAACGACGAAGAACTTCTTGAGGAAGACCCAGAATCAGATAATCCGTTCGTATTTGTACCACCAAACCAACTTTTCACACGAAAGCCTGACTCTGAAGAAGAAGGCGAAGAAGCTGCCAATTCTGAGGAGTTGTTAGATGAAGAAGAAGAGGGACATTATGATGAGGAGGCAGTTGATGAGGGTGAAAAACCAACGAAGTTTTCTCTTACAACAAGAAGTCCTGGTTTTAGACCCCGCTTAATAAATTCAAACACATTCAGAACTACTACTTCTACAACAGAACTTCCGAAAAGATTATCAAGTTCTCAAAACAGAACTGGAATCATTACTAGATTTAGCAACAAACCAGCTGTTGATGGTAAAAAGCGAGTGCAGAACTTCCCACCAGGTTACAATTCCCCTGTGGCGGTCCCTAGACCTAAAGATACAGGATCAATTATTATTAGGAATGGAACTCAAGCAGCTGAGACGGAATCGAATGATTTAACAACTACAAACGCTGCAGTTACTGATGAAACCACTACATCATTTGATGATGATTATCTCTCAGTAACTTCTACGACTGACGGTAAAGCACCCACGACATCTGAAGATGCATCTACAACAAATACTGATGAAATGGAAACAGCAACATACGAAATGGAAGTAGACAACAGCACTGATGATTATTTAGAGAGTACAGAAGGCACCACAAGCTATCCTACAACACAAGACATTACTACTATTTCACAAACTGAACCTGAAGTCAAAACGACAATCGTACAAAATACTGTTGTGTACACGATACCTAATACAGAAACAACAACTGAACAAGTACCTACGACTGTCCCCACAACTACTACTACTGAATCATCTCCGCCACCACCGCCTATTATAAAGACACAATTCGACAAGTTATTCTCCATCACAAGAGTTGTTGAGGTAAACTCGAAATTAGATAAACATCATATTAACAAAAATAATGAAACCACTCACATTGAAGAAGGCAAAATCATGGTTGAAAAGAAACCAGTCGTTGATAAAATTGGTGAAGTTAGTAGATTTACTCTTATCAAAATAGTTGAAGATGACATTCCAATATATTTGACTAAATACGGGCACGTATATCCAGTTGAGCACCCACCTGAAAATATTATCCGTATTGACGAGGCAAGAAATGCGAGAGCTTTAGTTGAAACCTACCCTGACTCGCCCAGAGAAAATCTTGTTGCGTCGGAGAGTGTTAACGAAGCCTACAGGCATATCAAGGCAGTATCTGATTCTAAGGCCGATGAAAACAAAGATCATGTGGAACATCTACCCAGCGACGACTTCTTATCTTACGTAAATGAAGAAAACAAAACTGATGAAGAACATGACGGACCACTGTTCGCTTCGTGGCAGTTCGTCCCCGCAGCATACGAAAATGAAAAAGTAAGAGCAGCCAAAAGTTTCCAAATAGTAACACCACGATCAATGCTGACTAACCCATCCACACTATCATTAGAAGGATTATTTAAAACTGAGAACCCACTAATGGCACGTAAAGTAAATGATGATAAAAATCAACCTTTTGTCGTATATTCTGCAGCAGCACCTAGCCAAGAAGACGAAGCTAGCATTGTTAACATAACCCCCTTGAAACCTGAGTCCGGTCGTAGCATTCTTACTTTTGCTAAAGGCCAGGAATTTAACGGAGGTTCTGGTGTTGAAATGGCTACAGTGAAAAATCCGGTAATCAGTATCTCAGTGTTACCGCAAACTGAAAGTTCAACTGTTTCTCCCTCTTCAACGACATCGACTACCATTTCCACAACTACAGCCTCAACGACCACAACAATGGAAATTCAGTCAAGTTCCAGTCCGATCATAGATATGCTGTCAACAACACAAGCTACCACAGAAGTCCCAACAACTACTTCAACTGAAGCACCTGCAACAGAAACAGTACCTGAAGAAACGACAACAGTGAAAATATCGCCTGTCGACGCCAAACGGGCCAAATTCGGATTCCCTAGAAGACCAAACTCAAACTTTACTAGACCAAGCGTAGCTCCCAGAACATTTAAGAAAATAAACGCGACTGTATCATCCAATTTATACCAAAAAGCAAACAAAACCGCTTTTAGTCCGTCCAAATCACGTTTCAGTGCAAACAGAGTTCAAAATGTACCAGTAGATATTCAAAAGAAAAACAACTCTCCCAAAGTAGTTATTAAGACCTTCACTACAGCTAAAACATACACTACAGAAAGCCCAAAGACGACAACAGAAAGAAAAATCTATTTTAAACCAATCAGACCCAATTTTAGACCAGCCTTCTACCCAAGAAAAACAACAACACCTCCCGTCACCGGTGACACTTAAAAGTCCAGCTGAATCTAGTTCTTACTAGATTTATGCGGCTCCCACTGGTAGGATCCGGTTTCTCTGGCCATAATAACATGAACGACTGATATAATTTGTATAATTGGTTTATAATAATGCAGACACGTTTCGTCCGAATCCGAAAATATGACCGTTATAAAAATGCAAAGTTTTAAAATTGTCATTCGTTAATCTTTCAAGGCATTATATTTTAACATGATAATTTTGAAAATACTCTTTTATACTGATGGGATAACTTGTATATATAGGTACACAACATCTTATAGTCATATTTCTTAGAGATTTTAATAGCTTTAATAATATTCTAGGTTTTAATGAAAGTTTTATTGTACCAAATAATTGTATTTATTAGTTCGTTTTGGTAGAAGAGACTTTCACTTTACAAAATGTCATAGGTTATGATTAGATTACACTTATTTAAAGGTTTTATTATTATATTAATAATTATTAATCGTTACCATTAAATGTACATATGGATGGTTAGGATTGGGATGTTTTTTTGTAATAATGTGAATGAAATATTGTAACATTCAAAGAAAAAGGTTTGTAATAAAGTATTAGAATTTATTTCTTATCTTATTTTAATTGTAACACTATTATCGGACATATTTTGTGCTCGCACCCCTTTTACCAACAGAGTCGTCACAATATCTTTTTAATTTAAAACACGTAAATTAGCACAAATTGATACTTTTTTTTATCGTGTTTGTGCTCAATCAAGAATGGGATTCACAGGTAAGTGCTTATTTCTATATTATTTTTAGTTTATGTTACAGTGTTGGCAATTTGGCATCTATTAGTACATACAGAAATTGATAACTTTTTATAGTGAAATGGTAATTGCAAGTAGAATTAAAAAATACTGCGTCCGCAAACATCATTCTGTACTTTCAGCTCTAACAATCTTGAACTATTTAGGCTGAGTTGCACCAAAAAAGTAGTTAAAGTTAAAGTTTGTGTCAAATGACACGTCAAACAAACATCGAAACTTCAGTTCACAGCCTTGTTGAATTGAGTTACTACCGCGCTTTTTGTAACAAATCTATTTTCATTAGGTAAGTAATTAGACAAATTAGTTCCTAGAATCAACGAATACTTTTCGCAAACCTTTTTACCTGTCTATTACAGTAATCGGTGTTTTTATCTTCACCTTTTAAAGGTGCATTGTGCTATTTCTTACCGTGTTCAGAACAATAGTTGTCTATTATTGAAAGACAATCGACTCTCATAGTCAAAAGGTTTTCTCAGTGTCGTGTCAAAATACACGGTGGTGTGGACATTTCATTAGAATTTGCGCATCGAAGCTAAAAAAAAGTATTAAAAACCTAAAAATGAACTTATACTAATATATTCATGTTAAACACATACACCACCCTTTACATACGAAGTTTCCTCCGTGCCTCGGAAATCACTTTTAGCCTTTGCCTCGTTGGCCCCAGCTTTTATTTGTACATCTTTGGCAGTTAGTGGCCCGAAAGTCTGACAACCAGTCTTACCGAGGGGTATCGTATTACCCCGTACTAACTGGGTATTGGACGTCCGATAGGCAGTCATCTAAAATACTGGTATTCAGCCGCGTCCGGTTAGACTTCAACTAGATATATGATGATTAAAGAGAAACAGAAATATTCTTATGAAATCTTTATTGCAAACATATAAAAAAGGTTACAGGAAAAAAAGATCGGAATTTGCTGACACTTAATCTGTGTCAATCAGTTTACAAACAACTGGATGTCTAAATTAAAACTATTACTGAAACTAAACTGCATATTTATCAGTGCATAAACGAAGTGATTTATTATCCTTTCTAAGTGCAGTAAACATTGCAATTTTCAACATTATAAACGTATCTATTCTCATTTGTTGTTAGGCAACAGTATTATGTGTGTGCTCAAACCACAGGTGCCCAAATTAGCACTTGTCTGCAATGGAATGTAGAGCACTACTTGGGGATATTTTAGCGTGTACCAAATTCTGGTTCGTGTCCACTTGTTCTACTGAACAATTTGTTCTACGTTTGAACTAATGGGAATATTGTTTTCCACTAGCCATACGATTTCAGGTGATACAAGATCGTAAAACTAGTGGGCCAAAAATTCACATTTGTTCTAACGATCCTGTTACAAAAAACACATTAAAATAAAACTAATGTTTATTGTCATAGTACTTAATTTTGACATAGGTCGTACATTCAAAAATATGCAAAATTTGCACCAATAGTGCTGACAACTTGGTTTTTCAAATGTTTACCAACAGTGCGCTCTCATCACTCTCATTCAAGTGCCAACAGATTCTTGTAGCATTGTGCACAGACTTTCAATTAATTTACAAGTAGGTAGGTACTTCTTGTTACTTATCATTCATAGCTATTCTGTCTATTCTGTGGGTCTGTTAGAATGCTTTGCCATTCCAATCTGCAGTTGCTCATTACATTATTTCTCAATGATTCTTAAATTAAATCTGTAGGCTTGATGCGTGCGAAGACAAGCTGATTTTCTGATGGTCTGATAAAGTTTCTGATTGATTTATCTACTGTCAAATCTTACGTTGTGAATGTTTGACAGAACTTACAATTAGGGCTTTCAATACCGGTATTACGGGATCCCGTAATACCGTGATCCCGGACAAATATGGGTCATTTTCAATACCGGTATTGAAGCCCTCAATACCGTGATCACGGTATTGCAAGCATTACATGTATTATCGTAAATTAAATTCCATTTTTAAAATATAATAATGAAACACGAAACATATAAAGAGACAGTGAGACAATGCCTGATAATGAACAAGATATGACCATAGAAGAACCTTCTACTTCATTGAATTCGAGCAGTGGAAATGATATCGGGAGACTGGAAATCGTCAAACCTGCGCGGTTTCGCTTCGTCTTCAAGGACCCACCAAGCAGACCCACCGGTGGGTCTCCGAATACTGATGTGTCTCCCAAGACCTACTGACTGGTAGGATCAGAGGACCCACTAGTAGGTCTTGGGAGACACATCAGTATTCGGAGACCCACCAGTGGGTCTGCTTGGTGGGTCCTTGAAGACGAAGTGCGTTGACGATTTCCAGCCTCCCGAACGAACCAGATTCCGAAAAGGCTTTAGTACCGTAGACAGCATACCTACATACGCTGCGTGGTTATGTGGCTGGATGTCATACAAGAGACCGAAGAGTATAACCTGCCTCTCTGATTAGCGGTTGTGGACTACGAGAAACCCTTTAATTCGACCGAGACTTGGGCCGTACTGCAGTGTCTCCAACGGTGGCAGAAACACCACCATGTCAGTTCGACTTCATGACCAGACCTCGGAACCTTTTTTTGTGTGACAGGGAGACGTCATATCTCCGAAACTGTTCACCCTGCACTGGAGGATACCTTTAAGGTTCTGGATTGAAGATACCTCAGTGAAATGCTCGATGACCGCAGTAGAGCTTCCGAAAGAGTGGGTCTTAAAATAAACATGGACAAAACCAAGGTCATGTTGACTGTCCACGTAACACCCTCACCTATCAAAATCGGAGACTCTACACTCGAAGTTGTGGACGAAGTCTACCTGGATCTAATGATGTAAAATAGGTCCAGTTCGACCAGTCAGTCAGTTCGAACTTCGAGAAAGAGTAGAAATCGTCGTGGTGGGCAGGGCACATTGCTCGCAGAACAGATGGTCAATGGGGCCTAAAAGTTTTGGAGTGGCAACCGCGAACAGAAAGACGTTGTGTTGGAAGGCGTCCAACAAGGTGGAACGATGACCTGGTGAAGGTTGCGGGATCACGCTGAATGCGCCCATAGGACAGGCCACTGCGGCAACACCTGGGGGAGGTCTATACGCCCAGCAGTGGACGTCTTGGTTGAAATGATCATTATTGATGATGTGTGAAAATGAAGGCACGTCCATTCCTACCGGCAGCTTAGAGATATTTACTGTCTGTAATACCTACGAATATTGATGCAGAGCGTGCTTTTTTTTCAATAGGCTATTGTGAATAATGGCTAATAGCTAATTAAGCTATACTTACGTTTCTACAAATATTGATAGGTAGCTATGTTGAGTACATGATACATATCAATAATAATAAAAATCGACTTTTTTGATATTTATTCTTTTCAAACGCTATGTGGAATGCCTTCCTACAAAAAGACTTGAGTTAAGTTTTGATTATGTTCCTACTTAGTCCTATCTAATTAAATAATCAACCAATACCAAATTAGCGCGCTAAATAGAGCGCTATTTATAAAAGTTATTTAAAATAAAATAAAAAAACAAAAAAGACTGTTTTTACAAATAAAAACACATACTTTAAATGTTGGTATGTAATACCGGTATTAATACCGTGATCACGGTATTGACGTCCAATACCGGATCGATACCGGTATTGAAAACATCCGGTATTTTGAAAGCCCTACTTACAATGGTCAATCATCTCTGGTGTATAGTTGGCAGACGTGAACGAATTTAATTGATTATGCCTTTCAGAATGGTAGTCGTTTACAGATACTTAGACGCTTAGACTAAAATTTGAAAGTAAACAACATTCCACAGTAAAGCTATCAAAGAATTGCCTTCAGGCGTAAAACAGAATTCTCGTGAAGCGGCAGTACGACAAGCTATTATTTCGTAGTTCTCGATCTAAGTACCTACTCGTATAGTATAAAACAGTTTCATGACTCGTTCGACACTGACATGGTCGTTGTATCTATGGCAACGATCAGCCTAGCGAAAGCCTAAATAGAAATAATAGTTGTAGAAGTTAATTCATAATTCTTAGGACTTTGTCGCAGTAGTTTTCTTCCTGTAATATATCCAAACGTGGTCTTGAAAGACTCATTGGTCAAGTGATCGCAAGCGGACTGCTGAGCGCGATGTCCTGTATTTAATTCCCGTGTCGAGCCAAGTGTTATTAGGATTCTTCATCAGGAGGTTCTCAGTAACAGCCACGGAGTCTCGACCGCCTATTACATGGGACACAAACATAACTGCCAAGATGTGGTTTTCACTACAGGCGTGATATTGTTATGTTATGTTGTCTCAAAACGTCGCTTTTATTGTCACCCCTGTTCTTTGCATAGTGTAGATTCTATTTCTATTCATTCCGGTACACTGAAAATCCTTTTTTACAACTCAGCATTTACCTTTGAGTTTACCTATACTTCAACCCAGCGGCAAGCGTTTATCTGAATTCTTGAATTATGCGGTTACCTTAGCTTAGTTTATATTTTCTCATGTTCACAGGTGACCTAATTACCCTAAAAAATATAATCTTATAGCAATGACCCGCATTGCATTAGAATTTTAATCACACATGAGACTGTCAGCATGTGCCCTTCACTTTTATGCTCAAACTAACAGCCGTTAAATGCAACCTAAAGTTAGGTGAGCTAGGTTTATATCGATAGTAGATTCCAGTTAATCATACAATGATTGATATCTACAAGTAGTTGCGATACGGATTTAGTTAGGATTGCAGGAGTAGTTGCAACAATGTTGGATACTGCGAAATTAACTATATGGCATTCCGATACAGTATATAAATAATGTATCGAAATAATATAAATAAATGAAAAATCGTCTTTTTATGGTTTTTTCAACTGGTATGTCTATCAGTTCGTGATAGCAGCCTGTCCAGTATTCTATTTAATCCAAATTATGATCAACTGACTACTCTACAAGATCAATACTTGATACTCTTACCACCGTATTATCATTTTGAATTTTATTATTATCTATCCGCTTCAAAACTTGAGATATAATACTAGCCTCTATCTTGTCATCAGCAGCTGCAGGGTTCAAACCCTAGGCCACATTATATACTTACAGCAATAAATAACGAAAAGTCGTGACTCCTGCGCATCTTACGATACTGGTTCCTCGTGATTCTCGTATACGAACCTGCCTACAGGCTTGTATCTGTCTATTCATTCATCTTACTAACATGGTCGGTGATTTCATCATTCTGTTGGAGCCTGCCGTAGGAAGCTTAGCAACTACTATGTAGAATGTATTTGTTTATTGGTTCAAACAAAAGCTACTGTTGTTCGGAAAATTAACAGTTCCATGCCTTTGTATTGATTCATTTTAAGGCGTTAGCTCTGGGATATCACCAGGTTACAGTGTGAGCATCGAATAGGAGGACGAATGATTTTTGAGTCTGGGTTGAGCTGCGATGATTTAGAGTAGCTATATTGGGGCTTCAATTCTTCATTTTAGGACGAAACAGCTGATAGTAGTATTCATTAACTATGTATAATATAGCGTTTCGTTAACATTGATGGCGTCTTTTTTTGCCATAAACAGCCATTTCGCTGTTTAATGCTAATTTTAGGTGATCTATATTGTTATTCTTACTTTTTCCAGTATCTTGGACATATTCTGCTCCTAGATTTGCTGAAGGAATAGGTTCATCCAGATACCGATGCATGGTTTTAGATGAAATTATTTATCAGTACTTTGATTCTATCAACTCGTAGTGTTAAAATTTTGGGTTTGGGGTTCAAAGTTCGCCCTATTTCCTTTTCAAAATAACTTAGTAGCCATTTACGCAAAGTCTCGAGTTCTCTAATAGTAGCTAATAAATTACGAGTGTTGTATCATTCACGACCCACTTGTGGGCCGGTTTAGCAGACGCTGCTATGATAGATTGTTTAGAATTAAGCTATTTTCCTTGTTTGGTAGGCAGAGGTCTTTGTTAGATAGAATCAGCATTGTATTTTCCTGCAATTTTGAAAGATAGCATCTCTAGGCACTTACACCAATGACCTGTGTTAAGTCATATCCAGAGATCAGAATCTACGTACAAAGCAAAACTGCCAAATTCTCGATTGGATGTGCAGTTGCTTTTTTCTAATGCTTGGCTTGAGTGAGCAGAAATTATTATTTACATTGCTCGTCATAGAAATAGTATGACCTTAGTAAGTACTCGAGTTCAGCAAAATGTTTGGAACTTGTTTTAGAATAAAAAGTGTATCGTGTTTGACTCTTTCAAAAAAACGTCTTTGTCAATATTATGTAAAACTGGTTCTATTTTACCTACTGCATTTAATTTTATCTTCATAAAGTGAAAGTTCTGATCACAATTATCTTGTTTTTATTCCGATTGGAGCAAAAGTAATACCACGTCCAATCACGACTTTCAATATCGAATAACATCTTTGTCTGAAAACATTCCTACTTTACTTTAATTTCACTTTCCTACGACAAAACCTATAGTTGCTCTAAAAGGGAATAAGGGTTTAGGATCAATCAAGGAAACACGCAAATTGAGTTGATTTATTTTACAATCTCTATCATCATTGTATTCTTAAATCTACCATGTCATTCTCCAAAATTCTTCATTTTAGTTCTTATGCTTTTCTTCGTTGTTATTCTTTACGTCAGCAAATAATTCATTAGTTCTTCCTCGACATTTTTCAAACTTGTTCACCAAGGTCCCATTGGAGTTCTGGATTATTGTTCTTCAAATCGCCAGACGAATCTGGCTACCGCAGTCATGCTTCATCCTCCTTCCATGTTTTCCTGCAACAATAAAAAAAATACATTAGTATCAGATCAGCATGATTGGCAAAATTTTCTTCTCCTATTACATTGGACTTATGACTATCATCAGAGGGGTACTCGTAGCATTCTCTTTTATTATCATTTCATATTACTGACATGAGATTTTCGATAGCATTATTATATTATTATAAATTTTGGACATTTCTATCAACGTTTTCCCTGATAGATGGATGACGGCATCGTGAAAGGTCCGTTGTATAGTGTTCAGTCACTGTAGCAGATACCTATATCGTAATTTATAATGTCTAGACTACATAAATACATAGTGTATATAACGATTGGTTCCCACGCGAACTGTGAGAGTTGTTAGCATCGGAGAGGAATGGCCGGTTTCTTGCGATGCACGATGCTACTGGTCGTCGATTTCACTACATATAATACTATATTGGAATCTTGTGAGTTCGCAAGTTATTAAATAAGGATGGCTACGAGTAAGAAGCTGTGGCTTTAGAAACAAGTCATCGTTCTCTGCTTTGTCATCGTGTTTATAGTTGGTAGTTACTGCCATGCCTAAAGTATTTATATTAGACAACTCTGTGGCTTTATTATTAGTGGACTAACTCGTAGTTTCTTTCGGAAGTTTACGCTTATCCAATAAATTATATTATTTTTATCCGAGACTTTTAGCAGCCCGACCCGAAGGCGAGGGCTGGTAGTAATGTCGAGGATAAAATTAAAATTTATCCCGTACGTAGAGAAATAAAATTTAGAACGAATAGAGTGATTATTGAGACATAGATTACTATTGAGAGTATATTGTTATGTAAGTCAATATTATCTTGTTTTCAAATCCGACAAATATCCATATTTTGCTATGATAAAATGATAGATCGACTTGTACACTAGATTTACGAAAGTCAGGGCGACTTTCGTAAATCTAGTGTACAAGTCGATCGATGTTTCGACGAAATAAAGCGGTTATGATCGTAAAATATAACTATAGTTACTCATATAGCACCTACATGCTAAACAACCCATCAATTCATCTCATTTGCGCGCACATTTCACGTACAGATCGACGCAGCATCCGAGCGGAGAAAACTACTTTCTCTGAGCAATGACTTGTTTAGCGAGATATTATCTAAGCATTGCGTCAGATCGAGATGGTGACACGTTTTGATTTCTACACTCTGTTATTAATTGCCGATTCTTTTTATTTTAATCTGTTTGTTTTTAAGTCGTTTATGGATTCAAATTAATGATTGCGTTTCGTCCAGTATCTATTACTAGATTTGGCCCACGGCTTCGACCGCGTGTATGTGGGAAATATCCAAAATTACGATTTTCCATACAAACTTTCAAACAGGGGATGAAAGTGCGAAATTTTAAGTTTCTAGCCCTAAGGGTTTGGCGCCTGTGCGTTGAGCGTTTTAATCAGTCAGCTTTGCCATTTAAGGAGGTTAGATTATTATTAAAAGGATAATTTTATTGTTAGGGGTACCAATCCTTAATCTACCTAAGATTAAGGATTTCGTATCGTAATTTATATTAACTATATATTAAGAGAGCTACAGGATACGCATTAATTCTAACATTAAAATCATCATAATAAAACTGAAAGGTAATTTTCGTCTGCTTCTATAGGTAGCTGTTTTATTTTAATCCATACTAATATTATAAATGCGAAAGTAACTCTGTCTGTCTGTCTGTTACTCTTTCACGCCTAAACGGCTGAACGGATTTTGATGAAATTTGGTACAGACATAGTTTGGAACTTGAGAAAGGACATAGGATAGTTTTTTTTTTTTTTTTTTCGCGAGATAAACCAAAAATCTGCCGGAAGTCACTATTCCACGCGAACGAAGTCGCGGGCAAAAGCTAGTGGTATTATAAGCTTTATAATTATTATGCTTTTCTGTTATATTGAGGATCAGTATTACTTGATTACACAATTTTTGTATAATTATTTTTATAAAGAGCAAAGGCCTGTAATCAATAATTATCGATTTATCAAATATTTTGATCACACTAATCTGTGACCTAAATATCTATTTAAAACTCATTGACGACGTAAAGACCGTCCTAATTAATATAAATTAAATATTTAATGGACGATTATGTCTACCTGGGACAAACGGTCCAGTTGGGTAGATCTAACTTCGAGAAAGAGGTCAATCGTCGAATCCGACTCGGCTGGGCAGCGTTCGGGAAGCTGCGCGGTATCTTCTCGTCCAACTTACCCCAGTGTCTCAAGACGAAAGTCTATGACCAGTGTGTGTTGCCAGTGATTACATACGGGACCGAAACGTGGTCGCTCACAATGGGCCTTATCAGAAAGCTCAAAGTCACCCAAAGGGCAATGGAGAGGGCTATGCTCGGAGTTTCCTTGCGTGATCGAATCAGAAATGAGGACATCCGCATGAGAACCAAGGTTACCGACGTAGCCCGAAGAATCGCCAGACTTAAGTGGCAATGGGCAGGGCACATTGCTCGCAGAACGGATGGCCGATGGGGCCGAAAAGTTCTCGAATGGCGACCGCGAACCGGAAGACGTTGCGTTGGAAGGCCTCCCACTAGGTGGACCGATGACCTGGTCAAGGTTGCGGGAACCCGCTGGATGAGAGACGCACGGGACCGGTCAATGTGGCGACGCCTGGGGGAGGCCTATGTTCAGCAGTGGACGTCTTTTGGCTGAAATGATGATGATGAAATATTTAATGGTTTGATTTATATTCACTTCAAACGACCGTCGATAAATCTTCTGATTACTACTGATTTGAGTTACGTGATTCCAATATAAGTATTTGTAAAAAACCTATTTTTAGTAGTAGTAAGTAACAATACGCAAAAGATCTCTTTTTTATTAGGTTCACAAATTACCTACGTAGGTCCTGTACCATTAAAACCTTAAAGGGAAATGCACGGTAATTTACAGCTTTCCTAATAAAGATATAGAAAACACCTAATTACATCGCCACACTCGTTTCCCCATACTTCGGAGCGCTATAAGTAACACATCAATATAGATCTAGCATTTTTTCTATGGATCACCTAATTTGTAGGTCGATTTAATACAGTCGGATTTTTGTAGTTTTCTCGTGGGTTGTTAATGTTAATAGGGTACTTGAGCTAGCTTATTGAGTCATTGTGGTAGGGCTCAGATGTAGGAATGCATGAAGTGCCAATGTGTCGAACTTAAAATCATAATAAAAAGCCAAGTCCATTAGAAGTCGTCTTTCAGCTTCGACGAGAGTTTTTCTTGGTTACCACTACAACTGTTTAAAGTTAATAAACTTACTTTCAAGAAGAATAGTTTTTAATTTGGAACATAGTTTTAATTATGCTATGCTATGCTATTTTTTATGGCTTATTCAAATTAAGCTGTGAATCAGAGCTTTCTGAATGGAACAAAAGAGTACAAGACAATATTTATGTAGGAACTACTTTTACTACTAACCCAAACTACTTACATAGACTGGTCAGTGAAATTATGACTGTAAAAATACATAAAGTCAGCTGACTAGAATTTAGAAAATAATTACACATCCCTATTGTATTGAGTCTGGTTCTTATAACTTATCTGACAGATGTGTTGTGGGGAGTTTGTTCCGCTACTTCTTCTTTCCAGCTAAAACACTAGGAAGTGTCGAAGGGTGAGCGTTTTGGGGGGACTGTCTCTTGTGTATAAATTTTGACGTTCGAAAAGTGCTACTTTGAATAAATGACTTTTGATTTTGAATTATTTATCAAACAAAAGTACTTGTGTGTAGGTACATTGGATATCATTGATGGCAACGCTAAACGTTATTGATATAACCCGGTTCATTAAAGAAAGGAATCTAAAATGGCAACACATGGCATGTCCTCTCGCTCGCTCACTATAGTGTGCGAGCGTGAGGACATGATAAAAACCGCCATTTTAGATTCCTTTCTTTAATGAACCGGGTTATATATTACAAGAATACACACTTGGGCCCTCCATTCATATTACTTCATCCAAGTAAATAGCACCTCGATGTAGTTACCGACGAGTTGTGAAATGACATAACGAGTTGCGATCATATACTCGTACTTTTGGTAATGTTTGGTAATGTTGGTAGACTAATATTTACAGATGATTGAGTATTCAGTCCGTTAGTAGCCAAATATGCCTAGTGTTTGAGTACATGAGTGACATCCCTTTTTGAATTGAAGGCTTTTTAAAATAATATAAGACGAGGTCGTCAGTCATATTTACCGATATCTGTAAATAAAACACTTTTATACGTCACGTCATGTTGTTTTAAATCTAGATGTGGCCGGTATTTCGTATCTGAGTACTCTAGATACACTCAGTTACTGTTTTTTTTTCAAGTCCAGACACTGCTTAAATCATATGAGACCCATGCTGCCTTATTACAAAAGGTAGTTAAACCTGGTTTAACTTAGACCTGGTTTATCTCGCATGCTGTCACTTTCTTTTGAATATTAGGTATTGAAGTGAGACGTCATGCGAGATAAACCAAGTCTAAGTTAAACCAGGTTTAACTACGTTTTGTAATAAGGCGGATGAAGTTGTATCTGATCTGCGATGATCATTTAAAAAAAGACCCACACAAAATCAAAATCAAAAGTCATTTATTCAAACTAGGCTGATAATCAGCACTTTTCGAAGATCAAAGTTACTTTACTATTTACATTTTTATAAGACAGTCCCCCAAAACGCCCACCCATCGACACTTCCTAATAGTGTTAAGCAGATTTGAGAGGACCTGTCCAGTCAGTGTTATCGAACACACATTAGAAAATTACTTGATTACAGAATTCCGTAAGTATTGACTCTAAAAAATGTGGTTTTATATTTTTTTGTTAAAACTTGCGGTAAGAAAGTTTGCACAGCGTTTAATTAAAACGTAGCACATAATTACTCGGAGAAAAATACAATACAAGATTTTTTACTAAAGTAGTCGCAAATTATGGTAATCGTGGAAAGTAGTATGACTTGAGAACCATCTTATTACCATATTAAGATAATTAAAAATTACCACGGTAAAAAGATTGAGTGTTGCCACAATTTCACATTTCCGGTTCCGTTTCTCACTGTAGCCGGTAATTTTGCAAATTAACCGGTAACTCGCTTATTAACTGGTTCACATTCTCGTTACATTAACCGATGAGGTAATGACTTATGTAATAATCGCTTTGCTCCGAATATGCTGAACAGGACCTTTTGTTAAATTCCTTTGCCTACTTGAAATGTTAATTTGGGTGAGCTTAGTCTATGGATTTCCTTAAAGAGTTTCTAAGAAGGTTGAATATTTATGGTCAGTGTAACATATTTGTGTAATGAGACCATTTCCTGTACTTAAGAAGATATTTTCCGTTAAGACATAAATGCAAACGAATTATCTTGAATACAGTTAAGTAACGCTGTCGTCATAAAATGCGTGTGAAAATTTTTACGATGTTGATCACAGATTATGCATTCGTGTATCGCAATGTATTTAGTTTGCTTCTGTCATCCGGTATTTTTTTGTTTGTTTTAATAATGAATAAAGGATTTTACATCATCTTTTTTTAAAGTAGGCTGTTGCACATGTACCTACCTAAATCTATTCCGTTTAATTTATTTAATCTTGTGTAATCGAATTTGATTCTCAACTTGATACCTACCTATACCTACTTACTTGTACTAGTTCTGCCCACACTAAGGCTGCCTGTCCACCGGGCAGCGGAGCGGAGAAACGGAGAAATATTAACCAATAGGACTGCACAAAATCTCCGCTCCGGTCCCAGTGTGCAATCCTATTGGTTAATATTTGTGCGTTTCTCCGCTCCGCAGCCTCGCTCCGCTCCGGTGGACAGGCAGCCTTAAGAGCTTGACGAACGAAGGTACTACCGCAATCTTATTCCTTTTCTAGGCATGAATGAAGCGATTCCAATGTCCGCACTCACATGCCTGAACCAGCCATTATTGCACATGTCACATTCCTCAACAAATCGGCTTAGCAGGAAGCTGTAAACACTAATTATCTAACATGTAATTAAATAGAAAGCTCATCATTCAGGTTTTGCCGCCATTTTTGACGTGTTGCGACAGACGTTATGCAAATCCCATTCATGGTCAAACACTGCGCGAGTTGACACGCCTCTGTGTGAATAGCTGGCTTTACGCTATGGGCGCTATGGCCGTAGTTAGTAAATAGGTAGGTAAGTGTATTGGAGGGATAGCAAAAAATTAAAGACTATTATGATTCCATGACTGCCAGGATTTTAAATATTACAAAAAAATTAAGACAGTGGACTTATCATTCTAATTGAAACATGTTTTATAGAGCTTGCTTTTGACCTGTTTCAGTTTGTCGGTATAGTAGCTTGCCCACATATTACATTAAGATCCATTTAGTATGGGGTAAGCAAGACACGACGTGCAAATTTAAATGTGGGTAGTACACTCACCTCTGTCAAACCTTTCAGGAATTAAAGGAGTATTTAGTTTTCTATTAGTACACAGCCCGAAAATGAAATTACCTATAGATCTTCCCAATACGGAATTATGAATAACAGTGCGGTGCTATAACACTAAAAAGAAAAATCGCATTCAAAAAATTACAAGGTCTACAAAAATGACAATCTGCTTAAATTAGTGTTGGTTGCACATCATCGCATGTTCGGATATGGTCAGATGTGGTTGGTGACACGGTTGGGCAACCTAATCGCATGTAAGTGGACCCTCAGTTCCGACACAGATGACGGAGTGAGTCATGACTACGTGAGTCAGGAATCAGGATTAAGACGTAGTCAAATTGTTTATGGTAATTAAACTATAAATAATGGGTGCTAATTAAACCGGCTTCTATTTAATAGCATTATTTGCATCTAAAAATCTGACTTGCCTTCTAAATTACTAAGTCAGCCACAATTAACGAGCATCTAAATAATACTATCTTAGCCACAAGTTATCTTTTTTAAAGCCACTCTAAATACAACTCAGCATCGTGATTATTTTTTAGCATCTAAATTTGTAACATGGATTCAAACAGTAAACTTCTAAAATATTAAAATATGGCATCAAAAAATATTCAATTAGCTTCTAATTTATTAACTCAGTACGTTTAAATTATAACTCATGCCACATTAACTGAGCATCAAAATTTAATTAAAATTGTCATCAAATATTATATTATAGCCACTAATAGTATGTATAAACTCCTGTCGTGTCATCGAAAGGCTTAAATATAGAAGTTCAGAGTACTGGTCATTAAGTACTCTGAACTTCTATATTTAAGCCTTTCGATGACACTGAACTAAATATTGAAGTTCAGAGTATCGAATGTCCTAAAGATCGATTTTATTTACATGTTGTGCTACAAAAGTTATTGACAGAATCACTTCAGAACTTCATTTTTATCGGAAAACTAGACAATAAATTGTGAAAACATTTCTGCAAGCAACTCGGAAGTAGCGCTCGCCGGCCGCTGCCGCGGCACCGCTCGCTTCGCTCGCTCGGCTCGCGCGCGTTTGGTCACAGTTTTAACCTAACCTAACCTATTTCCCTCAGTTTACAATAACGAATCATACAATCTGCCTGTGACTAGTCAATTAGACAATGGTAAAAACCTTTCTGTAACTAATAGGTATTTTTAACGTAAATATAATAATCTAAAGTGTATCAAAAGGTGACATTTCATGGCGCTCCCTGATTGGTGCAAAAGGCCGGTCGCTGTCGTCTCGCGCGCTCGCGCCAAATCTTTCTGTTGCTATTTTCACGATAAAAGAATGTGATGTATTATTTTACATGCGAAGTTATAATAGTCGCTTCATTTATATTTTTTTGAGGGCCTTGTGTTGAAGCTGTAAAATGTAAAATGGTGGTGAGATATAAATTCCGTGGCTGAGTTAGTAAATTAGGTGCCTATGTATAAATAACAAGGACAAGTTAATATAAATGTTGATCGTCACTTGATGCTTTCTATAGAATATTTAGTGGGCGTTGTAAAGAAGGCGAATTAGTATATTAGAGGCTATATAATTTTCCCGTGGCTTAGTTATAAAATTAGAAGTTTGATCCTGTGGCCAATTAAAAAACCTGTGGCTCGTTTAATTATTTCTCATAAATAATTTATGGTTTCCTCTAAGACGTTCACAGGATTTGTGTCACAAACATGGGCTGCCTGATATTTTCAGTATTTAAGAATTAAAGTTTTCTAGAGATAGCTTTTAAAAAAAAAAACTAAGTTATTGCAAAGATATCAGAGTTATGGAACTAAGGCAGAATATTTTTTATTTAAATCAGCAACTTTAGTTTAGAAGGAAAAAGAAGAGAGGCAACTATGCGATTTTAAAACAAAACAGCGCGTCTTTGCTAAAAACCCAAAGGACAAACAAGACATATACAGTCCACATGTAAAGGAATTTAATCCCATTAAGTTACACAACTAGTCTATGTGGCCGTTATGCTAATGTATGGTCAACGTAATACCTACTAACAAAGCGACCAAGGCCCACGCATGGCATCTGAGCAATGCTGGCCAGCATGACAAACGAGTTACCTCGCGGAATCGATTCTCGATTAATCGATAAGAAGTGTTCGGGAAAATCGTATTCAATCATAATATTGAATCGATTTAGAAGTGTTTAAGGTGTTTCATTTGACACATAGATATATGCGTTTGACAAGAATGAAATATTAAGTCATCATCCTAGCATTTTCTTAATCAGCTTCCAGTCCAACCGCTGAATACCAATATTTTACTTGGAGCGAGTGAAATACTATTATAATATGCAAAATATCTACCTAAGTATAACCTTAGTAAAAAATGCAAAAATGGACAGTTTAATTAATAACGATCAATAAAAACTGGCGTTGATCATCCAAATCTGATCGACTCGTCGACTTAGTTTTACGAAACTTTGATTTTCTAACGTGTTATATTTAAATATCACAAATCGAATACGAGATCTCATTAAGAAATATGTACTGCGTAGTTTCGCAACGAGTTACATAAAAACCTTTTTTTATTAAAATGGGAACGAACACTCAACATGAACGTTTTTAACCATGGCCGATTGGCAATCTGGGTGTTATGTTGTTTCATGTTCTTTGTTTTTATCAGGACAGTGATCTATGTAGTTTAAAGTGAGTTCAATAAATAAAGATACCTACATATACTTAATACATAATAAAGAATAGGTACTGATTTATGTGTAATTAAAGCAAAACATCGATGAGAAATGGTATCAGGTTTCTTATTCAGAATGTTTTGAGCATGTCTTGGGAATTCAGAGCGTTCAGCAAGATTTAAGACTTGTCTATTTAATGAGCGTATTAATAAATGAATCAACCTCCAGCATGTTTATTGTTTTATGCCAATTGTACAATCCAAGCAGTAATAAAAATAGTTGTTAACTCCTGAATACCATAGAGTAAAATATTGCGACAAAACTTCACATTATTAGTCTTAGCTGTCACAATCTGCGCGGGAAAATGAGAAACTGTCATGGGTGTCATGGTTGCTTTGTGCAATCACAATCATAATACTTACCTACATAAAAATTTTGGTAGTATGTAGATACAAGTTTCAAACTTTAGGGGAAGATAATTATTAGTACATATTTATTAAACTAAACTTTTTAATGAAGCTTTGAAAATTGCAATATCGGTTTATAATTTACAATTTATGCAAAACCAAGAAGATTTCTATCTTAATTAATTCTTTGATTTTGATATTGATACAACATACATTTTAAACGGTTGCCATTATTGGCAGGCAAGCATGAACTTCGATTTCTAATTTATGATACTTAGTTAATTCTTTAACTTTAACACTTCCAAGCTCGCGTATGGTCCATTGAATGGTACTGAGTTACCGATCGCTATTACCAGTAGGTACATCACAAGGACGTATGTTTTTACATATTTATTACAAGTGGTTATACAGCCATTGGTTTCATGGCCAACCGTTCCATCACGTACAAACAAATCTTTTTAGATTTTTGCGCCATTATTGATGCATAGACACAAAACTTGAGGATGAATGTGATTTTAATTATAAATTAATGCATATTTTTCAAATCGAGTTATAGTCGTGAGCTCAGCTACGCTTTTTTTATACTTCCTGGTTAAAACAGGTAAATGTTAATTAAGATTTAATAACGGTGTATCTCTTTATTTTTCTTTTAAAGGTTTATAGATCTGTTAGCAAAATACATACAGTTACTTGATTATGTCACCGGCGTGACAGCTTAATTCAAAATAGTAGGCAAACTTACTACAAGAAAAACATATCGAGAAACCACTGAATACCTTTTTCCTCCATAACAATCAACCTTAACAGAAAATGCACCACAGCAATTTAAAAACACATTTTTCTTCATAAAGAACCCCAACTATTCCATAGACAATTCAAAGCGGCCAGCTACCAGGAAAAACAAAGGTTCCACTTAAGGACGCATTCCCGATTGATAAGTCAAATCATTACTTTTTTAAACAAAAGTATGTTTATTAAATACAATGCTTTGTATTTTTAAAATGTTTTTGCTGCTTATTGTAGATAGATGTGCAAGGTACAATTCTTAACTATAAATATAATTTTAGATATGTCCAGTTTCTCAATAAATGTACCGAAGTAAATTAAAACACTTCGGTACATTTATTGAGAAACTGGACATATCTAAAATTATATTTATAGTTAAGAATTGTACCTTGCACATCTATCTACAATAAGCAGCAAAAACATTTTAAAAATACAAAGCATTGTATTTAATAAACATACTTTTGTTTAAAAAAGTAATGATTTGACTTATCAATCGGGAATGCGTCCTTAACATTCTTGCTCCGTATATCGTAAAGCAATAACATTGTTATTCAGCACTCAAAATGACCTTTAACTCGATTCACAAGTCGTTGGTTCGCGATGAGCATACATTCATGAGGGTAGCGTAAAACTTGTGTTTACATCTGTTATACATATTATTGTATGAATGTAGCTACAGTGCTACAAGAATCTTAATTTTAAAAACAAATTATCGCGTTTTTTGACATTGACAGGAGCGCTGTCAACATTTTATAAATTGTTTATGAAAATTGCTTTGAAAATCAAGATGGCGGTTGTAGTTCCGATTATGGCGCCAACTTTATATACTACGTTGTGACGTCATTTGAGTCAGGAGATCCGCAAAGCTCGCCAGCATTGCATGGTTTTGGTATCAAGCAAGGGTTTATTAAGTAGTTAGTTGAGTTTTTGGTATGCGATGGAGCGACGGATGTTGCAAATAATTGAGTACTTATAGGGCCGTGCGTGACACATATATTGGGGTCTCCTACGTTGCATTCGTTTGAAAAATAGAAACATAATTGCCTTGTATGATAAAGAGAAGAGAGAGAGAGGGAGATAAAAAATTCAACATGTTTTATGAGAATATTTTCGATATTAGGGCGATCGACCAAATCAATATTTTAGAAAAGAGTTGAATGTAACACAGATTGAGCTATAGAACCTTATTGAAGAAGGAAGCCAGCCTATGAAACCCAAGCCACACATACCTCTATACAGGTACTGGAAACACGTTACATTAGATAACTAAGGTGGGCCTAGCTAAGCTAACATACAACATAGGTACTTGTAAAGCCATTACTGATAAACAAATGAGAAAAGCATTTCGAAAGTAAAGTAAACTCTATTCTGGAATGAATTATGACACCGCTGGTCCTGAAAACTTAACATTACATCACGCGAGGCTGGTTCTGATTTGCTTTCAAATCCGTAAGCCAACCAATATTCTTAGCTTACATGATTGACTTTGTCAGAATAAGACTGAGATTAAAAATTTTAAAAATGACAAAGGTGTACCTAATAGTACCTACACCCACATTTCGCCATTTGCATGTAATAGGGGGCGAGCCTATTGCCATCGGGCACAAATCCAGACTCCGTGGGTGCCACTGAGAAAACCCTAATGGCGAAACCCAAAAACCGACCCGGGAATCCATCCCACGATCTCATGTTCAGCACTCGCACTTGCGACTACTAGACCGACGAAACAGTCATCAGTCACTAAAATGATGAACGTTCTTAAAATTACAGGAATTACTACTCTATTATCTGCACTACTTCATCTCATATAAGGCCAAATTCCTTAACAAAACCCCGGTTCACCATGATGCACGCAATCTTCGCACCTGTTTTGGTAACGCAAGGGCGACCAGATGACTTTATTGACTTAATTGGCACAACAGTGTATATATGTGGGCCTTATACGGAAGCACGAAACAAACGTAACGAGAATTCGAACGATTTTAAATTTGAAAATAGAGAGTCGTCTTGCAAAACAATATGTTTTATGTATTTATTTATTTATGCACACACAAAATACAAAAAAGGATAAAAACATAACAAATAGAAGAGCACAAAGGTACTGCTTATTTCAAAAGAAATTTCTTCCAGCAGACCTGCGAGAGGAAAGTATGTAGATATAATAAATAATAATAATAATATTCCACAACTATTGTAGAGCAGAGAGCCAGCCAGGCGGTGTGGAGGCCTAGCTTTGGCTGTGTCAGTCCTGCGCAGTGGATGCACAGTTTGAAGCCAGGTTAGGTTGACACGTTGCAGGTGTCGAGCGAAATGAAACGAACACCAATCACTTAGTACAATACTTATTATTGTCCAGCGAAGAATATTACAGCTACACAATATGATTCACATTATATTAAGGGATACAGAAAAACAGCTAAGTAAGCAGACATGATGCGTGGGCTATTCAGAACAGAGAGAAAATTAAATATGGACGTTGCAACAGACAAAGAACCGTTCTTGAGAGTCTAGTACTGTCAGTGTCATCGAGACAACATTGACAGATATAAGGCATGGATTTAATCATAAACCCTGACCATAATCTCAGTCTCATAGACAAGTTGAATGGTGTACCGATACAGCTGGGTTCAATATTCCAACACTTCCCCTTACACCATACAACGGAACTCCAACCCTCATTACAGTTTACAACTTCATGGAGTTCTTACATTTAAATGAAACCTAAATTCATTATGTTTACAGGAAGACAAAGCTTTTGTTAGAATATCAGCTATCATTTCTGTAGTAGGCATGTATGAAACAGAAATACAGTTTTGAGAAATCAAATCTCTTACAAAGTGATAGCGTATATCAATGTGCTTTGTCCTCTTATGACACTGAATAGATTTCAAGATCTTCTGGGCACTCTGATTATCATTAAATAGTTTACACACAATATTCCTATTCATTATTTCAAACCAAAACTGTTTGATAAACAGAATGTCTTTACAGGCGTCACTAATGGCGAGGTACTCTGCTTCAGTACTTGACATAGCGACGCAGCGCTGCTTTCTGCTCTCCCAATTAACAGTATTAGACCGTAACTTAATTATAAAACCAGTATACGATTTTCGGTCAATAGGGTCATTCGCCCAATCAGCATCAGCATAAGCTACTAGATCTAAATTGTTACATTTGATGAAAACTAAACCATAATCAATAGTTTTAGCTAAATAGCGTAGGATCCTTTTTCCTGCTAACCAATGAGCCCTTTCGTAACAATTATTAAATTGACTTAAAATATTACATGCATAAGTTATATCTGGCCTAGTACAGACACTCAGGTACATTAAACTACCTATCAATTCTCTAAAATTATAATCATTATCAGATACATTATTATCACATTTATAAAATTTTTCATTTAATTGCATTGGTGTTGAAATACCTTTGCAGTCTGACATTCCAAAACGACATAACAGTCTTTTAATATAATCTTTTTGACTCAAGAATATAGTACCCTTTTCTCTATTTCTAACAATGTTAATTCCAAGACAATTTTTAATTGAACCTAAATTTTTAATATTAAATTTATTACTTAGATTAGACAACAATTGCTTTTTCTCTACATTATCATTACTGAATAGAAAAAAGTCATCAACATATAAAGCTAAAATAGTTAAATTGCTAGAGTTTCTCTTAACATACACACAAGGTTCACATTTTGTTTGAGAATAACCATTAGTAAGTAGCAATTTATTTACAGTATCATTCCACACCCTACTTGCTTGCTTTAGCCCATAGATGCCTTTCTGTAACAAACACATCTTATTACTATCATTCTTAAAACCCATAGGTTGTTCCATAAATATTTCCTCCTTTAGTTGACTATGAAGGAAAGCAGTAGTTACATCTATGTGCTCTATGTCCATGTCTAACTCATTTGCCAAATTAAACAATATACGCATTGTTGAGTGTCTGACAACTGGTGAAAAAGTTTCATTAAAATCAATACCAGGTTTTTGACTAAAACCACGAGCCACTAGGCGAGCCTTATACTTGTCAAAATTTCCGGAAGTATCTTGCTTGACTTTATATACCCACTTACATTTAACGATGTTTTTATCCAGTGGTCTATCGACTAATTTCCAGACACCATTGCTTAACAAAGAGTCATACTCTGCTTGCATGGCTGCCTGCCACTTCACGCGAAAAGGACTGGCCATTGCATCCTCATATGACGAAGGTTCGTCAAACGCAATCTGCCCATGAGAGTAGAGAGAATAATCATATTCACAGTCACCATACCTTTTAGGTGGGATACCCCTTGTACTCCGTACAGGACGCTGGCTTGGCAACTCATTATTGCTTGGTCTGAGTTCAGTATCCAGCATAGAGTTGCCCTCAGACTCTACCATAGGGTCGTTCTCCTCTGCCCAAGACTGCTCATTTTCTTCCACCTGGTCGCAGTCGACGAATATAGATGGTGATGCTGGTCCATCAGCATTGGAAGACGTGTTTGTGCTGGGGGCCTCAGTCCCAACACTTTCACTCTCCATTTCACCACCTGAAATTGCAGAAGGAGGTATCAATTCACTAGAACTATTATTATTACAGTTCAACATTGGAACACAAACATTGTCATTCATATTAAAATTATTATTATTTATCATTTTGGAATTATTAGTATTTATGTCACAATCCAAATTATTACAATTAATATCACAGTTTATCATATTAGATTTTATATTAGAGTCTGTCAATTCAATAAAATGGACATTTCTAGATTTAATTATTTTCTTTGGTTCAGTTGGATCTACTAATCTATAACCCTTGGACATTTCACAATAACCCACAAAAATAC
The DNA here is from genome assembly GCA_949316265.1 of Diarsia mendica. NCBI lineage: Eukaryota > Metazoa > Arthropoda > Insecta > Lepidoptera > Noctuidae > Diarsia > Diarsia mendica. The sequence goes on from OX438899.1 coordinate 22,420,743, forward strand.
ACTCCTTTGACTTTGCATCAAGCTTGTGACGGTTATGTTCTGGAATCAATGAAAAAGCTTTACAACCAAATACTCTCAAGTGGCTTAGGGTCACTTTGGATCCTGTCCACACCTGTTCAGGAATACCACCGGACAAGGCTGCTGTGGGGCTTCGATTCTTTAAATATATTGCAGTAGCAATAGCCTCTCCCCAAAAACGCTTGTCGAGGCAGGCCTCAGAGAGCATACACCTGGCTTTTTCCATAAGGGTTCTATTAAGGCGTTCAGATACGCCGTTCTGCTGAGGACTGTAGGGAATACTAGTTTCATGAATAATGCCCTCGTTAGACAGAAACTTTTCAAAGATTTTACTACAGTACTCCCCTCCATTATCTGTTCTGAAACGCTTGATTGTTTTACCCACCTGTTTCTCAACTAAAGTTTTAAATTGCATAAAACATTTCATGACTTCATTCTTATGACACATAAGATAACCAAAACTTTTTCTAGAGAAGTCATCAGTAAATGTAACTAAATAACGTGCACCACCCCAGCTACTAATTGACATAGGCCCACAAACATCTGAGTGTATTAACTCTAAAAGATCATGAGCTCTTTTTGCTTGGCCCTTAGGGAAAGATTTCACTGTAAGCTTCCCCTTAATACATGAGATACAATTTTTCAACTTACCATGACAGTCATCTTCAAAAACAACATCATCTGCAAGGCTCCGTATCCCATACATACCATGCAAGCTCAAATGCCCAAGTCGCTTGTGCCATACTTCCAATGGCACACTAGAAGCTGCTAAAGAACTTTGCTTGTTAGCACTTGTGGTAGCAACATTACATTCTGAAATACAATTTAGGCTAGAAAAACAATCAAGTTTATAAATACCCCTGAAACATGTTGCATTAGCAAAAGGCTGGCCTTGAGGATCAATTATTTTGCAATTATCTTGTTTGAATACTACACTAAAACCTGACTTAGTCAGTTGACTAACTGATATAAGATTAGTAGTCAATTTAGGAACAAACATTACTTTTGGCAAAATCTTTAGATCGCTATTATTATTGAGATTCAAAGAGACGGCACCAAGACCTTGACATTTTAACACTTCTCCATTAGCAACTGTCACTTTTGACTTAAAATTCATGTCAATGTCTCTAAAAAGGTCCATATCACAGCACATGTGCGAAGTACACCCGGAGTCCACAATCCAGTCCACACTTCCGTAAACAGATAAGAGTGACACTGACACCAACAGTGTGTCTGCAGACCCCGCAGCTAAGTTATGATCGCTACTGCCTTGCTTCTTCAAATCATTCTTCAACTTGAAACATTTTGATTTGATATGCCCTTGCTTGTGGCAGTAATGGCACTTAAGTGGTTTCCTCTTGGTAAATAAAACCACATCATCATTTGATTTGCCATTATTAGTGGATTTCCGGAACTCCTCTTGAAGTAGTCGAGCTCGCACTGCTTCACTCGTTAGAGTTTCAGAGAGATTTGCTGTTTCCAGACCAGAAACCAAAACATCAAAATCCTGTGGTAGACCACTAAGTAAAATTTCTGCAACTTCTTTATCATCAATGACTCTTCCGATGTCTGCAAGTTGTTGAACTAGGGTCATAATACCTTCGATGTAAGCACCCATTGAATTATATTCATGGTAGTCAGATCTATGAAGTTTTCTTAAAAGCACAACCCTCCGATAAAGTCCTTTATCCTCAAATACATCCTGCAGCTTTTTCCAAGCTTGCTTAGCACTTGTAGCATTGCGCAAATACTGGATGCAATTCGATTTTACTGCCAAGCATATTCTAGCCAAAGCTTTTTGATCCATGCTGCTGCTAGTCTCAGAACCATCAATACATGACCATAAGCCTTCCATGATAAGCGCCATTCGCATCTGGAACTTCCAGTTGTGGTACGAGCCAATTCCATCCAATTTATCAAAAGTGTACAGACCTGCTGACGACACATGAGGCGTGTGCCCGCCAACGGTAGCTTCTTGCGGCTGCTGTGACATTGCACACGATATAAAATCCGCTTCTTCGTGTTCGTGTGCTCGCCTGCACCGTGTAGATTGTCTTCCTCTTTACTGTGCCCGTAATCAGTAGAGCATAATACTGGGCCTGGGCCCATAACCTGTAGAGCAGAGAGCCAGCCAGGCGGTGTGGAGGCCTAGCTTTGGCTGTGTCAGTCCTGCGCAGTGGATGCACAGTTTGAAGCCAGGTTAGGTTGACACGTTGCAGGTGTCGAGCGAAATGAAACGAACACCAATCACTTAGTACAATACTTATTATTGTCCAGCGAAGAATATTACAGCTACACAATATGATTCACATTATATTAAGGGATACAGAAAAACAGCTAAGTAAGCAGACATGATGCGTGGGCTATTCAGAACAGAGAGAAAATTAAATATGGACGTTGCAACAGACAAAGAACCGTTCTTGAGAGTCTAGTACTGTCAGTGTCATCGAGACAACATTGACAGGTATAAGGCATGGATTTAATCATAAACCCTGACCATAATCTCAGTCTCATAGACAAGTTGAATGGTGTACCGATACAGCTGGGTTCAATATTCCAACAACTATCACACAACGCCATCTAGTCCCAAGCTAAGCAGAGCTTGTGTTATGGGTACTAGACAACTGATAAACATACTTATATTATTATACATGTTCAACAAACAAACAACACATAAACACACCTACATTATGTTCAACACACAAACATGTTGAACATAATATTTTGTTTATCATGTTGTTGTTCATGTTAAACATACTTATATATCGTCGGTCGGATTCATTACCGGAACATTTCCAAAATCACGTGTTTTGAGATGAGTATGTAGAATGGTAGGGAATTGAATATTTTATCCAAATCACTAACGGTACAACTCAAATGTCAATTCTCTTTGACAGAAAACTATTTATTCCGATAAAGAAATATAGATTTTAGTGACCTCTTCGTTTTCAGTATCAGTTTATTTAGAAATGTCCCGCTGGCAGCCTAATTTTTAAAGTGCAGCCATGATTCATTAATCGAATATTTTGAAATGTTCCAGTATGGCTCTGAAATTCTTCATTTGATTATTGTTTATTCGTGTTATGTGCCAGTCGCGCATAATGATAACATAACCCGATGAGCTTAACGAAAATGATTAATTTAACGCACCTAATTATTTTAAGATTTAACTGATTTCTTTTATTTTTTTAAGTATAAATAAACCATTAAGGTTTCTATATTGATTGGTTGTTTGATTTCATTACTGGCTTATTTAGAAATATTCCAATTAGTTCTTAGATTTTCAGGAATTTATTAATTCATTATTGGAACATCTCACAAAAATACTGATGATTCATTAATTACTTCTTAATTACAAATGATATCCTGAATCTTAGTAATACACAATAAACTTGGCTATATTCTGCATATTATTCAATAAAAAAAAATTACAAAATGGTCTCTAGATAAGATAAAATAGCATTTGAATATTTTCAAAAACTTTAAACCTTAATTACTCAGAACAGGCCATTTTGAAATGTTCCATTACTGTTTCCGACCGACGATATGTTCTTAGTTTAAAGATTTTATTCATGAATCATGAGTTATTTTTAGCGTGTTCGAAAATGCTAAAACCAATATGCTATGGGATACAGGACCAACCCGCACTGGGCCCGAGTTGTTGCCCATCCCTCTCCTAGAAAGGAGGCCTGAGTCCCTGCAGTGGGAATATTATAGGCTGATGATGATGATGGAATACAGTGCTGAATGCACCTTTTGGTGCTTTAATGACAGTATAGCAGGAGAGCTGTAAGTGAACATCATGAAATTGTCTGTGGATGGAAATTATATTGAAATAAACAAAATTTAATGACGCCGTTAGTTCCAAAACACCGCCATCCGATGCGCAAAAATATAAGAGTACAAAATAAATCATATTTGTATTTTCGATTAAAAATAGCTCTACATTACGTTTACGTCGCTCGTTCGTGCTAGGGCCACTGACGGTTTTGTAAAGATAATTGAAACAACACAATATAGCTTGATATGATACCAATCAACTTGCAATCAAAATTGCTTCCGTGTTTTTTTTCGTACGAACGGCATTGTTATTCAGCATACAGCCTTTAACTTTTTTGGTTTGAAATTAAAATTAATCTAGTTTCATGTTTGTTTTCCTATATCATTAAGACAATACTTTTGATTGGTTTTCTATTCATTATTTGGGTATGTTGTGAATTAAATAAATAGTAGATTTTGCAACAAGTGCACAAAACGAACCATTTTTATCCGAGACTTTTAGCAGCCCGCAGCCGAAGGCGAGGGCTGATAATAATGTCGAGGATAAAAATGGTTTTGTGAACGAGTTATAAACTCTGCTTTTCACTTCGAATGCGAGGAAATAAAACAGTAGTATACATATTTCTTTAATTAAAATTCAAAGTAAAATTTGTACAGTTTTGAATACTGAAGGAAATTGTTTTTCTTTTTTAATCTTGCGAAATTGATATTAGGCTTGCAGACCTATACAGCCTACTAGGTATTAAATTAATTTTATAACAATAATTTTCATTAATTAGTTAAATAACTTACCGTACTTGAATTTAAATTCTAACATCTTTTAAGTCTTAAAAAACACCTAAGGCAAATAAATTAAAGTAAATATTATAAAATAACAAATTCTATATGAACTTCTTATTGTGTTTGGCTGTATGGCTCATTTTCTTTGCCTTAATAAAGATACATTTATGAGTAGATACGTTAATGCCCTTGTGCACAAAATTCGATTTTGTGCAGCCTATATCCTGCACAAATAAGCACTTTCAGAGCATGAGAAGTGAAAAAATAATAAAGTGAGTCGTTTAAATGTTTGTCGTTCAAATAAATCAAACATGAGTCATGACTTCACGAGCTAAAACAAAAAATAACTACATGGTACAGTCGTATTCGGATGACATAAAACAAAGATTAATGATAGCTTATCTAGTTCGTACCTAATTCAGTGAACGTGGTTGGTAACTAATACATACCTATTGTTTGTCGTTCAGAATTCATTGGTTTAGCTACTTATTAACTATTTATATAATTATGTAGATAGATGTAGTCAAAATTCGGAAATTATTGGAGGCAACTGCTTTTTATGTAAATTGAAATTTGTACGGCGTATAAAATACAGATTATTCCATCTTTATTTTAAATATAGGTATGTATGTCAGTAGGAATGCGGCGATCGCCAGCAAACACTAAGTATGATAGTTATCATAACCTGCTATGTCCCTGCTTACCATTAAGTACGAATACCATTGAGGAACCAGTTATTATCAAGTTAACGAAATGCTAAATAGCGTATCTACTCTATAATAAAATGATCACTAAAGACCAAAAATAAATGTAGAAGATATCCTCAGCAGGACATATTTTTTAGAATCTTTTACCGAGATTTAACATAATTTACAGGGAAAAAATCGATTCTTCATTTTTAAAGTCGGTATAAAAAGCGACAGCTTTACTGCCAATTTACTTAATCATTAATGCGACATCAACGTTAACTAACAGGAAACATAAATCATTGAAACCAAGCTCGTAACATAGTGCTCTTCAAACGTATTTTTTTAACCTAGTAACCATAGAGCAATCTTTACTTTTCTTTCATAACCCACATTACCATCGACAAGGAAATGCAAATAAACTTAACCCAAATTGCCGCGCAAATATAATAAATTCTTGTTTACCTTCTTACAGCCTACCGAGTTTAAAATTGGAATATTAAATCTTCACTCACGATAAAATATTCCAAGGGCAGTTTAACGAGTATGGTCGTCGCAATTACAAGAGGTATGTTATAATCTGTGGCAAGATGATCAGTGGTTGGTCACCTTGAGTGATGTTGCAGTGTGATTATGTTACGAATGTTGAGCATCCCACCTTGTACGCCTACCTACGATTATTTTGTAGTTAGGACAAGGTTTGTTTGAACTTGTAAGGATTTTGCATATTTCTGGCTACTGATCATTTAAGTTGCAGAGGGCAAAAATGGTAGAGACTGAAGTGAAAACACTCATTTTCAGGAAATAGAGTTGAAGACATTTGTTGAACAATATGAAAAGTTGGTTATTATAGTGCTAAACAGGGTCCGTACACTGCCTATGCCAAAACCCATTACTTAATTAAATATATTACAAAGTTTAATTTAAAAGTTCTTCTTGCAGAACTTATACGCTCCAAAAGAATTTGAAATGAGGAAAGTTCATGAATAAGTGGGACCTAAGTAATTCGTACCATCGTGATATCATTTGTAATTTGTATTAATTTAACTCTATCTAAAAATATACAAAAGGTTCTCTACAAGGAAAATTCCAACAAAATACGTAAAGTAGGTAACACAAAACCTTAATCCTACAACTCTAGAACCAGTTGTTTATAAAAACATCATTAAAATATTCAACATTTTTGCCTCCATTATTTTTTATTTTGCGACAGTACCCTAATGGAACTGTCACGATCTAAGATTAAGAGCACATTGGAGTAATCCGCGTTTTTTATGACATATTTTTGCGACATAATTTTTTAGACTCTGCAAGTGCATAAATATGTTTAAATATGACATGATTATCTACCACTGTTAAAATGTGTTGAAACTCATGTGCAATGATTCTGAATTCACAAAAACTTAAGATGTAAAAAAGTTAGATTGCCGTGCCGGCCGTTCTATTATTAATCTAGAAACTACTGTCGTTTGCTGATGCACTTTTTGCTGCTAATAATAACGTAAATAAGTAGTAACTCTATCTACGTATAAAGACTGTAGGAACATCATCATTCTTCAGCCCTTATCCTAATTAATTTGGGGATTGGGGATATTGTTATTCTGTGATTGGAGTCTATTTAAGTAGATGTAGTATGAAGGAATATGTATATTCATTCATACTTACTTTAGTTGTCATTTTAGTAGTCACCCTCTTTCTATCCATATAATAGCCGTATTAAGGCTATACCCAGTTTATTTATTACACAGAAGTCGTAACCAATAAGGACAGTGCTTTTATAAAAAGATATTCCTGTAGACAAGCAGCATATTATGACAAAAGTGATTGCATCACAAAAATTTTACTCAACTTAAATCCACGTGGTGCATTCATACTGCATTTATATAAAATGAGTCAGTGAGAAAATGCTAATTAAGTAAGGTGTGCCAATGACGAACGGTACAAGACCTTACGATTATAATATTGTTGTTAAGATATGAATCAATTGAGACAGGTACATAAACATGCTTCATCATTGTCACGTCTAAGAACGCTACGAATTAACCAGTTCACCCTGATTAGGAAGTACATCTGGTCCAGACAGTGCGGACAAAACTTTAAGAGACACAAAACAGTTTTTTCTGTATCAGTGTTTTCTTGATTAGATAGATAATCTTTTTTACTGACAAACTATTGACTCAGTCTGCACGCAGCCTTATTCTGATCATTACTTAATTTATTTATCAATATTATTTTATATCCTTATAAGTTCGGACACTCAGGTCTCTAACAGATATTTCAATAGAGTACCTATCTCTTCGAGTGCGGAATCCGGGGCTGCGTCCGCAATTTTACAGTACAGTCAGCATCAGAAGTACAGACGCCAGCATGTCAAGCTACCCGAAACTGTCAAATTTTCCCAACGAATCTTGAACCTAATGCTCCAGAAATAAAGTCGAAAATCTATCAAAGAAATCTGACAGATTGTAGTAGCTTGATGTGCTGGCGTCTGTACATTAACATACCTCAAAGTTTCGAAGCTGTTTTTTTTTAATAAAAACTTGTTAGATATTACTCGTTACTAAATGTTATTGGAGTTTATGGACTATTTTAATGATTAATCTTCTGAAACATTAAAAATAATAGCTAGAGTCCTGTACATAAAAGAATTAAAATTGCGAAATGTTCAGCTACTTCTGATGCTGACTGTACCTAGTAGTTTTTTAAAAAGTCTTTAACTAAAATATAAAAGAAAGTAACATGTTTATGCCAAAGCCAAAAAGTACTACACAACAACCTCTTAAAAATATGAAAAAGTAAGATCCGAATACTTACTAATTGCATGCACGGTGGACATAGACACACCATAGCCTATAACTTATTCTATCACCCGACTTGGCAACCAATGAAGTACCTCTATCTATACCTTTGTACCTATGTTTAGTGGGTCAGTAGAGACCTTAGGTTTAGCATATAACCTTTATTATCGGGTTGAGTAATGAGAAGTGTCTGGAACCTGTTATGTAAGAGATTTACGAGGTATTGGTTACGTAGTGAACACCTGTGGTTATCTTTTAGCAATAAATCATTTTGAATAAAATTAATTAAGATGGTGAACAGGTAAGACTATTTTGGGATAATTCAATTTTAAATCAATTCAATCAATTCTAAATTAGTTAATACCTATACCTGCTTAATTACTTATTTAGTTTTATCATACTAGTAGTATTAAAATTGTTTTACTAACAGGATAATGAAAAGCTTCATGAAAAAATATTGAAACACGTAAGCGAAAATAATGTACAATCAATTTGCATTGCACGTTTTCAAGCACTTTTCAAGTCTGACGATTGTTTACCAACCGCGCAAACGTCAAAACAAAAGAATAATTGAATTTCGAATTTCAATCTTACAAATAAAACTACAATGACAGATGTTTCCGCTCCGCTCATCACAAACCTCTAGCCGTCACGCTCAGTTTACGCGGCAATCGACCGTGTCGCACCACAGACAACAAAACCCTGATATTGTCCGAAATATGTTTAATTATTATCAGATTTCACCTTATGATTAAATCATAACGCGTTAATTGGTGATATGAATGAATTTCTAAATATTATGGTTCAGAATCGGCACCGCAACGCGTACTTGCGATTTCTTTTGGTAGTTGTGGTATGACGCCTTGTCAGTTGTGAAAAATTTATGTAACGTTAAGAACTTTCTTCTATTTACATTTGGAATGGAATTTCAAATATTCGTGAAATTGCGTTCGTATCCACTGATAGGTAGATAAAATCCAAGGATTTTTAAATGTAGATTTAATTTAAATGCGTAAAATAAGATGAATATAATCCAAATAGGAGGTAAATCAAAATGTCACATAAATTACAGAGAACTTATTTAAAAGACGAGGAAAGAAAGAACGTAGTATTTTAATTTAAAACTTGATACTTAATATGAAACTACGACCGCTGATTTAAAATTTAAATGAGATAGAAATTCTTTACGTAATAACATATTTTTTACCCAAACTAGTTTTTGACTGGTTTTTTCTGACTTGGGGAGCCAACGTGGCCGAAGTTATATTCAACAAACTATGTTGTGTCAAAATTTAATGATATAAGGAGAGACGAATTTGGCTATGAGGTGCGCCTTTGCCCAGAAGTGGGACAACATAGGCTAAGAAAGAAAAATTAGTAAAATAAGATAAGACGTGATATTGATTTAGAGAAATGATGGATATAAGTACCTACATATTAATATACCCAATATACATTCTAAAAAAATACCAGAGACAAAAAAATACTACACACCTAATCAAACTTATTTAGGTTGAATGGTACCTACCCATCCACGTGATGTGTCAATCACGTTGCAAAAGCTATAAAAAAATAATGGAAAATGTCAAAGTTTCCCATATAAAAACGACAAAGCCAATAATGGTACCTTTATTTATAACCACTAAATCTGTCCCACTAAGTTACGTTGAGAATAATAACATAGGTAACACATTAGAATTTCAAATTATGGTGATTTGGTATATTTATTTTTAAATATTTAGCTCTGGTGTAAATCAAGTTCCTACACGTGATTTGTGAGGATTAAAAACAAGTTTATGGTAATCGTCTTTTCCTATTATATTTCCATATTCATAGACTAAAAGACTACAAATTTACATTATTTATTAAATTACTAGCAACTCTAATAATTATGTAATCTTCCTGAGATTCTAAAAAAAATCGTCAACAACGATAAAAAAACAAAATTGAGAGGTTTCATTAGCTTAGGTGGAACTAATAACTAGATCCAATCAAAGATAAGTTATTTTTAAGGAGGCAGGTTCTGTTCTGGCAAATAACTACATTTTATTCGCAAAGTTAATGTACCTCTTGCTATTTAGAGGGAGGAATAATAAAAAGTATACACGTATACTCAATAAAGTTTATTACATTCATGGCCAACACATTGCTGGTAGTTAGGTGCTTAAAACAATGCATTTTTTACAATTACTCTAATTTAATTTTCGGTAATAGCGGACACATAGCGAGTCACATTGCTAATGTTTCATTATTCTAAACATTAAACTCCGGATGTGAGTAATTTAATCCAAAACTTGTACAAATAAAGTAGGCGGTAATGTGGGTCATAATTTTTCGATTCAGTAATTTCAACCGCAAAGGAAACCACAGTGTCTTGTATTACAACTTCTATGTCTTGAAATAATCCTAAAACCACAATCAAACGTCACCTTCGAAGTAATTCGCGCCATTAAATCTCAACAACAGTAATTTGACCATAGACAAACCATGACATATTTCGTAAAAAGTAAATACCGTGTGGAAATTGTCAATTAGTTCTAGAAACAAATGTTTATCCTTATTTTATCACTCGGTATTAATAGCTATGTCTAATGCGTAAAAGTTCTATAAATGGTTACTTATTAATTGCGAAACAACATTAAATTACCAAATTACCCAGGTATTTATTAGTTTGTAAGACACAAGACTTTCTAACTATAAGCTTTTAATCATATGTAATTTTGTTTGATCAAGGGATCGAACAGACTTCAAGTAAAGCTTTCAATGAATTTAATTTACTACAGACACAGATGCTACAGATGTCTTCACCAGTATAAATATGCGCAATTCAAAGTTCAAGCTAGACTTTTGCATAATGTTCACATTGATAACTTAAGTATATTGTGACGACCTTAGGTACAAATAGGAATACAAACAAAGCTATAGTACAAAATAGTTATACGTAGTAAATCCATGTGGCAATAAACAACATTCCTTTCAGGTCAAGCCCCAGACTCAACTCAACACAAGAAAACTATTTTACAAATAAATAAAATAAAACTTTACTAACCGTTTATTTTTGTCCACAGGCTACAAAGCGCAATTTCCTTCGCCGTACAAAAGCGACGGCACCACCAGACACAACGGAGACGGAATCCGCCACAGATAATAAAATAGAAACCACCACAAACAAGTTCACTAGACGCGGGAACTCCAAATTCAAATCGCGAAAAGAGGCTGAGCTTGAGAAAAAAGGTGCGACTGCGAAGAATGAGGTTGAAAATGCTTCGCGTCGGCCAACGTTCAACGGCGGCGTGAGGCGTACTGCGCTGCCGACTCGCAAGTTTGTTCGAGTGCGGCCTGGGGGGGCAAACGGTGAGTCCGGTTTTACTCTAAGCTATTTGTGTTTATTTTCTGCAGATTCTGTCACAGTTTCCAAGGAAAGCCGAAGGGAAATTTGCGGTGAAGCTGGTTGCTGCTAGAGATCATGATTTGATTGACATTGCTTCTATACTTTCTAAAGCTGACTACGGGTTGGTACCTATGCAGTTATTTGTAGAATGAACTTTCGTTATACAATTTTATGAATATTTCAGCTCCTGTTAGGGCAGTTTTTTTATAGAATTTCAGTTTTAGTAGTTTACAAAGCAAGAAAGCCAATTATCCAAAATTCTAAACATGTTCTACCACTGCACATTACTAACCTTTTAGTACTCGTAATTTATTGTAGACATAACTTTTAAAACATGTTAAAACAATCGGAACTTTTCCGCCGGAGCCCTTACTTATATATAGAGTGGAAATCGAAGGTCGCTCGAATAGACTATCGTCACGATTTCATGGTGTAATGATAGTTGTAAGTGCTAACTATAGACTTTAGAAGGGAAGACGTGGATCATTGACTTACCAACAACGTGGGGATTGATTGAAAAATTAATTCTCCATTTATGGTGTTGATAAGCCTAACTCTAGTCAAAAATATATTATAGATAAATAAATTAAATTAATAAGTTTAGTAGTAAATCGTTACTTAAGTTTGGGCTGAGCTTATGAATAAACTCCTAATATTTCTAGGGTTTTAGGTAATTTTACAATTTGAGAAAGACCTTTGTTCGAGACATACCTACTTAACAATAATGGCCCTTTATGGTCTGGTGGTGGGCTATAATCCACCACAATTATGTCTGGTATCCTAAAGAAGCAGCTGGCAAAACTGTAGATTAATAACTAGAACGCTATTCAAAAGGTAAGGAAGGCTTATCCTTTTTTTTAAAGATAGGAAATCATCAAATGACTCGTCCCGGAGCGGAGCAGAAGGGAGTGTCAGACTCATACTGACTAAAACCTATCCGTGTTCCTCCTTATTCCCTTAGCGTTCTAAGGCAGTGGTGACTCTTTCGAAAAAATTGCCCTGGATTTATGTATCCTGGTAACAGAACAGCTGCAGATTTTACTTTTTGGAGGTCATTATATACATGTAGCCAGTGGTGGGCGGAATCCGTCATCATATTCGTATGTACTTATACATTGTACATATTAAACGCCCACTATCAGATATAACAATAAGGTGTCTGATTTGTTGGGTGTTACCAACCATTGACCTTCAAATCGCATAGGCTCAAATCTGTTGGATTGTTTCGAAAACATGGGGAACCTTCTCAAAGAATTTTTCAAAGAACAGCTTCGTTGTTTTTTTGTTAATTCCCATCATGCTGGTTTCAGAAGCAGAGCAACGGTGGCCCAGTGGTGACGGCCCCGGCTTACGAACAGTAGGTCGTGGGTTCGAACCCAGGCAGGCACATTACTCTGTGTAATTTATTTCATCACCGCTGCTCTCAAAACGGTGAAGGAAAACATCGTTAGGAAACCGGCATGTCTTATAACCAAAAAATTCGAAGACATGTGACATCTTCCAATCCGCACTGGGCCCGCGTGGTAGATTATAGCCCATTCCCTCTCAAAAAAAAAGGAGGCCTGTGTCCCAGCAGTGGGACCATTAATAGGCTGTTGATGATGATGATGATGGTTTCAGAAAACATATTTTTTTAAGCCAAAGTCGGATCACATCAGTGTAAGGTTACTAAAAGTGTCTAACTACCCTTATATAAAATGCTAGTAGCCCGTAGCCCTTTACTTAATATCGCATCCAATCAATAACATAATCAAGACCTCGGCTAACCTTTTATTTAATCATCATCATCACGTTCCAGCCTAGGTACCATATTACTAGGAGTCTTCACAACACATTTTTTCCTTACATTCTCCCCACATTCACTGCTATTCAAGCTAAGATTTATGCCGGCAAAAACCGAGACTATATTTACTTCTCAAATCATAAGGACTTAATAAATATAACGATACTGACTATTACCCATCGTTTAAAGCACCTCTCTCTCACCTTTGACCAGAATTACATAAACAACTAAGCAAGCACCATAGTGCATGACCCTAGCTATAGACTATAGAGCAAGAGAAATCGGTCACTCTCACTATCCTCACCATAGATGAAAGTCATGTAAAACACCTTCAATAATTGTACAATGGTGTACATTTATTGAAGGTGTTTTATTGAAGTTCAATAACATTGTTTCCACCTTGGATTTTTGTTTATGTCCAGTAACATCAAGCCTGTAATCCCAAAATAGCTAGGCAGAGGGGTCGGAACCTTGCTATACACCCTCATTTTTCAAGTTATGTTTTCAAGGCTTATGTGTGGGGGCCGATTGCCATCAGGGCATCAGCTGAGTACAAACCCATCCATACCCCGTGGCTGTTGCTGGGAAATTCTTGATGTAAAAACCCAGGAAGGAAGACGCGCGGGTTCGTGAAAAATGGAAGGAGTGGAGGGAAGCCTTTGCCCAGGAGTGGGACAGAGCAGGCTAAGAAAAAAAAAACCCAGACTTAACACTTTGGCCAACCTAATGCTTAGCAGCCGCGCTTGAGACCACTAGACCATCGCGGTAGACTTTCAGTATCAATTTGTTAACAAACGTTTCTACGTTCCGTGTTCTACCATTTATTTTTCTCCCTCTTCAAATTATCTGCAGTCAAGAAGCTAACAACACAGCTGAAAGTAGCAATTTCCCAATTCGGAATGACTTCACACCGTCATCGGCTAATAAAACTCGGAATATTCATTTCCAATGGTCTTGGGTGAATTTCAACAAGAGATTTTTATGTGTCATTTCGGTGGATTTTTTTTATTTCAATGCTATCTACATATTTTTAATGCCAAATAAAACTTTAGCCTATTTTATAACATTGTGCGTGAGTGGACATCAAATATCATCAAAAGTTACATATATATTTAAGGATGAATTTTTAAGAGTCCACTGAAATGAAAAGTGTCTACCGAAATGATAAAAATTACCACCGAAATGATATACTGTGCATACTAATCTAACACGAGTTATAACAGCCACCGAAATGAAATTATTTTTGTCCTCATATCACTGAAATGATAAACTTACTTTTTTGGCGGGAAACCGCAAGACGTTGGGACCGGTGCGTTCGCGCCGAGAGCTTGAGCCGGACTGATCCGAAGTGAGGAAAGGTGAGGGGGGCGTAACAACGCAATGTTGACATGGCTATTCTACTAAAACTTACTATCCTCTGAAATGATAACTTTTTTCCAGACAAAAGTTAACAGCCTGTCAAATCCATGAGAAAGAAGATAAACAAACAAAAATAGTTTTATTTGATCGAATGTATTATAATTTAATGATTACAAAATCGATTTAAATCCATATTACGAATGTATTTGCAGGGGAAGGTATTTTATGAGCGGAATTGGGTTCAGGACAGGCCACTGTGATGATAGAATAACACTTTGTAATTTTTTTTTTCGTATATTAATGGGTAGAAATCAATTATTTTTTTTGTCAAGGTAGAGAAGTACTTACGCTGTTGAGAAAAAATATATAAAATTAAAAATTTGCACCTTTTTACCGTTCTCAGGTTTGCCGTGTATTTTTTTTGCTTGGGCAATTCACCCTCTTATTGATGACTTTTCCCATAAATATTCTGTTCTTTTTTCAATAATGAGTGAACCTTTTCCAAAAATCAAAATTATTTGCAACTGATAAGGTTCAGACAGAATTTTCAATTCGTTCACGATGAAGTTGACAAGCAAGTTATAACTCCTGAGTTCATGAACTCCGATCGCCATCATAAACTTTCTAGAAACATTCGCAACAGGTTATGAACCCGCTTTTATACACCGGAAAACGTACTATAGATTACCAATCTATAATCTAGATATTAATAACATTGCCTTGAAACTTAATTCGAAGTACCTATCACCGGAAAGAACAACCAAAAATTTATTTGTTTACGTATTAATTGAATCGAAGCAAAACCGCATGACATCACCGACCTCAAAATAAAACGCAATACGAGATATAAATTACAAAATAAAAGAAACAAACAGGTATAAACTAAAGAGGTAAAAAGACAAATGGCGATAGGGTCGATCCTAACATGGACTTAATACCTTTAATGGAAATGTGTAGGCGTGAAATGTAATATTTTACACTTCTTTCCATGACCGTCTATAAGACACAATCAAGAGACATTGCTTAAACATTCAAACAATCAAATTACGGAATAACAATTGTTGAAAATATGGGTAAAGCTAGCCTCTCAAAATCTTAGAGGTTTCCCAAGCAATCAAGCTGAATTTTCTCCACCATCCATTGGGTAAGTATATATATTTTACATTCAAGAGGCACCTGATTTGGGGATTGTATCCACCGATCCCGGGATCCGATGTGATTAAACACGGATCCCGGTGCGTTGTATGAAACCTGTAAAGCCACTGTAATAAACAAATTGAATGAATTTACTTGAAATTTAGTTTAACGACTAATAAAAACATTAAATTAAAAGAAAAAATACTTTCAAAGTTCAGTTTGGCTATCATCAAAAATCTTAATAGTTTCAGAACCAGAAAACTTTCCAATACCAACAATAAGGTATTATAGTCTCCTGGACAGCCCTAACAGCATCACAAACCACTCCATTCAGCCAGTACTAAGCACTAAAATAAACTAAAACAAGTATACAGCCTAGAGCTTCGACCTAGACATTCCGGGGACGTTGTCCTCAGTGGCCAGTGCGGTACGGACCTCCACGGAGGTCGGTCGCCTTTGCAGATGTCAAATAAATAAGAAAATTATCTTCTGACTATGTAAAGTAGATCGTGGTGATGTCAGACTTGTAGAGATTTTGCTAGTTTACATATATAATTATGTAAACTAGCAAAATCTGGGTATTATGTTGGAATGGTTCTAAAGTTAATTTTGTAAAAATCTGCCCACGTAAATGAGCGGATAAATAGTTCAGATTTCCTAGAGGATATAAATCTGCCTAATCTAGGGCCCAATTTTCCATAAGTTCTAGGCAGTTGGACCACGGGCAATAAACCGTTTTGAAGCGTAGTGGCGTTTCACTGCTTTTTACCTGACTGCGGCGAAGCCAAAAGGAGGGTTATTAGCATGAAACCATAAGGTGCTTTAGTAGCACACACCTCATCTTTCGAAGTATTCCGATTCATACTCAGTCATAAACACAGGAAACAGGACGGGATTCAGGATCAGGGAGTAAACATAAGGTGATGTGACATAATATGATGCTGATCCGTAGCACTGCAATAATACTAAGAGATTCTTGACAGCAAAAAAACCACACAGTTTTCAATGTCTCTCGAGTATAATTGCTCAAGATATCGCTATTACATAAACAGTTTACATTACACTACAGTTTACATTAGGTATAGTTACTATACCTAAGTAAACAAAACTTTTTTACAAAAAAAACAACCGGCTTCAAAAACACCAAAAAGTTAAAAATAAACTTCAGAAGAAAAATCAGCTTCTGAAGTCTGTGACATTTTGTTTGCTTCATTTAGTTTTTTTGCCACCGACTTCAGAAGCTGATTTTTTTATTTTTTCATTTTTAGTTGTAATATCATATCATAGAATTATTTACTATAGGTATATATAACATTCGACTAAGAAACCTACCCCTAATCCTTCAAGATACCCTTATTATTGCTTTCAACTCCTAACCTTTGAGGAGTAGTACGTTCCATCATCAGCTTATCAACATGGAGTGATGACTGCTAGATGCGAATACTTGAATAGCGTCAGAAAAAGTACGAAACACGTAATACGTGTCTATGAAATTAATATATAACAACTAAAAAAATGTGCATTGTACACATCTGCATACCCCCTCAGAGCATACAGGCGTGATGTTACGTCATGATAATGTATATTCACTATACATTAAGCGATTCCAGCAATAGGGGATCGGACAAAAAAAAACTAATTAGTCCGTCAGATAGATTTCCAAAAATTATTGGACACGTATTTTTTCTTTTTTCACGTAAACTTAAAATGAAGACGATACAGTGCTTTGAAAACTCGTGTGACGTCATATGATAGTACATTTTGACGACACAAGTGACGTTTCAAGCCCCACTCCAAGATCTTTGACACGTTTTATCTTCCTCATTTTTTATTGATTTGATAAAACAAAAAACACGTATTCAATATTTTTCGATAATCTAACTTACGGACTAAACAGAATCATATTATTTTGACCCTGTCCGATCCCCTATTACGACAGATTTGCCGTCTATTTTTGAAGAGTTCCATTGTATATCTCCGAAGATCAGCACCAGATCTTCACCAAATTAAAATGGGACCACCTCGGGAGTATACTCTTTCAAATAAAAAAAGAATTTTGAGAATCGGTCCACAAATGGGGGAGAAATCAGGTAACATACATAAAAAAAAAATACATTCACACGAACATATAACCTCCTCCTTTTTCGAAGTCGGTTAAAAAATATAGTTCACCAGCTCAATGTTCACCAGTAATAAATCAGATAGACAGTCAATAAATACATATTCAAATTGGTTTAATAGTTCAGTGTGATACAGTAACTAGCACACCGGTAACGGCGCGTAACTAAGTAACGTTACAAGTGCAAGAGCACGCAATGTTCTGAGGAAAACCTCGATGTAAGAAGAAAATTCTCTATGAAATAATGGCTGTTAGTATTGAACGGGGTTCCGCTGTCAATCATAAGATATTATTATTTTGGAGTAAAATAGAAGATGGAATCAATGTCTAATCAATTTGACACACTTTGACGACACGGTTGGCGCAGTGGCTGAGCGATTGGACTGCTGCGCTGTGTGTCGCAGGTTCGATCCCCGCACGGAACAAATATTTGTATGGCCTACAGATAGTTGTTTCGGGTCTGGGTATTTGTGTATGTGAGTTTAAATGTTTGTGTACGCACCCACTATACAGGAGAAGAAGAAAAAAAAGAAAAGAAGAAAGAATATAATCTGGTAGTGGCACCCATGTAAAAGATATGTAAAGGAATCACGCGCTATTATTAATTTTAAGTTGATCTTGCGATTATTAGGCCGTTGACTTATATTATTTGTCTTGTAGATTACGTAGATCTGGTGAAAGCCCCTGGAATCAATATTGGACTAACAATCATAGTACTGATAGGACCGCTGGATGTGGTTAAGTGTTTATTCGTCTAAAATGAGATTGAAAATTGGAAAGATCGCGTCTGGCGTGTCTGATTCCACCGAATCCTCTTCTTCTTCAACCTTTCACCACCCAATGCTGAGGTGTCTTCCAAATCTCTCTACTTTTGGCAGCTTTGTGTCTTTGCCATCCAGTTTCTTCCACGGAATGCAAAATTGCAAACCGTAACGACTGTCAAATATTTAAAAACTAGCTTTCCTTGTCTACATTATAAAGGGAACCTCTGTGCAAAATTTCAGCTTTCTAGGTTCAAGGGTTTGGGCTGTGCGTTGATGAGTCAGTCAGTCAGTCAGGACTTCTCTTTTTATTTATTAGATAGATAGATAGATTTCTGCTGGAACCAACAATTTTACTGTGCTTTCCAAGACACGGAGCGGTATCGATGGATGCTAATTACATAAGTACTTAAACTGACGCCCCTTTTCCATTAGGGTAAGCAGAAACCACAGAACGCCACCTACGATCCTTAACATTCTCCTTTTGCCTCATCTAGCTTTTGCCAGAGAAGTTTTACGAAATAGTACATTGTTACCTTAGGGGTGAAAGCAACTTATTTAGTCCCGAGACGGGGTTTGGCGCCCGATCGTAGTGAGGGCGCTAATAGTTCGAGGGACTAAATAAGTCTTTAACCCGAGGTAAACACTGTGCTTTTCATTACGAATACAAGGAAAGTTGATGGGAATAGGCTTGCCCTCAATTACCCAATTACCCAAATCGGTGGATTGCAATAGGTTGCTCCTAATTACATCGGTTGATGGCAATAGGCTTGCTCCTAATTAGATTGGTTGATGGCAATAGGCTTGCTCCTAATTACACCGGTTGATGGCAATAGGCTTGCTCCCATTTACCTAAATCGGTGGATGGCAATAGGCTTGCTCTTAATAAAATTATATCGGTTGATGGCAATAGGCTTACTCCTAATTAGATTTGTTGATGGCAATAGGCTAGCTCCTAATTACATCAGTTGATGGCAATAGGCTTGCCCCCAATTACATTCGTTGATGGCAATAGGCTTGCCCCCAATTACATCAGTTGATGGCAATCGGCTTGCTCCTAATTACATCAGTTGATGGCAATAGGCTTGCCCCCAATTACATCAGTTGATGGCAATAGGCTTGCTCCTAATTACATTGTTTGATGGCAATAGGTTTGCTCCCAATTACAACAAATAATTTGACAGCTGCCAGTAAAAAGCGATTCTCCCTAGGGCTGAAAAGTAGTACTTTCAACCCGCTCCGTAGGCATGTTCTGACTTACTTTCAGAGTATGAGTAATGAAAATGTATTTTATGTCTCATAAATTATCCATGCAATGAATGAACTCATTTAGACCGTATTAAATGCAACATTGGATATCTGGAATGTAAATCTATAAATAATGATGATATCCGGTCGGCCTTGTATCTTTCTTCATATCTTTGTGTTTCCTGTCACGAGTTTTCTCTTTGCATAAAATAACGAGTTTTGCTCACATTAGCGAGCAACTTATCCGAACATAAATCTGTGTAGAAACTTGAAGTTATTTCCTTTTGAACTTGCTTTAGTGCATATAATATTATAATTCCCGCTGGGACACATATATCGGGACATTCGGGACACACGAGGTGCTACTTCTTCTTTAGCCAATAAAGCAAAAAGAGCCTAGCCAGAGCTCTCGCAAAATAGTCACATAAACAAAACATATTCTGCTTCATTCAATTCCAATGTCAAAACATAATTTGATTATAATTAATTAATACTATTAGAACAAATTACTTATCTATGATAAAACATACTAGATAAATATCTTGAGAAAAAAAATCCCAAATTACATGCTTCCATCGTCTTCCTACTAGTTGTCAGACCATCAGTCACGGCACTATTTCATACACAAATACCCTGAGATTCCGCTTGATGTAATCCTCAAATATTTCGTAACCCACGTGACGTGCCGCGCCAAAAACAATAAAGCCTAAATACATAAGGTGATGTCACACTAGCGTTCCCATACACTTTCCACCTAACAATGGGTGCCTCGTTATGTAAGTGGCCTAATGATGCCCGCTAGCACTGCGTGGTGACCCAGAACTTTCTCCTGCTGAACTAATAAGTATGTCTTGTGGGCTGGCAGCTTTTGGTCCTATAATTCTGGCAGAAGAAATGATTTAGGCTTACTTCAACTTATTTCGATCTAAATGGGTACATGGGTATATTATTTATTTATTTATTTATTTATTTCTTAAGAAAACTTACAGCTAGGGTACAGATAGTTGACAGATAGTGAAAGAAGGCCAATTAAAAGTTTTCACTGACAATATAAGGGTAGCACAAGAAACAGTAGACACGCAAGAGAGAGTAAAAATTAAGCACTCGCTTGTAAATATTATTGGTACATAGTCTAAACCGTAAAGTAAAAATAAATATTCAACTAAGAATTTATTTCGGTAACGATTGGCCAGGATGTATCAATGTAGACATTAGAATGATCATGAACCACCGATAAGCAAACACACACCTAATCATACTGAACTTGCAAAAACAGACGTGCTACGTGATTAAATAAATAATCACTAGAGTTACTAATCAATTCACATCTAAGCCGGTAGTAAGCCTACATGTCTAAATACGACAATGATCCTGACAGCTTTGTGACAGAATGGTGTCACGGTGATGACGGAGCTTTGGCTTGCCTTGGCTTTGGCAGAGCGTATGGAAATGATCTAGAGATAAATGTACCGTCAATTATTGCGTAATTTGAAAGTGTCAATCAAAGTGATGTGTTTACTAAGTACTTATTTGTACCTAATAGAACACCAGAACACCGGTCTACATTTCGACGGTCATGTTTTTCCCAAGATAAAACACCAAAAAGAGAAAAATAAACTTAAGAAGAAAAATCTGCTTCTGAAGTCGGTGACTTTTGTTTGTTTGACTTCATGTTTTTGCCACCGACTTCAGAAACTGATTTTTCTTCTTAAGTTTATTTTTCTCTTTTTGGTGTTTTTGAAGTCGGTTGTTTTTTTTGCAAAAAAGTTTTTTTTTTTTTTCATTTTTAGTTACTTATTTATCTATACTAATATTATAAAGCTGAAGAGTTTGTTTTGTTTGTTTGTTTGTTTGTTTGTTTGTTTGTTTGAACGCGATAAACTCTGGAACTACTGGTTGGATTTGAAAAATTCTTTTTGTGTTGGATAGTTCATTTATCGAGGAAGGTTATAGGCTATATAACATCACGCTACTACCAATAGGAGCGGAGGATAAATGAGAAATGTTGCAAAAACGGGAAAAGAAAATTCCATTCTGAGAGCTTCCGTTGCGTGCGCTGCGAAAACGGTTTAAGTTACGAGAATATCATGTATGAAGTAATTATTCGTCTTTAAAAGTTCTAAAAAAAAGTCCGCGACAGCATCTGTCTATCTTTTAAGATTGACTCACTGTAACCATTTTTTACTATTAAAATGTTAGGTTAATTGCGAAGCTTATTTAACCCATATGGTATTAATCTATATCTAAATAAATGTGTTCGTTAGAACGGAAATTTAATATAGAATATTTGTGTTTTTTACTCTATACAGTTTAAACAAATATCTTAGAAGATATCGCAATGTAAAAATACCCGCGCGGAAAAATAATTACGCAGGTTGGGTCGCAATGTAGGTACGGGGGATTCTGGCTGGCCTCCGGGAAATTCAAATTCAAACAAAATAATGTTTACAAGTACAGGGTGTTATCGACATCGTATATTTAACAGTAAGAGATATTTATAGTAATTCTCATTTTAGTATAATCTTAACTAATATTATATAGAGGAAATATAAAAATTTTTGTTTGTTACGATTTAACTTAATAATTTTGGTTGGATAGCTGTTGATTTATCGAGGAAAGTTATCTATACTAATATTATAAAGCTGAAGACTTTGTTTGTTTGTTTGTTTGAACGCGATAAACTCAGGAACTGCTGGTTCGAATTGAAAAATTCTTTTTGTGTTGGATGGTCCATTTATCGAGGAAGGTTATAGGCTATATAACATCACGCTACTACCAATAGGAGCGGAGCATAAATGAGAAATGTTGCAAAAACGGGAAAAGGTATTTCCTTTTTGAGAGCTTCCGCTGCGTGCGCTGCGAAAACGGTTTAAGTTACGCAAATATCAAGTATGAAGGAAATGTTCCTCTTTAAAAGTTCTAAAAAAAAGTCCGCGACAGCATATATCTATCTTTTAAGATTGACTTACTGTAACCTTTTTTTACTGTTAAACTGTTAGGTTATAAAGAATTATTTTTTGCGAAACTTATTAAACCCATATGGTATTAATCTATATCTAAATAAATGTGTTTGTTAGAACGGAAATTTAACATAGAATATTTGTGCTCTTTACTCTATATAGTTTAAACAAATATCTTAGAAGATACCGCAATGTAAAAATATCCGCGCGGCAAAATAATTCGCGCGTCGCAATCGCAATGTAGGTACGGGGGATTCAAATTCAAAATATTTACTGCATCATTATGTTTACAAGTACCTACAGAGTGTTATAGTATATTTTTAACAGTAAGAAATACCTATAGTAATTCACACTTTAATATAATCTAAGCTAATCTAAACCATCTAAACTATTTTAATAAAGAGGAAAGATAAGATTTTTTGTTTGTTACGATTTAGCTTAATTTATGTCGGATAGTCGATATATCGAGAAAGGTTATAGCTATATTTATGTGACGCAGACGAAGTTGCGCGGGTCAGCTAGTTACAACTAAAAATGAAAAAATAAAAAAAAAACTTTATATATATATCCTATACAAATATTTACTATGCATTTTAACATTCAACCAAGAAACCTAACCCTTAACCTTCAAGTTTCAACTATTTTTGCTTTCAACTCGGAGTGGTACTACTCCTCAACGGTTAAGAGCATGAAGACAAGTGATGACTGCTAGATGCGAATACTTGAATAGCGTCACAAAAAGCACGAAACACGTAATACGTGTCTATGAAATTCATATATAACAACTAAAAAAATGTGTATTGTACACATCTGCATACCCCCTCAGAGCATACAGGCGTGATGTTACGTCATGATAATGTATATTCAATAAACATCCAAGCGATTCCAGCAATTACGACAGATTTGCCGTCCATTTTTGAAGAGTTCCATTGTATATCTCCGAAGATCAGCACCAGATCTTCACCAAATTAAACTGGGACCACCTCAGGAGTATACTCTTTCAAATAAAAAAAGAATTTTGAGAATCGGTCCACAAATGGGGGAGAAATCAGGTAACATACATAAAAAAAAAAAAAAAAAAAAAAAAACGAACACACGAACATATAACCTCCTCCTTTTTCGAAGTCCTCTGTTTACTTTGCTTGAAAAGAATGCCCAAAAAGCATCACTCCTTTTCAAAGAAGTAACACATACCAATGTATGTTAATAAACGCAAACATATTGAACTCGCGGTCATTGCTACAAAAGATCCTAATGAATCTGACCCTGCCGACAGACTTGCTAAACAAATACATCATTCAGCATTTGTAATGAAGCCAGCAATTTCAGAGGGGTCGAACAAATCATTTCGAGCTGGTCAACTTAGCAGGCAGATGTTAAAACGTTCACGGTCAAGTCGTTGCCAAACAATGGATGCAACTGATCGTTTCGTCAGACATCATTATTTCTATGTACGGGGTTTAAGAACATAATTTTAGACAGCGTTCCGTAGCGCATTTGGGTGTTTTAAGCTCATAATCTTATCCGAGTTTCAATAGAACTCTATTTACATATATGCTACGGTAATGGTGTTTGTTACGGATCAACATATTTCATCAAAGTAATAGATGTATTAGTTGCTTGCAGTCATATTTAGGAGTGCATCATCTGCGATTCTGCATGATCTTTCTGTAATCCCCGAAGAAATAAACAGAGTATCCATTAGTACACCCACATTTACTGAAAAATTCAGATAAAATTCAGAGGAGCTCGTGGCTTAATAAGAACTGCCACTCAGGTCGATCTTTAAATTCAAATTCAAATTCAAATCGTTTATTGCAATCCATAATGTACATTTTTACAGGTGGTATAAAATAATTTTAGACACAATTATGGACCCTGTCGGGCACAGCAATTTTCTATATAAAATAATTAAAATAATTAGAAAATAATTTAAAGAGAGGAAGAGCGCTTTGCTTCTTTTATTTAATATTAAAGTTGGTATTATTTCTATACCTATCATAAATCTAATAATCTATATATCTATATTTATTTACTTATTCTATTAATATTATAGCAGTCTATCTATTCTTTAATTATTAAGTTAGTTATTATTAAATTACTTATTTGTTTATCTACTTGGTTTCAAAAATTTTGTTTTAATTTTATTAGTACTTACCTAGTTAAACGTTTTAATTATGTATTATCATCGGATTTATCTGTTAAATATTCGTGTATTTTAGAGTAGCTTTTTTAAATTAAGTATTGCTTTAATTTATTTACAAATATATTGGTTTTCTTTTGTTGCTTTATGTTTTCTGGTAATTTATTATATATTTTTATGGACTTTAGGTAAAGCTGTGCTTGCCTAGGTCGGTCTGTGGATGGGTGACCGCCCGACATACCGAGTTTCCTCCGTGCCTCGGAAAGCACGTTAAGCTGTTGGTCCCGGCTGCCATATATATAGATCTTTGGCAGTCGTTACAGGTAGTCAGTGACCTGAAATTCTGACATCCCCAGTCTTACCAAAGGGTATTGTATTACCTAGTATTAACTGGGTTGTGGAGGTCAGATAGGCAGTCGCTCCATGTAAAATACTGGTATTCAGCTGCATCCGGTTAGACTGGCAGCCGACCCCAATATAGTTGGGAAAAGGCTAGGCAGATGATGATTTACTGAAAAATTCAGATGGAATATTCAATCACTTTGCCCGACCTCAGACCTGGGAATCGAACTGAGGACCCCATGCGTATTACTGACCCTGCGGACCACTACAGTTTGGAATCACACCAATTCCATCCACCACCTTACCTCATAGTATCTCGTGTCCATCTATGTGTCTCGCACCACTACACTAAACTGCTCGTCACATCACTGGTCGCTCGCGTGAGAGTAATCGCAGTAATTAACATTTCTTCAGCTGGTTCCTTTCGCGGATGATCTATACGGAAATTAAGCGTTGCGTAACCGAGAGATTTATTGAGGTATCGATCGTTTATGAGAGATTTTTGCACGATGGAGCGGTTAAAATGTTTGATGGATGGAAACTAGAATGTTTTTAGTTAGTTTGATACACGCGTTGTGCTTCTATCATGAATATTTCACGAATATTCGGGGGATTGAAGAAAGTATGTAGGTACTTCCCTACTATTTTCTCCAAAAAAGAATCCAGAAATCATCTAAGTTGGAGATTCGAAGCATCAAAAGTTGACGAAGAGAAGGAAAGAGAGTGACTCTCTCTCTCGCTTCCTAATGCTCAATGTAAGTCTCTTCTAACTTTTGGCGGTTAAGTTTTCTACAATAGTCTAAATACAAATCGGTCAATAAAAGTAAAAAAAAACCTCGGAATATTGAGGATTTTACAATACTTGAATATATCAGAATAATAAACTGACCTCAAAAATCATTCAAGGAAGTAATTTAAACTTAAAATCTGCACATAGAATCGAATCGAATCCGGAACATCATAAAAGTAAAATGCATCAATAAAATTCAATAGAGCACTAAAAAATCGAAAGTTAACAACGGAAACCACAAAAACAAACATCAAAGAACAGCCAGGCAATCTATTACAATACCGCAATAATTATCCACACTTTTAAAAACTGTAAAAACAGAAGAATCTGCATAAAACGAGCTCTATTCTTGTGTAAAATCTCAGCGTTTTACCATTTTGATACTCTAATAAAGAGGTAGCGTTTGGATGTACGGGGAAATCTTGAAACTGCAGGGGGCCTAAAATAGCTCCTTGCCAGAATCATTATAGGATAATAATGAAATACATACCTACGTTACAATTCAGAAATTGACCATTAAGTGTACCCTGTGTACCTACATTGTTAATATTAATTGGGTATGTAACCATTTTAATGTGATACTAGCGTTTTATGTGAGTGTTTTTGTGTGTATGATGGTGTTTTATAAGTGTGTTGTGGGTGTGATAATTTCGACCAAAACGCGAGCTAGGCCGCGGGCAAAAGCTAGTAACGGTAATAAATATACAGCAAGCGACTGGCAAATAGTAGCAATAACAATAGCAATTATGAACAGAGATGAGTGAAAGCGACCGGTCAAGTGTAACCGTTGGCGATAGCAACTCACTTTCATTGGCTACACGTAATACTAGCGCCCATTCCATACCGAGTTTCCTCCGTGCCTCGGAAAGCACGTTGTCCGGCTATAATTTGTAGATCTTTGATAGTCGTCCGTCACGGCACAGGTAGTCAGTGGTCCGAAACTTTGACAACCAGCTACCATTCTTAGCAAGGGGTCAGATAGGCAGTCGCTCCACGTAAAAGACTGGTACTCAGCTGGATCTGGTTAGACTGGAAGGCGACCCCAACATAGTTGGGAAAAGGCCAAGGTTTTGTCATCATCTGATGATGACGTAATACCGGCGAGAGTGACGTGAATGTGACAGATTATTGGAAAAGATGAGTTGGCTAATTATGAAAGCATTATAGGTAGGTATGTGATAAGTAATTATCCCGTTGGCGTAATGGTCAACTCTCTCTGATTTCTTAGACGAGAATGTAGCGAGATGGACGCTATCACTTCAAACAAACATAGTATACTTAATGATATGTTTTAGAAAAGATAATTTGATCTACGAAGGTAATCGAGGGGACTTCGAATAGAAATATTGTAGTTGTTAAATTACTGACTGCTTATGTGACGGATTGAACTGGATTTGCTTTTAAAAAGGTGTGAGATCGAACTGGATCTATGGTCAACATCCGCCAGTGCGTAGGCCAAACAACAAGCCTTTCAACGTTTCTTACTACAACTTTTCTTGACTTTTCAATCACTGTTTTTACCAACAAAATGTTCCCTTATAGAGGAGCATATTGACACAATAACAATCACTGTCGCAATATCATCACCAACACGACATCACCAGCACCAAGGTTGCCACGCATGACGTTTGCTGTCAGCCTGTCTCGCAATCCTCCCATAGCTACAAAGGCGTGAGAAACTAGACCGAATTGCACTCAGGCCTAATGAACGTATGTGATCAAGTGCTTTTTAGACAAATGCCTTGCCACGTGTTGCTCGCTATAATGCTATTGTTATTTTTGTGTTCGTATTGATTGTGCCCAGGTAAAAATATCTTTGAGCAAGTTGGTGCTAAGGTTGACCCTCCACTGGTTGGGTTGCGCTAGAAATCCACACTTCTTTTTCTCGCCTTTTTTTTGCAGATGGGAAATCATCATTATGACCCCTCCCGCTCTGAGCGGAGTGGAAGAGAGTGTCAGACTTGTATTAACTTAAACCCATTCACGTTACTTCTCAACCCTTTGTGTTCCGGGGTAATGATATCTGTTTTGAGCAGTCCCGCAGCCCTGGCAAGAGTCGGCCTTGAAACTAGAACTAAGCTATGAGCTTGGGATCATCAGTTGGGTCCATGAATTTTGTAAGATTTATTCCTAACCTGACCCGAAATCCTAACCCGGTAACAGCACTTAATGAGTGCTAAAGGCGACTCAAGAGAGTCTAGTGTTAAAGAGGTCAAGAGTTACAGAAAACTCAAGTTTAAGAGGACAAGAGTTACAGAAAACTCAAGTTTTATGAGGACAAGAGTTATAGAAAACTCAAGTTTTAAGACGACAAGAGTGTTTAAGAGGACTTCTAGAGTGTTTAAGAGGACTTCTAGAGTGTTTAAGAGGACTCTAGAGGATCCGACATAAAATATGTGCTAGGTTAGGTAAATTTTTATAATTTCTATTGTATTTTTTACTTTTCCCTAAATTATAAGGTTCAATTCTACCTAAACCTCTTATTTCATTTAAAATCAATAGATTTGTTACAGTAATGTGCAGGTACACAAGACACGACATCTGAAAGCCAAGATGAAGTGACGTTCTATTAACGATATTGATAGAAAAGTTTAATTCATGTCAATCCTGTTGAAACCAATCGGCCCACGGCACAACCTTGTCATGTTGACGCTGCGTTTACATAGCGTTTGCGCTCCGTATGCGCCGTCAATAACCTTTATTATTTGCTAGTCATCTGCCTAGCCTTTTCCCAAGTATATTGGGGTCGGCTTCCAGTCTAACCGGATGCAGCTGAATACCAGTATTTTACATGGAGCGACTGCCTATCTGACCTCCACAACCCAGTTAATACTATAAGGTAATACGATACCCTTTGGTAAGACTGGATGTCAGAATTTCAGGTCACTGACTATCTGTAACGACTACCAAAGATCTTTCAATGGCAGCCGGGACCAACAGCTTAACGTGCTTTCCGAGGCACGGAGGAAACCCGGTATGTCGGGCGGTCACCCATCCACAGACCGACCTAGGCAAGGACAGCTTTTACCTCAAGATCGACCCGAGTGGCAGTTCTTATTAAGCCACGAGCTCCTCCATGATTTGCTAGTGTCTTTCGCAATTATTATATGAATGTCGTGTTCAACCACGACAGCTAAATCGCAAAATTGTGCTATTCTACACAAAAACGCAACACAAACGCAAACCCTTGCGGTTCCCACGCTCTGGTTGAGCCACGCATGTTCCATGGTGTCCGAGTTAACTAGTTATCGTTGGGAAACGCGTTAACACCGTGACTTTCCACGGGTTAACGTTTAGGCTGGTTTTACACGAGAGCTATATGCGGTGTGTGGTTGTGTACTTGTGTAGTGGTGCCGTGAAAAGGTGACATGATTTCCACCAAAGCCTTGTAACAGCTTCTGCGGTGCGAAGATGCGTAGGGAAGGTGTGAATGCTGAGTGGTGTAAGGATACGTAGTGGGCTCTTATCAGCTTCACTTACTTCTCTACACCGGCACCGTTTTGTTACTGACGTCAGGTCATCAAGCTACTACAAGCTGTCTTAATTCTTTAGTAGATTTTCAACTTTAGCGCTAAAGTATTAGGTTCAGGGTTGATTACGAATCTATCTATCTATCTATATATAAATAAAAAGAGAAGTCCTGACTGACTGACTCATCAACGCCCAGCCCAAACCCTTGGACCTAGAAAGCTGAAATTTTGCACAGAGGTTCCCTTTACAATGTAGACAAGGAATAAGGAAGGATTTTTCGAAATTCAACCCCTAAGGAAGTTAAATAGGGGATGATATTTTCCGACATCCACGCGGGCGAAGCCGCTGGCAAAAGCTAATACTAGGATATTATGACAGCTTTGGATAGCTTAATGTGCTGGCGTCTCGATACCTTGCTTACGTTTCCTACACACATTTCTCAATTTTTTAGTTACACATATACTCCTTTAATGCTTTTCCAGCAGAGCTGAGCGAGGTTAGATGTTTCCTAGCGCCTCGCCTAGCTACTTCACACATCACAGGTAGAAACACAGCCTTACGACTGCATTCAGGTTTATAGGCTTCGAGATCAATCATTGTTGAAGTGTTGCGTGATGGTTTGATTCGTGCGTTTTAATTGCTGTGCGTGTGATGTGTGTTTTATTTGTGTCGTGTAGTTGACATTTATATTGCTTTTGAGTGGTGTATTTTTGTCTGTGTCTGAGAGGTATTAATCTAGTTTTAGCGAATTATTAAACTTCCAGAATCACAGAATGCACCTTCTGAAGTATCCACGGGCTGTTCCGAAAATAGTAAAATTAACAAAGTTCTATTTTGGTTATTAACCCGCAAGAGAGAATGAGATGACGAGTACCTACTTAATAGAGAAGTATAGAAAAAGAAGTTGTCCTGTGCCGACCTCAAATGAATTAGGATAAGGGCAAGAGAATGAATGTGGTCCATACTTAATTGTAACTGACGAGCGTCATAGATATTTGGACTAACTTTAATTTATTTCACTTCCCTACTGGATAAGTTAGTAAATGTTTCTGAATCTGCAGGTTAGGTAGGTATTAAGTGTAATTGAGGTACCTAGTTTAAAAAAAAAACTTTATTTGTATTAAAGTATATCTCACCTAGTTAACAGCAGCAGTGGAATCGGAAGTAGTTACACAACACAATAGATAGTTCGCACGTAATATTGTTTATATTATTTTTAACACAATTAGTTATTTTATGAACGACACGAACACGAACAGACACTTTTGTTTTACATTGTCAAAATTAGTATATTGCTTTTTTTATGTCACATAGCATTCACAAAAATATCCATCTCAAAAGAGTTCACTACACTTGATGCTATGCAACCTTTAACACTTTCCCTCATTAATTAAGTGTATAGCACTGTATACCCAGGGCATCTCGGATTGTAACGAGTCTTGGCCTAGGAACTGCCTTGGTCATAATATCTGCCAATTGAGTAGCAGTTCCGGTCTTTTGTACATCCACAAGTCCGTCTTGTACAGTTTCTCTTACAAAAAAATGTCTCACTCGGATGTGTTTGGTCCGCTTATGGAACTCTGGATTGTATGCAAGACGTATGGCTGCTTCATTATCAACTTTTAACGTGGGTACTCCGTCCATGGTAGTAAGTGAGGAGAATATTCTCTGGAGCCACACAAGTTCACGAGCGCCTTCACTTGCTGCTACTATTTCAGCTTCGGTAGTTGACATCGCGACTGAAGATTGTCGTTGGCTTAGCCACGATACTACTCCTCCAGCAAAGAGACATGCAACTCCCGTTGTAGAGCGTCCTGTTTGTTGGTCTCCTCCATGATCCACATCACTGTAGCCTTCAATAATAGCTCTGGTACAGTTTGCGTTGTACCTAATGCCGTAGGATATTGTGCCTCTCAGGTATCTAAATATCCTTTTGACTTTCAGCCAGTCATCTTCGGTGGGGTTTTCTAATTTTCTAGATACGAACCCTACAGCGTATGCTATGTCAGGACGTGTGCCTGTCATCAGGTACGCTAATGCACCTACCGCCTCTCGGTAAGGAAATTTCTTCCCAGAGTTCCCGTTTGTAACTTTCCCTGTTTCAGTAGTCGAAGTTTTCTCTATAGGTGTCGACACTGGATTGCAATCGGACATTCCAAAGCGGTCCAAGATTTTCTTGGTGTAAGCTTCTTGCTTAATACCTATAGAACCATCTTTAGCTCTCTGGATTTCCATCCCTAGGTAGTACGATGCCAGTTTCATCGTGATTTTAATTGTTCTACCCAATTCCTCTAGGAATTGGTGTGCTAAAGCTTCATCTGTAGACGCCACAAGCCCATCATCCACATAAAGTGTTATCAGGATTTTCTTGTCCATCACATTCTTCGAGAACAAGCAGCTGTCAGCAGTACTCTGTACGAAACCTTTCGCTAAAAGAATGTCCTCAAAGCAGGAATTCCAGCAACGTGGTGCCTGTTTTAGTCCGTACAAGCTTCTCCTTAATCGACAGACTTTTGAAGTGCCATCGTTGAATCCGTCAGGCTGCTTCATATAGATCTCTTCCTCGATCTTGCCATTCAGGAATGCAGTCGACACATCAAATTGCATCAGATGTAACTTTTCTTTGGCGCTGACACTCAACAAAGCTCTTATTGTAGCCATCCGGGCCACCGGACTAAAGGTCTGTTCATAGTCAATTCTCTTTTGTTGCCTGAATCCTTTTGCTACAAGCCTCGCCTTATACTTGTCAATTGTGCCATCTGGTAGGCGTTTGATTGTGAAAACCCATTTACACGGAAGCGCTTTTCTGTTTGGCGGCAAATCACACAACGTCCAAACTTGGTTTTCTTCTAGAGACTTCAGCTCATTTGCCATGGCCTTCTGCCACTCAGCTTTGTCTTTTCTAGAGAGAGCTTCTGAATAGGTTTCAGGGAATCTTTCCGTACCTATGAAATACACATAGTCATCGAACTTCTTAGGACGTGTGATGGTTGTTCTGTCTCTCAGGCTATATCGTGGCTCCGCTTCAACCACGGGCTCACCCAAAGCCGCAGACTCGACTTCTACTAGAGGTTCAACAATTTCCAGTTGCTCTTGATCTGCGTCAACAAAATCTTCATCACCATCAATATCGGAGCTTTCCCTCAATTCATGTCTGCGTGGACTGTCAATCATAGCTCCTTTGTCATCGTTCTCGCTCTCGTGAATTTCGTCTTCTTGATCTTGGTCTTTTCCGATATTCGTACTATCTCCCTCTAGAACATGATCAAGATCGTCTCTATTGGCCGGCTTTTGCTCGGGAATAATGTTCGCTATTTCCTTTATCTGTCACTCCCTCTGCAGCAATAGGAATGTTGATGGATGTCTTGAATTCTACATCAGACTCGAACGTTATGTCCCTCGACTTCAACGTCTTGACTCCATCCCAGATTCGATAGCCGTCATCATTCTCGTAGCCTATCAATATGCCTTTTATAGCCTTCTTGCTCATTTTTTTTCGTTTTGGTTTTGGAACATGTGCATAACACGTGCTACCAATTATTTTTAGATGGGATATCTTCGGCTTTTTCCCATGCCACAGTCCATATGGTACTTTACTATCCACTCTTGTGGGACCTGTCCTATTCAGTACATAAGCAACTGTATTAATCAATTCAGCCCATAGTATTTGTGGCAACTCTCCTCTCGCATGCATAATTGACCTTGCAGCTTCTACTAAAGTACGGTTCTCCCGCTCACTACAGCCATTTTGTTCAGGCGTGTAAGGCATAGTTAGCCGTTGCTGAATACCATGTCTTTGTAATATTTTTCGAACTTCCTCATTATTGAATTCGCCGCCGTTATCGCTCAGTAGAGTTTTGACAGTATGGCCTACGGTCTTCACTTCTTGAAGCATTTGTAGAAGTTTATCCTTTACTTCTGACTTATGTCTCATGAAGTAAACCATGCGATAACTTGAATAGTCGTCCTTAAATAGTACATAATACTCATACTGTGGCCTGTTGGTCTAGTGGTTAGTGACCCTAACTGCTATGCCGGAGGTCGTGGGTTCGATTCCCACCCAGGACAAATGTTTGTGTGATGAGCACGATCATTTGTTCTGTGTCTGGGTGTAATTTATCTATAATATGTATGTTTTTAGAAATATATAAGTATGTTTATCAGTTGTCTAGTACCCATAACACAAGCTCTGCTTAGCTTGGGACTAGATGGCGTTGTGTGATAGTTGTGGAATATTATTATTATTATTATTACTTCGATATGCTTTTTGCGAAGGGACCACAAACATCTGTGTGTATTAACTCTTCAACTGCTTTAGCTCTTTCTCTGGTCCCGAACGGCTTTCGATGAGACTTTCCGTAAACGCAGCCTTCACATGTCACTTTATCTGGACCAAGCTGGATGCCTAACTCACGTTTTACTACGCGAATGACGTGTCTCTTGTCCTGGTGCACTAGCCGCTCGTGATAAAGCTGTAGCATGTTTGAGCCAGTTAAAGCATTGACCTCAATTATCGTATGCTCTCTTGGAATTATTGTCTTTAAATCCAACTTATATAGTCCACCTTGATGGACCCTACTTCCAATAAGTCTAGTTGTGCCCTCGATATCTAACTTGCACTCTCTAGTTGTGGAAGTGAAGATGCTGTTCTGCATCTTATCTTGCGCCGCAAGCATCGAAAACAAGCTTTTCGTTAAAGACGGTACCAGCCACACATCGTTCAGAGTAATTTTCTCCTTTTGCCCATTGACATTTGACTCTACTACTATGGAGCCCATACCTGAGGCGGATATGGTAGTTCCGTCTGCCGTAGTCACTGTGTGATCTGAGTCAAATTCATGAAAATCGGTGAAGAAATTCCTCCTTATTGCGATATGAACCGTTGCTCCGTTATCCACGTACCAGTTCTCGCGATCCTGGACTTGATTCATAGAGCACGCATTTACCATAAGGGAAATCTGCTGTACCTGCTTGAATTTTGAGCTAGACGCCGATGATGTGCCTGAAGTTGGCTTAGGTGGCCTCCCATCCTTAATCCACTTCT
The DNA here is from genome assembly GCA_949316265.1 of Diarsia mendica. NCBI lineage: Eukaryota > Metazoa > Arthropoda > Insecta > Lepidoptera > Noctuidae > Diarsia > Diarsia mendica. The sequence continues at coordinate 22,455,353 of OX438899.1, forward strand.
TACACTTGCGAACTCTGTGTCCTTTGCAAGAACAGTAGTTACAAATCAGCTGCTCGTCCGGATTCTTCTTATTTTGACGTTCAGTAGGTGTAGTCACTAGCGCCTCCTGCCGTGAGTTCTCTTGACTACCTAGCTCTCTTTCGAACGTACAAAGATGTGTCGTTAAACTGTCGATAGTCCTTTCAGACTGTTTGAGCATTAGCCAACTTGACTTAAAGTTGAAATACCGATCGTCAAGTGTATCTAAGACCTTACATATCAGGAACAATTCAGGGAGCTTAGCGGTAGCGTCGATTTTAGCAATCTCCGCCTTCAATTTATTCCAGAGATTCTTAAGGTGCGACATGTGAGTAGGAATGTCATCTTCCTTTCTTTGACGAAACCCGAAGAACTCTAAGCATAAATTATACGCTCTGTCGTCTGTTTGTCCGTCAAATAGCCTATGCAGCTCTTGCCAAACCTCGTGTGCCGTTCTGTATCGCATAACTTTCTTTAGTGTATCCTCGGTCATGTTAGTAGTTAGCATGAGTAGAGCGCCACTCTCAGTCCGCCTATACTTTGCCATTGCAGTGTTATAGGTGCTGATGTTAGCGTCACCTGCTCCTTCAGCAAGGACCGGCTTATTGAGTTTCCCCTCAACTGCTTCCGTGGCACCTTCTGTGCCTTCCAGCATTATAGAAATTTTATATTTCCACGTAGCCCAATTTTCCTTGCCTGCTAATTTGCCGAGTTCAATCTTCGTCGAAAAATCCATTTCTTCTCCTTCCGGTGGGGCACAGAACCTATTAAAGTATATCTCACCTAGTTAACAGCAGCAGTGGAATCGGAAGTAGTTACACAACACAATAGATAGTTCGCACGTAATATTGTTTATATTATTTTTAACACAATTAGTTATTTTATGAACGACACGAACACGAACAGACACTTTTGTTTTACATTGTCAAAATTAGTATATTGCTTTTTTATGTCACATAGCATTCACAAAAATATCCATCTCAAAAGAGTTCACTACACTTGATGCTATGCAACCTTTAACAATTTGGATAATGCTCTACATCACAAATAAGTCCCTCTTTCCCAAACAAGCGTAAGTATTATAGAGCTTCAATTACTTCATATGAAGTAACAAACTACATAATATATTGAACTCGATACTCAGTCTGATTGCTTCCACACGATTACAAGTTTGAGTTAAATAATTGCTCTGCTAGTTGCAGTACCCCTAACGAATTGCAATAAACTTGATCATCTGACTATACACATTACTCAACTATCTACCCACACCATATAATTTATAATTAAGTGGGTAGTTCGGTAGTTAGTTAGCGTGTCATCATTTATAGCTACCGTTTGTTAAAATAAATAAATAATTGCCGCACGGTAACGTGTTTCTTGTAAATTACTTTAAGATTTGATTACGATATAAAAGATACGCTGTTGTCTGGTTGGTCTAGTGGTCGCAAGCGACTGCTGATGACGTTATAAGTTCGTTTTTCTATTCGGAATTTTTCAGGAGCAACCACGGTTTCTGGATTTGTGTCCACTTGATGGCAATAGAGTTGCCCCCTATTACATGCGGGACTTATATATAACTGGCAAAATGTTGGTGTAGGTACTCGGATCCTCAGCGAACCTATTGTATAGTATATTCTGGGATTCATCTTGTCACCAGACTCTATCCCTTAGTTTTAGCCAAAAATTTCCATTGATTTTTTTTCGACGACGTTTCTTTATTAAACTTAATCGTAAGACCACGTTGATGTATATCTTAGCGAACTAGTTTCCTTACAAATTGAACCTCACAGGCATGTACGACATGTCTTACTTAATGTGATAACGACACCTTTGGCGCCTGCAGAGCATTATTCTACATCATATCAGCTTTCTCAATGACCACTACCTTTCTCTCACCGCTATCACAGAGAGAGATGATGTAACGCTGATGGCTGTAGAAATTGGATCAAATTAATCAATGTCTGAGGCGTGAACTCGTCTCAGTATGGTTTGAGAACGATCTCACGTTGCGTCATCGATACAGCATCATTTGTCTCCTAGTAATATCCGCTCGACATGGCAATCCAAATCTGTCTCATGGGAACTCATACTGGGGCAGTATGAGTTCCAGTTATAGGGATTTCTCACTTATCCAGGTCCCAGTTGGCCAAGTTTCACTGTAGTAAAGTAAAGTAAATTTTGACCTTCGAAAAGTGCTGATTATCAGCCTAGTTTGAATAAATGAATTTTGATTTGATTTGAATCGAATTTAGAACCTCATGCTTATTAGTGGAGCTTGTGGCCACTATACCAACGAAGTTCCTAATCCTACTAAAATTATAAATGCGAAAATTTGTGAGGATGGACCGAATTTGGATGTGTCACACAGGTAGTTTATAATCTGTATTAATTACCACATAATTTTTCCTAATTTTACCTATGATTGTATGGGTCAACGAAGTCTACGCAGGCGATGTCGCAGGAATAAGCTAGTTCCATCATAATGCCGATGCTCAGCAGGCGCGCTTGCGACCAGGCGCAGGCACACATAAATGGCGTCGGGCGCGGACATAGCACGGGCGGCTATTTTGAATACGCGGGCACCGAAATGGCGCGTCATATGTGTACATGACGCGCCCGAGCCACACATTCCGTGCCGCCTGCGCCATGTCCGCGCGCGACGCCATTTATGTGTGGCCTGCGCTTCTTCTTCTTCTTCTTATCGTGTGGGCAGTAGGTCTAACGACCTCACACACCCTAGTTTCAGAGTTTCTAAACTGCGCTTAAGACCAACGAAGCAGTTAATCAATGTCTGACGCGTGAACTCGGCTCAGTGTGTCTTCAGAACGAGCTCAGGTTACATCACCAATGCCGTATATGTATCGATGCTATTACCAATGAAAGGCTCCTAATTTCTTGTCGTACATTCTCTCACGACCCTCTTATTAGTAGGTAGACGTCGCGACGAATCGATTACAAACAAACGAATGTTCTCATTCGGCTAGGTTCGGCTAATTGGGATTGAGATTTATAGAGACGATTTAATTTTAGCTTTATACCTTGACTTCGTTCGTTTTGAAAGAATGTTTCATGTCAGGTTAAAAGCGTTTTACAACGGAAATAAATATAATAATACAGTAATACTAGTCACTGATATAATATTATACTTTAAAAGACTGACGTTTTTCATGTAATCGTGTAAAAAGAAAACAGTGTAGTGTAGCAACACAAATTAACTCGCAATGGTTTATGTAAATTTACAAAAAATACCTAAGTACTACAAGCAAAACTCTAGCAAAAACTAGTCCGAACGAACCCCACAATCCCCAAAGGTCCACATAAATTGAAACGATACATTGTATCTCCGTCCGTCCGTCCGGCAAGCGTCCGGCCATTTCACGCTCTGCGCCCGAACAATGGCCACACTTGTATGTTTTAAAATTGGTCTGCAAAGACCTTGCGTTTATGTTTATTTTGCAAACTTTTGTATGCATCATTTATGATTATGACAATGGAATTAGTAGAGCTTAAAATGGTATTAACACTTTGTATTTCGGACGGTGTATATCTATAGCATGATAAATTTCGCATATTGTTACATTATTGTATCTGTTAGAAAGCAGTTGTTCAAGATGACGCTTATATGGAAGCCAATAGTGTGTGCAGGCTACAGGGCAGATGATTAAAACGTTTTGGAGTAACTTCAACGTAATTATTTATTAAAATAACTGTTAAGTTAGAATTGAAACAATTACTATAAAATAGAAAATTAATTAACATGACATGAGCGACGACGCAGCAAAAGAGAACAGAGAGGATAAGGAAGTAAGTGTTGCCACAAGTAAAGCTTACAATACAACAGATTATAAAACTTTTACACTTCCCCTTAAGCTTTACGTTTAAAACAGAAACATGCAATACAAACATAATCATACTTAATGCATACATAATGCTACATCACTATAGTTTATAAACATGCATTACATGCAGTCATAAAAAAAAGAATTATTTCTAGTATCACATATATTTAAACATTACAATTTTATTTTGGTTACATTCATTTGTTCTGCGAAGTCTGAATGCTTACTTTTACCTAAAGGTTTAGTCATAATGTCTGCAATCATGCTATCCGTTTGCAAATATGAAACAACTATCTGTTCATTAATTATTAAATCTTTTACAAAATGATACCTAATATCAATATGTTTTGTCTTCATATGACAATATTCCTTTACTTCCAATAGTCTTTGAGCACTTTGATTATCATTATACAATACTATATTTAATTTGGTATTTAAAATTTCAAACAATAAATTTCTCATAAAACAAACTTCCTTGCAGACATCACTCATCGCAAGATATTCTGCTTCTGTGCTAGAAAGTGCTACACATTGCTGTTTTCTAGACTCCCAGTTTACATTATCATTACCTAGCTTAACAATAAAACCAGTGTAGGACCTTCTATCGCTGAGATCATTACCCCAATCCGCGTCAGCATAAGCAGTTATATTACAATTGCTACTTTTTGAAAACATCAAACAGTAGTCCATTGTACCACTCAAGTAACGCAGAATGCGTTTTGCAGCAAGCCAATGTGATTTGTCAAAATTATTATTAAATTGGCTCAATTTACTACAAGCATGTGCGATGTCTGGCCTTGTACAAATACATAAATACATAAGACCACCTATTAATTGTCTATAGTTATATGTGTCATCATTCAAGCTATTTTCCGATTTTACAAGTTTACAATCTAAAGACATAGGTGTTGACACATGTTTACAATCAGTCATACCAAACTTCGCAAGTAACCTTTTTACATAATTTGACTGGTCAAGTGTTAAAATTCCTTTTACTCTATCTCTGGTTACATTCATTCCAAGACAATTTCTTATTGGACCTAAATTCTTTACATCAAATTCTGATTCTAGTAACTTAAATAATTCTATCTTAGCCGCACCCAAACTAAATACATAGAAATCATCTACATACAGTGCAATTATGATAAAATAATCTTTTGTTTTCTTAAAATAAACACAAGGTTCACACTTGCTTTGAATGTAACCATTTTTGGAGAGCAATTCATGGACTCTGCAGTTCCACATGCGACTGGCCTGCTTTAGACCATAAATACTTTTGAGTAATAGACAAACTTTGCTATTATTTTCCGAAAAACCCGCTGGCTGCTCCATGTAAATGGTTTCATTTAAATTTCCATTGAGAAAAGCTGTAGCAACGTCCAAGTGGTCAATGTCCATATCTAGAGAGTTAGCTAGAGAAAACAATATTCTCATGGTGGAATGTCGAACAACTGGTGAAAATGTTTCTGTGAAATCAACACCAGGTTTCTGAGTGAAACCACGAGCAACCAAGCGTGCCTTATATTTAATAAAATTTCCTGAGGCATCATTTTTAATTCTGTAAACCCATTTTGATTTTATTACATTTCTATCAACTGGTCTATCAACTAATACCCAAACACCATTTTCAGTTAATGATGTGTATTCATCATACATTGCCTTTTTCCACTGCTCACTATCAGAACAAGAGATAGCTTCTTCATATGTTTGTGGTTCATCAAAATATCCACCATGTACTAACAGAGATAAATCATAGTCACCATACCTCAGAGGTGGAATACCTCGAGTAGTTCTTACAGGCCGGCCATTTGTAGCAACCGGTAATATTGGATTTGTCTCTGGAACTGGTGATTCACCCTCAGATGATGATGACTCAGTCCAAAGATTATCTCCAGCAGGGGACTTGAAACTAATGTCGCTCTCAGGCGATCTGAAGCTGGTATTGTCGCTCTGTGTGTCGCAGTGTTCACCAGGGACATCACCTGGAATTTGAGAAACATCCCGATTAATATCATTTAATAAAATATCATTATTATTTATAGAATTATCAGGATAACAATTATTTTCAAAATTATTGTTAATTGGTAAAATATTGTAATGATCATTGCATTCAATATAATTATTATCTTTTTCAGTAGTCATATCATAAAATTTATTTTCTAAAAATGAAACTGTTCTGGACAAGATAATTTTGCTTGGATTAGACGGATCAATTAATCTGTAACCTTTAGAAGTCTCACTATAACCTACAAACACATACATCTTGCTCTTTGAGTCTAATTTCTTGCGTTGCTGCTCAGGTATAAGAGAATAGGCAATGCAGCCAAAAACACGGAGATGACTTAAATCAATTTTAGATCCAGTCCAAACCTCTTCAGGAACAGATCCTGACAAAGCAACTGTGGGGCTCCTGTTTTTTAAATAAATAGCAGTGATAACTGCTTCACCCCAATAGCGCTTGCAGAGACCACTTTCCTGCAGCATGCACCTTGCCTTCTCCATAATAGTCCTATTTAGGCGTTCACTTACTCCATTTTGAGCAGGACAATAAGGTATAGTTATTTGATGAATTATACCTTCCATCTTTAAATAGTCTGCGAATCTAGCACTGCAGTATTCGCCACCTCCATCTGTACGTAATATTTTGATCCGCAAATCAGCCTGCTTCTCTACTAGAGTTTTAAAATCAATAAAACTGGACATTACCTCTGATTTGGCTTTTAACAAATATCCAAAAGATTTTCTTGAAAAATCGTCAGTATAGGTCACTAGGTAGCGAGCACCTCCCCAGCTGCTTTCAGACATCGGGCCGCAGACGTCACTGTGGATGAGCTCCAAAAGCTGCTTAGCTCTCTTAGCCTGTCCCTTTGGGTAAGACTTGGCCTTCATCTTCCCCTCAAGGCAAGCGATACAGTTGTGTATGTCGTGCTTCTGGTTGTCCTGAAACATTACACCAGAAACCAAACCACCCCTTAAAGCATTCATACCACGTTGACTGAGATGGCCGAGACGCCTGTGCCACAATTCCAATGGCACTGTGATAGCAGCATTTGCACTTTGTGCATCCTGTTCCTCCTGCAGGATCATCGAAGAGTGTACCTGAGAATTACACCTATATCTAATGTTGTTTAAAACATAAACACCATTTTTCTTTAAAGCCATTCCCACCAGTTTACCATTTCTATCCAGAACATTACAAAATTCATTAAAAAATTTAACTACATAGCCTTTCTCAACGAGTTTGCCCACAGATATCAAATTGTTGGACAAATTTGGAACAAACATCACATTTTTAATTACAAAATTATTATTATTAAGACATATTTTTATGTCACCCATACCTTCACAAGCGAGTTTATCAGCATTTGCTATAGACACTGAACTATTATTTGCAATACTAAAATTAATCATAAAGTCTTTACAATTAGTCATGTGCGAAGTACATCCACTATCAATAATCCACTGGTTCTTGATGTATATTCATATTAACCATGATTTAATTCTCAAAAATTACAACCATTTCTGTGTCACCTGTATGTTACTGAACCACAGTCCGTTGAACGATCGTCTAAATGAATAGTACACATACAATTATGCAGGAAATAGACGATGTAGTTATGGCACACTCTACTCTAATAAAAATTGAGGACCTTTCTAAACAGTTTAAAGTACAAAATTTAGATTTCACGATTGTCTCACAAAATATTCGAAGTATTTATAGTAATTTAGATGATCTACAAGTTACTTTAACCCACTTTAAGTTTGATGTTGATCTAATCATTTTAAGTGAATGCAGACTGGATGCGAACAAATCCATCCCCGATATTATAAACTATCAGTCTTTTTCTACTACTAATCACATAAACCGATGCGACGGCGTAGTAGTATACGTTAAAAATACGCACAAAGTAAGTGTCAAAGAAGTAATACTGACTCACGCGTCATGCCTGCAAATAAGTCTGCCCAATCTTACTGTCCTGGGTATCTATCGCTCACCATCAAACGCCAATGCTGACTACTTTATAACTTCCCTTAATGAACATCTGAACTCTCTAGAATCATGTAAAAATATTATAATAACAGGCGATATAAATATAAATATTATACACAAGGCAAATGAAAAATCAAATGAGCGTACAAATCGACATAGCTATCTAAACATGTTGGCAATGCACTGCCTACTACCAGGCCACTCATTACCTACTAGAGGTGAAAACTGTCTGGACCATTTTATCTTGAAAATGGACAAAAACAAAAATACTGCCTCTATTGCAGTGTTAGATACTACGGTGACGGACCATTTAATGATATTCTTAAAATTATCAAATGTCACTAAAACTCATGAATGCCCTAAAATTAAATCAGTTGTTGATTTTGAGAAAGCGATGATCACCATAAAAGAAAGTAATATTTTTGAACTGATACAAATTAACGACCCTGTTGAACTTGCTGAACGATTAATTGACCAACTCAGATGTTGTCTTCTACAAAATACCGTTACAAACTTAATCCCGAGAAATAACCGCATAATTAAACCTTGGATTAGTATAGGAATCTTACGTTGTATCCAAAACAGGAACAATATGCAGAGAAAACTACGTGTAGATCCAAATAACGATATCCTAAAAATAACATACAGAAGGTATCGAAATCACTGCAATAACCTTATTAAAAAACTTAAAAGAAGATATGACAGGGAACAGATACACAAAGCAAATAAAGACACAAAAAAAATGTGGAAAGCCATTAATAACATCACGCATCGCAAACAAACCAAAACTCCAAATCTAAACTTATTAGAGATAAAGGCAACCTCTCATGAGTCGGTGAACTACGTTAATAACTATTTCTCTAACATAGGTAAGACTTTGGCTGAGGAAATCATATCCTCCAATCTATCACAAAATCGTGCGATTTATAACTTCACGGATTCACAGGCCACATCTTTTGTGCTCTTAGAAACTGATCCTGAAGAAGTCCATGGCGTACTGATGGGTCTTAAAACAGAGAGTGCACCTGGATGGGACAATATATCTACTAAGTTTCTTAAATCTGCCCGTGACGTAGTGGTGCCTATTATTACACATCTTGCTAATCTGTGTTTCACACAAGGTATTTTTCCACCCACTTTGAAACAAGCCATTATTACACCTGTGCACAAGGGTGGTGACAGAGACGATGTGAGCAATTTCAGACCCATCTCGGTATTATGTGCAATCTCGAAAATAATAGAAAAGCTAATTAACACTCGTTTAATCAATTACATAAACAAATATAACATAATATCGGACTCTCAATACGGATTTAGGCAAGGATTATCGACAGAAGACGCTATTTCAGGATTAACTTCTCATATTATTGAAAAAGTGGATTCAGGAAAGAAGTGTCTCACTATTTTCCTGGATCTAAAAAAAGCTTTCGATACCGTCTCTGTTCCTATCCTTGTGCAAAGTCTAGAAAACATAGGCATAAGAGGAGTGCCTCTGGCCTTGCTAACAAATTATCTCCAGGATAGAAAGCAACGTGTAAAAATAGGAACCTACGTAAGTGATGAGTTAAAAGTGAGTTTTGGCGTCCCTCAAGGCAGTGTCTTGGGGACCACGCTTTTCTTAATTTATATTAATAGCCTCTGCGACATGAAGCTTGAGAACGGACGTGTCTTTTCCTATGCGGATGACACAGCTATTGTTTTTACTGGTGATGCATGGCAATCTGCTTATAGATATGCTGAAAAGGGACTCACACAAGTTACTAAATGGTTAAATTACTTCTTACTAACACTAAATACCACTAAAACTAAATATATAGCCTTTACAAACTATAATAACAGTCAACCTGGACCTAATCATACCCTTAAAATACATAGCTGTGTTAACCCTACTAGCACAAATTGTTCATGCGATGAAATATCAAAAGTGACGCATATAAAATATTTAGGTATTATGGTCGATCAACGATTATCTTGGCACTTACACACGGATATGGTCATGTCTCGAACTAGAAAACTCATTTGGATTTTCAAAACTCTCAGACATATTACATCAAAGACCCTTTTAAACCAAATCTACTTGTCTTTGGCCCAGTCAGTTCTAGGGTACTGTATACCGGTTTGGGGCGGGGCCACTAAAATCAAATTCTTAGAGCTAGAAAGAGCGCAAAGGTCTCTATTAAAGGTCATGTATTTTAAAACTTATAGATTCTCTACTGATAACCTTTACTCACTGACTGGCCTTCTTACAGTCAGAAAATTATATGTTCTCCATGCGGTTTTGAAACTACATAGATCCCTTCCTTATGATTCTAGCCTAAATAAAAAAAGAAGAAAGTATCTTGTTGCTCCAGAAGTCCCGGTCAAAACTTCATATGCTAATAGGCAGTACATTAGACAATCCGCTTCCATCTACAACAAATTGAATAAATCTTTAAATATTTACCCCATGACTTATGGAGATTGTAAAAAATCTTTAACAGACTGGTTAAAAAGCAAGAGCTATGACGACATTGAAGCTCTTTTACAAAGTATCTTGCGATAATTATATGAAAAACGACACACACATACACACACACACACACACAATCACACACACCCACGCACCTAGCATGCGCACACCTTCTTAGATATAAGTTAAATTTCGTTTTTATGTACACTCCTACATTAAAATTGTTTTTGTTTTAGAAGAGCGGGGTCTCCTAACACAGGTATTTTTTATACTTAAAAGGAGGCCTCTATGTATGATTGTATATTGTAGAAGTTTTATAGTTTCTGAAATAAAATTTATTATTATTATTATTATTATTATTGATGGATTGTGCAACCAGAAGAACTTGCTCATCATTCCTCTTCAATTTTGAGTCCCTCTTCAACTTAAAGCACTTGGATTTGATGTGGCCCTTCTTTTTACAGTAATTACACACTATGGGGCTCTTCTTACTTGCATAGTATGCACTTTGTTGAGTACCAGCCACATTTCCATTGGAATTTTTTCTAAATTCTTCTTGTAGCAACCTACTTCGCACCAGCTCGCTTGATAAAGTGTTTGTGATGTTGGCAGTCTCCAGGTTCGATACAAGCACATCATATTCTTCGGGAAGCCCACCAAGAAGCAATTCCGCTACTTCACTGTCTTCAATTGTTCTACCAATATCTACCAACTGTTGTCTCAGAGTCATGACTGCCTCAATATATGCAGTCATACTGCTATATTGATTAAATTGAATCTTATGGAGTTGTCTCAATAATGTAACCCTTCTATAAAGAGATTTATCCTCGAACACAGTTTTGAGGTTATCCCATGCGGTTTTTGCTGTCGTTGAATCCCGTACATATTGGTAGCAATGTGGTTTGATCGAGAGGCATATTCTAGCGAGAGCTTTCTGAATTCGTCCCGCATCAGTATCCGTGCCCTCAACACAACCCCATAAATTTTCTAGTATGAGTGCCATCCGTACCTGAAACTTCCAGGAATGGTAATTCACCACTCCTTCCAGCTTGTCCACAAAGCTGCCACCTCCGCCGTAGGGTAACATTGTCCCCGGCGTTCCAAAAGTATGGTCAGCTGCACTGCCAGCATGACTCCTGCCGTCGCCGCCACGTTGATCTTGATCCGTCATTAGTAATTTATTACGGATGATTCCAATGAACAATTAGCCCTGTGCCTTGTATTGGCACCACACTATGACTTAGTACAGTATTCACTTTTCGTATAAAGCTGTGTCAACGTGTCTCCCTTTGTTTGCTAGGCACATAACCTGTTAGAAAGCAGTTGTTCAAGATGACGCTTATATGGAAGCCAATAGTGTGTGCAGGCTACAGGGCAGATGATTAAAACGTTTTGGAGTAACTTCAACGTAATTATTTATTAAAATAACTGTTAAGTTAGAATTGAAACAATTACTATAAAATAGAAAATTAATTAACATGACATGAGCGACGACGCAGCAAAAGAGAACAGAGAGGATAAGGAAGTAAGTGTTGCCACAAGTAAAGCTTACAATACAACAGATTATAAAACTTTTACAGTATCATGGATTCAATAAACGTATATATTAAAACTACGGCCACGTTCAATGAAATGGTAGTCGCTCATAAAATCCTAGATAGGTACTATCCTGTAGGAGGGTAGCTGGACACTGGACAGGCAGCTGTCAAGTGACGCAAAGGGGAACCTTTGAATCTCCTGACATGTCAGTCGTGTCTTATAATCCATCTGCAGCTGTGCATCTGCTTGGAGGGACTTGAAACTCTATGAATTTACTTGCCGCTTCTTCTCCCTAACGCGAACCGTGCATCCTTAATTCCTTACTTGACATTTAAAATGATGACTATTGATGACGTTATATTCGTTCGTATATTTTGTTTGTCTGTGACTGTTTGAGCTATCTGAATATTATTTAATTTTGTTTTTGTTTATTCTCAAGATGTATATTTACCCCAATCCACTATCAACAACTAACACCCTCTCCATCTTTCCAGCCACAACGACCTCAACAGCAGCGCCTCTATCACCATCACCATCATCAACACTGGTGACTCGCCGCCCGTTCCGCGTGACCAGTCGCCGGCGCATAGTATCCTCGACTACGACCACGACCACAACTACAGCTGCGCCTACGACTACAGCTGTACCGACTACAGCTGCGCCACAAGCGGTGACTAATGTTTATGAAGATGAAGAGTCGTTGCAGGACATTGGGGATATCGGTAAGTGTACAACGCTCTCGTCTTTTGTATTAACGACAACTGCAGTCGATGCTGCCGCCATGCCTTTTTTTCGGATGGGAAATAGTCAATTGAGTGGAGCGGAAAAGAGCGTCAGACTTGTACTAAAAAAATCCCACCTATGTTTCGTCCACACTTCTGAATTTGCCTTTTTTTGATAGGTAGAACACTGGAACAACGAAGCTTTGACTAATTTAATCATCTTTTAACCTTTATGTTAAGTAGGAGGACACGAGTGAAACGACTGCTTGCTAGTAACGCACTGACGTTTATTGTATGATGTACTTAAAGGTGCGTAGGCACACGCACACATACTCAACATTCCTCCCCTTAGCTTAGAAATACATATTATATAAAAATACTCTCTAAATACTAACATCTAAGCTTCATAAATACTATTGCTAAACATACTTTTAATATTTATAATTAACTCTAGGCCGATTGCGTTTAGACCGTGGTGTTGGCACAGGCTCACTTGCCTGCTGTGGTGGTGGCGCTTCGCCAGCTTGTCCAGTGTTAGGTGAACCGGCTAAAGCCTCCTGGTACTCCTCTTCTTCCTCCCCGGAGTTAACTGGTGTTGTAGGCTGTGTAACAACAACTGAAGGTGTACCTGGGGGTGTGGCAGCTCTTGCCTGGTTGGAGCTACTTGTAGCCATGGACGTCTCTTCATCAGCTTCACCAATGCCAGGTGATGGCATGTGGTCAGTAGTTGTCGTATCTGTCGTTGAGCCATCACTGAGCTCTTCAAAGTCTATATCCACGTCTTTGTTGTCATAGCAATCGGCGCCTTTATATTTTATTATCTGATTTTTATGTTTCTTTAATGTTATCGAATTTACTTGATCTTTTATTAAATACAATACTTTTCCGATTTTTTTTACAATGATCCCTTTACACCATGTATATTTACCATTAACGGTATGTTTTTTTTAGTAAATTATGTCGCCGGATACAAAAGCTTCGGTGTTATGTCCGCCCGAGTTATTTTGCAAGCACTGTTTACGTTTTACCACATTAGCGAGAGCCGTGGATGAAGGCGACGGCGATTCGGGTTTCAATAGATCAAGACGCGTTCTAAGTTTCCGACCATAGACCAGTTCAGCAGGCGAAAACCCGGTTAATGTGTGAACGGAATTCCTGTAGTCAAACAAGTACTTTAAAAGTTTGTTATTTATATTTCGCGGCCCATTACCACTCAGCAAGCTTGTTTTAATACCCCTTTTAACTATCTTAACATAGCTTTCCGCCTGGCCGTTACTGGCTGCGTGGTATGTGGGTGACGTCACGTGCGAAATTCCGTTCACCCTACAAAAACTCTCAAACTCATGTGACGTAAATGATGTACCATTGTCGCTAACCAGTGTATGCGGGGATACCAAATCTTGACATAAAATCATATAACCTGTCTATCGTTGCAGAAGTAGAAGTGCTGCTCTTCATATTAAAAACCTCTACCCATTTGGTATATGCATCCACTACCACTAAAAATGTGTTTCCGTTAATAGGACCCAGAAAATCAATGTGCACCCGGTAAAAAGGCGTTGGGGGATATTCCCAGTGCGCAATCGGCGCCCGCGCCGGTGACGGTCGCAGTCGCAAACACACATCGCACGACCCTATCAACCGCTCTAAAGCAGCGTCTATCCCCGGGAACCAAACCCGCGCTCGCGCCTCCGACTTTGTCTTCACAATGCCTAAGTGTGATTGGTGTAATTCCTTAAGAATTTTTGTTCTAAATTCCGCAGGAATTACAACTTTGTGTCCTCGCATAATACAACCATTTTCAATTGACAATTGCGTTCTACACGCATGATACGGCTTTAAATCATCCTCAGTTATTTTCCTAGGCCATCCGCTCAACACAAAATGCACTACCTTACGCAAAGTCACATCTGCCATTGTCGCGTCGCGTAACATTTGTAAAGTTACTGGTAGACTACCTTCCACGACAAAATTAATATATGATGCGCGGTCGAGATCGGGCATCGTCGTCGCGTCGCCCTGCACGCCCCTGCCCGCACCAGTCCCCTCCGGTAAGCAAGCGCGAGACAAGAAATCCGCACTGTTATTAGCGCTACGTACATATTCGATTTTATAATTGTAACCGCTCAGAAACAGTGCGTACCGCTGTAGCCTGTTTGCCGAGACTTCAGGTACCCCACGATGTGGTCCGAAAATCGACAACAGTGGCTTATGATCGGTCCGAAGAATAAACGGTACCGATCTGCCGTATAAATATTGATGGTAACGCCTAATTCCAAAAATAATCGCGGTCGCTTCTTTTTGTATCTGTGAGTAACGTTTCTCAGCAGCATTAAGCGTCCTCGATGCAAAAGAGATCGGTCTCTCACCCCTATCGGGTTCTGCCTGTGACAATATTGCAGAAAGACCAACCGGTGATGCATCTACTGTTAAAATTATAGAAGCATCTGGGTTAAAATGTGCTAGTACTTGTTCCGACGCTAAGCACGTTTTAATAGCAGTGAACGCTTCGTCGTGTTCCTGTGACCAAAACCACCTGTTACCTTTTTTCAGCAATTCATACAATGGGCTTAAAATCGTAGACGCGTTAGGAACAAAGTTTCTGTAATAATTTACTAGCCCTAAAAATGATTGTAATTGGCCAATATTGGCCGGTACCGGTGCTTCGGTCATGGCTTTTATTTTTTGCGGTGATTTATGTAATCCCTCTTTGTTTATCACGTACCCTAAGTAATTAACCTCGTCCTTGAAAAATACACACTTTTCTTTTTGTAAAGTAAGTCCCGCGTCTTGTAATTTTGACATCACTTGATGTAATCTATCCAGGTGCTCGGATCTATTTTTCCCGGTTATCAAAATATCGTCGAGCACAGTGTGCCGGGCACGCCCGCCAGCACGCCCTCCATCGCGCGCTGGAACACGGCCGGCGCGCTCGCAATACCGAAACACAAGCGCGTTTGCTTGAAAACCCCCCTGTGCGTATTTATGCAAGTTAATTCCTGTGACTCGTCATCTAACATAAATTGGTTGTAGGCATTTGACAGGTCCAATTTGGTAAACTGCTGCCCCCCATGCAATCTAGCAAACAGTTCAGTTACCGTTGGCAAAGGATACTGATCTATAACTAACTGTTTGTTTACACCGGTAGAAAAATCGGCGCATATACGTATAGATCCATTTTGTTTTAACACCGGCACGATCGGTGACGCATACCGCGCGTGATCAACCGGTTTCAATACACCTATTAGCCCTACTAAACGATCTATCTCTTTATCTACTTTACTCTTTAAAGCGAAAGCTATCGGTCGAGCCCTAACAAACACCGGCTTCGCATCTTCCTTTAATTGTAACTTGACTTTAAATTTATTAAATAATCCTAATTTATCCGAAAATACCGATGGATATCGGCTTTGCAAAGTAAC
This sequence comes from Diarsia mendica, assembly GCA_949316265.1. NCBI lineage: Eukaryota > Metazoa > Arthropoda > Insecta > Lepidoptera > Noctuidae > Diarsia > Diarsia mendica. The sequence goes on from OX438899.1 coordinate 22,471,333, forward strand.
AAATAACTCATCTTTATCCGATTGGTCACAATATCGTATCGGCAGCAATTCTAACTGAAATTTTGAAATAAAATCTCGCCCGAGGATCGGCGGCCCACCGTCTCGCACGACATAGACACATAGTACGTGCGATGTGTTCGCGTAAGTTACTTGTAACTGCGCTATACCCTCACAAACAATTTTATCACCCGTATATGAACACAACCGTTTATTAGTTATCGACAATGGTACATTGCTAAAATATGTGTTATAGGTTTCCACAGAAATTGCTGTGACCGCTGAACCGCTATCTATTTCGAATTTTAATTCGATTCCTGAAACCGATACCGTTTCTATCATCGGCTCCCCTTTAACGGATCGAATATTAAAACACTCACCGTCATCGTCACTTTCATCCACCGCTCTCGATTCGACATAATTAATGTTTTTACACATCCTACGCAGATGCCCCGTAGCATTGCATTTCCTGCATTTTGCTTTTGCGAACCGACACTGGGATGACTCGTGATTATGATAGCCACACACTTGACACTGCACTTTGACTCCCGAACTAGGAGTAGCATCTCGACGCGATGGGGTCGAAGTCTCCGTCGCCGCCGCCGCCCGCGTAATCTTGAACACCTGATCACGGGGCGCGGCCTGCGCCCCGGCGCCCGCTGCCGCACGTGCACTCCACGCGTTTTCCGCCAACTCCATCGCCTTTGCTAATGTCAGCCCACTCAGATCTTTCGAGAACAGCTTCTCTCTGTCAGATCCGGGCAACATTCCCATAACAAATTTGTCCCGAAGCGCTTCTTCCACGTTGGAGAACCCGCAGTGCGCCGTCAGACCTCGTAACCTCGCGGCCCATTGTGCATACGTCTCCCCCTCTTGTTGCGAAGCCGTATAAAACTTAAAACGTTCGCCAAAACCGCATCGCTTGGGAGTGAAATGATCGTCCAACAGCTTGAGTACGTCATCATACGGTACGTCTTGCAGCTGCTTCGGCAACGCGAGGTCCGCCGCCAACTTGTATGTGCCATCCGCGAGTGCGCTCAGCAAGATAGCTCGTCGCTTTGTTCCCGTAGGATCGCTCGTTCCGGTGATGTCGTTGGCCACATACCACTGCTTAATGCGGCATTTGTAGGTCTCCCATGACTGTGCATTATGATCAAATGCTGATAATAGACCAAATACTGTTCCGGCCATTTTTACTTTTATTTTATGTAGGTAGGTTATCCTCGTCGCCAATGTTAAGTAGGAGGACACGAGTGAAACGACTGCTTGCTAGTAACGCACTGACGTTTATTGTATGATGTACTTAAAGGTGCGTAGGCACACGCACACATACTCAACACTTTATAATACTCATCAAAATTGTGTAGGTAAATACTCCTACTTTTCTCTCCCCAAAATTATATAATACTAGCTGACCCGTGCCGACTTCGTTGGGCATAATTAGTCGAAAGTGTGCTAATTACGTTTCGAAAAATTCAATTTCGCGGACGTCCGCTGCGTAAGGAGCCGACCACGCGACTGAGCCGCGCGGGTACCTACCTTTCAGATCAGATGTAAAAGGCCACGCCCCTTTCTCCCGAAGCGAGCACGAACGCGAACCGAATTAAACCCGAAACCATCCCGCGCCCTCCGCTGCTTTGGCTATTTCTCGATTCACTTTGCAAAACGAACTACCACGTAAAAGCCTTTTTATTTTTCGGCTTTTTATAAATAACCTATGACACTCAGCAATAATGTGGCTTTCTATTGGTGAAAGAATTTTTAAAATCGGTTCAGTAGATCCCAAGATTACCCCTTACAATTTAACAAATATACAAACACACAAACTTTACCTCTTTATAATATTAGTATAGATGTTTAACACTTGGTACGGTAATCAAACCGGTATCACAAATCCATGAATGCCTTTATGAATAATAATTCAACTTTCCTTCATAACAGATGCGATCGAAGACCCAAGCCTAGAACCTAAGTCGCCCAAAAAGACCAACAAAGTCCAACGTCGTCCTCTAGTCAATTTGAAGGACGATACCAAAGACCAGAACCCCTCAGCAACCAACGAAGATGAGAACAAGAGACAGAGTAAGAAGTACAGCGCGAGTATTAAGCAGAACCAGTTGAACGACCTTCTGAAGCTGAGGAGTCAGGAGGAGACGTCTACGGAGAGGAAGACTACTGCTGCTGAAGGTGAGTTGTTGATAGACAATTTGGATTCGAATGTAAAATTTTAATATTTTTGCTCCTAATTGGACCGATATTAACAATTTTGTTTGAACTAAGTATGAAGATTTTATTTGTAGAAGAGAATTAACATCGCTCACGTACAATAATTTGCACACTGTAATTATATGTCTGCTAACGCAAAACTAAACAGACTAATACTTTCACCAAAGCCTGAAACTGTAAACACTCTGCAAAAACACTTCACTGACACAACAAATTCCTTTTCAGATATCAGTGCCGAAACAGCCTTAGCGATAGCAGCACACCAACTCATCACAGCCCCCATTCCAAACTTAACCGACTTCGAAGAGGATGTCAAACCTACCAGAAAGACTCAAACTACCGTAGAATACAAATACACGAGCCGAGAGTACAATGAATACACTGACATTAGCAGAACACCAACCTATGATGAATATCAGAGTACTCCAGTATATAGGGGCACAGTAAACTTTGATCAGACTACAAGTTACAAGAATCCAACTAACTACGATACCACTAAAGTAGCTGCAGACTTTGAAACTACCAAAATAGCCACAGATTTTGATACTACCAAAACAGCCACAGACTTCGATACTGCAAGAACCGCTAATGACTTTGATAATACTAAAGTAACTGACTACGAAACTCCCAAGTACCCAACAACTTCAACTATTTACAAGACTGATTATGCAGCAACTACTTCTAATGAGCCGTACACTTCAGAATTTGATGCTCCTAAGATATCTACTACTACGTATGACGTCCCGAAATCCACTGCTTATCCTAACACTATAAATACGGCAAATACGGCGAATTTAGAGTTTATTAGAACAAATCCGAATGATTACACTCTAAATACCAATGTTTATGAACCTCCGAAGTTAGTTACTCCTACGTATAGCCCAAGATCACCTTCTACAAACTACCCTAATACTGAGACGAACCCGGACATTGTCAGGACAACATTCGGAGGCGCGTACGATACACAAACTGACTTCTATTCTAAAAACACTTACCTTCCAAAGGCGACAAACTTCCCAACGAACACAGTACCCTCAGAATTCACCCGAACAACCGCTAATACGTACGTGGATACTTCAACAGAATTAATTTCGAAGACATCACCGACCTACGTCCCGAAGTTCCCTACAACGGACTTCCAGAATACAATAAACCAAGAATTTGTGAGGACGACACTGAATTCCTATGATAATACGCAAACGGAATTGAATGCTCCTAAAATCTCTTCGACCTTAGCACCAGTGACATCCACCAGATACTTCGAGAGAACGACCTTCGCTGATACACCAACTGAGAACTCCCAAAGATCAGTTTTCGTGCCGAAATCAACTGCTACAACTAAGTTCTCAAGAAGCGGGTCCAGATTCACTCCAGCTTTAACGAGTGTTGCTCCAACTGGGTACACTGGAGTCCAGAGGTCTTCTACCCAGAGGTATAGAACTGAGAAGCTGATACCGGTGCCAGTGGAGAATACTGGTTACTCAACAGTCTCGTATACTGGACCTAGTCAGGAGCCGGCGTACTTTACCAGGGAATATCTTCTGGAGTCGCCTGTAACAAAGACTTATGATGGTAAGCTTACCAATATTGTTTGATAGAAAAAAAAGTTGTCTGATATTCCCATTTGCTGAGAAATGCAACAGTAATTTACATTATCTGGTAGTTTAATTAAATGAATAATTCGATTAATACCTAAGTCTAACAAGAAATAACTTAACTACTTACTGCGAAGAATCGGAGATTCTAAAATGTATGAAATTTTTTGCAAGTAGACCTACTTTACCCATAATATATTTTGCACATTGCGCAGTTGATAAAAGGCTAGGCAGATGATGATATTTCACTCTATAATCCCTCTCTCATGTTTCCACAGAAGAATACCAATACCTCTCACCGGTCACGACTCCACAAACGCCATCAACCGCACCAACCCGCAAAGTCATCAGAAAGAAGATCCAGCGCAGGATCTCAACCACCCTGCGACCCACCGAGGCACCATCTTCCACCACCCCAGTACCACGCCGAGTGCCTTCCAAACAGCCCTTCGAGAAGATAGCAAAGGTCCCCAAGAAGACGTACCGGCCGATAGCCAACTATGACTACTATGACGATAGTGATGAGAAGGTGGCTGTCAAATATGTGGAGGGGACTAAGATTGTGATGCGGGAAAATGGTACGTACGATTTTTTTTTGTAATCCTTCGATTTCCGTATTTTTAGGAAGAACGTTTGGGGGAGCTGAGGAACAGGATTTAAAGTTCCTCATCCCCCGTTGAAAAGGGAGGATACTCCGACCGGACGGGTGTTGTGTCCGGTGGGCTAACTGCCCGACATTTGTAAGTCGGGAACTCCTTTAAAGGCTTATGTCGCGGATAGTGTTAATAGCGCGATGTAGGAATTTCTGTCGCTCGTTGTTAGTACGCAGGTGTTGCGATAGATGTCGCTAGTCGCCACAAATGCTACATTTGGCTAAAAATAGCAAAAACCCGCTGGGGTCGATCTTTAGGTTAAGCTGTGCTTGCATAGGTGATTTCATGGCTGGGTGTCTATTACCCCTTCAAAAGATATTCAGGACGTTGGCTCCGGATATCGGAGATCTTTGAAAGTCGTTACAGATAGTCAGAGGCCTGGAAATCTATCAACCAGTCTTACCAATATTACCCAAAACTAATTTGGTTATGGAAGTCTGATAGACAGTCGCTCCATGTAAAATACTGGTATTGATGATGCTGATTGGTGATGCTGACCGTACCATCGATTTGGGGTACTGTCAACGTAGCGTACCATCGATGTAGTGTACTGTCGATATAGCGCACCATCGATTTGGTGTACTGTCGATGTAGCGTACCATCGATTTGGGGTTGTCGATTCATTAACCCGTCGATGGACCGTTGTCGATACAGCGACCATCGATGTAGTGACTCGCGATGTTATGAACCAGACCCCATATTTGAGCTCTTCTATGTTACTATAATATCCTCAATATTGTGCACCTAATTTACATTGAAAATTATCGTGCATGTGTGGTTGTGTGGCAAGTTTTTCCAAAGAAGTTAATTTGTTTTCCTTACCTAATCGCATTTTTATTTCACAGGTCAAATCGAGTGCCTAGACATCGGTAACTTCCCACATCCGAAGTCCTGCAAGAAGTTCATCTCTTGCGCTCGCATTGACAACGGATCCCTTCTAGGATGGGAGTACGTCTGTCCTAAAGGTCTGAGCTTCGACCCTGTAGGAGGCATCTGTAACTGGTCGGCAGGTCTTGGGTGCGATGAGAAGGACGCTTGAAAGAAGTCAGGGAATCAGTTGGTTCATAGAAAATTAAATGGAAATTAGAAGCAAATTGAACTATTTCAACGATTTTTGAGGAATTTGAATCTAGTTTTGTAGGAATTTCATCTGAAAAAAATGTTGTACTTAATTAAAAATATATATAATATAGGTATATCAAAAATACTAACGATTCCTTATATTTTGGAGTATTTATTACAAATAGGTACCTACATTGATTATCAAAAGTTTGTAAAAGTTAGATACTTGAAAAAAATACAACGAAAATAAAAATGTGTAAATATAAATAAAACCGTGATTTTTAGGTATTTACTTTATTGATTCAAAAAATGTTATGTATTTAATTTAATATCACATTTTATACTTATTATTTCAGTCTAATAATGTATCTTTATTTTAATATATATGTTAATTATCATGATTTCAAAATTTTGTGAAAGATCTATGTGATATTTAACTATCCTGCATCGTTGACTGAACAAAAGTAAATTAAATTAAATTTTATAAATAAAATATATTAGTAAAAAAGGAGTAAGCACAAGTGAAGGCACAATGTGAGTGGTCTGACAAAATGTTGTCATTATTCATGACAACTTTTTGTCACTAGTACAAGATTTTGTCATTAGTCATTGCATTATTTTGTCATTGACTGGCAAAACTTTGTTAAAGACAAAATATGACCTAATTTGGTAAATATTCAGTCCTTTTTTCTTTGTAATACAGTTTACTCCTTGTAATTATAATTCTAAGTCAAAACCTGGTACTTTAGTATCAAATTCGTACGAACACTGCCACTATTATACTCGTAGACTAAGTTCGTATACAAGCGTGTGCCGCGTAGGTACTAGGCAGAGATACCCTGAATGTACCCGCTGTGGTGGATTACATACATTTCAGAATGTGCCTTAATTATTTTACAATTTTAGCTATAAGATTATTGAGACAAATAAAAATAATAAAATTATTATGTTTGGTTTTATTAAAACTTAACCTACATAAATCCTAAATTCAAATGACGCTTGTCATGAGAATTTAGGATTAATGAGTTTAATACATCCTACCGTTAGGTACACGTCATTACTATGTGTAATTTTAATAATAATAATAATATGTCAGTTTTTTAATCCCTAATGATACATGCAAATGTCACACTTCAGCTCTTTTGTTTTAGTGTTGTAGCTACGATACCGGTTTGTCGAATCGTAACTTTTTATATTTATTAAACGATTTGAAGAAAAAATACAAATGCTATCAGTGTTGTTCCCGTACACGATAAAACGGATATAAACCTTACAAATATGTTCATACTGAAAAGAAAACCGAATCTCCAACCGAGACGCCGAAAGAACAGGAATGTGTTTTAAAAACTGCCGAAATCCTGAACATATCCAGACCTCCAATCTACAGGGTGTTGAAGGAACACAAAGAGTGAAAATTTTAGATCTCCGAAAATACCTGGCTCTAAATTAAATTTTAAAGATTGGACGATTTCACTCTTTGGGTCATACGTCGAAAAGTTCATCAATTCTTTTATAGAAACGAATCTCTTTACTCAGGATAGGTAATTTATTAAAAATAAAAAAACGATATTACTTGATTTTACTAACGGCAATTTACGGTAGTGGCACATCATCATTTTGTAGCTGCTCGCTGTAAAACATCAACACATCTGTCCGCCGGCGCAGCGGGAGCTTCACTGGCAAACCGCGGCGCTGTGAACTATTTATATGTGTGCACAGCGCGCGCACCTGCGTCGTCGCGCCACCTACGGATTGTTGATGTACTAATGTAGATTTTTATAATATTTAATACTGTGTTCCTATTGGTTAGTTTAGGTAGTAAATAGTGCACCTCGCCGATATGTAAATAAGATTTTTAGCTTTAAGTATGTACAGAATTTGGTCAAAATATATACGTCTAGAACAATCATTTGGAGTTTCACTTGAATACCTCACAAGCGCTACAGTGGTGACCCCGACGTGATCAACCCACAATTAGGAACTCCAAATCAAATTTTTTATTGAAGACTCTGAACCAGAAGTCATCATGGCCAACAACGACCAAGTCCAACTGTCCGGTGTTTCGACGTCGCTGCGCATCCCACCTATCTGGCGCGACAGGATACAACTGTGGTTCGCGCAGTTTGAAATCATCATGTCTCCACAGAAGAAAGGTGACCAAGCTATGTATGAGCTCGTCATCGGTCAACTTGAGCGGCCAGATCTCGATGAAATCTCAGACATTATTCTCCATCCACCGGAGAAAAACAAAAGACGTCCACTGCTGGACATAGGCCACCCCCAGGTGTCGCCACATTGACCGGTCTCGTGCGTCTCTCATCCGTGGGTCCCTTGACCAGGTCATCGGTCCACCTAGTGGGAGGCCTTCTAACGCAACGTCTTCCGGTTCGCGGTCGCCACTCCAGAACTTTTCGGCCCCATCGGCCATCCGTTCTGCGAGCAATGTGCCCTGCCCATTGCCACTTAAGTCAGGCGATTCTTCCGGCTACATGGGAAACCTTGGTTCTGATTTCTGATTCGATCACGCAAGGAAACTCCGAGCATAGCCCTCTCCATTGCCCTTTGGGTGACTTTGAGCTTTCTGATGAGGCCCATTGTGAGCGACCACGTTTCGGTCCCGTATGTAATCACTGGCAACACACTCTGGTCATAGACTTTCGTCTTGAGACACTGGTGTGAGTTGGACGAGAAGATACCGCGCAACTTCCCGAACGCTGCCCAGTCGAGTCGGATTCGACGATTGATGAAGAGAAGACAGACGACGACTCTTTCTCGAAGTTAGATCTACCCAACTGGACCGTTTGTCCAGTATTGCCGTACTCAGAGAGCTTTACAGTTTTGTCATACAAAAACTGTCAAAACCGTTACTAAGTGATGGCCTAAGTAATAATTAAAGCTCTCTGAGTGCGGCAGTAAGACTCTTTGGTTTAGAAAAACTGTTAAAAATTCAAAGATTTTTTGCTTTGAGAATGGAAAACCAGGAATAAAAATAAACTCGAGAAATCTTAAAAATACTATTTATTTAAACTATTTACAAAATTACAGCGTCCTTTTACTAATATTAACATATCCTATGCCGACGCAGGTCATCTTGATCTTGTTGACGGGCGTTACCTCATCATCATCAGATTCCTCGTCTCCAGACCCTGAGCGCTGCACCTCCAGCTTGAACATCACGCCGAAGAACTCTTTGAGGTGTTGCAGGAAGGTTATTGTGTAGTCTGAGAGCGGACCAATCTGGAAAACGGAAGATTTGATCCTTACTTATATTATAAATGCGAAAGTAATATCTGCCGCGCTTACACGCCAAAACTACTGAACCGATTTAATGAAATTTGGTACACAGATAGTCTAGAGCCTGTGAAAGGATATAGGCTACTTTTTAATGCGAAAAAGGGTTGTAAGGGGTTGATAGGGGTCCCGTCGGGGCTGTGGTTTGTCGAAAGGTTAACGCGGCTCCGACACAAGGGCGAAGAAGGAACATGGGTTTGGTTTTTAGTCAGTAGAAGTCTGACACTCCCCTTCGCTCTGCCCAAGAGCGGGGGGGGTTATTCGATGATTTTCCACCCACCAAAAAAATAAAGGGGTTGATAGGGGGGGGGGGGTGAAACGATTAAAACGATTACTTTTGGTCGCGATAACCGACATCCACGCAGGCGAAACCGCGGGCATAAGCTAGTCTACTATATGCTTGACTTGGCAGGGGCACTGCCGTGCCTCCAGATAATGTTCTACTTACAATACATTCACTGACGTCCTTCTGACCGAGAGCCATCCACAGAGCACACAGCCATTGGAAGGACGAGTCCACGGTGCCGCCGCGGTGGATCTCGTCCAGTAGCCGCTGAGCGCACTCGCGACCTAGATCTTCGGGGAGTGTAATGTCGCCGCTGCCGACGTCGGTTGATTTCTGCAAAGAAATTGATGATTAATTAATAAATTAGGTCCGCAATAGCAATTTGAGGCAAGTGCTAATCGGTCTTGCGCACAAAGGGTTCTGTCAACTTGTTTACAACAACACAGAACTCTAAACAATACCGAACGTTTAGTTAGCAATGTGTTTAATACGCGGATGGCGGGAGCGACTTCGCTTAAAAAAAAAATATGGCGTAATCGTAAAAATAAAAATATACTACGCCAGATGTACAAATTACTAGAAAATATCCTTGTCTTATCAGCTATCTACAAAAGTATAAACGTAATACAAAGTCATGGACTACATTACGAAAATCGTTTTTGATTTGGTACAGGCACAGTAGTAAATCTTGGATTTCTCTGTAGAAAAATACTCAATACATTTATTGCTTCCACAAGTTTACTTAGATGGTAGGTTACAAAGTTATGATCATTGTGGACCCTGTCGGGCACTGCCCAACCAGTCAATCAACAACAAAAACAATCAAAATAACTCAAAAACTACTAAATTTCGGGGGAACATTTGGTGGCTTAAGCAATTTATTGAATTTTAACCCTACTATGACGTACTGCAAGGAATACGTCGAAATACCAGTAACCCTGTATATATGTCGCAGGGATATGATAAAATTAGGTTTTTGATCAAAAACCTAAGGGATTTGATCAAACCACGGAGGAAGATAAAATAACAACACGGTTTTATCATTTCCCTAAACAAATCTAGTGATTTGATCAAATCCCAGTAGTACTCCGCGACGCGCGCTCGCTTCGCTCGCATATTATATAACACTGATGTCTTCTGTCCCCAAAGTGCCGGGCCTCCTTCGTCGGCCTACGGCCCGGTGCCCATGCCGCCCATAAAGGATATAAAATGTGTCATCTTCCGGTTTTTGATGAAAAACCTAGGTTTTTGATCAAAAACCTAATTTTATGAAAAACCTGCGACACAGAACTTTATCATAAACCCAAACTAGTTCAGGTTTTTGATCAAAAATCTGAACTAGTCTGGATTGTTACAGGTTTATGATGAAATTGAGTTTAAAATGTGTCATCTTCCGGTGTTTGATGAAAAACCTAGGTTTTTGATCAAAAACCTAATTTTATGAAAAACCTGCGACATATATAAAAGATAATGTACTAGACGCGCCGATAGCTGCATGTAGTGAGTATTCATCATGAATGAATTATAATTATTTTAATTTATTCATGTTTAGAAATCATTATAGGAATGATAGATGATAGACTTTAATTAACTGAATTGAAATAGTATCTACTTTTTATAATTGTTCGTATTCATATTAGACACACCACATATTAGGTACCTAACTAATATTCTGTTTACCCATTCACCATTCATATTCACTCCAAGTCGCAGTTTCGTTCCTATTTTGTAACTAGATGGCGTTGTACCATTCGGGCCGTTTCCTGAATCGCGGTGTTAAGATTCTCCGCCGTCGAACGACCCTCGCATTATTGAAGAACGGTAGGCAATAATTTACTTACTGTAAAACATTCAATACGAACTACTGAAACTATGATTATCAGATTTTTGGAAATGAAGGACAGTGGAAACGTTGTCCTTCATTTATATGATACTAGTGACCCGCCCCGGCTTCGCACGGGTGCAAAAAAGGTATTAAAACCTTCCTCTTGAATCACTCTATCTATTAAAAAAAACCGCATCAAAATCCGTTGCGTAGTTTTAAAGATTTAAGCATACAGACAAACAAACAAATAAACAAACAGACGCGACTTTGTTTTATACTATGTATAAGGATTGTGAGGGGTCCCGCTACTCAAGCGGCACTGACAGGGGTTGTTACAGCTACAGGGCGTATAATACACGGTAATACACCTATTGTCCTTTTTATATCTACACGAAGTTTTATTTCTTTCGACGGTCATTCTCCGATTTGGTGTCCCTACCTAATTACCGTAACCTTTTTTATTTTTCTCTAATTTGACTTAAACACATTAAAATATGAAATACTTAATTATTAAAATATATAAAAATAAAGAAGGTTACGGTAATAAGGCAATCGGAGAATGGCCGTTGAGAGCCAGTGCGTCAGGAGGTTTTTATTCCCATGTTTAAGAAAAAACTGACAAATTGGCTACTTTGTTTTTAAGACATTAATAAATTCTTGGACTTTTGTAACAAAAAAAAAAGGCAGTTAATTTTATTAACTGCCTTTTTTTTTTTTTTTTGGTGGGTGGAAAATCATCGAATGACCCCCCCCGCTCTTGGGCAGAGCGAAGGGGAGTGTCAGACTTCTACTGACTAAAAACCGAACCCATGTTCCTTCTTTGCCCTTGCGCCGAGGCCACGTAATCTAGTACAAAAATCCGCGGCCCCGACGGGCAAAATTAACTGCCTCTCGGGTCGATTTTTAGGTTAAGCCGTGACTGGGTAGGTTAATCCCTGGATGGGTTCCAACCATTACGTACGGAGTTGCCTCCGTGCCTCGGAAAGCTCTTTAAGCCATTGGTCCCGGCTGCCATATATTATCTTGATCTTTGGCAGTCGTTACAGGTAGTCAGTGGCTTGAAAATCTGACAACCAGTCTTACGAAAGGGTGTTGTATTTCCCATTACTAACTGGGTGGTACTCGTATTCAGCTGTATCCGGTTGGACTGGAAGCCGCCTCCAACATTATTTGCCCATAAATCATCAATCTGTTTTCTTTAATTTATTTATATTCTTTGTAATCCTAATGAAAAATTATTTTGTTTTAATGTAACTGTACAAACCATATTTGTACGTACGCCGGAGGCGGCAGAATATTATGATCTCAATATATAATACGCTTTGTAATAAAGCATTCTATTCTATAAATTCTGTTGCAATTATTTATAATTATTTTAATAACGTTTGTTAGTTGTTAGCATACAATTATAACCTTTTTCATGCCTATTGGTAAAATACCGCAGAACCTACCTCTTATTTGTTTACCACCATGTAGGTACTGTAAGTACCCATATTTGCAAAATAAAATTACCTTACTTAGTGCATGTTTACGTACAGGCGGGGCGTCGCGCGGCGCGTGCTGCGATTTTAATTCAAACACATGGCGATGTATGAAAAAGTTAACGATTTCAATCGTCGATTTTACGAGAAGCTATTTTCGCACGTTAGTTTAAAATGCAGCGTTTGTTGCGGTGGATTCGTCTCTCAGTAAATTAATAAAAAAACACGAGACGAGCCTTCTGCACGCGCCGCGCGACGCCCCGCGTCTCCGTAAACGAGCCCTTAGTTGTGAAAAGGCTAGGCTAGGCATGAAATAAATTCTAATGGGGATGTTTCCTGACTAATAAAATATGAATCTAATTAGTTCGTCTGTTAGATTATCGAAAAATATTGGAGACATATTTTTTTGTTTTAACAAATCATTAAAAATTGACGAAGATAAAACGCGTCAAAGATTTGACGGGGATGACGTCACTCGCCGGTAAAAAATGTCATGCTTAAGTTTTACAATATGACGTCACACGAGCTTTCAAAGCATAGTATCGTCTTCATTGTTTGTTTACGTGAAAAACACAAGAATATGTGTTCAATATTTTTTGGAAATCTATCTGACGGACTAATTAGGTGTTTTGTGTCAACTACCCTATTCTAATTCTGTTACCGAGACTAGCAAATAAACAAGATGCATATGAAAGTGTGAAGGTACTTACAGCCTCAGCGCAGTAGAAGGTCTTCTCATTAGTTTCAGCTACAAGACTGATGCCGAACCCTGGGCTCTTGCCCGCATTGGAGCCGCGGCACTGGTCTGTGTTGATGTATACGTCCGGGATGAAGTTCAGCATTACCTGAAATTAAAATAGCAAAAGGGTACTATTAGCTAGGATGCTTTTTTGTGGCATCTCTCATTTAGCCCCAACACAAGTATTATCAATTACTTACTGGGGTTGTCTCATTTATAACCATGTAACTGATTTTGGGACAAATAACCATTTTTAATTTAATTTATTCTCTGGGGGAGTGGAAGGGAGTGAGACATCTACGGACTAAAAACCACCCATGCATGTTCCTTCTTAGCCTTTTGTGTTCCGGTACCATGGTATATCTTGGGAACAACCCGAGCCCAGGATTACCCCCTTCAGTAATCATGTATTCTGTTTATCACACATTTTTTTGAGCCTCATGTTCAGTGTGAATAAATAGTTTTATTCTTTCTTACCTAGAAATAAGTAGGAATACATCGTTATTATTTTTTAGTAACTCACCCCCTTAGCAGCGTCCACCACTCTGTTGGCCATAGTAGGCGACACACGCAGAGCATATACAACTCCTCGTATTCTCTTCACCAGTCCCCATTGAGTCCACTGCAGCGGTCGAAGACTGCGTCGGACTGGACATTTGAATACTACCTCACCTCCACCAAGCGGGGGTGCACCTGGAAATTAATTATGTTTAAGCTTAACATGAATCAAACATGATTAACAGGGAAAGCAACAATTAGTACTCAAAACAGGTTTTTCATTTTGGTGACACATTTTTTAAATTTTTGTGGTTTTATTTCTTAACTTTTAACATAAGCCACTAGAGGCCAACAGTTAAGGCATTATACTTGAAGTTGCCATGGAGCACCCCTCTTTGCTATCAACTTTTTACTGAAAAATTTAATAATAATAACCTTCCTTTTGGGCTTCACTGCAGTTGGGTAATAACATAAGTTTTAATCAGTTTGAAAAATCTGAGTTACTCTATTCTACATTTTACTGACCTCTTCGAACAACTTTTAATTCCAATCCATCATCAACTAATATAAACTTCAGCAGCACTGGCAGGGCAGATGTCTTGATCTTATCCACCGACACATCCAGATCACTGTGTGTGACGCCCTGCAGGACTGCATTCAGGGGCTCCTTGCAGAACGGACCCAAGGCTAGTAGGATTTCTAAGTAGTAACCTGAAAATTGTATTAAATTATCTTCTAACGTTATGTTCCTTTCTTATAATGGATTTTGAGTGTCGTAGGTGTGTCGATGATCGATTTAGGAATTATAAAGATACTCAGCAGAAGTTTTCAGTACAAGAATAAGTAAATACTAACCTATACCCCGTTGTGTGCTACAACTATGTGTAACTTGCCCGCCGACCAATATCCCGGGCTGGTAGTACACAGAAGTACCCGTCTGACTTAGTTCTACTCTTGTTCCATTCGTCACTTTGTCCAGAAGTCGTATCAGACTCACTTCGTACTCCCGGAGACCCGGGTCATCATGCGTACTCCGAATCTCGTCTATTTTAATTGTGCGACCACTGAGCGTGGCTAGCAACAGCCTTTGGCGAAAGAAATTGCTGCCCTTGTAGACGATTGCGTCATTATGCACTGTAGCTACCATTTTATTGAAATTTTGGCAAAACTAAAGATGTAAACATTTGATCAAATAAAAACACGTGTGGTGCTGCACAGACTAAAAATTCTATCAATGTCAGTATGACAGCTGGTATCCTGCATGGTGTTGTTGCGTTTTGTTGCAAATTCAAAACGTCAGAAAATAATGGTGCTTATTTTTTTTTTCAATATTTTTATTTCACAAACTTCAAGTTACTACAAAATTCAGAAAAAGTGTTTTCCAAACTCATATTATATTCGATAATTTAATAATGATCACCTACAAAAATGGTTCAGTTTTTAGGTTCACTGAAATAAACGAAACGGAAATATGATTTTTTATCTGTGTTCGGGGTAACAGAACATATCAACATAATCTGTGAACAGAACAACAGCTGCCCTCGCCCTCGCCCTCCAGTAGTCCAGTCAAAACAATCTTATTCTTTGAGGTTAGCATTTGTGTGAATAATTTTGTTTTTTATTACGAAAAAGACTAACTTATTTCCCAAACATATGCTCTAAAGAACCAATCATGAAGGTATCAGTTGGTGACGTTGTTCTACCAGGAGATTTCTCCGAAGAAATCGCTGCAGTTGGCGAAAAAGGCAAAGTTATCCTTGGGCCTGGATTACGAAAAGAAGTCGAAGGCATTTTTATCACAAAAGCTGGCACTTTGAGGAAACGTGCACCTAATACATACTGGGTAGATAACTATCAGAAGCGATATATTCCAGCTCGCGGGGAGAATGTCATAGGGATTGTGGTGCAGAAAGCAGGAGATATATTTCGAGTGGATGTTGGAGGCAGTTGTACCGCATCTTTATCATACCTCTCCTTCGAAGGCGCAACAAAGAAAAACAGACCAAAAGTATTGAACGGCGACGTAGTATACGCCAAAATGCTCGTAGCCAGCAAAGACATGGAGCCAGAAATCGTTTGCGTAGATTCTCACGGGAAGAAAGGCCGTTTGGGAGTCTTAGATGATGGTTTCGTGTTCAAATGCTCATTAAACCTAATCAGAAAGATTTTGAATCCAGACTGCCCATTAATAAACTCTTTGAAGAATGAATGGCCCTTTGAACTAGCAGCCGGCATGAACGGCAGGATTTGGATAAAAGCCAAAACCATGAAAGAAACTATTGCTTTAGGAAATGCAATCTTGGGCTCAGAGTATCTTAGCAATGATGAGATTAAAAGCATGTGTACCAATATTGCTAGTATATTGGCTGGACATATTTCCTAGCATTAGTAGAATGTTGGTGCAGCTTCTTCCTCTTAGCGTGTTGATGGCAATCTAAATTGTGTCGGCCCTGAATTGAGCTACTAGTTTGGAACTTGCGGTAGTGTCCATCAGTTTTTGAAGTGAAGAACTGACAGGACACGCAGGACACAATATTAAGTACCCCATTGTTTGAGGATCAGCACCACATTTACACTCCAATGTAGAGTCATTTATAGGCATGGCAACTCATGTCTAGTTGCTAATTTAATAAATATATTTATAAGGCCACATTGTTTTTCATTTTAGTTCAGATTTGAATTTTTCTGTTTCTTTTTCCTTGTAGTATACACCCACATTACACAAGTAATGTTTAAGACCCTGAAATAGGAACGAGCCTAGTGCAATCAACCAGGCACAAATCTAGACTCCGTAGCTGCTACTGAAAAAACCCTAATTCAATAACACTGCCTGACCAGAAGAAACGCCTCCCTGTACTAGAGTGTAGTAGCGTGGCAGATCACTGGGCACAAACTCTACGATCCCCATCAACTCTTGCTACAATTCTGGGATGACCTATGTTGGTTGGAGTAGGTATTATATAAACATAACGCACAATGGCCCAATCAAGAGGCTAAGTGCGGATAAAAGCCCAGTTAAACTAAACACTGCCTGACCTGGGAGTTAGACCGAGGATCTCTTGTTCAGCTTTTGCCCTTACAACCACTGGACCAATGAGGCATTTCTTTGTTATTCTTTCCCCATTTACACCCAAACCCAAAACAAACAAAAAACCACAATCTGGTTGCCTTTGGGCTGACTTCATTTGTATTGTCATGCTAAGAAGAATTCAGCATTTATTTACAGCAATCTCAATCTCTTTTCCTGGGATATAAGTTGTCCTACTGTTGAGAAATTACTTTTTTTTTTTTCTTTTTTAAAAAAAACGTTGCCCCACACTAGGAATTTCTCCTGTATCGTGGGTGCGTTCACAAACATTAAACTCACATGCACAAACACACCCAGACCCGAAACAATTATCTGTAGGCCATACAAATATTTGTTCCGTGCGGGGATCGAACCCGCGACACGCAGCGCAGCAGTCCAATCGCTCAGCCACTGCGCCAACCGTGCCGTCACTCTTTCGTCTTTAAAATACTTAGATCAATTCTGCTTCCTTAAAGGCCTAGATAATGACAAGACCAGTTGATACAATTTTTAATTTTGAACCTACACCGTCAACCAGAGGAGTAATCGGCATACTACGTTTGTATGGAAGAATGACTGGCTTGTGCAACCTTAACTACACAAAAATCTTCAGGCGACTGGAATACTCCCGCCGCCAGGCGCGTTCGGCGCTCCACTGAGCGCGTCTGCTCTCGTGACAGCTTGACGGCTCACCGCGTCTCACTTTGCATGCCGTTTTCAACCGCATGTCATAGGACTTAAGGTTTATTATAAATTGATTTATTCTCAGTTTCTTCGCCGCGCCTCCACTGGTGTGCGTTGGGCCTAACCATTATAATATCTGAAAAATTAACGAAGGTAGGTAGGAAAATATGCATTGCAATGCATGCCAGGCACAGCTAGTATTCACATAAATAAAACAACAAACAAACAGTGATCGGAAATTTATTTTGGCAAATGCAACTAACCTAATCATTTCAAATCTCAATAGATAATGTAAAACTACATCCATCTGCATTCCAACCATTGTTCTTTTCTAATAAATATATATTACAAATGGCTGGCGCCTCGCAATTTT
The DNA here is from genome assembly GCA_949316265.1 of Diarsia mendica. Taxonomy (NCBI): domain Eukaryota; kingdom Metazoa; phylum Arthropoda; class Insecta; order Lepidoptera; family Noctuidae; genus Diarsia; species Diarsia mendica. Next base: position 22,489,110 of record OX438899.1, read on the forward strand.
CATATTTACAGTTCTGCGAGGCGCCATTGCCGTTTTTACAAACTATCATAATAGGAGTCGACTGACCAGAACAATTTTCCTTTATAACAATAATTTAGTAAACAATAAAATAATGAGCTGTTATTTTTCGTTTTTTTTTTTCATTTTAAATGATAGTTTTCGCTAATTGATGATTTGATGAGTGCTTTTTAGCGGCAGATCTAGATGTGGCTTGGGTCGCTTTCGTACACAAGTATTTATACACTTTTCTTTCGGGCAGTTATAAGTCAACAGTATTTCACCAAAAAAATCTAATTAGTCCTTCAGAGAGGTTTTCAAAAAAAATGGACACACTTTTCTTTTTTGACATAACAAAAGATGAAGGAAGACCATACAGTGCTTCGAAAAGTCGTGTCAAGTCGTGTGATGTCACAAGGTTACAACCACCTTCATTTGAAACTACACTAAAGGTGAAACTCCACCAAAGCGGAGATGTGTGCTGTGTGCGGTGTGCTGTCGACCAATCACAGGAAGAGCGAAAGACCAGATGTAACTGTGATTGGTCGACAGCACACTGTACACAGCACACCGCACACATCTCCGCTTTGGTGGAGTCTCGCCCTTAAACACAGCCACATCTAAACCAGCAAGTAAGCACAAACAACGTCTGTGTTCAGCCTAGACTAACAATAAGCCTCTTAGCAACAATATATAAGAAAGTGGTAACTTTTAAAAAGATACAAACTGTTGTCCTACTGCTTGAATAGTAACTATCAAGTTTTAAACCTCAACAACCTACGAAAAGGAATGTTATATTCTTTTATTTACAAAACATATTTCGTTTTTGAATAGTTTGAAAGAGATTATTGAAGTTTTATGTTTTAAAGAATTGATAAGCAAACTATCAAGTCTTCACGCTACAGACTCGATGTTTAAAGCCATTGTAGTTTGTAACCTTCTTTTAAGTAAATGTTAATAAAAATTCTACAGCAAATAATACAATCTAAAGGTCACATCTCAATCCTTTACTGTGGGCCGGGTCAGAGTGAAGTCCATGTTATGTGCGAAGAACATTTGACATGATTTTTCATAACTAAAGGCATTTTATTTAGCCTGTCCTGTCGCACTGCTGGGCAAAAGCCTTCCTCATGGCTTTCCTTTGTATACAAATTGGCTTCCCCGTCGCAATTTAACAAAGAGTCCAAAAGGTCACGCCAGCGTTTCTTGGGCCTGAAGTAAAGGCATATATTGTGAAAATCTGATACTTAAATAGGGAAGGCTGAACTGATTGCAGTCAAATCAAGACAGTTATAAACACTAACTCCAATAATCTCAGTAACTATAAAAAGCTAAAATTTTGACTGTTACATTGAAATAAACTGTCGTAATACTATGCAATATCAAATAAATTCGTGTCACCGCGTGCGAGCTACGAGGGCGGGTCACTAGTTAATAATAAAACCTGTAAAAACAATGTAGTAGGTATGAAAGATGTCAACTCTTAGCCTAGTACAGACAGAATATTTTATTGAATGCACTGATCTTCTTGTATTTATTACATTTATTTAACATACTATTTAAGGCTTTTCTCCCAGACACCGTTTCAAACGACAGGCCTGTAGTAAACTTCATTGACAAGTACACATTTCATAGTTTAGGCATTGATTGCTATATATTGCTCGATTATTAACATGTAATCATTACAAAAATAACTGATATTCTTTTATAAGTAAAACTACTCACATGTCTATTCGAGTTACGCTATAGTAAGGCTTCATATTGGTTTTCGGATCAGTGCATTCACTTTGATTGCCCTAATGAAGAAAAACCATTATTTCGACATTTTTGAAAGAGTTAGTTCAAAACTATCTTGAAATCTTTTAAGGACAGTTTCGTCCTTTGGGGTCAATAATGCGCATAATTCAGACAGAGAAGATAAACTCTTGATGGCAAAAAAGTTAGAAATGGCTTTTCTTTTTAGAACATTCGATTCTTCGATCACAGCAAAATTGTAACACTGTACATATATTTACATTCTATCAACAAAGCAGTCATTTTCACTTTTTTTTTCCTTTTTTTACTTGAATTAATTATTATTTTAATTACGAAAATATAATTTACTCTATCGATTACTCGGAGATCAAGATTGTTTACTTACAATAGACGATATTAACATATTTTACATTTTATTTATAAATGTTTTTAAACTAAGTATCAGAACCCGTTTGTTGTTATACTGAATATAACAATAACAATTTGCTATATTTACAAGTTGGGAGGACAATTTTTGGGGTATTTTTTAAAAGAAATGTGCAAATTCCTTGGATGCAGGTATGCCGCGCCGCCCTCCCGCCCATTACATCAGCATCCAACCTGCATCCACTTTGTACCCGCACACGTGTCCGCGTCATCACACACGTGTATGGCATACTGGCATACTCGGGAGATGCACACTGGCACGTCCAAATGGTGACGTCATTAATAAAAAGTTTCCCCAATTTAAATTCGTTGAACGGCACGTAATTTACAATTAACATAAAATAAGTTATGCAATATTCCCATTACATTCTGGTTATTCAAATAGGAGTTAGTAAAATAAATAAATTATCGTCAAAATTGTTCTCCCAAATTGTTAAAAAGAAAAAAATCCTTTTGACACTTCAAATTATAAATAAAAAGTTTTAAATAATTACTATTTACTTCGTGGATTTCCGAGGTTTGCGAGTGAATACTTTATTTTGAAACTGGGTTAGTATGGTATACTTGTTGAAAAGTCACATTTCAGTCACCAGCAATACAATAGGAAAAAAAAACTAATAACTGAATTGTCTCTTTAGGTCTATCACGGATGGTACTAGACAAAAGTTTGAGCCGTTTCTTCTGTCTTGTCCCTTCCCACACCGCATAGTTTTGTATACTTACAATCCATCCACGGATCGACCTTAGACCAACTTCCATCTTCGATCGAGCCGTGCGACTGCTAATAGGGTAGTTGACTAAAAAAATCGAATTAGTTCGTCAGATAGATTTTCAAAAAATATTGGACACATATTTTTAATTTTTTCACTTATACAGAAAATGAATGTCGTGTGACGTCACAGTTTGGTACGTTCTTTACCAGCAAGTGACGTCAAAATCCCCCCACTCATGATGACACGTTTTATTTTCGTCAATTTTGATTAATTTGATAAAACAAAAAACACGTATCCAATATTTTTCGATAATCTAACTGACGGAGTAAACAGAATCATATTTTTTTAGTCAGTCAACTATCCTATTAGTACAACTTCATCTTCAACAAGCAATATCGTCGTATATGACAAGTATACCATACTTCACCTGTTATGATGGCTGTATACTTGACCGAAAGCTTGCTATCTCTTTCACGTCTCACTAAAAGCCGACACGAGACGAAGAGCAACCGAGAAACACCGAAGCAGGACTGGATTTTTTATTTATACGGGTCAAGCCCACCACTATTCTCACACGCGTTGATTCTGGCGCACACCAACTTCTCTGTGCGCCAGAATCAAGTGGCAACCATCAGAAAAGCACCGAGACAATGAAACTCGACGGAGTCCTAGAGTAACAAGCAGGGTTGGCCTGCCTTGAAGTCTATTGAAATGTTACATTTAGCGTGCATTTGTTAGAGGACGCAATTTTATTTTTGAGATATCAAGGGGGCGTCAGTTTGAAGTTAAATCCAAGTTTGTGGCGTTGCAATCTTTGTCTCACGGCCGCCATCTTGGAAAAAGGGGTGGTTCAAATGGTGTTGTAGATGTTTCCGCTCGAGTATACAGCCAGCACAAGTGAGGGTATGCAGCTCCCAGTGCTCAGAAGACGGAGTCAGCAGACCTGGACAGATGTACGGGGTGTGAGGGCGAGCGCGCCAGACGCTTGCGGGGCAGCTTCTGTAGCGTTGTGAGCAGGTGCGGGAAGTCGGGCCGCTCGGTGCAGCGGTACGACCAGCACAAGTGAGGGTATGCAGCTCCCAGTGCTCAGAAGACGGAGTCAGCAGACCTGGACAGATGTACGGGGTGTGAGGGCGAGCGCGCCAGACGCTTGCGGGGCAGCTTCTGTAGCGTTGTGAGCAGGTGCGGGAAGTCGGGCCGCTCGGTGCAGCGGTACGACCAGCACAAGTGAGGGTATGCAGCTCCCAGTGCTCAGAAGACGGAGTCAGCAGACCTGGACAGATGTACGGGGTGTGAGGGCGAGCGCGCCAGACGCTTGCGGGGCAGCTTCTGTAGCGTTGTGAGCAGGTGCGGGAAGTCGGGCCGCTCGGTGCAGCGGTACGACCAGCACAAGTGAGGGTATGCAGCTCCCAGTGCTCAGAAGACGGAGTCAGCAGACCTGGACAGATGTACGGGGTGTGAGGGCGAGCGCGCCAGACGCTTGCGGGGCAGCTTCTGTAGCGTTGTGAGCAGGTGCGGGAAGTCGGGCCGCTCGGTGCAGCGGTACGACCAGCACAAGTGAGGGTATGCAGCTCCCAGTGCTCAGAAGACGGAGTCAGCAGACCTGGACAGATGTACGGGGTGTGAGGGCGAGCGCGCCAGACGCTTGCGGGGCAGCTTCTGTAGCGTTGTGAGCAGGTGCGGGAAGTCGGGCCGCTCGGTGCAGCGGTACGACCAGCACAAGTGAGGGTATGCAGCTCCCAGTGCTCAGAAGACGGAGTCAGCAGACCTGGACAGATGTACGGGGTGTGAGGGCGAGCGCGCCAGACGCTTGCGGGGCAGCTTCTGTAGCGTTGTGAGCAGGTGCGGGAAGTCGGGCCGCTCGGTGCAGCGGTACGACCAGCACAAGTGAGGGTATGCAGCTCCCAGTGCTCAGAAGACGGAGTCAGCAGACCTGGACAGATGTACGGGGTGTGAGGGCGAGCGCGCCAGACGCTTGCGGGGCAGCTTCTGTAGCGTTGTGAGCAGGTGCGGGAAGTCGGGCCGCTCGGTGCAGCGGTACGACCAGCACAAGTGAGGGTATGCAGCTCCCAGTGCTCAGAAGACGGAGTCAGCAGACCTGGACAGATGTACGGGGTGTGAGGGCGAGCGCGCCAGACGCTTGCGGGGCAGCTTCTGTAGCGTTGTGAGCAGGTGCGGGAAGTCGGGCCGCTCGGTGCAGCGGTACGACCAGCACAAGTGAGGGTATGCAGCTCCCAGTGCTCAGAAGACGGAGTCAGCAGACCTGGACAGATGTACGGGGTGTGAGGGCGAGCGCGCCAGACGCTTGCGGGGCAGCTTCTGTAGCGTTGTGAGCAGGTGCGGGAAGTCGGGCCGCTCGGTGCAGCGGTACGACCAGCACAAGTGAGGGTATGCAGCTCCCAGTGCTCAGAAGACGGAGTCAGCAGACCTGGACAGATGTACGGGGTGTGAGGGCGAGCGCGCCAGACGCTTGCGGGGCAGCTTCTGTAGCGTTGTGAGCAGGTGCGGGAAGTCGGGCCGCTCGGTGCAGCGGTACGACCAGCACAAGTGAGGGTATGCAGCTCCCAGTGCTCAGAAGACGGAGTCAGCAGACCTGGACAGATGTACGGGGTGTGAGGGCGAGCGCGCCAGACGCTTGCGGGGCAGCTTCTGTAGCGTTGTGAGCAGGTGCGGGAAGTCGGGCCGCTCGGTGCAGCGGTACGACCAGCACAAGTGAGGGTATGCAGCTCCCAGTGCTCAGAAGACGGAGTCAGCAGACCTGGACAGATGTACGGGGTGTGAGGGCGAGCGCGCCAGACGCTTGCGGGGCAGCTTCTGTAGCGTTGTGAGCAGGTGCGGGAAGTCGGGCCGCTCGGTGCAGCGGTACGACCAGCACAAGTGAGGGTATGCAGCTCCCAGTGCTCAGAAGACGGAGTCAGCAGACCTGGACAGATGTACGGGGTGTGAGGGCGAGCGCGCCAGACGCTTGCGGGGCAGCTTCTGTAGCGTTGTGAGCAGGTGCGGGAAGTCGGGCCGCTCGGTGCAGCGGTACGACCAGCACAAGTGAGGGTATGCAGCTCCCAGTGCTCAGAAGACGGAGTCAGCAGACCTGGACAGATGTACGGGGTGTGAGGGCGAGCGCGCCAGACGCTTGCGGGGCAGCTTCTGTAGCGTTGTGAGCAGGTGCGGGAAGTCGGGCCGCTCGGTGCAGCGGTACGACCAGCATAGCATTAGGATGTCCTGGGAACAGGAGAGGACATTTTTAGTGACAAGAATAGTTTAGTTATACATACAGTAATACAAAAAAAAAACGAGTAAATGACGAAAAACAGAGTACATTTTAGTTATTTTCATTTTACCCATAAACGACCACAATAGGGGATTGGACAAAAAAAAAACAAATTAGTCCGTCAGATAGATTTCCAAAAATAATTGGACACGTATTTTTTCTTTTTTCACGTAAACTTAAAATGACGACGATACAGTGCTTCGAAAACTCGTGTGACGTCATATTATGATAGTACATTTTGACGACACAAGTGACGTTTCAAGCCCCACTCCAAGATCTTTGACGCGTTTTATCTTCGTCATTTTTTATTGATTTGATAAAACAAAAAACACGTATTCAATATTTTTCGATAATCTAACTTACGGACTAAACAGAATCTTAATATTTTGACCCAGTCCGATCCCCTATTCATCCTAATGATGGTTATAAACAAGAGTATTGATAAACGCTCGTTAAAGGCCAAAATTAAGCCAATAATAAAATTCAGTAGTTAACATTGCTTTCAAGTTACATAAAACTATTTTTGCAAAAAAAACAACCGACTTCAAAAACACCAAAAAGAGAAAAATAAACTTCAGAAGAAAAATCAGCTTCTGAAGTCGGTGACATTTCTTTGTTTGGTTTTATTTTTTTGCCACCGACTTCAGAAGCTGATTTTTCTTCTGAAGTTTATTTTTCTCTTTTTGGTGTTTTTGAAGTCGGTTGTTTTTTTTTGCAAAAAAGTTTTTAATTTTTTCATTTTTAGTTGTAATAAGTACCTATAATTCAACCAAGAAACCTAACCCTTAACCTTCCTTCCCCTATTTTTGCTTTCGACTCTTAACCGTTGAGGAGTACCTAGTACCTTCCATTATCAGCTCATCAACATGAAGACAAGTGATGACTGCTAGATGCGAATACTTGAATAGCGTCAGAAAAAGCACGCAACACGTAATACGTGTCTATATTTTTCATATATAACAACTACAAATTAAAATGGGACCACCTCAGGAGTATACTCTTTCAAATAATAAAAAAAAAATGAGAATCGGTCCACTAATGGGGGAGAAATCAAGTAACATACATAGAAAAAAAAAAAAAAAACCACACACGAACATAGTAAGCTCCTTTTTTGAAGTCGGTTAAAAAAATAAATTAAGTGATGTTTATTTCTATAAATAGATCTAGATTCTTCTTTTTTGATCTAGATTTCACCCTCATTTCTTATCTGACTTATCTCTAAGAAACCAAAACAAACTTAGAAGACCTTTTTTATATACTAACAGGTAAGAAAGTGATTCTAACGATATAAAGCACTTATTTCAATTACACAACCACTACAGTGACAGGTCATAATAACTTTTGCAAATACTGCAGATGCCCGTTCCAAAGCGTGATCTATGCTTTGTAAAGGTTTTATCGATGGTAGCTTGATTGGAGCCGATAACAGCCCGGCGGAACTATATCAGCTAATAAAGATTTGTATTTATTTACCTTGATATCTCTAGAAGCCTGCATGTTGGCTAGCGACTGCTTGACGCCCTTGCCGACCTGCCAGATGACGGCCTCGGGCGGCTGGCTCTTGAACGGATACTCGCCGCACAGGAGCTCGTACCATACAGTGCTGGAAAACAGAATACGGATGTTATTACAAAATGTATACTTTACAAATATTTTAACTACAGTTTTTGAGACTATTCGAATTATTAGAATCGAGAATTAGAATAAAGCCACGGTGAATAGTATTCCGCCTACTCTTAACAATTTCATCGACCGTCAAAAACTAGAAAACGACATCTTGGTTTGTTCGTTTGTCGAATTTCTTTGCATCTCGCTGGTAATGCAGATAAGTCGTTCTAGAATTAAGCTACGAATCCATCATTTCCCAGTATTGTGCCAGGGCACGCAAGACACGTTTTCAGGTGTCTCATTGTTAGCACTTCAGGTTAAAATCGTCTATATGCCCACCGGTTCAGGTAGATAGATTAAATATAATGTCACTGTCTGCGTTTGTCTTCTTTAGCAGGTTAACGGACATATTGTACATTACGTAACATAGTTATACGTACAGATCAAAGGCACAACCTTCCCTTTGGGCTTTGCCGTAGGTAAATAATAGTAGTACATACCCAAAGGCGTAGACATCGGTGGCCTTGGAGAAGGGCAGATGCAGACTGGCGTGCGGAGTGAGCGCGCGACACAGCTCGGGCGCGAGGTAGCACAGCCAGCCCGCCGGGATGCCCAGGCTGTCGCCGCGGAGACTGTGCCAACACACAATACATATACACCTCCTATTTTAACGGTTTCTTTGGGAAACCTTCAAAACCCTGTAGGTCTTGGGGTATAAGGGCCTATGGTATGAGAGTGTGGGATTTTTAACACTTTAAAACCAGGTGGTCACAATACAAACATGGGAGAAGGCCCGTTTCTTCTTAAAAGATATGTCTGCAGCCCCCTCTGTGACGTAACATATCCTAGCAACAGTTGTAATCCCTGAAGGGCACATTTCGACAGTTATTTAAAAAAAAAAAGGTTTATTGCAGAAACTTGCACAACTTTTACAGTTTATCTTACATAGGGACCTCTGTCAATATAATTATATAATACTAGCTGACCCACGCAACTTCGTCTGCCTCACATAAATATAGCTTATATCCTTTCTCGATAAATCGACCATCCATCAGAAATTAAGCTAAATCGTAACAAACAAAAAATCTTATCATTCCTTTTTATAATATTAGTTTAGATGGTTTAGATTAGCTTAGATTATTGTAGTGAGAATTACTAATAGGTATCTCTTACTGTTAAATAGACGATAACACCCTGTACTTGTAAACATTATGATGCAGTAAATATTTTGAATTTGATTTTCCCGTATGCCAGCCAGATCCCCCGTACCTACATTGCGACGCGCGAATTATTTTGACGCGCGGATATTTTTACATTGCGATATCTTATAAGATATTTGTCTAAACTGTATGTAAAGGACACAAATATTCTACATAAAATTTCCGTTCTAACAAACACATTTATTTAAATATAGATTAATACCATATAGGTTAAATAAGCTTCGCAAACAATAATTTATTTTAACCTAACATTTTAATAGTAAAAAAGGGTTACAGTGAGACAATCTTAAAAGATAGACATATGCTGTCGCGGACTTTTTTTTAGAACTTTTAAGGAGAAACAATTCCTTCATACATGATATTTACGTAACTTTAACCGTTTTCGCAGCGCATGCAGCAGAAGCTCTCAAAAAGGAAATACCTTTTCCCGTTCTTGTAACATTTTTCATTTATGCTCCGCTCCTATTAGCCATAGCGTGATGTTATATAGCCTAAAGCCTTCCTCGATAAATGGACTATCTAACACAAAAATAATTTTTCAATTCCAACCAGTAGTTCCTGAGTTTACCGCGTTCAAACAAACAAACAAACAAACAATCAAACAAACAAACAAACTCTTCAGCTTTATAATAATTATAATATATAATATTAGTATAGATTTTAAGTGCCATGTAATAGGGGGGCGAGCCTATTATCATCAACTGGAAACATATCCAGATGGCTGCTACTCTCAGTAGCAGCCACGGGATTTCTGATGGAAATACCCAATTGTACTTTGCCCGACCCAGGATTCGAACCTAGGATCTCATGCCCAGCAGTTGCGCTTACAACCACTAAAACAACGAGGGTGGTGCACTTGTATAATGTCATCTTTATTTAATACTATTACAGTTTTCCTTTTCCTGTTGAAGTAGGTATTCGCTTTTTACATAATTAGTGTTTCTGCTCAAAACAACTGTATATTTTATAGCAGTTAAATAATGAATCCATAGCTAATGAACTTTCACAATGCAATTTCCTAAATCATTATAAACCGTGCAAATAGGTCGGGTTAGTCAATATTGCTGATCAATTTAGATCGGAAAGTTTGCAATCGAGCCGAGATCGGCCGGAAGAAGAGTGCGTGCTTCCATTATACATAAAATAACCCACTTGCAAAAAGCAAGTCGTGCAAATTTCGTGCTAATTGTTTGTAGCAGTGATCGCTGTTGAATTCAGTTTCTCAGCATGCTTTTTACGAAGCAAGCAGAATTTCTGTGGAGGTTATTGGTACTTTATTTCATTGCTGATATCTCATTCAATTACCTTTTATGCAATTCGTTCTTAAGTACTTATAAACGGTGCAAGTAACTCGAGTATAAAGGCACAAAAGCCCTTACTACCGATTCAACAGGAGAGGTCAGTTACACATATTATAGTAACTTGCACCGTATAAAAGTACGATAAAGGTACATTTTCCAAGGCGACCACAACCGTGAAACCTCGTCAGCATTTGAGCAGTTTGAGATTAGCGTATTTTTCAGCGCGTATAAGCTCAATTCGGCTTCCACGTACACGTACACCACATGTCGAGGCACAAGAATTCGAAAGCGCGTACTCATTCGGGCATATTCGTTCGAGCCGGCAGCTTCTGTCCGTAGCAATAATATATCAGTATCTATCGCGACTCAGGCTTATAATTCGCGTCAACGCTCGTACGAGCGAGATAACTTTTTTATATATGGTTTTTGACAAAAGTTGGAGATAATCTTATTTGCAACAGAAAAAGTTGTAATTTTTTTTTTGTGTGAGACCTGTTGAACCACCCCTTACTCCAAGATGGCGGCCGAGGGAACTTGGATTTAACTTTAAACTGACCTCTCCTTGATACTTAAAAATTAAATTGTGCCGTCTAACAAATGCAACCCCAAATATAACTTTTCAATGGACTACATAAATCGCCATAAATATGCTAATCTGTAACCGTCAATAGTTGTTAATAACAGCAAGCTAAAATCCCGCGTTTTCTTCAAGTTACTTAAAATGTTGTCTCATGTGGTTTGCAGTTGTGGTCGCCTTCAAAAGTATACCTTGCCACTATAGAGTAAAGTAAGTAAAGTGCAAAATGTTGTATTGACCTTTGTACTAACTTGTTTCCAAAGCACAGTTTGGTAACGCTGAAGAGACCGAAGTCCGTGATGACGACCTTGCCGTTCTCTAGGAAGATGTTCTTCGTCTTCAGGTCTTTGTGGATGATGCCTCGCGCGTGCAAGTAGCCCATACCCTGGGGGAGAAGATGGAATAGGATTAAAGATATATGCAGCTAGCGATAGATCATTTGGTATGGTTTGGAGAGGTAATGGATAGGTCTAGTTTGGTCAGCTTTGCTTGCACATTTGCACTATTGACGTAATCACAAGTAAACAAGTGATATGAGGATCTTTACGAATTGATAAAAATAAGGGATAGCAACTTACACTTAAAGGGGTGGCTAACTTAATTAGCATAGATTGCAATCGTTATGCTGAAGGATATTTTGGCATTTGAAAGACAAATATAAATTTTGTATTAAAATTGTGTTATTAAAATATGTATGTAGATGTGGTTGAATGTATCAGAAAATACTGAGTTTATTCTGTGTGCGATTTCAGGGATTATTTGCAAAGATGCCCGTCGCATGCGGCGCGGCACTTTTTTTTCGATTACACAAAGGCGGCGTATGTAGCAGCCTTGAATATTATACCAACACAAACATACGCTAATATGCGCATTTGATTGAAATGCTGCGGCCCACGTGCGCCGCATATCCAAAATCAAAATTCATTTATTCAAACTAGGCTGATAATCAGCACTTTTCGAAGGTCAAAATTTACTTTACTTTACTACAGTTTTACTACAGTGAAACTTGGTTAACTGGGACTTGGATAAGTGAGAAACCTCTATAACTGGAACTCATACTGGGGTCCCATGAGACAGATTTGAATGTCTGAGACACATTTAACCAGGGCCCCGCCCGAGTCTGCTATTCAATAGTGTCAGAATGGTCGATCATTGATCTCATAATGGTTGATTGATGACAAGCCAAAAAGTACCTTATGCCTTTCGACTTAAGGTACTTTTTGGCTTGTCGTAAATCAACCATTATGAGATCAATGATCGACCATTCTGACACTATTGAATAGCAGACTCGGGGCCCAGGTTTCACTGTATTTACATTTTTATAAGACAGTCCCCCAAAACGCCCACCCATCGACTCGATCGATCCATTCTTCGTAAACGCTTTCATACATCGCCCTATATGTATTTGTATTTAATGCGGACTACGCCGCACAACGCACTGTCTCTGTAATGAGTTAAAAACTCTTTCTAGTTTAATTTGACTAGCTAAATTCACAAAAACCTACAAAAACGAACTAAATTCCAATTAAACTCCAACCCTGCCATACCTGTGAAATCTGCTGCGCCACAATAACGCTCTTGTTAGCAGTAAACTTGTCCTTCCGCAGATGGATGTGTGTGTACAGCGTCATGCCTTTACATAGTGACGTCACGATGGCCAGGCGCGGCGGCTTCATGCAGGCGCCCATGAACAGGACCAGGTTCTCGTGACGGGTCTTACGGAAGGTCGCCACCTGGAAATCAATCAGATATTTTAACATCACGGTTTGTCATCCCTAAAGGGTAAGGCAGAAGTGTATGTAAGAAGAGAAATTCCTGATGACAAAGCCTATAAAACATTTTGACCGACCCGAGAATCGAACCCCGGAGACGTCAGCAGTCAACTTAAATTATGTTTGACCTTATCGGTAGTCACACTCGCACAACGTCAAAAATATTTAAGTTCTGCATAAAGTAGTATGAATGGACCAGTATTAACAATTATAACCTTTACCTATATTATACCGTGCCAGCTGCCGCGGTACACCGTGCCGAACTGGTCCACTCACCTCATGTTTGAAGGTGTCGAGCGGCACGCAGTCGTCGCTGAGCACGTGCAGCACCTTGACGGCGACGGCGCCGTGCCAGCTGCCGCGGTACACCGTGCCGAACTGGTCCACTCACCTCATGTTTGAAGGTGTCGAGCGGCACGCAGTCGTCGCTGAGCACGTGCAGCACCTTGACGGCGACGGCGCCGTGCCAGCTGCCGCGGTACACCGTGCCGAACTGGTCCACTCACCTCATGTTTGAAGGTGTCGAGCGGCACGCAGTCGTCGCTGAGCACGTGCAGCACCTTGACGGCGACGGCGCCGTGCCAGCTGCCGCGGTACACCGTGCCGAACTGGTCCACTCACCTCATGTTTGAAGGTGTCGAGCGGCACGCAGTCGTCGCTGAGCACGTGCAGCACCTTGACGGCGACGGCGCCGTGCCAGCTGCCGCGGTACACCGTGCCGAACTGGTCCACTCACCTCATGTTTGAAGGTGTCGAGCGGCACGCAGTCGTCGCTGAGCACGTGCAGCACCTTGACGGCGACGGCGCCGTGCCAGCTGCCGCGGTACACCGTGCCGAACTGGTCCACTCACCTCATGTTTGAAGGTGTCGAGCGGCACGCAGTCGTCGCTGAGCACGTGCAGCACCTTGACGGCGACGGCGCCGTGCCAGCTGCCGCGGTACACCGTGCCGAACTGGTCCACTCACCTCATGTTTGAAGGTGTCGAGCGGCACGCAGTCGTCGCTGAGCACGTGCAGCACCTTGACGGCGACGGCGCCGTGCCAGCTGCCGCGGTACACCGTGCCGAACTGGTCCACTCACCTCATGTTTGAAGGTGTCGAGCGGCACGCAGTCGTCGCTGAGCACGTGCAGCACCTTGACGGCGACGGCGCCGTGCCAGCTGCCGCGGTACACCGTGCCGAACTGGTCCACTCACCTCATGTTTGAAGGTGTCGAGCGGCACGCAGTCGTCGTTGAGCACGTGCAGCACCTTGACGGCGACGGCGCCGTGCCAGCTGCCGCGGTACACCGTGCCGAACTGGTCCACTCACCTCATGTTTGAAGGTGTCGAGCGGCACGCAGTCGTCGCTGAGCACGTGCAGCACCTTGACGGCGACGGCGCCGTGCCAGCTGCCGCGGTACACCGTGCCGAACTGGTCCACTCACCTCATGTTTGAAGGTGTCGAGCGGCACGCAGTCGTCGCTGAGCACGTGCAGCACCTTGACGGCGACGGCGCCGTGCCAGCTGCCGCGGTACACCGTGCCGAACTGGTCCACTCACCTCATGTTTGAAGGTGTCGAGCGGCACGCAGTCGTCGCTGAGCACGTGCAGCACCTTGACGGCGACGGCGCCGTGCCAGCTGCCGCGGTACACCGTGCCGAACTGGTCCACTCACCTCATGTTTGAAGGTGTCGAGCGGCACGCAGTCGTCGCTGAGCACGTGCAGCACCTTGACGGCGACGGCGCCGTGCCAGCTGCCGCGGTACACCGTGCCGAACTGGTCCACTCACCTCATGTTTGAAGGTGTCGAGCGGCACGCAGTCGTCGCTGAGCACGTGCAGCACCTTGACGGCGACGGCGCCGTGCCAGCTGCCGCGGTACACCGTGCCGAACTGGTCCACTCACCTCATGTTTGAAGGTGTCGAGCGGCACGCAGTCGTCGCTGAGCACGTGCAGCACCTTGACGGCGACGGCGCCGTGCCAGCTGCCGCGGTACACCGTGCCGAACTGGTCCACTCACCTCATGTTTGAAGGTGTCGAGCGGCACGCAGTCGTCGCTGAGCACGTGCAGCACCTTGACGGCGACGGCGCCGTGCCAGCTGCCGCGGTACACCGTGCCGAACTGGTCCACTCACCTCATGTTTGAAGGTGTCGAGCGGCACGCAGTCGTCGCTGAGCACGTGCAGCACCTTGACGGCGACGGCGCCGTGCCAGCTGCCGCGGTACACCGTGCCGAACTGGTCCACTCACCTCATGTTTGAAGGTGTCGAGCGGCACGCAGTCGTCGCTGAGCACGTGCAGCACCTTGACGGCGACGGCGCCGTGCCAGCTGCCGCGGTACACCGTGCCGAACTGGTCCACTCACCTCATGTTTGAAGGTGTCGAGCGGCACGCAGTCGTCGTTGAGCACGTGCAGCACCTTGACGGCGACGGCGCCGTGCCAGCTGCCGCGGTACACCGTGCCGAACTGGTCCACTCACCTCATGTTTGAAGGTGTCGAGCGGCACGCAGTCGTCGCTGAGCACGTGCAGCACCTTGACGGCGACGGCGCCGTGCCAGCTGCCGCGGTACACCGTGCCGAACTGGTCCACTCACCTCATGTTTGAAGGTGTCGAGCGGCACGCAGTCGTCGCTGAGCACGTGCAGCACCTTGACGGCGACGGCGCCGTGCCAGCTGCCGCGGTACACCGTGCCGAACTGGTCCACTCACCTCATGTTTGAAGGTGTCGAGCGGCACGCAGTCGTCGCTGAGCACGTGCAGCACCTTGACGGCGACGGCGCCGTGCCAGCTGCCGCGGTACACCGTGCCGAACTGGTCCACTCACCTCATGTTTGAAGGTGTCGAGCGGCACGCAGTCGTCGCTGAGCACGTGCAGCACCTTGACGGCGACGGCGCCGTGCCAGCTGCCGCGGTACACCGTGCCGAACCGTCCAGTGCCGATCACTTCGAAAAGCTTGAGCTCGTCGTACGGGATGTCCCATTCTTTCATAGATAACTGTTGGAAAACAATGTGTGTATGTAACAACTGATATCAGAAAAAAAAATCCGGGATCTGTTTGTTTTGATGTCCTCAAAAGACATTTCTTGTAAGTTCGAAGGGACTAACGGCCTACTTGCAACTGTAATCAAATTAAAACGGTTGCAAGGAAAGAAAAAAATCTCGAGAAATATTTCTCAAAACGCGACATAATTACTGGAGTACTCACTTCCTCAAACAATCTACGTCTTCGCACAAATATTGACATTTTAAGTGTCTGCTTTGGTATTTATAACCTCCTTGATAAATTAACTCTAAGTTGAAAATTTAATTTACACTTATAACTTCAATAAAAAAAAGTCCAAGTTGTGTTCACAAACTCATTAAAACACTGATTTAAGAAATACTGTAATTCTGCCGTGCTAAACGTAAAAGCGGTATCTTGTGGAAAGACAGATTTGAAAAAAAATAATAATAATAATATAGCTTGGTTTAAACATTACGGATTGATCATTTTTGCTTATTAGGTTGTTTATGTTTTAAAATAGATATTCATATTTATGTAAGGTATTCGATGCCAATAGAACCAACTTTAGATGTTTTTCGAGATACCGCTTTTGAGTTAACAAAACCGTTACACTCGTGAAAAGCTCCACAACCGACAACATACGAGTAACTATGAAGTTCAAAGTGTCGGGTTCAACAATACGAGAGTTAATGTCATGTATCATTCGTTATCGCAAGGAGACCGCCCTCGGGACCTTATCGCAATAATGACCGGAACTATACCTACTGTGTATGGGTTTAGTTTACAAAGGGAATTATTTTAACGGCTTTGTTTACATACGTAGGAAGATGAAGGATTTTTTGGACATATTTTATGATCGAACTAGCTTTTGCCAGCGGCTTTGTCCGCGTGAAAATGACGATTTTCCATACAAACTTTCATCCCCTTTTTAACTACCTTAAGGGACGAATTTCGAAAAATCCTTCCTTATTCCTTGTCTACGTTTTAAAGGGAACCTCTGTGCAAAATGTCAGCTTTCTAGGTCCAAGGGTTTGGGCTGGGCGTTGATGAGTCAGTCAGTCAGGACTTCTCTTTTTTTAATTATATAGATGTATAAAAATTAAGTTTTGGTTTCAAGTTTTTTGAGATTACGAATTTTCTAGTGCTCAAATCTCATTTGATCTGATAGTTTTTGATACCAAAGGTCACGTCTAGTTTGGGCATCGCCGTTTAAGGATAAATAATTTGAATATTTATGAGAAACAGAATCCAGTAAAAGAAAATTAAATAAAATCTTTTTTTTTTATTTTTTTATTATAAATGGGCTTGCTCTTGACTTCAATCTTGCCCTAAGGGCATAGATGATGTCGACGCAATCATGCAGTAAAACTGATGGCAATGTCATAATATTTCACTGAATAAGAATATTGTTAAAAAATTTATCTGTCGACAATTTGTTAGCGTGGTTGGTTGTCCAAGGCGCTATATAAAACTGTAAGGTATAGTGCCTACTGTTATTATTTAGTAATGTGGGAATGCGCTCAATATGAATAAACCAGTCAACTATCCATCTCCGTGTTTAATTGACGTCCTAAAAAGAACCGCGGACTTTTAGGTTAAAGATGTGTGAGTAGGTGTAAAAGTGTTTGTGTGTGAAAAGGCGTGGGTGTGCATGTGTGTATAGGTGTAGGTGTGTGTGCGTAGAGGTGGGGGTGTGTGTGTCGTGTAGAGGTGGGGGTGTGTGTGTTGTGTTATGTGTAGATGGGTGGGTGTGTGTGGAGTAATAATAATAATAATATTTATTTATTTTCAGGCTACTTTGGCCCATAGATAAATACCTTACAGACTAACATACATACGATATAATTGACAGCTTGTGTTAGTAAATAAAACCTTAAAACTATATTAGTATCACTACACTTGCACTACGTCACTGTGCGATCATGTGGCACTTGCCCGCGTTTAGTTATGGGTGTGTGTTTGTGTGTAGAGGTGTGTGTGTGTGTGGAAGTATTATGACTTACACTGTTCTGCCGTGGCCAGCGCGAGTCGTGCTTGTTGTGCTGGTCCAGCGAGTCCTGTCGCGCGCCGCCGCTGTCCGTGGAGCCCGAACCTGATAGCGACACGCAGCGCGAACTGTCGCCTGCACATGCATAATGGTTAACTTAGTAGCGTTTCTACTTGGAACCACACACTGCTGGTTGGCAGACTAAACGATTGGTTTATCATATTATAATCAAAATCTGATACTTTTGTTCTAATCAGGCTGAAAGTTTGATATGTTACAACTTAAAGATTCAAACAGAGTCAAAACGTCTGCCATTGTTCATTTGTGTTAGTGAACAATCTGTACCGTAGACAGAATAAATAGAAGACCGAGAGGCCGAAGATGGCCGCTTAAGCAGCCTAGAATTCATAAACTAGTCAGAGACGCAGTTAAAATCACTGTCAGTTTTCGAAGTAAGACTTACCACTTTTAACGCTGGCCGTAAGGTCTTCCTTGTGGTCCTGCAGTCTCGCCGGTGACTGTATCGATGCATGGTTAGGACTAGACACTACCGGCTTTAGTTCTGGGAAAAAAACAACAAGTTTCTTTGTATTACTGTTTCTACGATATGGTTTTTATCTATCTATCAGAGCCGTGGGATGAGTCCAACCTTCATTTGAGCAGTAAGGCGACGATACCTGTACGACGGTATATGTGAGGCGTGTATCAGTACCTGGGAAGTGGAACTGCTGCTTGGTGGTGGGCGGATGGTGCGCGATGGGCGCGTGGTGCGGCGTGAGGTATATGTGAGGCGTGTATCAGTACCTGGGAAGTGGAACTGCTGCTTGGTGGTGGGCGGATGGTGCGCGATGGGCGCGTGGTGCGGCGTGAGGTATATGTGAGGCGTGTATCAGTACCTGGGAAGTGGAACTGCTGCTTGGTGGTGGGCGGATGGTGCGCGATGGGCGCGTGGTGCGGCGTGAGGTATATGTGAGGCGTGTATCAGTACCTGGGAAGTGGAACTGCTGCTTGGTGGTGGGCGGATGGTGCGCGATGGGCGCGTGGTGCGGCGTGAGGTATATGTGAGGCGTGTATCAGTACCTGGGAAGTGGAACTGCTGCTTGGTGGTGGGCGGATGGTGCGCGATGGGCGCGTGGTGCGGCGTGAGGTATATGTGAGGCGTGTATCAGTACCTGGGAAGTGGAACTGCTGCTTGGTGGTGGGCGGATGGTGCGCGATGGGCGCGTGGTGCGGCGTGAGGTATATGTGAGGCGTGTATCAGTACCTGGGAAGTGGAACTGCTGCTTGGTGGTGGGCGGATGGTGCGCGATGGGCGCGTGGTGCGGCGTGAGGTATATGTGAGGCGTGTATCAGTACCTGGGAAGTGGAACTGCTGCTTGGTGGTGGGCGGATGGTGCGCGATGGGCGCGTGGTGCGGCGTGAGGTATATGTGAGGCGTGTATCAGTACCTGGGAAGTGGAACTGCTGCTTGGTGGTGGGCGGATGGTGCGCGATGGGCGCGTGGTGCGGCGTGAGGTATATGTGAGGCGTGTATCAGTACCTGGGAAGTGGAACTGCTGCTTGGTGGTGGGCGGATGGTGCGCGATGGGCGCGTGGTGCGGCGTGAGGTATATGTGAGGCGTGTATCAGTACCTGGGAAGTGGAACTGCTGCTTGGTGGTGGGCGGATGGTGCGCGATGGGCGCGTGGTGCGGCGTGAGGTATATGTGAGGCGTGTATCAGTACCTGGGAAGTGGAACTGCTGCTTGGTGGTGGGCGGATGGTGCGCGATGGGCGCGTGGTGCGGCGTGAGGTATATGTGAGGCGTGTATCAGTACCTGGGAAGTGGAACTGCTGCTTGGTGGTGGGCGGATGGTGCGCGATGGGCGCGTGGTGCGGCGTGAGGTATATGTGAGGCGTGTATCAGTACCTGGGAAGTGGAACTGCTGCTTGGTGGTGGGCGGATGGTGCGCGATGGGCGCGTGGTGCGGCGTGAGGTATATGTGAGGCGTGTATCAGTACCTGGGAAGTGGAACTGCTGCTTGGTGGTGGGCGGATGGTGCGCGATGGGCGCGTGGTGCGGCGTGAGGTATATGTGAGGCGTGTATCAGTACCTGGGAAGTGGAACTGCTGCTTGGTGGTGGGCGGATGGTGCGCGATGGGCGCGTGGTGCGGCGTGAGGTATATGTGAGGCGTGTATCAGTACCTGGGAAGTGGAACTGCTGCTTGGTGGTGGGCGGATGGTGCGCGATGGGCGCGTGGTGCGGCGTGAGGTATATGTGAGGCGTGTATCAGTACCTGGGAAGTGGAACTGCTGCTTGGTGGTGGGCGGATGGTGCGCGATGGGCGCGTGGTGCGGCGTGAGGGGCGGCGCCAGCGCGGGCGACGACGGTGTCGAGCTGTTGCATGACGACGTATTGGACGACGAGTCGGGACCGCCCTAATGATCAAAGCATTTATTGATTCATTCTCAAAGCATTTATCTCAACATCCTGTCAAGTCAAGTCACACACCCACGGGCGGCATAAAAACTCTGACACCAGGTTATGCAATAACCACACGGCATAGAAGAAGAATAGGGGATCGGACAAAAAAAAAACTAATAAGTCCGTCAGATAGATTTCCAAAAAATATTGACCACATATTTTTTCTTTTTTCACGTAAACAAAAAATGAAGACGATACAGTGCTTCGAAAACTCGTGTGACGTCATATGATAGTAGGTACATTTTGTACCTTCAAGTGACGTTTCAAGCCCCACTCCATGATCTTTGACGCGCTATAGCTTCGTAATTTTTAATTAATTTGATAAAACAAAAAACACGTATCCAATATTTTTCTATTGTCAAATTATTTACTAATGTCAAACCCTGTAACCTTCACAAGACTGAAAAGAAGGGCACCTCAAGACTTACTAACAACCAGCATGAATAAGCTGTAATGTCGATCGGATGAGGCAGTGGCTTCATACCGTGCAAGATAAGGAACCATCATCTACCTATTGCTGAATGTCCCAGGATAGATTGCATTAAAGAGAAAGAGTTAAAAAAAAAATCGATAATCTCTGACGGACTAAACAGTATCATATTTTTTAGAGTCAGTCCGATCCCCTATTACATCATTTTTGGTACTTCTGACTTGCCAATGACATCTCTATGAAGAAGACTGGACATAGAACATCAAAGACAATTTTTTCACTCCAGGTTATCATCTCCCTAGACTTTTCCCAACTATGTTGGGGTTGGCTTCTAACCGGATGCAGCTGAATACCCGCATTTCACATGGAGCGTCTGTCTATCAGACCTTCACAACCCAGTTAATACTAGGTAATACGATACCCTTTGGTAAGACTGGATGTCAGACTTTCAGGTCACTGACTACCTGTAAGGACTGCTAAAGATCTATATATGGCAGCCGGGACCAACAGCTTTCCGAGGCACGCAGTAAATTCGGTATGTAGTGGGCGGCCACTCATCGACAGACCAACCTAGGTAAGCGCAGCTTAACCTAAAGATCGACCCGAGTGGCAGTTCTTATTAAGCCACGAGCTCCTCCAATTTTTTTCACTCAAGTTAAGTATTATAAAATCCTGGATAAATTCTTTTGGTAGCTTCTTTAAACATATATATGAGAACAATATAGGAAAACAAAACTAATACGTACTAAATACACTAAATAAATACGCCGTACACAGTGTACTAACTAAATATGACGATCGAGAGTCGAGGCTTAGCATTTGACATCCTATAACAAATACATACAGTATGGTGTGGTACGGGCGGCGCATGCGGTCGCCGTCGATGCGTCAATGACGATAGGAAGCCAGAGCCGCGACCCGGCTGTGGTGATGACACGTAGCCGTAGTAACCACCTGCACAACATAACATTACACACTTGTAGTGCAATTTATCAATAACATCAATAATAAGCAACAAAAATGAAATCATTGTTGTCAAATGTCTTTTTTTTTTGGTTTTATTTTATCACTCTAACGCCCGAATACTCGAACGTCACTCAATTTTAAGTTGCACTTAAATCTCGTGCTGTCTTTGTTACTTTAACGCAGAGTGACAGAGATAGCACGAGTTTTGAGGGCTACTTATAATTGAGTGACGTTCGAGTATTCGGGCGTAAAAGTCTAATCAAAGCGTAATAACGCCAGAAATAGCAAAGTGAAATTATTATTTTTTAAATTTATCAGTTAAAAATTTTAAACTGTTGATTACAGAGATCCGTTAAGTTTCATGATGTCATCGACGTAAAAAATCCATACTAAATTCCGTTAAATATAGAAAATGATAGAACTAAAAGTTTTATTGATTATAACTTTTGTGTTGTTTGGCCGATTTTGATTTTGTTTTCACTTTTTGTCATTATTTTTAAAGCATTTTTACATTCTGTTTTAAAATTAAAATAAATAAAAAAATATGTATGTTCCCTATTCACGAAACGAAACTAATCTTCCGAATCAACCTTGAACCTAATGTTTTAGGGATAAAGCTGACACTATTAAAGAAATTAGATAGATTGTAGTAGTATGTGCTAGTATCTGTACAACAACTGTATTTTCATCTAACTACGAACTATCATTAAACAGCAGTTACAAAGTTTTAATTAACCTCGATTTCTTGTCGGTGTTAAGAGCGTATGCTACCTCAGATTAGCAACCCTATTTGTGGTGGTTCAAACTTCGCTTGTAATACTGTTAGAATAAAGTTCTAATCAGCTTACTACAAAGCGGTTGTTACGTCTTTCGCTGCGGCCGAATAGTGCGAAATTAGTGGTTTTTTGCGATTTACAAAAAAACTATTGATTGGACTAAAAAAGTAAAACACTATGACTTTAGTTTGTTGCTTGTAGAATTATTTGGCAAAAAAATCAGAACGATGACATGTATTTTAGTATGGTTTACACTCGTTTAAAGAAATTTTTAGAGGTATCTTCGCGATTTTATTCTATCGA
Source organism: Diarsia mendica (assembly GCA_949316265.1). Taxonomy (NCBI): domain Eukaryota; kingdom Metazoa; phylum Arthropoda; class Insecta; order Lepidoptera; family Noctuidae; genus Diarsia; species Diarsia mendica. The sequence continues at coordinate 22,511,660 of OX438899.1, forward strand.
GCAAAGTTTGTTGTATTATGTTTTCACAACACTATGGCATTAGCATATATCCTGAAGAATATCATATATTTTTCTGATGTTGATTACTGCAGTGAATCATATACTTTTACGCATTATAAAACTCGCGTTTGAGGTACCATACGCTCTTAAGCGACGGCGGCGCCTAAATGGTTAAAAATAAAAAAAAATCTTATAACTTTCGTCGCGTACTTACTTGCGTCTTTGTGAAACTTTTCTTTGAAACATTCCACAAATTCAGGCGGCAAACCACACGAAGGAGGTACTTTACTTTCACAGTCCCTGAAACGAATAAGGTTTCATTATTATTTACATACCACATAGTTGAGCACTGTGACCATTGTCCGTGTGTTTTTTTTTTGTAAAAATACCGCTCCAGCATGGGCGCCGGCAGTGGGGTACAAAAGACACATGGTTTCGGAAAAGAAATTACATAGAAAAGCGTGAGTTTTTTTTAATTATGCTACTGAGTGAGTAAATACCTAAAGAGTCCAGGTTACTGTCCAAATCTAAAGTTAAACATGATATCGTTTTGTCTCATTATTAATTCTCTGTACGAAAAAAATGCCAGTAAAAAGTTATAAGCTCCCAAAGATCCGTTTTTATTGCTAATCTTAACACAACTTTGGGCGTAAATTAGATATTATAGAAGCATCAAATTTCCAAAACAAAGCCTGTACCGACAAAGCACAGTTATCGAAGAATACAATAAGTTTTATTTGAAATTGATTGATGCAGTGGTTTTTCATAAGACCCCTTTTTCGGCCTGTTTGTATTTTATCACGCGCGCCTTTTACTCTGAATTATCGTGCATGTCACTTTCGGGCACGATGTCAGGTGAGACAGCGTGCTTTTTGGCCCCGCCGGCCAGTGAGTTTGAGCCCGCGTTAAGTGGCACCTTAAGACACTTTTTAGTTATTCTTAACAACATGGCTGATTGGTTGCGAGAGAGCGAAACAGTAGAGCAGGTAGACATAGAAAATATAAACTGTTTGTTACGTTTGGATATCGCACTTTTTTTAATGTTTTCCTGTGAATACTGAGCTTGTTCAGATCGCTTAGCGTCGCGTCTCCCATCATCAGGGCCGTAGGCAGGGAGCGAGTTGTTATAAACTTATAAAGAAACCAATGTATTCGAGGCAGAAGGCAAACAATTTTCAAGCTCACTACGCTCGCTCTTGAATCTTAATTTTTTTTCGATTTAAAAGGTTATTCTGTATAAATAGACAAAGATACTTCTTTAATAGATTAGAGCATATCTGAGGTGGAGTGTAAATAAAATAAAGCCCCCCCCCCCGCTCTTGGGTAGAGCGAAGGGGAGTGTCAGACTTCTACTGACTAAAAACCGAACCCATGTTCCGGTTAAAACAATCTGTCTATTTATCTGTATAAACAAAAAGAATACAAGTCCTGACTGACTCATAAACGCCCAGCCCAAACACTTGGACCTAAAAAACTGAAATTTTGCATAGAACTTCCCTTTATAATGTAGACAAGGAATAAGGAAGGCTTTTTCGAAATAAAACTCCTAAAGAATACCTTCTTTAGGGGTTTTATTTCGAAATAGGGGATGACAGTTACTATGGAAAAGCGTCATTATCACGCGGGCGACGCCGCTAGCAAAAGCTGGTAATTAATAAATGAACACCAATCGACACAAAAAAAACTAAAACTCCCATACCTGTGACACTTAAACTTGCACTCCTTACACTTCAAGCCAGACCCGAACAGCATCTGTTTATCACAATAGTCGCACGTCGCAATCATGTTGAAGGTCTTGGTGAACCGGTGCGCGATGTCGTGCGCCATGCAACGTGATACTGTCGGCGTGCGCGGCGAGCGCGGGGCCACGCCCACCGCCACCACCTGGGGGGGAGCTTGTGTTACTGGACACTGGAGATACTCATATTAGCGAGAAAGTAGCTGTATTTGGGTAAATGTTTGCGTTGGTTTGGTAATGCAAAATAAAGAGATGGGCAAGGACTGTTATACATTGGACGCCTGAGCAGGGACAGCGCCGTCGAGGTCGACCACGGTGTAGGTGGCGAAACGATCTGATCATGTTTGCGGGGCTAACATGGCCAGAGATCGCACAGGATAGAAAAGTATGGAAGGAGAGAGGGGAGGCCTTTGCTCAGCAGTGGGAAACCATGTAGGCTAGAAAACAAAAAGGTAAACTGGACACTAAGGTAGACTGGTAGATAATAACCAAAGTGTTAAGTCCGCCTTTGTAAAGTTTTTTTTACTTTAAACTTGAATATATAAATTATATATTAATATTCATCATCAGTTTAGTCTTTTCGTTTCGTTGGGGTCTGTTTTAAGTGTAACTGAATGACAAAGTTAAATTATTTATTTAAATTAGGATTTTAAAAGGTACTTTTGCACTATTTGTTCACAGACGGTTTGCCAATTTTCACCCTTATGCCTTAAGTTACAAGGTTGAAAAGTGGTCGACACTAAGTAAACTCGGAAAGAAGAAGTATTTTACGTGAAGCACTGTTCGTCTACAAGTGACGGCAGGGACCCGTGGATCCCGACTTGTGTCGTGTTCGTAACGGTGCTAGATATTTAACCCATTCATTTGAAAAGTAAGCAAGATTCAATAACTATCGTTATGTATATTTTGCATTACCACAAATAACAAACATTTTTACAAATACGCTTATGAAAGAAGAAAGAAGTAGTATTGAAGAATGTGGTGTGTTGGTACAGTTTGTAGAAAAGAGAAAATTCATCATTATAGTATATCTTGAATCTTGTCTATCGATACTTTAGACAAATTCAAGAGACATGATTGTGTTTCTTTGCTAGTATGTTGGGCTAATAAATCAGTTTTACACATTTTTTTCGAAGCTTGAACAAACTGTAAGGTTTCTTCAGAGTAGCGTAACGTTTTTTTTTAAATTAGCCTGTGCTGTCCCACTTCTGGGCAAAGGTCTCCCCCAATACCTTCTAAGAAGTCTTTTCCTGTGTCTTATAATTTAAATATTAATTTTTAGTTATTGTAACTCTTGAATTTTATTTTTAACCATGGACGTTTTTCATTTTTAGTTTGGTTTTAAGTAATAGTCACAAACCGCACTTTACAAACGAATAAAAAATGTCCGAGATATAATGATGAATTATAAATGTTATTGTTTATTGTAGGTAGTTACAACTTTTTTTAATTGTCATTGAGCAAGTACGGTGGTCAATTCTCGTAACATCTTTGTTTGAAAAAACCTTTGCTTTTCAGTGGGACAATAAAAGGCTAGTTTTAACAATGTACATAATATCATCACGCCTAGGTTTCCTGCAGGAGTAAATAGCAAATGTGTTAATGTGTGTAAATTAGCATCTATATTATGATTCCTTGCAGGGGTGTGAATGGCAAATGTGTCTACTGCATCTATGTATAATGCCTGCTACACACGTTACGATAAATCATAACTATTGGACGGTACAGTTTAAACTGCACAGTTTTCGTAGTGCTAAAATCGGACATACTGTACAGTTTTTCTCATACACACATGTAGATTTTTCGTTGTAGTTCGAACTGTACCGTCTAATCGTAATGTGTGTAGCCGGCGTAAATGAGCTAGGCTGTGTCGGTGTGGTGTCGGTGTGGTACCCACCATGTCCAGGTCGGGGCGGCGCCTGTGCTTGCGCCTGGGGCCGCAGGCGCAGGCCACGCAGCTGGCCAGGCGGCCCAGCGCGCGCCCGCTCTCCGCGCTGAGCGACCCGACCTCCACGTAACACAACAAGTCTACAGTCACGCACACGGCACAACCCACCCACCGTCTATATACATCCTAGCATGACCATTGCTTAAGCCTCATTCATTCCTTTACTTTACCTTTATCTCTAAAACCTTCACCTACGGCTGAAAATCTAGCTCATAGATGCTAAATGATAAAATGTTGAAAACAGCACAAATGAGTGATAAATCTGTTATTTTGTATAGCCTTTTATTAAGAAATATCCTGAATACAATATATTTAAAAAAAATCCTGTTCGTTCCGAAAGTGGTATATTACAAAATGCACTTTTTTTGGGAAATCACCAAACATTCAAACATATTTATGTCCAAACATAATTTGGTCCTTCGAGGCGGATATCTGAACTTTGAAGCGCGTCGAGCGTGAGCCCGCGAGATAAAAGATCAGCCGGGTTATTTTTACCAGCAACATGTAACCACGGTAACTCACCAGTCAACTCATTGATTTGCACTACTCTGTTCTGGACGAATGGTTTTAACAAATTAGGTGAAATTTTAATCCAGTTTATGACAATCGTGGAGTCAGACCAAAAGTATGTGTTATCAAAAGTTAATCTCCATGACTGAATTATTTTTTGATATAACTTAGCACCAACTAAAGCAGTGGAATTCCCTGCCTGCGTCGGTTTTTCCGAGTTCATATAACCCTAATCTGTTTAAGTCGCGAGTAAACAGGCTTCTACTGGGTAAGCTCGTTCCATCGTCGACATCATCTCTGCCCTTAGGGCAAGATTGAAGTCAAGAGCAAGCCCATTTATAATAAAATAAAATAAAAAACATCCCGCTCGTGGGCAGAGCGAAACGGAGTGTCAAACTTCTACTGACTAGAAACCACCCATGTTCCTTCTTAGCCCTTTATGTCGAGGCCGCGGTATCTCTTGTGAACGACCCGCAGCCCCGACGGACGATATTTGTACTTATCATAATTTCCCCAAAATCAAGCAATGTTTTAAAAAGTGTCATTGGAACGTAGGCCGAAGGCCATCGGAACGTAAGCCGAAGGCCGTCGGAACGACGACGACAATGTGACAGAAAGTGGGTTTGTTATTTCTGCGAGTGTAGCGAGCTGACGACACATAGTCGTAGTGTGATGAAATAGTATCAAAATATTCGATATTGAATGCTCCTTTCTCTTAGTTTTGGGCAATAAATCTTAAAGAAAGAGCATCGTAAGTAACCGTCATCATTAAAAATGATGACGGTTTAGACTTTTTTTGCTTCCTGTTTTTGAAAAATTAAAAGGATCGTTAAAATATAAATGCCATTTTTATGAAAAATATTGCATTCACGTTCACGGATCGAACAGTTTTTTAAACATATTGTATATCACACGCTTTACATTGTTATTTATAGTGCTGGTGACATTTCTATACATGGCAAATATTATACAAGGTTTCATATAAAACACTATTCTACCTAAACTTCAAACAAGGTCTTGTAACATACTCTAAATCTTATACAAGGCGTTAATTTTCTGGACCTAACACACTAGCTACAGAAATATTACATTATAACATTTTTATCCTGGTCAAGTAATATGGTTCTTTATATTTAAAGACACTTGCAATACAATACCTGTTTAAAACCTAATACTAAAATAATAGTGCTGGTAACATTCCTTGCCTGGGTAATATCATAGGGGGGTATGGGGTATCTTATCAATATCTTACAGGCTGTCTTCAAAACTTTCATTCTTCAGACGAGTTATTCAAAAATGAAGTCTAATTCCTACAGAGCATGGTCTAACTAAGCGCTAAAGTGTATAAATGCGGTGAGATGGGTGCTTGTCTTACATTGTTGTTGTAGTAGGGCGGCGGGCGATGCTGCGGGGTGGTCTCGGGCTCCGGCTCGTGCGGGGACGCCGGCGGAGTCACCTCCACTGTGCCCACGGCTGAGGACTGGCTGTTGTCGCTGTAAGCAACGGAGTATAAGGTGAATTATGATGCTATGGACACTTGATATCAGATCGTTCGCACTAGTTCTACCATACTGTTTCTGTATGTTTCTGGCGTAATGATGTAATCTAAGGTAACGCGATATCTAAGATTCTGATCTCAAGTATAGATACAGCAACGGAGCTTCAATAATTTACCCCACGTACCATATTATTATCACCATAACCATTTACGTCATTGCTGACTAAAACCGAATTTAAACCTGAGTTGTGTGCCTCAAGAGCACAGTCTATTAATAATACTGAAAACGGGGTATTTACCATGTTTACTTTTTGTTTCAAGTTCTCGATATTAGTGACCATGTCAGTTTAAAATTTATATTTTATATCACTGTATATTCTTGCTCTACATCTACAGCAACGTTACCTGAGGTCCGACGCGTCAGGTCTTACAGACAGTTGTGACTCATGCGAGCGCGACTTGGTGAGTGCGGCAGGAGGTGGCAGTGTGCTGTTCTGTTTCCGCTTCGCTACCGGAGTGGGTGGGGATTTGCCTCCTGGAACAATTGCGTTGGTAAAGATAAAACACGTCAAAAATCATGATTGGGCGCTTGTGACGTCACTTTTAGGTAAAAATTTGCTGAAATGTGTGAATTTTTGTTTACATGTAAACGAAAAAGCATGTAATATTTTTTTGGAAATTTATAGGACGGACCAATTTTATTTGTCATATCCAATTCTAAGATATCCTCTACTCGCTAGTAAGACATTTTTTTAGCCAAAACAGCCTTCTTACGTCATGATACCAGTTAGTCCCTGAAAGTGCTATTTACTATTTAATTACCTTTCTTATTATGCGGCGTGCCATGATGTTCGTGGTTCGCATGCCTGGCTCGTGGAGCCCTAGGTGACGCCCGCACGGTTCGCTCCCAGGAGTCCCAGAACAACTGCAGTTCTGCACCGACCTCGCCGCGACCGAGTGCCTCTGCGCAAAAAAAGCAGTGATTTAGTAAAAAACTGTTACAATATGTCTGACAGCAGAATCGACGCTCTACGGAGCTGAAGTATTCATCAAACTCGATGACATTGTACCATATTCCTGCAGTCACTGCAGCTTTTCTCCAGCGTCGGCAGCACTAGCTGCTCGACAGTTTGCTGAACTGGTCCTATTTGGCGCAGCCGTGAAATGCACACACTCTTTTTATAGTATGACAAAAAAGGAAATTACGTCACCATAGAAGAGAAGGTAAAAAAACGATGATTTCAGGGTCGCATTGTAGTACCTCACACGTGTTTTCGCGAAGCCTCTTTACTGTGAAATTTTCTGCTTTTCTGTACTAAACGCTAAAATGGTTGGAATTGGAACCTTCGCACACTCACCAATGTAACTCCTGAGCCGCTGCATGGCTCGACACAGTCGCAGCACCTCCTCGTCGCGCGAGCCGGCGAGTAGCGCGCGCATCTCGTGGTCGGAGCGTTCCCGCAGCGTCTCTAACGACGCACTTGCTGTATAGACACTCACCGATGTAACTCCTGAGCCGCTGCATGGCTCGACACAGCCGCAGCACTTCCTCGTCGCGCGAGCCGGCGAGTAGCGCGCGCATCTCGTGGTCGGAGCGTTCCCGCAGCGTCTCTAACGACGCCACGCGAGAACATACCGCCTGGGAAACAAGAACCATTGGGGTTATAGCCGCTTATCAACGAAAGAGAGATATTTTGAGACTAGTTCGCCACAATTCTTGATAGCCAGAAAAAAGAAAACGCAGAGGCAAAATAGGGCGCTGAGTCCCGAAGAAGCATACGTGTCTTGAGAACATACCGCCTGGGAGACAAGAACCATTGTTAAGAGGAAATGCGAGTGGTCTTTTCTCCATACAAACGCTCTCGCCTGTTTTCTTTTTGGTTAATGACCCTAAGGCAATGATTTTTTACAGAATAATAAATATTAACTATTTCTATGCCCCTATGTTTTCCTTTTTGGTGATAAATTATTTTTATAAGCAGTAGAACCCTCAAAAAATGTTAACAGAGTCCTAGTGTACAAATTTGACACCTATTAACGAAAAAAGAAAAACATAGCGGCGTAGTATATATCCTCCTTATTCATTGTCTAAAATATCTTTTAAATTGGTTCAATATTGGAGGAGGAAATAGGCGAGAGCCAAACCTCGAATTATAACTTTTTACTTAAGCTTTTGAGTCGGATCTGCAGTTGCCCTTATCGCACGAATTTGTGGGCAGGAGGACGGAGAGAGACAGCGATAGTAAAAAGAGACAGCACTCGCATTTCCTCTTAATACGGGTTAGGCTGAGGCTACAGTAGGCCGCGATTTGCGATGCGACTGGAAGAGCGAAGAGAAAATAGAGAAAAAAGAGCGATGTACGGTGTAGCCATATACGTGAGCATTCATTAACTTGATTTAATCGCTCATGTGTCGCAGGTCGCGTCGCGGACTAATGTAGCCTCAGCCTTATAGCCGCTTATCAACGATAGAGAGATATTTTGAGACTAGTTCGCCACAATTCTTGATAGCCATAAAAAAGAAAACGCAGAGGCAAAAAAGGGCGCTGAGTCTCGAAGAAGTATACGTGTCTTAGTAAGGAACAGCGGAGTACAAAGAAGAAATACAATACAATATTCTCGTTATAGGATATCAGAAACGTATACGTATTAAATAGTACGCCAGAAGAGATGTAACAGAGAAGAAAAACATACAAACAAAAATTAGAACCATGTGTCCTCTATCAACCCACACTGGGCTCGCGTGATGGATTAAGGTTCCCTCTTACTAATAAAATGCTTGTGGTTAGCAGTGGGCTAACTATTTTAGGCTAGTCGTGCTTATGCAGAAGAAGTAGTCGGAAAAGCAGACGCATTCAAAGCGTAATGTGTTATAAGATAATATAATTTTTCGCTTTAGTTACAAAAATCTCTAACTTATGCCAAATGGTAAACCCCATAGCAGATTCATGCAATGTAACCTTTTTTTTGGAAAATCATCAAATAGGCCCCCCCCCCCCCCCCCCCCCGCTCTTGGGCAGAGCGGAAGGGAGTGTCAGACTTCTACTGACTAAAAACCACCCATGTTCCTTCTTCGCCGTTGTGCCGAGGTCACGTTATCTCTTTCGATAATCCGCAGTCCCGACGGCCGGCGTCAGCCCTTGCGGGCCCTTCCTTGCTGACATCTCTATGAGGCGCACGTGGAGCACGAACGCGCTGTCGACACGGTCTGTTACCGTCGTAAGACGGCCGGACGGCGAGCTAGCCCATTACTCACCGTCCACAGGCCCGCGTCTACGGTGGCCGAAAGCCATCACGTGGCCCCCGACGCTCGGAGCGCCTCCCGCGGCGGCTGGGACGAGAGGTTCTCTCCCTCTCTCGTTCCGCCACCTCCTTCGCTAGCATCACTGCTTCGCAGAAGGAGGCGACGGCGTCCCATTCCTCCTCGCCCCGGACCATGGCTTGCACCAAGGCCGGACGCCAGAGGTCGCCGCTGCCGATCGCCGCTACAAGAACACGGTGGGGCTCACAGTGTGCTCCACCGTGTCCTCCGGTCGATCCTCGCAGTGGTGACATCCGGGCGTTTCCTCCCGCCTAATTCGGTACAGGTACCTCCCAAAACATACGTATCCGGTGAGGACTTGCGTCATACGGAAGGTGAGGGCGCCGTGGCTCCTCTCTAGCCACTCCTCAAAGAGGGGACTTACCGCCACATGCAATGTAACCTTAACTAAATATGTAAGTATAATAGCGTGACGATAAAACCTGATTATTTATTTGCAAAAATAAACTAAATACACTGCCTAAGAAGTCCACACCGGAACCTTATTATCTTATCATACCTATCTAAATATTTGGCGACAGTTTTTAACTACCTACCACAATACGTCAAAACTAACTGTTATTTCCTGAAGAGTTTAATTATTTTTGTGCAAATATTTACATCCTCTTTTTATTCTCACGCAAACATTTTCTCGAATACCTTGTTGAAGATATATCATTTGAAAGGTCATAACGCCAAGGAGTGGAATTCCCTGCCTGCGTCGGTTTTTCCGAGTTCATATAACCCTAATCTGTTTAAGTCGCGAGTAAACAGGCTTCTACTGGGTAAGCTCGTTCCATCGTCGACATCATCTCTGCCCTTAGGGCAAGATTGAAGTCAAGATCAAGCCCATTTATAATAAAAAAAAAAACGACAACATCATCATTCTCATGCCCTTATCCCAATAGGGTAGTTGACGGACAAAAAAAAATATGATTCTGTAAACAGAATCAAATTTTTTTTTTGACTAAAGTCCGTCTGTTAGATTATCGAAAAATATTGGATACGTGTTTTTAGTTTTATCAAATAAATAAAAAAATCACGGAAATAAAACGTGTGAAAGATCGTGAGTGGGGGCTGGTGACGTCACTTTCTGGTAAAAAATGTACCTAACTGTGAGGACGCGCGACTTTTCGGAGCACTGTATCGTCTTCATTTATAGTTTACGTGAAAAAAGAAAAAAAAAGGTATCCAATATTTTTTGGAAACCTATCTGATGGACTAATTAGATTTTTTTGGTCAACTACCCTATTTATTCGAGGTCGTCGCAGCATGACTTCTTACATACTTCGCTATTACTCGTCATCTCTACATCAACGGCAAAATTTGGCCAAATGTAACTCCAGAACTAGGCCGATTGATGAGATCACCGACAATCGCGTGACTCAATTCTTGTAAATGACCACACGTAAGTTTCTGAAATCTGTAGTCATGCAAACTTGTTACCATTGGGACTATAATGTTTAAGTTGAGGGACAGTAACACACGTCTGTCTCATCCCCTATTGGGTCTCTCTTCTCTCCTGTGATTTGTCAAATCTTACAAGTGGGGTGGGGATGACAGTACTGAGTGAGTGAGAGAGAGAAAGAGTAATATGAAGTTGAGATGATTTAAAATTGAAGTAAAATAGTTCCAAGTGGCCTTTATGGAAACCGTGCTTGATTAGATAACAGGTCCAGATTTCTTAACCTACGATGCCTTTTAATACAGCACTTGTCTATCAAGAATGGGGTAGGCAACTGCGAAACCATCGCCGTTGGCATAGCTAGCCAATGGCGATGATTTGTACATCGCCATTGGTTGAAAACGTGCAAATGTAATTTTATATTGATGAATTTCCAAACAGCTTGACCTGAATGATCAGAATATGTGGAACTAGTTTCAGTCACGCCATCTACAATGGTTTTGGGGTTGGGTCAGATTTCCTCATTAGCATAATAATATAATCTTGTACTTCTAGATAAACATCGTTGGCCACGAACGGTCTTGGTCCAACCTTTGTGCTCTCTTCTGCGCGAGTTTCACCCTTGATAGATACGAACCCACATACCTCGATAGAATCGGGCCCCAGCCCCACAACTCTGAGCCATTGCGCGAGGCACGGCACGTCGCCGAGCTCACGCCGCAACTCCTCACCGAAGCCAGCCTTGATGACCAGCTGCCGTGAGAAGTGTTTCACCAACTTGCCCTGGAACAGAAAGCGTTTGGTTACTTAGTGTTAACATAACATCACGCCTGTAATCATCAAAGGATTAGGCAGAGCTGTATCTAACAGTAGCACATTTCGCCAGTTTTTAAGAGCATAGACGGGCTGCGTATAATATACGTATATATAACTATTGCCGTCGCGCTGCGCTCTAGCAACCGGGCGGTATCAATATGTGAGTGCGATAGAGACAACTGCAGCTCAGAACGATTTTACCTATAAAAAACCTTGACCGATCGACGTTTCGTATTCTCCTGTTTTCTCCTCGAAACCTAAGCCAATTAAATTATATTTGGTATCAAAATTTAAAGGAAGAATAGATCTATGCCCCTATTACTTGTTTTTATTTTAAAAACTTTTCAATTTTCTTTGGTAGTCATCTGATTACGTAGGTAAAAACGGGGTATTTTTTTAGGTTTTTGGTAAGTCATATTTATTTTTGTAATAAATTTTTTGAAAAACAAAAATGACAGGGGCATGCCTTCAATAGACCTGGATTTTTATAAATAAAAACGATTACTCTAGAGGCATTATCCAGGAAGAGAATAGGGGAATACATTTGTATGGAAAAAATGCAGCCCGTCTACGCTCTTAAGGCCCAAACATAACGGGGGTGACCCAATTGCTATCAACCGTGCACTAATCCAGACTACATGGCTGCTACTGAATCATGATTGAAAGACTCAATAACACTTAGCTCGACCCGGGAGTCGAACCCAGGATTGACCAACGTGGCAGACATGTTAATTATTCTGTAGGTAATCTGAAAAAGAAGTAATGAGCCGCAGTCTCCGACTCGGACAAAACTTAGCAGCCTGCTGTACATAAACTTTTTAACACAAGAGCATTGAGCCTATAAGTACCGAACATTCCTGAAGGTTAGAAAGTCTACATAACTACCACAGAATAAAAACGCCTACAGTCTATTTATTACAGCGAAGACATCTATAATTATTAGCTTCTCGCTGAAATATCACAAAATATCTCGCGAATTGTAAACACGCATCGAGAATCGTACAATCATTGAATCGTAACAAATAATTCTTGTATTAACAATTGGTAGAGATTTGAAATCTTGTAGAGATGTTCGCGGTTTCTAATAGGTACAACACGACATCGGGAATTCGGGAGTTATAACATGGAGAGTTCGGAAAAACGAATTCATATAATCATATATTATCATAATACTTATTTGCCAAAAGAATAACAACCTTACAATAAATTAACACTTTAAGCACTTATTTTCTATTATGCTAAAAAGATTAGATACCCAATCACTGAAGTACATAATAATAAATTGTGTTCTGAGTGATTGGGTATCTAATCTAAAAATTTCATTACCATTGGTTTTCCCGAGTTCATATTTTAAATATAACCCCAATCTGTATAAGTTGCGAGTAAATAGACTTCTTCTGGGTTAGCTCGTTCCATCGTCGACCTGATCTCTGCCCCTTTTTTTTTCTGGGGTGGGAAATAACTCTTCCCGCTCTTGGGCAGAGCGGAAGGGAGTGTCAGACCTACTGACTAAAAAACTTTTTAACAAAAAATAAAACCGACTTCAAAAAAAAAGTCAAAAATAAATCAGTTTCTGAAGTCGGTGACTTTTGTTTGTTTGATTTCATTTTTTATCACCGACTTCAGAAACTGATTTATTTTTGACTTTTTTTTTGAAGTCGGTTTTATTTTTTGTTAAAAAGTTTTTATTTTTCACTTTTTAGTGGTTCACCTAATGTGGACAATGTAGTATTTTTTTTGAGTTTTGTTGATTTTTCAAAAACCGCTTGTCCGATTTCGATAAAAAAAATATGGGACCATTCGGGAAGTATACCCTTTCCAACAAAAAAAGAATTTTTCAAATCGGTTAGCAAGTGACGGAGTTATGCCCGAACAAACATAAAAAAAAAAAAAAACAAACAAACATCCGAATTGAGAACCTCCTTCTTTTTTTAGAAGTCGGTTAAAAACCACCCATGTTCCTTCTTCGCCCTTGTGCCAAGGCCGCGGTATCTCTTGCGACATCCCGCAGCCCCGACGGGCGTCGGCCCTTGCGGGCCCCGTCCACGTTGCTGACATCTCTTTGAGGCGCGCGTGGAACACGAACTCGCCGTCGACACGGTCTGTTGTCGTCATAAGACGGACGAACGGCGAGCTAGCCCATTACTCACCGTCCACAGGCCCTCGTCTACGGTGGCCGGAAGCCATCACGTGGCCCCCGACGCCCGGACCACCTCCCGCACCTGATCTCTGCCCTTAGGGCAAGATTGAGGTCAAGAGTAGGCCTAATTCATATTAAAAAAAACGGCCTAGTCTTTTCTCAATTATCAGCACGCCTGCAGTTCAGCAACTGCTTGTCTAAACTCCACAGCCCAGTTAGGTACTACTGGATAATATGATACCCCTTAATAAGACTGGGTGTCAATTGGATTCACTTCGCGGATTTAAACCCACGCTCTCTGACAGGAACGAGTCCGGTGCCCTAGTGGTTTGCGTACATAGTATGCCAAAAAACATATAATTGAACTAGACTTTCGTGGCACTGACTACCTGTACATAACATTTGCACAATCTACATAGGTATCATAGGCAACGGTTTAACGTGCTTCCCGAAGCATGGAAGCAATTCAGTGTGTAATGGACGGTTACCCATCCACGGACCAATATTAACCAGCGTGTCGTAACCTTCATCGGCCCGTGCAACTGTTTTGACAGCAACATAACGCATGGATCAGCACCATTCAACTCAACCATTTGGAAGGGAACTAAAAGATTCGACATAGGTACGCCTCCCAAACAATGAGGTATTTGAATGAGAATGAAATACTCTGAACTGCCAGGGCATAGGTACCTATTTACAGATAGCGCGCGAGTTGAATGCAGTCGGGGTCTGAGGTAAAGAGCGGGAGCAGTGTAGTGCTGTGCTATTCACACTAGTGTAATTGCTCTGCATTCAACTCGCGCGCTATCTGTATGTAAAGATCATTCACTAATGGATAGTTTTATTTACGCCAATTGATCGAAGACGCCAAGTAACATAAGACTAACTGGGTCGATGTGGCTCAGGAAAAGAGCTCTTGGAAGGAATTGGGGGCAGACCTTTGCCCAGCAGGGGACAGCGCAGGCTAAACAAAAAAAAAACATCTAATATATAAAATTCTCGTGTCACAGTTTTCGTTGCCATACTCCTCCGAAACGGCTTGACCGATTTTGATGAAATTTTTTGTGTTTATCCGGTATCTATGAGAATCGGCCAACATCTATTTTTCAAAAAAAAAAAAAAAATATTATTATTTATTTTTATTTTTTCGAAATTATTTATATGGCAAAACAACGTTTGCCGGGTCAGCTAGTAGACTATAAAAACAGGACCATCCCATGGGTTAGCTTCCATCTATGACGTGAGCGGAGCCGCGGGTAAAAGTTAGCAACCAATACTACTGATACCTGTAGCTGTCTCACTACATGACATACAACTGTGTTACGCTTCATAAAACATTTATACACTAATTGTGTATGAAAACCAATTGTGCACACTGACAACTTATTTATAAACAATATTTGTCAACAAACTAATAAGTAATACAACATTTGTTGTGGGAGGTTCAAGACTGTATATTAGTCATAACAACTGTTTATTATCTACATTGAAAATAACATACTTAGTCACAAGTAATAATAATAAGGAGGAAAGAAGAAAAAGAACATCTAAGGAGGCTCTTGCTTGGTAGCTGGATCAAGGGCTTGATTCAGAAGGCAGTACTTCTAGACACGGCGCGCATTGTCAGGAGGTTCCTCTCTCAAGAGCCCTGACCACCGGTAGCTTCCGAGCTAGAATACATTTAAAATAAAAACATTTTTAAAATACATTTTTAAATATTTATTACAAAAAAGCATATAAAAAACATTTAAAAATATAAAAAATAGCAGCCCACCGGCATAAGAAACAGGGTCCGCCCTGTTCCTAATGCCGGTGGGCTACTATTTTTAAATATTTATTACAAAAAAGCATATAAAAAACATTTAAAAATATAAAAAATAGTAGCCCACCGGCATTAGGAACAGGGCGGACCCTGTTTCTTATGCCGGTGGGCTACTATTTTTTATATTTTTAAATGTTTTTTATATGCTTTTTTGTAATAAATATTTAAAAATGTATTTTAAAAATGTTTTTATTTTAAATGTATTCTAGCTCGGAAGCTACCGGTGGTCAGGGCTCTTGAGAGAGGAACCTCCTGACAATGCGCGTCGTGTCTAGAAGTACTGCCTTCTGAATCAAGCCCTTGATCCAGCTACCAAGCAAGAGCCTCCTTAGATGTTCTTTTTCTTCTTTCCTCCTTATTATTATTACTTGTGACTAAGTATGTTATTTTCAATGTAGATAATAAACAGTTGTTATGACTAATATACAGTCTTGAACCTCCCACAACAAATGTTGTATTACTTATTAGTTTGTTGACAAATATTGTTTATAAATAAGTTTTTTATATGCTTTTTTGTAATAAATATTTAAAAATGTATTTAATATGTTAAAAAATGAATAAAGCCTTTATTAAACAATCTTACAAAACACGTTGTTCTTAACTAAAGTAAAATGTAGTCACAAGTAAAAGAATATAATTTGGGAACTTCCTCTTATGTACTCTTTCTTTTTGTTTTAAAAACAAATACAAGGAAGCTACAGTCACAAGGCATAATAAGTTGTGAAAGTACTTTAGTTGCCCATTCCTTAGTGTAGACCTCTTTGGAGAAGAATGGGTAAGAAACTTCATCTCCCTTTTGTGACCCAACATTCATATCCATATAAGGCAGCAGGTCTACCCATTAGTTTAGTTTAACTGGGCTTTTATCCACACTTAGCCTCTTTATTGGGCCATTGTCAAGTCTACTCATTGTTTTATACAAATTGTCCACTTAGGTAGGGGAAATGCAGATGTCTCATTGTTCCTACTGCATACCTGCTAGGTACCATTTCATTTATCGTATTTATTTATTTTATTTTATTATGTGTTTAGCAGTACAAAATATTTCACCATAGCTTTGCAAAAGTGAACCCTGATACCAGAAGGCGAAGCAGACAGGAAGAAATGCGCAATCTAGTATAATGATTCCAGGATTGGACAGTCTGCTGAAGCCAACATTTGGGGAACTGGGCGAAATAATCCACAACAAAAGGACTGATCGCCCGCCTGGTGTCTGCCGGCGTCTCCGAAGATAAATAGAATAGAAATAGAAGCCAACATTCTCAAGCCTTGTTACCATATCTCCAATGTGCTCTGGAAATCTTCACTGATAAGAATAAAGTTGTTGGCAAACAGGTACCCCTTCCTGTATGTCCAGTGTCAAAGCGTTCACAATCGAGAAAAGGAAGAGGTACAGCCAAAGCTGACCTTTGAGGTAAAGCTAAAGCCTGAACTCATTACTGATGCTACTGCCTATATTCAGTCAGTAGCTGACCGAATATAGGCACATGGTTGACTGAATGTAGTATGAATTACCTCTATATATTTCCCGCACAATGAATACCGAAATACTATACCAGTGCACAGGAGGATACCCAAGGCCTACCAGACAATTTAAAAATGAAGAACCAAAATCTATGATCTAAACAATGTAAAAACTATTGGCCAGCAATGTAGTAATGAAAACAATAAAGTAAAACAAATCTCAATAAGTGTGATGATGCATATCTGTATTAACATTGAATCACTTGGTTTAACAACCTGCCCATTGTTGATATGTTATGGCACTACAGAAACCATGTTTAGTCGATGGTTTGGTTGTTCTTAGTAGATCGTTGACAGCCATTTCATTACGAATACTCAGAATACTTTTTACCAAGGGATTGTGAGAGTTGAGTGGAGGTCAGATCAATAGGCAGCCGCTCCCTATCAAACTCTGGTATTCAGTTACATTAGATTGTACTGGAAGCTTACCGCAACATAGTTGGACTAGGATATGCAGATGATGACACATTGGCAACGCTAGTTATGACAAATTTTATTGTATGTAACTATGGCTTTATTATGCGTCATTATTTTTGAGTAGTCAGGAACTGTTGGTGGTCTGTTTTGTAAATACAAATGAGTGCAAGGGATTGTTTAGTGGAGTTTGTCTGTATCATTTTGACATATTAATAAATTCTTAATAGGTAATATTGTTAGATGGGAAAGTCATAGTGAAGATAACAAGATCCTTCTCAGACTGGGTATAACACAAATTGTATGGTAGCTTTATTATTTGAAAATATGTAGTAGGAAAAGTCAAATGAAAACTAAAACTTGGTTCAAGTTGTTAAAAGATGCTAAGTAATTTCAAGAATAAATCAAATTACTCTACTTTTCTACTACTTAACTTGTCTAATCTTTATCTATGACAGTAGAAATCAGTGAATCATGGTAAATTATGAGATTCCTTAGCTATTGACCAAACAACTGGCAATCAGTTGCTCTCTCCTAGGGAATGCATTTTTTTCTCATAAAAATACTAAAAACATGCCACATGTCACATAATGCGAATTCTTAACACAAAAACCTACTTTTCTGAGAATATCTTCGCACATTATGTGTCTAATTTTATGTTTTAATAGATTTCCCAACCTAACTGTGGCATCAGAATTCAAATAGCAATAAAATGACTACTATAGCGATTAATCGCGTTTAATTTGAAAAAATGTAAACATTCAAGGTGAGATGGGGCGGCGCGCGCGTACGGCAACGATTTCCACTACGGCAATGAACTATTCACCCCAGTCCTTGAGTGCAGCAAAGTCCTTGAGGCCCGGCCTCTCGGTGTAATACTTTCAAGGGCATTGCTCATTTCCCCTTGATGTATAACGAGTTGCCAAGGTTAGCACCCTTACCTCCAGGGTCCGGATCTCCTGCTGCGTCAGCTCGGCGCTCGTCGAGCATTGTGTCCGTAAACCCTCGAGTCTATCAGCTGAAACGTCGATCATGGACTGGATAGTCTCTATCGTTTGTATGGCCTCACGAACTCTCTTTATTTCGTACTCGTTCTCTGCATCCATTACAAATATCACAGCACTGTACACGGTCCGCTAATCACTATAAATAAGTAAAAAACACCTTATTCATTTTATAAAAATGAATTTACAAAACATTGCAGATGTTGTATTGCCGATAAAAGCGGCCATATCCGAAGAAAATCTATATTTTTGTCTATGATCATGCATTGTAAAACCATAGACAAGGGCTATCTGACAGTTGTCAGAAAAATGAAATGTCACTTTCACAAAATCACAGAAAGTTGACCAGATTTCGAGTGATTATTTACGAATTGTAAAATAAAATGATTTAATAATTACTAAATCAAATGGTTCTTTGTTAATTCAGTTTATTTTCTAGTTCTCCTGTTATTTAAATGCGACAGCACATCATAATGCTAGTCTATGGGTTTAAAGCATGATACTCACGAGCCTACAGTGGTTTTTCATAAAAATGCATTACTATTTCACATAATGGAGCAACAAAAAAAATACTAGGCATACCTTTATTGAAAAACATTTAAAAGACTTAAACAAATGCAAGTGTACACCTAGCTTTACGTGGAAATGACATTACATTTTTTGAGTAGCAATATTGTGCTGCGACAAACGAGGTAGAGCAACATAATTTACGATAAAATTAAATTAGTCTATGCCTTATATCAATGGAGTGAAGACGTTTGTTGTGCGATTTGTTTCCTATTATTTCGCCTTCCGTCGTTTAATTAATTCTGTGTGATGTAAAACAAATAGGGAATAAATCTTTTTTACTTTACGTAAAGTACGGCTCGAGAATTTTTTCTAAGTGTATAAATGTAGTTTTATTAGAATGTTTTTCGAGCGTATATTGTTGTCTGTGTTCTGCCTTGGAATAAAAGGTAAATAAATTGCATTTGTATAAAAAAAAACCGGCTTTATTTATATTCATTCATTCATTAAATTTTATTACCAAAAAAAAATAGCATCCTATTTTAAAACTTTTTTTTATTAATAAAAATATTTAATTTTTTTTTTGTAGCCTTCCCTTTGGCTTTGGCCGAGGAGGTGGAGATCAGGGATGTGGCTGCAGACAAAGGCACTAATGTGACTGTTCCTTGTGGCAGCTTAGACACAGTTCCTGTGCCCAATGTGCAGTGGGTGCACAGGGGCAACCGGACACACCATGAAGTTTTGGTGAGTTTAGATTTTATTTTAAAATGTGTCAAAAATTACTGCATTCCAAAATTATTTTTTTAACACAAAATCTATAAAAATAATAAACAGAGTACTTATACAAAAAAAAATACATGTTGTTTTTACCTTTATGATTCTGTTGTGATGTGTGTTTCATAGGATAGTAGGTAGGTAGTCTTCTAATTATTGAAAGTCAATTACTACTTATTCCTATTTTTTTAATAATATCCTTTCTTGTGGTACCTACCTACACAAGAAGGCCTTCTATATAATTAAATAATTAATCTCTGGTCCATGTAATTATGCAGTGCCAACATCAGTAATTTGCAGCTTGTCAGTTATATATTTACATACCTAATTCACCCAAGGAGCTGGATAGACTTTCCATTAAGAACGGCTGATTAGGAAGTTCATTTTTTTTTTGTAGATAGTACTCATTATTAGAAAGCTTTTTGGAAATTGTCAAATAACAGTTTTTTTTTTTTTTTTTTTTTTTTTTTTTTTTTTGGATGTATTATGAGTGTGCATAATAATTGTTGCTGTATTATAATACCAAAAACAGCGGGGCGGTTAGGTTTGTAGGGTACCGAACACGTAACTAGGAAAACTTGGACGCAAGAGCGAGCGAAGCGAGCTCGGGACTTGGGGCACCCCGACACGGACAGGTTAGGTTAGAAGGGGATGGCGGGGTCGATTGAGCGAGCGAAGCGAGCGAATAGACCCCGCCATCCCCTTCGTGGTTATTTTTTTTAAAAACCACCCAGAAGTAGGAGCCCCGCGAAGCGGGGCTCCGTCGACTGGGTTCCAAAAAATCAATTTTTCTCGAGAATGGTGCGTCGCCTTTACATGGGAGTGGTGCCAGAGCACAGTGGGCACCCCCCCTCACCTTTCCCCTGTCAAAAGGTGCAAAATTTTGACCTTTTTCGCGTTTTAGCGCTGTTCTAACCTCAAAACTTTAACCATGGATAGCTCCATAACCATGGGGCTCCGGGATTTTGATTTCTCCCACCCCCCCAATCCCCGACTTTAAAAGCGACCGTTCTTAATGGAAATTTTAACCAAATACCCCTTTGAAAGGTTTTCAGAAAATAAATTCGATAGCATGGAGACAGCTTTTAATAAAGCTTCAAAAGTTTGGAGTAGAAAAGTCCCAAATTCCCTATGTAGGTACCTACCTACCTAAAAATATTTCATAGTCCAATAAGAAAATCTTATACCTAACTACAAATAATAGATCCTAGTCTTTAATAAGAAAAGTCATTTTCATACTAATATTATAATACGAAAGTAGCTCTGTTTGTTTAAGTTACCTTTTCGCGAATAAACGCGTGATCGAATCGTAATGGGTACGGTCTTACATTAGATATGTAGGTAAGTACCTTTATATGGGGAAAAGACAAAGGCTTTCTTTTTATTTAATCTTCTTTCACAAGCGCATCAGAATTCACGCGCGAACGAAGTCGCTGGCAATAAAGACAAAGTCTTTAAAAAGTCCTCTCATACCTATAAGGATTTTGTCATTAAGATGACAATCCAAATCCACATCCACGACTTAAAAAAAGAGTTAATCCATTTTTCTGTTGGGAAATCCTCATGTTTACCCTCGTCTGAACCAATCGGAGTTATGCCGAACTCTTTGTCGACTAAAACCCAACGGTTCCTACCAGTATCATTAAATAAAAAAAATAAGTTTATTTGGCGCATATCACAAGTGCACACACTATTAAAATAAATAACAACAATGGGTTCCGCCAAATAGGCCCAGTACGCTCAGTGTCATGAACCCCATGAACACCTCAAGTCTAGAATATACTCGTAAATTCGCGAACTGACGACTGGTATCAGCCCGCCATGTTTAGCAAGCCCTATGCGATATCCTCGTTTTAACAAAAAAACTGTGAACTGTACATCATACCACTATCTCATGATAGACGGTAACTACGTAATGTACTATCACCAAAAAAATAATCTGCTCATGTTTAAAACCGAATCCCGGGCACACGATGACCACATCCGTTTACCATGCAGACCAATAGTGCCTGGCGCTGCAAACAAGAAAGTCCTTGCAGAATCTGAATATTTTTTAGCTATGGTACGTTTCTGCGCACCGGGACCACAGTTTATATAATAATATATGGATTGTGCCGGGACGCCTAACTGCCTCCGTTGTCGAGTGGTTTAGGCGTTGCCTTGTGACCCGGTGGTCGTGGGTTCGATTCCCACGGGAAGCTTACCTACTTTGTGAAGTTGTTTCCAGTTTGGTTAGGACATTGCAGGCTTGAATCACCTGATTGTCTGATAAAAAGATGGTTCCGTGCTTCGGAAGGCACGTATAAGCCGTTGGTCCCGGCCGCCAAATGGCGGTCGTCAAACCATGTCAGAGGCCCTTGCGGCGGTTTAGAAACTCTGACACTAAGGTGTGTGGGGTCGTTAGACCTTACTGCCCACACGATAAGAAGAAGACCGGGACGCCATGAGAGATATTCTCCGTCTAAATAACCGAGTATAAATAAACTTCTGTTTGCCCTGTGAACTTGTCATCATGAAGTCACAGACCCATAAACTTCTACGCTACTGCGTCAGCAGTCTATATAAGTTATTTACGCATATCTACTCTAACGGCAGCGGAACCAATGCCCATCAATATATTCCAAACGGCTGCCTCTGAATGCAACGTGCATCAATAATTGTCGGGTTCAAAGACCACATACAAAGTCATTTTCCTCGTCTCGTGTAAATTATTCGTGATGTTCTAATGATAGATAGGACGGGGTGTCATTGTTTTGATGGTTTGTTCTTCTTAATGGGCAAAGGACCTTCAGAAATATTGACCGTCCTTTGGTAGGCTCGGATACTTAATAAAAATCTCTCCTGATCGAATTTCGGGCATGGCAGCCATCCAGCAGAAACTGACTATCTACGCAGGAGCCATACTGGTCATGGAAGGGGTCCGCTAGGGCCGACGCCTGTTGGGGCTGCGGGACTGCTCGAAAGAGATATCACAGCCCCAGAACACGAAGGGCTAAGAAGGAACGTGGGTGGATTTAGTCAGTAGAAATCTGACACTCGCTACGCCCAGAGCGGGAGAGTCATTTGATGATTTCCCAACCACATCATCCGTTTGGGAAAAGAACTATAGTTGAAGATTGCAAGTGATGTCCGTAGTTGGTCATAACAATCCTTTGCAATTTACTAAATTTTCAGCTAGTAAAACTTGTTTACCAATCAAAATCATTTAAGTCATCAAACGAATGCAAAAACTAAGCACGTATAGTAAATAAAATAATAACGGACGTTGTTATTCAGTCGACCTTAGCTATGTACCCAAATCTTTATTTTGTGAACAAACAACATATTTGCCAGAAAACCACTTAAAAGTTTTATTAGTTTTGTTGAAAATATTTTATTTGAAGTCGCTCTGTGATTGTGCGATTATCCCTCAAAAGGTAAATCTGTTATTGGTAAAATATGTACTTATTTCTGAGAACAAAATAAAAATTCGATTCGTTTGAATATTATTTTATTGCGGGAATCCGCTGAATGCGAAACGCACGGGAGTCGGGACCGGTCCTTGTGGCGACAAGTAGGGGAGGCTTAAGTCCAGCTGTGGACCTCTGAATGATGATTAATGTTATTTACATAAGTCACATTCTAATTTTTGTCTCTTAACTCTTTGACCAAAAGTTTGGCACTCATAACATTCACGTTGGGTATAAAATTGTAATTCTAACAGCCGGTACTGTACATCTACATACCGTGTATCTAGCTAGATTAACTAGATTATTAAGAGGTCTTTCATGCGATACATTGAAATGCCAATTTCTTCTGCTTGTTTTCTAGAGGCTAAACTATCTCCTAAATATTTTGCTGCATCTTTTAGTTCATTGATCCCACAGAGACCTTATTTATATCGAAATCCAAAGCAATATAAAAAAAATCCTAAATCAAAACCATTTCCTCGACCGACCGTTTCCAAAATAGCTTCTCCCCATATCCGTTACCCAGCCGAACTGATGAGGGTACTCATAAACAATAAAACTCCCATCCCTTGTGTGAATCCGGGAACCTCGGTATAGGAAACAAATTATTTCCCCTCCTATAATCGAACTCTTTTCTATAGTATTCCGGTAAACAATCATCCGCCAGTGGCCATCATAAACCACTCCACACCATTCATTTTGAATGTTCATAAAACATTTACGTTTGCTCATAAAATGAAGTCGTCATTTCGTAGTTTTGTGTCACGTTTGTACTGATAGACAAACGACTATGAATCTTTATCGCCAAAAGTAGAAATACTTGGATTCTAAATAATATCTAGGTACAGAAGCCGTCCAAAATAGGTCCTCTTACATGTCTGGTCAATTTAGGGTCAGTCAATAAATTAACAATACCGAAAATTGTTTGAGACACACCGTTCACCATCAGCCTATAATGTTCCCACTACAGGGACGCCCCTCTCTAGGAGAGGGATGGGATGGGCTATATTCCACCACACGGGCCCAGTGCGAGTTGGTAGATGTCGGCTTCCTCACGATGTTTTCCTTCATCGTTTTGAGAGCAGCGGTAATGAAATAAATTACACAAAACCATGCGTGTGCCTGGCATCTAACCCACGACTTATTGTTCGTAAGTCGGGGCCACCACTACAGGGCCACCGCTGCTCCCGCAAAATAATATTTAGTCCGGTCAATATAGACATTTGAAATAACAATAATTCCCACAGAGCCAAATATTGGTGGAGAGCTGGGGTATACCATTACAAACAAAGCCTTAAAAATCCCCATCGATCCTATGTGTGCTACAAAAGTTATTCGGGGTCAAAAGTCAAAATTTGAGGATTTTTGCATTTTTCTCGAAAACGGTAAGTTTTATCAAAAAAAAATCTCAACCCAAAGTTGTAGATCATAAAATTCTCTACAAAAATGTTCTACATTATTATTATCTAAGAGTTAACATTCCTGAGATATCGCGATTCTAACAGTCACATTATTCTTCACTACATAGTATAAAATAAAGTCGCTTTCTCTGTCCCTATGTCCCTTTGTATGCTTAAATCTTTAAACTACGCAACGGATTTTGATGCGGTTTTTTTTAAATAGATAGAGTGATTCAAGAGGAAGGTTTATATGTATAATAACATCCATTTGCACCTGTGCGAAGCCGGGCGGGTCGCTAGTTATGTATAAAAGCGAAAGGTAACTCCTCACGAGATCTCGAAAACCGCTGGACGCATAAAGATGATTTTTGGACAGGAGGTAGTTTATAGTTAGTAAACGTCCACTAAGAACGGATTTTGCGACAGGGCCGTATTAGGGTGATCTTAGGGCCCTCGCAAGTTTGTATGAAAGTCCTTCATTTCTTGTGCTACAATCTTGATTTTTGGCAGAGACGTGGTTTATAGTCAGTAGACGTCTGCTATGCATTAATTTTCTGACAGGGCTGGATTAGGGTGGTCTATGAGCTTTTGCAAGTTCTGATTCATACAAACTTGCGTGGGCCCTTAGACCACCCTAATCCGGCCCTATCGCAAAATCCGTTCTTAGCGGACGTCTACTAACTATAAACTACCTCCTTGCCAAAAATCATATTTATACGTCCAGCGGTTTTCGAGATTTCGTGAGGAGTGAGTTACCTTTTGCTTTTATATAAAGGCTCCTAGAATCGCGATATCTCAGGAATGGTAACTCTTAGAAAATAATAATAAAAGGCATTTTTGTAGAGAATTTTAAGATCTACAACTTTGGGTTGAGGTTTTTTTTGATAAAACTTACCGTTTTCGAGAAAAAATCAAAAAATCTCAAATTTTGACCTTTGACCCCGAATAACTTTTGTAACACACATAGGATCGATGGGGATTTTTAAGACTTTGTTTGTAATGGTATACCCCAGCTCTCCACCAATATTTGGCTCTGTGGGAATTATTGTTATTTGACCACTACTTTTATGTCTAAATTGACCGGACTAATTATATTCATAGAGATAGTATGAAAAACCACAGAAAAAAATCGGGACTATCGCGGGATAATGATGAACAACAACCTCGGCCTCGTCGATAATGATCGGTCATTTGCGTTGGGTCTGTATTTGCCCATAAAAATAGTGTTTACTTACATTTGCGAAGAACATTAGCACGGTGAAACATGCTTTACTATGTAGACACTAATTTTAACATATTACTGTGAGAAGAAAAGAAAACAATTAACATGTCCCGAAAAGTACCGCAGTTTTGTTGATCGTATGTAGAATTTTCTAATGACGCTTGAGAACAGACTATCTTTGTTTTTGGAGGAACGGAAATCATCAAATTTTAATGACACCTCGCGCTCTGGGCGGAGTGTACTGTGTAAGGGAGTGTCGGACTTCTACTGACTAAAAACCACCCATGTTCCTTCTTAGCCCTTTTTATACGGGGCCGCGGTATCTCTTCCGAATAACCCACAGCCAGGGCAGGCTGGAGACCCATCTCACATTTTCTTCCGTTGTCTCTCACTCTAGAGTAACGGACAGACAACGGAAAGAAACAATTTTTGAAGCCTTTAGTGTAGACTCAGACTAAAGGCTTCCAAAATTGTTTCTTTTTCTATGAATGTGTGCATAGATGAGCTACGAGAACTCATTATCATTAAGTAAATGGTCTACCTGCTCCCCAATTCTTGTTTGTCACCAAAAATAAAACTGTTTTATTGAACCCTCATCATGACTTCGTAATGCCGGTCCGCCATTGATGTTCAAAACCGCGTTCAGTCCGATGTCCACAAATGAAGGGGGGTGAAATGGTGAATATGTAAAGGCAACTGTACCTCGTTCACAGGGATTCGAATCATTGATTTTGTCCCATTTTGAAAGGAACGACCTTTCATAAAATCCTATACGTTTTCCATGTCGTTAGAGTATAAAGGCGCGGCCCCACCGCGGTGCACGGAGAGGCTATGCACGTGTAGTATGCTTCGCTTTGTAAGAAAATGTATGTGGTTGTGTCCACTGCAACCCACGGAGAGGCTACGCATGAATTGACGTCATTGATACATGCGTGGCTTGCTTGAATAGGTGGTTACATAGCTCAACGCTGTCGACGTGGGTCTACGTTTCCACTGAAGTACACGAATATGACCCACGACTATGCACAGCTCGCTTATCGATGTACAATCGCTTATTGTGTTATATCGTAGCCTCTCCGTGCGCTGTGCCACGCTATACATAGTCGTTGGTCATATACGTGTACTTCAGTGGAAACGTAGACCCACGTCGACAGCGTTGAGCTATGTAACCACCTATTCAAGCAAGCCACGCATGTATCAATGACGTCAATTCATGCGTAGCCTCTCCGCGGGTTGCAGTGGACACAACCACATACATTTTCTTACAAAGCGAAGCATACTACACGTACGTAGCCTCTCCGTGCACCGCGGTGGGGCCGCGCCTTAAAGGATGACTAAATTACGGTATTTTATAAGAAAACCGGCCTAGCGACATTCGAGAATTTTTCACCCGTGATCCTTCACGAAAATGAAATGAAATGAAAACAGAAGTAGATTAGCTTTTCCATTCAAAGTTAAAAGTAAAATGTCAGCTAAAGAAAAATAGGGTAGTATTTTTTTAGGTGCCAATCTCTGGAAACTTTCTCGGTACAATAATTTTCTGGTACCGTATTTTTATTCTTTACAAAATTTCGTGGGAACGAAAGCCTTTGGACATTTCAGTAAGTTGGCAAGTTGTCAATAGCAGAAATCTTTATAATCAACCCAGAAATTCAGTACATTTACGTAGCGTTAACGGCAACGCGGCAGGCCCAGAAGAAGATGGCGAGACGAACTCGACTCTTTTCGCAGGGATTGGCAATCAACAGCATTGGATAGGGATAAGTGGAAAGAGGGAAGGGAGGCCTTTGCCCTGCAGTGGGACACAAATGGCTAGTAATAATAATAAATAATACGTAGCGTTTATTTGTGCGCAAACAACATCTTCTAATTAAGAACCCAGTAATGATTGACATACTATTTTATAAGTAATTCAGTAAACTACACAAACATGGAAAAGCATTTAAACTTGTAGTAGTACTAAAAGCAAAACTGGCGGGTGGTACCAACCACTTAATTACTATACACTGAATTACACTGCCTCTCGGCTATTTATGGCAAATTGTTTAACGACCGTATTACGTCAGAAGTACGGGTTGCAATCTAAAAATAATTTTTGTGTTTAATCAAGAAAACAAATACTTAGGTGACATGCCTTTCAGCAAATTGGAAAAGCACTTAAGACGCCATTATACGTATTTGCGACGTGTACGTGACAATTTTGGATACTAGAAAGACTAGATACCTTAAAGATGTCAGGTACGCCCTAGAAAATACCTCTACATTGATGTTGTCTTACTGCCGCACTCAGAGAGCTTTCATGATTACTTAGGCCATCACTTAGTAAAGGTTTTGACAGTTTTGTCATACAAAAGTATGTCAAATCAAATCAAATGTAAGCGAAATAGCGTATGCAACTCCCTATGGGAAATCACGTTGACTACCGTAGCTTGCACGCTTTAAATACTCTTCATTTTTATTATGGAGTCAAATAGCATTGTCCTTCCAAAGATCGATGGTAGAAAATTCGAAACATGAATTAATAGCCGGTGAACCACAGTTTGACAGTGAAATATTATCTTTCTTTCATTCAAACAGCACGTCTTTATTTTCCACCCCCTCTAGCTTGCCACCATTCTTGTTGCCAGTGACATTTCTTTGTTTGTCCAGTCCATCATCAAATATTGAAAATAACACATCAACCTGTACATTTACGTAATTGAATGTCTACGTAGCTGCAGGTTTGTAAATTGTAAATATGATAAATTATGTCATGATGGTATCGTATTCCCTATTCCCTAATGGCCTCACACCTTGGCCACGTCGTAATCCTTTGCCGAGTGTGAATTAGGGGAGCCTCTATAATAGTCAAGACGATTATCGATAATTATACGTTGGAAAAATGGTGGTGGTTAATGTGTCATCGTGACATATTAATTTTGTATAGAGTTGTCTAAAATATTTGATTGTTTGGGACTAACGTGGGACTCTAACGATGTTTATAATGTGTCTCTCTTTTTTAAAAGCGTTTATTTTTTGTGAATGTCATCGTGCAATTCAAACCCCGTGAGTGCCTTGAGTGGGCTTGAGTGTAAGGGCTAGGATATCTTTCTCTTTGTATTGTTATTCTATGTACTAATCCAGGATATAAACTATCTGTGTGCCAAAGGAGGTGTTTTTTTTTTGGCCAAACCATGTACCGAGGTACAAATTACTATTTAAGCTCCTTCCAATAAATGGTGTTATGGGCAGTATTTAATATTCTTCAATATAGTACAGATTAGGAATTATAATAATATGAAAATACACCACCTCGCATCATAACTGCGTTCAAAGAAACGTTCATGACAGCGTTGGTTGACAGCTGTCAAACTATTTCATCTGTCAAAATCAAAGGTTAAAACCATAAAATAAGAAATTATGAATTAATGATGTCGATTGTCGCAGAACATCACCAGTACCACCAGAAATCCGCCCCTAAGACGACCCACTGACCTTTTCATCATCATTTCAGCCAAAAGACGTCCACTGCTGGACATAGGCCTCCCCCAGGTGTCGCCACATTTACCAGTCCATCTACATCTCAGATCTACTTGAAAAGCTGATATGAAAAGAGTGTCAAAAGAGACGTTCGAGTGACTAAATCGTTATTCAATGAACCCCAAGGAAAGTAATATAATTATAATGATGAACCCTTTCGATATAGGGTAGAGTGAAGAACAAAACGTGCTGCACTGACCCCAAGTAAAATGGGTTAAGGGCAGGAAGATGATGAACACTTTCCAGATCGGTCATCTGACAAGGGGACCTGAAAATAACTACACTTTAACGACAGACGACAGCACCAATAAGTCCAGAAGTAAGTAAGTAAGTATGAAGATTTTGATCGCGCCAGGACTCAGCCGAACCTTATCTCGGGCCCATGGAAGACAGGTCTCCGAACAGCTGCCGTCCTAACGGGATCAAATAGACGCGATACGCGCCTCCGAACAATATTACAATTTCTGAACTTAAAGCTACCCTTACCTCATTTCTTCGAGCCGGTCTCACTTCCTTGACCCCTCGCAAGTTGTGTAACTGTGTATGTGTATAATGAGTGTATATGACCTTGCGATGGTTTGCTGGTAGTTCCGGACGATTCTTCCACGTCGCTGCAAGCCACGCCGTTAACGCGAGCCACCACACTCACTCCGTATTAGTCTAACCACAAAAGCCTCGGTGCTTTCCCAAGAGCACTCCCGTGACAAGGCAAACCAATGATATTATCAATAACCCGTTCGACATTCACAGCGTCGCTAACCGTACTGCTTAACTAGTATAATTGGGTGCCGCGAAATGACTCCACAAGTCGATTTAATCAATGCGCGTGCGCTTTCACCCGTAATTCTATGGCTACTATAATATTCGTTCGACGCCCAGCGCGACTCAATACGAACTACTATTCACGCCGAGCCCAGCGCTCGACCTCTACCTCCGCCCCCTCGCCTCTGTCGCACCGAGGCGGAGAAAATCAAAAATCTGAAGGTAGATTATAAACAATCACCCCCCCCGGACCGACCCGTTGTCGGTCCGCTCAAACTCCCGGGAGTCGAGATAAAGTTGAAACTGCCCGTCTAAGGATCGAGTCCCTCACCTGGACGTCTGCGATCCTTGGAAACCCATCCTTGCCCGTAATCAGGTTAACAATGCGCCCCCGTCGCCAACACAACGGTGATAGGTTAGCATCCTTAACCAGAACGAGGTCTCCAACGCAGGGTGGGGTCGTCCTGTCCGTCCACTTAACGCGTTGCCGTAGAATATGCAAATACTCCAGCGACCATCGCTTCCAAAAATTTTGGCTCATTTGCCGTAACATCTGATACCGCGACAACCGGTACAACTTGACATCAGTATACGGATATTCCGGCAAGGCGTTAAGTGGTTGGCCAATCAAAAAATGACCTGGGGTCATGGCCTCAAGGTCATTCGGGTCAGCGCTCAACGGGCACAAAGGTCGCGAGTTTAAGACCGCCTCAATTCTGCAAAACACCGTTGACAACTCCTCAAAGGTGAGAATCGTTGAGCCGATGACCCGATACAAGTGAGTCTTAGAAGACTTAACTACTGCCTCGAAAATTCCACCCCAGTGGGGGCATCCAGGTGGACTAAAGTACCACGAAATGCCCCGACTGGCGAGGCCTGAGCCAATCCCTCGCTCATTCTGACTTAAAAACAATACAATTTCCTTTAAGCACCGGTCGGCGCCCTTGAAGTTGGTACCACAGTCCGACCGAATCAGTGACGGTACTCCCCTTCTAGAAACAAATCGATCTAACGCCGCCAGAAAGGCCTCCGTAGAGAGATCGGCCACCAGTTCCAAATGAACGGCCTTGGTCGCCAGACACACGAAGACACACAGATATGCCTTAACCGACTTCGCGTTGCGAAGGTGCGATGTCTTGACCATGAAGGGCCCCGCGAAATCTGTCCCTACGCCAGCAAATGGCCGAGCCTCCGTGACTCGGTCGGCCGGGAGATCTCCCATTTGTGGCTGCATTGTGGCTGCCTTGAGTCGGTAACAAGGCAAGCAACGAAACACAACGCTCCGTATGATTCTGCGGGCCGATAAAATCCAAAATTCACGCTGCAAAATGCCCAGAAGGGTGTTACAGCCTGCGTGTGAATTCTTGGTGTGACGGTCCCTAACCAACAACTCCACCAAAGCTCCTGAATGAAGCACTTTCCCATGAACGTGACCGGCGCGATCCAACCGGTTGGATCGAACGTTCGTGCGATAGTCGAAAGGACCGATCGCGTGGTCCAGGTCTTCGACAGCAACTCGGCCTCACAACTGTATGTGAAGGCATCCTGACTCGGTCGATACTGGACCCCTAAAATGGCCAACGCATGAAGATTCTCCGAATCCTCAAACAAATGCGGGTCTTGTTGATACTCAGTTGGCAGTCCTGCCAGTACCTCTGGGCAGTTCGACAGCCATTTCCTGAGTTCATAGCCACCGGAGGCCATGAGCGCCACCAATTCATCCCTTAAGATGAGCGCCTGCTCAATACTGTCTGAGCCCGTACAAATGTCGTCTACATAGACGTCCCTATCAATGACAGCAGCCGCGCGGGGAAAGCGGAGCCGTTCTTGATCAGCCAGTTCTCGTAGCGTACGCATGGCTACATATGGGCTGGGCTTTAATCCGTACGTGTTTGTGTTGAGCTCGTACGTGACCATCGGTTCTTCTGGGCTCTCTCGCCACAATATCAGCTGGAACCGACGGTCGTCTGGATGAATCTCAGTTTGACGAAACATCATCCGTACGTCCGTAACGAAGACAACCTGGTGTCTCCTGAAGTCCGTGAGAATGTCTGCAATGTCTCTGGTCAGCTTAGGACCAGCATGGAGACATTGATTCAGGGACACCCCGCTAGACGTCTCCGCGCTCCCGTCGAACACGACCCTAATCTTTGAGTCAGGTGTCTTCAAAACAGCATGATGAGGCAACACATAATGCTCCTCATGACGATAGTCAACCCTGGACACCGACATGTGACCCAACGTCAGGTATTCGCGCATGAACTCCACATACTTCTGTCGGAAGTTGGAGTCCCGCTTCATGCGCCTTTCCATTGCCACTAACCGCTTTTCTGCCAAACTCCATGAGCTCCCCAGCGGAGGTCGAGTTGACAGAAATGGCAACCTTGTCATAAATCTACCCGATGGGAGGCGCACCGTGTTAAATCGATAGAATGTTTCGCACTCCTCATCACGTGGGTTATTTCTAAGAGCGGTGGGTGGCTCTTCCGTTGCCCAGAACCGTTGCAGGACGTCTGATAACACGCTGCCATAATATATGGAGCTATAATCCGTTGAGTGCTGTGGTTCCCGTACTGGGCCCAATAACGCGTAACCACCTGCGGTACGCATGGCCACAACCCCGTTTGGTTGCAGCTCCCGTTTGCCGCTTCGGAGCAGCTTCCCGAGGACGTCAGACCCAAGCAAGACGTCCACCCGTCCGGGGATCGCGAAGTGGGGATCGGCTAACTCCAATCCATTGGTCAACCCTTTTACCGCAGACGGTAACCGAGTCTGAGGGAGGACCCCAACCACTTCGTCCAAAACGATCGCCGTGGCATTCACCCGCGTGACCGATGCCGTGTCACCCATCTCGAACAGGAATGTCGTCTGACCCCTGAGGTGAGGCACCCGATTGCCACCTATACCTACGGCGCCATCCCGTGATGGCTCTAATGTAAGGCCCAGCTTTTTCACTAAACAGCTGGACACAATACAACCTTGTGCCCCTGAATCTAACAGTGCTCGCACGTGCACCGGCTGTCCGTCAGTACCCCTGACAGTAATCCTAGCCGTCGGTAATAATACCGTTACTGTCGGGGTGGGCACCACTGACGAACAGGCTGCTAGTTGCTAATAGGAGGCACCTCCCTCCTCCCCTGCCGGAGGGGGAGTAAATACTGTCCCAGTATACGGGTCCCAACCCGGGTAGTAACCCTCCCGACCCATCGGTGACATCCGTGCCGGTCGGAAGTAGCCTACTGGCATCCTTCCGAACGGTGGCGGGCGCGCCGTCAGCCGAGGGCGTTCTGCGAGAGGCGGGGAGAAGCGACTACTCGGGGGTGGCAACATGCCCCCCAACGCATTCGAGTACGCCGCGTAACCCGTCTGTACTACCTCCGGGCCCCTGCCCGAGTCTCGGTGCCTATCCCCCCCCCGCGGGGAAGACGACGGTATCGGGTTGTGCTCTGGATCCGCCCTTGGCCCACCCCCCCGAGGGGGCGGCGACCGCTGATTCCTGGCCGACCCACCCCCCCTAGGGGGGGGTGACCGACCACCCGAATCTGGCTTAGGAGAGGGGGGGTGACCTCCCGGCGAGGCTCCGTGCACCTCCCTACTCTCCGCCAGGCATAGCAACTCGTGATGGGCTCCTCCGCAGGTTCCACAGTTAGTGGTCCTGTGGCACTCACGTACAAAGTGAGTCCCCAAGCAGCGGAAGCACAAATAGCGCTGCTTGACCACCCCTCTTCGTCTATGCACCCGCTGCGCCTTAAAGTCCGCGCATGCGGCGAGACCGTGCCCTTCCTTCCGACAGAAGGCGCACACTTCCGATTGGAGGGCGTGGTATTTCTTCCCCCCCCGACGGGGCTCAACCGGCTTGGGCCCGCTCGTACGTCGGGTTGACGGAGGAGGGTGCGACGTGGATGCCCCTTGGCAATCCGCCCGCCGGCACTCGCCTTCTAAAAACACCCTCAAGTCATCGTAACTTGGGAGGTGGTCCGTCGATTCGCCACCATGTGACTGCTCAAAGCGCGCCACCACGTCGATCGGCAACTTCCGTAAAACCCTATTGACGATGATATATTTATTGTCCCCTAACGACAACTTAAGTCGATCTAACGTGTTCACCGCAACCGTGACCGGATTAAGGATTTTCGCCCTTATTTCGTACACGTTAGACACCTTCGGGATTTCAAAAATCTTATCGATGAGGCCATCAACTATTAATCGCCGATTATCATATCGGTCGATTAATAGGCCCCATGCCGTCTCATAACTGGCGTCCGTAATCTCCAGGTGGGTCAAGATGTCGTGCGGCTCACCGTTAAGCCTACCCATTAATTGAGCCATCTTGTAGGCGGGCGAGAGATCCGTACGCGAATGCACGACACTATTAAAAATATCGCGGAATCGCGGCCAATCGGCATACTCGCCGCTAAACTCGGGTACATGTACTGGTGGCAACGGCGCCTGAATTCCTACGCCTGCTGGCCGACATGATTCCCTGACGTCACCCATGCGCGATCGCTCAATGTCGGCCGCCGCCTGGATTATGCTCATGGACATTTCCCCACACTGGTCCACATTGCCCCGTACCACCTGAGCATCCTTGTCCACCGACGACAGATCCGTCGATTCGAGACATGCTAAATACTCAGCGTGACACTTTAACACGGCGTCATATCGTTCGTCAACTTGCCGAGCGCGTGACAATAACGCATCTTCACGATCGGTGCGACCTACCAACGTAACAACCGATGAAAACCATCTCAATTCAGCTTCGATTCTGGCTGCGATAGTTTTCGTTACTGACGGAGCCATAGTACCAACTTCAATACGCGATTATGCAATAATAAATAACAATAACCAAAAAAAATAACAATTATTGTATCCGGAATTAACAATAATAATATATTCGTTGAGTGAATAAATCTACGACGCTATGCCAACTCTTGAACTTATTCCTCTACGTGCTCTAGAGGTTATTCCTCTATGTCTCAAATGTTGACAATCATAACACGATTTGTGATGAGGTTATATTTGTGCGTAACCGAACGTAAATAACAAATTATTTTATCAACGAATATTCACATTCCATGTACTTATTATTAATAACGCCAAACTCAACTTGAGGCGTACACTGGTATGTAGGTCAATGTACTACTACCTACAAGTTGAATTTGTACATGAACACAATTTTTACAAAGTAAATTGGTACCAGGTACCTACTAATTTTTACAAGTGGGTATAACCACGCTCTGCTACCAGATTTTGATCGCGCCAGGACTCAGCCGAACCTTATCTCGGGCCCATGGAAGACAGGTCTCCGAACAGCTGCCGTCCTAACGGGATCAAATAGACGCGATACGCGCCTCCGAACAATATTACAATTTCTGAACTTAAAGCTACCCTTACCTCATTTCTTCGAGCCGGTCTCACTTCCTTGACCCCTCGCAAGTTGTGTAACTGTGTATGTGTATAATGAGTGTATATGACCTTGCGATGGTTTGCTGGTAGTTCCGGACGATTCTTCCACGTCGCTGCAAGCCACGCCGTTAACGCGAGCCACCACACTCACTCCGTATTAGTCTAACCACAAAAGCCTCGGTGCTTTCCCAAGAGCACTCCCGTGACAAGGCAAACCAATGATATTATCAATAACCCGTTCGACATTCACAGCGTCGCTAACCGTACTGCTTAACTAGTATAATTGGGTGCCGCGAAATGACTCCACAAGTCGATTTAATCAATGCGCGTGCGCTTTCACCCGTAATTCTATGGCTACTATAATATTCGTTCGACGCCCAGCGCGACTCAATACGAACTACTATTCACGCCGAGCCCAGCGCTCGACCTCTACCTCCGCCCCCTCGCCTCTGTCGCACCGAGGCGGAGAAAATCAAAAATCTGAAGGTAGATTATAAACAATGACTTGATTGTCGTCATAGTAAAAAGTAAAATATTATCGTCAAGATAGGTAGTTGAAATAATCTTATCGATTCTTCAATTTTTTTTTTCATTGTGAAGGCTTAATATAGGCAGTAAAGAAACATAATTATAAAGAATTGATAATTCTATCCTGTGTATGCCAATGGGAATTTAGTTAAATAATAGGGATATTTGAAATAAAACCATTATCATTCTTATTTTCTTTTATTCCATTTCCTCATTTTCATAATTTTCTCTTACTATGATATAATCTAGGAAGGAGGCAGGTGCTGAAATATTTTGTTGATGTCGAGCCCACCCTATATACCAAACAATAGTCATGATGTGAGCACAGCAAGTGACGATTCATTTTCCAATTATACAGTTAACAGTAATAACCGTGGATTCTGTGCTACCAGCTGTTTTCCTGGATATTTAATAAAATATATGTGTAATACACTTTTCCATTTCACCCTCAAAATCTGGTATATGAAGAGGCTCAACATCACGGCAAACTTCAATTTCAAAAATTCCATTTTGCCTTATTTATGTTCTCTGTAATAAGAGCGTGCTTGCTTTATCTGTCATCACTGGGAACTCATTTAGAAGTATATCAGCATGAATGCTATTATAAGATGATGCTTCTTCCATTAAGGCGCTGACAAGAGCCAAATAGGCTTGTATTGAACAATTTTTTAGCCAAATCTATACAGTTTGACACGGCGGAAAAAATATATGTTAATCTTGAACATATTTCTGATAATTTCGTTGTTTTCAAAACACGTTTTTGAAAAGTTTTCTCGATACAAAAAAATGGTAAACTAACCTCTTAAAATGATCTTCCAACAAAAATATCTGTATTACTGATCAACGTACGTTGGTAAAATTTATAACAATAACGTACCATATTTAAATACAAAATTTGGTTGTTTTTAATTTTTGATTATTTAATAAATTATTTTGATGTAATTAATAATTATATGGTTTGTAAGAAGTTCGAGCGTTGCGTCATCGCACTCTCTTTCTTACCTAAGCAATCCGACAGTGAGCGCTTAGGCGCGGTGCTAGACGGACGTATGTCACTTTGCGCCCCACTGACAGCTATCCGTTCATCTATAAATTATTATTGACCGCGTCACAATGTTAGTCCAGGATCCACGGTACATTTTTTCACTTGATTACTATCAAGCTAATTTTCCGTGAGCAGCTGCATTTTGATGAGACGCCTACATTACCCTATACGAAAACTCTCGATTGTGGTAGGTAATAGGGGCAGCAGGGATAAAATATATATTGATTATATACCTATTATTATAATTATTTATTTGATGATTTTCAAAAATCTATTACTAACTATTTTATTTTTATCTGATGATCATTATCTAAATCCAACATGTATTGATAACGAGCTCATCAAAAATTACTACAAACCAGCTGTTTTTTAGGGGTCCGTAGCCGAATGGCAAAAAACGGAACCCTTATAGATTCGTCATGTCTGTTTGTCCGTCTGTCCACCCGTATGTCACAGCCACTTCATTCGGAAACTATTGAGACTACACAGTTGAAACTCTACAAGTATTCTGTGAACCGCTTTACGATTTTTATACAAAAACTAGCTGATGCCCGCGGCTTCACCCGCGTGGATGTCGTTCAAATTATATACTAAAACCTTCCTCTTGAATCACTCTATCTATTAAAAAAAACCGCATCAAAATCCGTTGCGTAGTTTTAAAGATTTAAGCATACAGACAAACAAACAAATAAACAAACAAACAAACAGACACGACTTTGTTTTATACTATGTAAGGATAAGGATAAAAAAAAGGATTTAGGGGGTCGCCCCATACATGGAACTGAAACTATATTTTTTTTTTCATCAAACCTATACCTACGTGTGGGGTGTCTATAGACATTAGACAGGTCTTTAAAAATGACATTGAGGTTTCACAAACAATTTTTTCTCAAAGCCAATCGTTTGGAAGACAGACACTTCCAAATTTGTAAAATGGCGACCGGCCTCGCGGTCGCTTGCCTTCGGTATTGCCAACAATGACCAGTTTTTCAAGGCTGCTATCTCCTCTTTGCATTATGTGGCCGAAATAAGACAAAATACGCTGTAGGCAAATTGTTGACAATCGAGTCTTGATATCGAGTTGGTAAAGGATAGACACATTTGTGCGTTTGGCCGTCCATGGAATTCGGAGAATCCGCCTAAAACACCACATTTCGAATGCGTCTATCCTCTGTCTTACTCTTGTTTGGATTGTCCATGTCTTAACTTGTGGGGAAAAAAAACCGAAAAGGAACCGATCCAGGCTGATGATGGTTTCGTGACGGTGTTGAGGAGGAAGCGCCGTCAGCGAACCATCAAGAACCGCTGCGGCACGGCTCCATCGGAGCCCAATGTGCATATTCGTGCCGCAAAGCCGAACACTCCTTTGTACCTCTCCCGTCTACATTACACCACTACGACGGAGGACATCGTGGAGTACGTGCGCCAGAAGATCAAGTACGTGGCGAGAGTGCAGCTGCTCGAGTCGCGCCGCAACGTCAACTTTAAGGCGTTTGTGGTGCGAGTACCGACATGCTACCTGCACTTCGTCTTGGAAGAGGACTTTTGGCCGCAGGGGGTGGTGTTTCGACGCTTCCGCGGGCAAGTGCCACATGATCGCACAGTGACGTAGTGCAAGTGTAGTGATACTAATATAGTTTTAAGGTTTTGTTTACTAACACAAGCTGTCAATTATATCGTATGTATGTTAGTCTGTAAGGTATTTATCTATGGGCCAAAGTAGCCTGAAAATAAATAAATATTATTATTATTAACTCTATGGAGGAAAATCAGGAAAACTAGTGCTCTGACCAAACGGGCCTTCGTTTTAAAACTTATACCACGTTTTTCCCAGATGTTCCGGGGCGTAATATAGCATCTTTAGCCATGGCTATCCGCCGTTTTATTTCTGTGACGCAGCTACCTTCATTACTTATATTGGAGCCCAGTTAATCGAAGCTGTCCACAGTATAGATGCCTTAGATGTTATAGGCGCCCGATAGCTTTCCCGCACGATCTACCACCATAAGCTTGGTTTTCTGCCTATTTATTGCAAACCCTACTTTGCCACTTTCCACTTCCAATCTGTGCCGTATCTCTTTCATGTTGCCAAATGTTGTAGCAAGGAGAACGGTGTCATCAGTGTACCTCAGATTGGAAATCCACTTTCCACCAACAGTAAACCCCTTGTCCCAGCCCTAAAGAGTCTTGAATGATATTACTCTTCATACATATTGAAGAGCAGAGGTGAGAGGATGCATCCCTGCCTAACGCATTTGAACAGTCGGTGTCTATTTTGACGAAAGAGCGGTTGTTGATGTGTAGATAGAGGCATCAGACTATGTCAATAAGATGTTGAGGCGTTCCCATGTCTTTAAGAACCCCCCACAACTTGCCCCACTCCACGCAATCAAATGCTTTGGTATAATCTATGAAACATATCAATACAGGGCTGTTAAATTCCCGGCTTTTCTCTATAATTTGGCGAACGTTCAGGATTTGTTCCCGCGTGTCAGGCGACATTAGCTGCCCGCGACCTTGAGCGCGCGTTTAACTCATCGCCTAAACAAATAAGGTTGAAAATGGCGATGCGTTTGATGCTCGTGACTGCCAAAATGAACGATCGCAATCGAATTCGCAGATTTAATTTATTAAAAAAAAAAATACGCTGTAATGTTAAAATATTTTTACATATGTCTTTAGTTGGTTAAATTTCCTTTCTGATAGTAAAAAAAAAAATAACAGTTGTCACTCAAAATATTGAGCATTTCGATACGAAAAAGTTTTTTCGTGTGATTTTTTTGTGATTTTGTGATTTTTTTTTCGAGGTTCCTGATTACTTTTAGAAAATATTTTTGCATAAGTCTTTTACCTATACATTTGACTATACACTGTATTTTTTTTGGAATTGTACGGCTAACTCTGCGACGAAAAACAGGTCGTTTTTACGGTGCCCCTTTAACTGCGCCTTCCTGCTTGCTCTTCTGGAATTTGTGGCTCCAGAAAGTGTATTAGCCTGTTGTTTATGATGTACAGGAGTATTGATGGTGCGTGGAGTAAGTGCCAAACACTTAATTTAATTTTTAGAATCTTGTAGGCAACTTGTAAAGAGTGGGTTTAATAGAAATTATCCAATCCCCAAAACCCAGTTAGTAAGTAATCATTTTTAATGACTTCGTTATCGATACATATTGGAAGGAAGGGGACTCTTTGATCAAACCATACATTTTGTAGGACAAATATTTTTTCAAATAATTTAGATAATTATCATCAGATTTAACAAAAAAAACCCAGCTGATGATTCTCAAAAGTGTTTGTACTTAACACTTTTGAGAATCATCAAACCAACATATTTTATCCCTGCTACCCCTATTACTTACCACAATCGAGAATTCGAGAGTTTCGTGCAGGAAATTGTTGGGCGTCTCGCCGTCTCATCAAAATTAGCTTGATAGTAATCAAGTGCAAAAATGGACCGCGGATCCTGGACTATTTGTTTCTTACTTGGTAGTATGGCGCTAGGGTGTCGGAAAAATTGTGGGCGTGTCCAAAAATACTGAAACATCAGAAGTCAATAGCTATTGTCATCGTCTTAATATTATTTTCAATAATAAAATCAGCTAATGTGTTAGGTTCATGTAGTTTTTGCAAGGCACGCTCATTCCATCTGGTCTATCTGTAATGGGTACATGGAAAGCATTAATCATGGCCCCTGCTATTCGAAAATCAGTTATTAGATGGGTAGCGGCATTGTTGCTGAAATCATTTCTTATTCGTTCATAATCTCTCTAAACCTACCATTTACAACCTCCACTACCACATTGTTACAAGTCTCGACTTATTTGCTCTTAATGTAGGCAACTGAAACCTGAATCTCTGCAACCTGGTGAGACATCACCAGGTTGCAGAGATTCAGGTTTACAAACATTATAATTAAGAGATGTTAACATTATATCAGAATCTGACACAGTTGCCGCATAGGGGTCATAAGTATCAAGTATGTGACCGTCTGTTGTTACCATTATGAAAGGCTTAACCAAGTTTCTGTATTTATGTACACTATAATATTATTATGTATGATTGTTTTTGAAATAAATAATTTGATGATTTTTGTTTACTATAGTTTGTTTTGACTTTTAAAATATACTGTCAAATTAAATTATCGGCCCTGGAGCACTGTCTTTTAGCTACTTGATAACCAAACGCAAAAAATAATCTGAAATGTGAAATAAATGATTTTTTATGTTCTTGTTCCCATAATGTTTAACAAAAATAGTGTGTTGGATAAAATACGTAACATTAGTACATATTAAAAAATTGTAAACAATATATTTTTAGGTTCTCATAAGTTTAACAAATGAAGTAACGAAACGCATGTTCAGAAAAATTAATCACGAGATTGCCAGATAAAAATTCTGGGTTGCAAGTTTTAGCATCTTTAATAGTGAATTTCAGGTGGTACAAATGCATAAATAAATCAGATACATTTTTTTTCAGAATCTGCGATTTTTTTCCTATATTTTCGTACCTTTGTTGTTGTCGTTAATTGTTTGGCCAAACTTGTATGGAAAAAGAAACACCTCCTTTATCCATCCGTACCCGAAAATGGAGTCATTAGCCGTGTTTTTCGTGATTGACTAACAAACATACAAATTTTATTAATGATTTGATTAATCATCTGAATTCATTAACTAATAAAAGCAGACTCACTGCGGTACTCAAAGATATTTAATGATTACTTAGTTAGGCTATCACTTAGTA
This sequence comes from Diarsia mendica, assembly GCA_949316265.1. Classification (NCBI taxonomy): domain Eukaryota; kingdom Metazoa; phylum Arthropoda; class Insecta; order Lepidoptera; family Noctuidae; genus Diarsia; species Diarsia mendica. The sequence goes on from OX438899.1 coordinate 22,553,132, forward strand.
AAGGTTTTGACAGTTTTTGTATGACAAAACTGTTAATTAAAGCTCTCTGAGTGAGTGATTATCGCAACACTGTACCTACTACTAATTTAGTAAAGTACTAACTGAAGTGTGTACTAAGTATGTCGACGCTAGGCGTGACCTCTCCTCTTTCTCTGTCAGTGCTGTCTGTAATTAATTTTACACAATTAAGGTCTGCCACTCCACAAATGCCTCCCTTTATATGTAACAGCTCAGCGTATTACGTTTTCATTATCCAAAAGTTAAAATATTTTCATATCTATAATGCAGGCACTATTAAAACTAACGTTTATAAGTTTTTTAAGTGTAGTTAAAACCTCCATGCTGTGGTGCGCACGATCATACATCTCTTCTTATTGTAACGATAAGTGTTATTACACTCTTAGCTAGTTACACTGTCTGGCTTGGCAGTCATATTTTGTGTCTCTGGAAATTGCACGCCCTAGAAATAATTAATATTCAAGGCAAGTACGAGACATATTCAAAATCGTGTACATCTGCTGAAGTGTTCTCTCGTGTCTTCACTGAACTCTTTAAATTAAAGGTAAAAAAGGAAATTGATCACGCTTGGTCCTTTCTGAATATTTCTGTCCTTTTTCCACTGAAGCTTTAACCATAACACCAAATAATACAGCGTCTACAGTTGTTCCAAATCTGTCACTCCAACTTCTACATTGTTTCTACGAAAAATATAACATATTCATGATACAAAATCTTTCCAACGAAGATATTAAATATGTATCTAACAAACAAGTATTGTCTCGCATGGCAGTTCGCTCACATCAGAAGTGGGAACTCCTTAGTGACCTTTTGTTTCTAAAACGGAAAGATGAAACGAGTTTTAAAAGAAAAGAGTGCTTGCTTTTGTCTGGGAATAAAATACAGTCTTCGTGTTCCCTTCGCAAGAGACACTAATGGAAGTACTGTTTGACACCTAAAAATTTTGTACTCGAAGCAGCTAAGCGGTGCAACTTTTATCTGACCCTATTCGTGGTGGTTCAAACTTCGTTTGAAATACTGTTAGAATAAAGTTCTAATCAGCTTCGGCCGAATAGTGCGAAGTTAGTGGTATTTTGCGATTTACAAAAAAACTATTGATTGGACTAAAACCGCCTTATTACAAAACGTATTTAAACCTGGTTTAACTTAGACTTGGTTTATCTCGCATGACGTCTCACTTCAATAATATTGAAAAGAAAGTGACAGCATGTGAGATAAACCAGGTCTAAGTTAAACCAGGTTTAACTACCTTTTGTAATAAGGCGGAAAAAGTCTGTGTGCAGACTCAGGGCGGGACTCAACGTAAGCGGAGATGTGCCAAGCAGAGAGATGTGCCAAATTCGATCGACCAATCACAGGAACGGCGAAAGACCAGATGTAACTGTGATTGGTCGAATTTGGCACATCTCCTATCGGCTTGGCCCATCTCCGCTTTGGTGGAGTCCCGCCCTTAGGTGGCAACTCATCCAAAAAACATCATATTTCATCCGCGGATGAAATTCCACCCTTTTAAAATTGAGTGGTCATATCGTCCACATACAAAAACAAAAAATTTTGTGTATAAGAACATTGTCTGATCATAGGTGTCTTTGGTGGTTTGGAAATATTATGGGCTCCTTAAGTGAAAAAACAAAATTCCCAGTGTAGAGCTTTATATGTATCTGGGCTCACACAATGGCCACTCAAACCTTTGCTATCGACTCCACAAAACCCGCAAGTTTATAAAGAATGAGTTCGTTAAAGCATACCCAAACCTCGATGCGCCTTTCCCGCCAAACCTCAACTATCAGCGGTGAAAGGCTAATTGGGTCAGCGGCCTTTTCAGGCCTCTTTTCAGAGGGATATAGGCAGAGGGGATCCAATCATATCAGTGACGTTCACTGGTTCAATCAATCAACTCAGTCTAGTGATGTTACACAATAGTGGTGCATACGGGCCGTTTAGCGATCGTATCGCGGATTGGCAATATGTAAGCGATTTACATACAATATGTTTGTTAGACCTGCGACTAAGCTAAATGTACAAAGTTACAAACAGCTTTTGATTGAACGTTTGTCTATACATGTACCTATACAAATGAAAAAAAATTAAGGGTGTACTGTAATTTCAAAATAACAGTTTTTTACAGAATGCATACGAAACTACCATTTATTATTTCATACTTATTCAGAAAAAGAAGTTTTTTTTTAATTACAGACACTTCCTTTTTATTTATTTGTATTGATAAATTGGTACATACATGGATCTCACAGCTGTTTACGGTAGGGGAACTGAGTTGCGAGACTTTGTTTTTTTTTTACAAGGGTTATTTTATTCATCTTCACTGCTCTGCTCCTATTGGTTGTAGCGTTATGAAAAGTATACTGTAACCTCCCCAGGAGTATGAAAAATAATTGTACCAAGTTTCGTTAAAATCCGTCGGTTTCTATAAGGAACATACAGACAGGAAGACAGACAGACAGACAAAAAGACAGACAGACAAAAATTTTACTGATTGCATTTTTGGCATCAGTATCGATCACTAATTACCCCCTGATAGTTATTTTGAAAGTATATATCATGTACAGAATTGACCTCTCTACAGATTTATTATACTTAAGTATAGATTATGTATAAGCATAACATATGATATCAACCTATAATGTTCCCACTTCAGGGACTCCAGGCCTCCTTTCTATGAGAGAGAATGGGTTATAATCCACCGCGCGGGCCCAGTGTGAGTACAGTCATAATTATTAAGTCATATACCTATTATGATAGTGGACAAATGGCAACCGTGAACCGACTGCTATAGATACTTATAAAATCAGACAGTACCAACATTTAGCTCTGCAGAACTAGTGTAGTCTGAGCAAATTGCGCTATTTAGTTGACTGAGCCTAATTGTCTGAAACCTGGCTCACGTAACAACAATCAATAGTGTACACTTTGACGTCAGAACCCCTATTTCATTATGAGGCGCAACAAGGTCTATATTACACCGTCTGTCCTTGAACCGTACCTTTACCAAAACTGCTAGGTGGCTATGAATATCCGGAGTTTGTTCGTTATACCATCTACAGGAAGGGGCTAATTGGGTCAGCGCCCTGTTCGGACCTTGGTACAGTCCCCTCCTGATCAGAAGGTCTAAGTAGCTAAATGTCCAACGGCGCAAAATGTGTAAGTCTACTTAGCCATGTAGAAAAACGTCCAACTATCAGATAGTCTGTATAGCAGAATATCTATTTAGCAAAAAATCATTTTTAAAATGTGTAGGTAGTTCATAATCCTAATCCTAACTAATATTATAAATGCGAAAGTAACTCTGTCTGTCTGTCTGTCTTTGCTTCACGCCTAAACTACTGAACCGATTTGTGTGAAATTTGGTACAGACATAGTTTGAAACTTGAGAAAGGACATAGGATAGTTTTTTTTTTTCGCGAGATAAACCAAAAATCTGCCGGAAGTCACTATTCCACGCGAACGAAGTCGCGGGCAAAAGCTAGTAGAAACTAAAAGTCATTTGTAAATTACATGAAATAATTTAAAAAAAAAAAGTCTGGGATAAAAAAAATAAAAACTTTTTAACAAAAAATAAAACCGACTTCAAAAAAAAAGACACAAAAAAGTGAAAAATAAACTTTAGAAGAAAAACCAGTCTCTGAAGTCGGTGACTTTTGTTTGTTTGATTTCATTTTTTTGCCACCGACTTCAGAGACTGGTTTTTCTTCTAAAGTTTATTTTTCACTTTTTTGTGTCTTTTTTTTTGAAGTCGGTTTTATTTTTTGTTAAAAAGTTTTTATTTTTCACTTTTTAGTGGTTCACATGTTCATGGGTCAATGTGGACAATGTAGTTTTTTTTTAGTTTTGTTGATTTTTCAAAAACCGCTTGTCCGATTTCGAAAAAAAAAAATTATGGGACCATTTCGGAAGTATACCCTTTCCAACAAAGAAAGAATTTTTCAAATCCGTTAGCAAGTGACGGAGTTATGCCCGAACAAACATAAAAAAAAAAAAAACAAACATCCGAATTGAGAACCTCCCTCTTTTTTAGAAGTCGGTTAAAAAAACTCTTCAATAGCCTCTTCTTCACACTCATTGCGCTGGGAGCATCTCCATAGAGGGTCAACTCTATGGAGATGCTCCCTAATTTGTTCAGTGACCAGCATTATCTGTCCCCTCTTCTGACATCACTTCTCACCTTCAGAATGATATGGACGTTTTTATGGTAGAATAAAGCCATATGTATGTACCATAAAAACTTCACCTCTTTAATATTCACCGTTTAGCTTACAGTCATAGATAGTTACTAGACTATCTATGACTGTAACTCAATTTCTTATATTTTTGTCATAAGTTAAGTCTATATCATTCTGAAGGTGCAATTTGCCCGCTTCTTCTTAATAAGAAGGGTCAGATAATGCTGGACACTGACTGTACCAAGTCGACGTCAGAGCACACCGGTATAGACCGCATTAACCTTGCACTTGCATCCAATTTGGAGCAAACGATCGGTGCCTGCGTGTCTGGTATCAATTGAGTTGCGAAGTGTGATTGCTATTATGAGGGAATGGCGGACAATCACAGATTCGAATTGTTCGAGAATATATGCGTTTTTTTCATCATCATCTGCCTAGTTTTTAACCGACTTCTAAAAAAAGAAGGAGGTTCTCAATTCGGATGTTTTTTTTTATGTTTGTTCGGGCATAACTCCGTCACTTGCTAACCGATTTGAAAAATTCTTTTTTTGTTGGAAAGGGTTTACTTCCGAAATGGTCCCATAATTTTTTTATCGAAATCGGACAAGCGGTTTTTGAAAAATCAACAAAACTCAAAAAAAAACTACATTGTCCACATTGACTCATGAACATGTGAAATTGTGAACCACTAAAAAAAGTGAAAAATAAAAACTTTTTAACAAAAAATAAAACCGACTTCAAAAAAAAAGTCAAAAATAAATCAGTTTCTGAAGTCGGTGGCAAAAAAATGAAATCAAACAAACAAAAGTCACCGACTTCAGAAACTGATTTATTTTTGACTTTTTTTTTTGAAGTCGGTTTTATTTTTTGTTAAATAGTTTTTGTACAACTATGTTGAGGTCGCATTCCAGTCTAACTGGATGTAGCTGAATACCAGAATTTTACATGGAGCGACATCCAATCTAACCTCCACACCACACCCTAGTTAGTGCTGATAAATGCGTTTCTTTGTTGGCCTAGTCTGTGACATATTTTAGTAAAAAAAATCCATCTGTAGGTTACTGATTTATAAGAGCGAAAGTAATTACGTCTGTCTATTTTAACCTTTTATCAGATTCGGATGTTATTTTGCACCCCAGTAAAGTACGATCTATCATTGTGTTAGGTCAAAGGATACTTTTCATTATATTTCTCCATAACCATGGGCGAAGCCGCAGTCACAAGCTAGTTCAAATATGTCCCGAATAAGAGGCTTCTGGAACTGTGTATCAACATGACATGTTTCACGAGCCTCCAATTTTGGTGGTAAAGGGAGAGATATCGATAAAAGCATTAGCGGCATCAATGCCAGACGATTGTCCTTGATAGGGGGAGTACCGCCGAAGCCTCCTTTACATTGTGTATCGGATAAGTGTCTCCAAAATTGTCGAGGATAATCTGACACCATTTCGTTTTATATTTAAACGGTTTTATTTATATAAGTTTTTAAACTGACATGAATACAGTATCACTAACACTGAAGACGGAATATTTATCAAATTACTTTTCAGTTTAGTTCTGTTCTGATTTTTATTGATTTTTTGTTTACTGTGATCATGGTGCTTGCATCAGCGCCGATTGGGAACTCAAAACAAATAATAAGCAAAAACATTAACTGGTTTTAATCCAGAAGATTTGGAGAACTACATTTCCTTGCGTAAACAAACTAATTTTTAACCGACTTCAAAAAAGGAGGAGGTTATATTATGTTCGTGTGTATGTATTTTTTTTTTTTTTTTTTTATGTATGTTACCTGATTTCTGCCCCATTTGTGGACCGATTCTCAAAATTCTTTTTTATTTGAAAGAGTATACTCCTGAGGTGGTCCCATTTTGATTTGGTGAAGATCTGGTGCTGATCTTCGGAGATATACAATGGAACTCTTCAAAAATAGACGGCAAATCTGTCGTAATTGCTGGAATCGCTTGGTTGTTTATTGAATATACATTATCATGACGTAACATCACGCCTGTATGCTCTGAGGGGGTATGCAGATGTGTACAATACACATTTTTTATGTAAGTAGGTATGTTACCTGATTTTGTGTATCGCGAATAACTTCGTCGTTTATGAACCAATTTTGATGATTCTTTTTCTATTGGAACGGAGATACTTCAAGGGCCACCATGATATGGAAACCAGGACCTGATGATGGAATCCCAGAGAAATCGAGGGCAACCCTCAAATAATTTCATAGGCACATATTACGTGTTTCGTGCTTTTTCTGACGCTATACAAGTATTCGCATCTAGCAGTCATCACTTCATGTTGATGAGCTTATGATGGAAGGAGTTCAATTCCTCAATGGTTAGGAGTTGAAAGCAATAATCAGGGAATCTTGAAGGTTAAGGGTTAGGTGTCATAGTAAGTATTTCTATAAGATATTACAACTAAAAATGAAAAAATAAAAAACTTTTTGCAAAAAAAAAACAACCGACTTCAAAAACACCAAAAAGTGAAAAATAAACTTCAGAAGAAAAATCAGCTTCTGAAGTCGGTGGCAAAAAAACCAAATAAAACAAAGAAATGTCACCGACTTCAGAAGCTGATTTTTCTTCTGAAGTTTATTTTTCACTTTTTGGTGTTTTTGTCTTGAATATTAGTTCTCAGTTTTGTCCTACATTCCCGAAGGTAAACTGAGTAAAAGTTTCTTGACAAACAATCTGTAGATTGCAGCACTTCACCCAATTTGAGAAGGAAAACAGACTAGTAACGTAGAAGTAATGTTCAGAAGGTCAAATGGCAATCGATGATCGTTATGTACCTAGTATTACTTTGGAGGTCTAACAAACAATTTGATTCTAATCAAAGCTCATCATTTCCCTAGCTCTTTCCCAAGTGTGTTAGGGTCGGTTTTCCAGTCAAACCGGATGCAGCTGAATACTAGTATATTACATGGAGCGACTGCCTATCGGACCTCCACAATCCACAGCCCGAAATCACCCACTCCTAGGTGGGCCTAGGCATAGATAGGCCTTGCTTTTCTGGTGCTAGTCTCGACTTGGATTATACGATACCACTTGGCAAGTCTGGTTGTCAGACTTTCAGGCCACTGAGTACCAGTAACGACTGTTAAAGATCTATAAATGACAGCCCGGACCAACGCGCAACGGCTTAATGCGCTTACCGAGGCACGGAGGAAACTCGGTATGTGGTCACTGGTTGTGGTTACCCATCCACGGAACAACCTACACAACCGCTGTTTAACCTGAAGATTGATCCGAACGACAGCTGTTATTATTTAGCCGTGACCTTCTCTAATCAAAGCAAATAGCTTTGATTAGAGAAGGTCACGGCTTGAAGTTGAATTTTAATCGAAACTCATAGAAGCTACGAATTATGGTCATATTTTTTTCCTTCCTTCTCCACACGGGCATATGAGAAAACTTCGGTGTTGCTTTTTCCCAAAACGTATATTTCGACAGCTAAGATATATTTTTATGGAACCAATTTACAAAATTAAATTCAAATATAACATCGAAATCGTTTATTGCCAGTTCCAATGGCAGATTTTAATGGTGGATCCTTTCTAGGGGGCTCGAGAGTAATTCCTCCCTTCAATGCACTTAATCAGGATTAGGGTCGTGCATTTTCCATTTGCTTAACTCAGCTACGGCTTAGGGGATGAAAAACCAGTTATGTGCCGCGCTTTTAAAGATTCGCCAACGATAAGTTTTAATAATATCCATATTTCATACGAGAAATAGTCGGGCTTTGTTTTATTTGAGTTGCTGTACTTTAATATGAACCTATCATAGAGACAATTACATCCACGAGGAACTCGTTGGTAAATAATAACAGAAGCTCTGGTCGATTCAGGTTAAGCCGCGCTTGCCTAGGTATAGGTCCATGGATGGGTGACCACCGATTACATACTGAGTTCTCTCCATGCCTCGAAAAGCACGTAAATCCTTTGGTTCTGGCTGTCATTTGGATCTCCAAATTTGACAGTTGTTGTCTTTGACAGTTGTTACAGGTAGTTAGTGACCCGAAAGTCCGACCATCTGGCTACCAATCTGAGTAAGTGCCACTAAATTCCAGTATTTCAAATCGAGCGAGTGTTTATCCCCACAACCCAGTAACTGGGTAATATGACACCCCTTAGTTGATTGGTTGTCCGACTTTCGACCTTCTGAATACCTGTGACAACTGAAAAACTATTACGGACCCGACATAATAAATCATTCAAGATTAACAGCTGTAAAAGGAGTCAATACCGATATATTTGTTTTCGTTTGTCAAGGCTACAACATTATCATACATTAGCTTTTGCCAGCGGCTTCGCTCGCGTGATAATGACGATTTTCCATACAAACTTTCATCCCCTATTTAAGTCCCATAAGGGTTGAATTTCGAAAAATCCTTCCTTATTCCTTGTCTACGTTATAAAGGTAATCTCTGTGCAAAATTTCAGCTTTCTAGGTCCAAGGGTTTGGGCTGGGCGTTGATGAGTCAGTCAGTTAGGACTTCTCTTTTTATTTTATTTATTATATAGATAATACTAGTCTTGCATAACTCGAAAAGTCCAAACAAACAACAATAATAATCTAGCACACTTCACATCTAAATATCATTGTTTATCAGAATTTTAATAGCCCCCTATCTACTGCAGATCGTCCCGCTGTCCAACCGGCCTCGACAAATCTGGATACAACTGGTATTCATTTGAAGATAATCAACGTTCCCCACTATGTTCCATCTCATTCTATCATACTCGTTACAGGAAGGACAACAATCTCGACGTACCTATTGATTCTCTCAAAGGATTTGCGGTTTCGTAAGCAGTCTTGGGAATTCGTTGACGAAATGTTAGAGGGATGTGTGGACCAATTTCGAACTGGTTTTGTTTTCCTGTTTTGCTCTGAATTCTGGATAGTTCGTCCGCTGGGATGTGATATAAATCTTTAATCTCGCAAGCTTTGTTGCATTGTCTTCCAGTCTTGTGACGTGCTTTTATGTCTTGTAAGATTTATCAAACGAGTAGAGGATGCTTTCGTTCCTTAGATATGTTTTGCCGTATTGCTGGTGTATACGTGTCACTTCATTGTGCTGATACTTTAATCGCTGATCTTGAACCCCAATCACGTTTCACTGATAAATTCTGACGATTTTTGGATTACGTAACCTACCATAGATTACAGTCATAGCCTATAATCCCACAAGAGTTAGTCAGCAGACTCAGCAGTGTACCAATAGAACACCCACGTTTCGCCAATTATATTTAAGCCCCAGTCAATTAGGGGAGGAAAATAACAAAACATCACGCCTTTAATCCCCGTAAGGTTAGATAGAATAGTTCACGTAGTCCACCCACAAGTTATTTACTGCATTGACGAAAAACCTATAAAAATCTCCTCTCGAAACAATTCCCCAGTATCAATTGTGTCGAGATCTCTCAAGATGGCTGCCGTAAATTGGCCAATGTCTCAATTCGGACAATGCCCCGTCTATTAATAGTGGTCCAAGCAGATGTGGCTTGATGGAGCTGACGAATTACATCCTTTTATTGCTCTGTCAAGTTCAATAGTGGGGGCCCACTGCTAGTTGTTGTTTCTGATAAAAACAACTCTAGTCTGTTAAAAATAAACTTTGTTTTGTACGGAATATTTGTATTTTCTGTCATTCATCCTTTTTTTTTTTTTTTTGAGTGTGAAAATCCTCATGGATACCCTCCGCCTGGGGCGAGCGGGGGTTATGTCGGACTATAACCGACTAAAAACCCACTGTTCCTACTAATACCATGTGTCAGGGGCCCGGGAGATACCAGTACATTCGCGCACACCCCCGACTGATATCAGCCCACCCTTCGGGCGGGCCTCATCACCAAGTGCGGCCAGTAGGTTGCTCTCTGGACGGGTGACCACCCGTTACATACCGAGTTTCCTCCGGGCCTTGGAATATATTTTTTCTTTAGCAGTCGTTACAGGTAGTCAGTGACCTGAAAGTCTGACAACTAGTCTTACAAAAGTTATCGGCTAACCCAGTATTAACTGGGTTGTGGACGTCAGATAGGCAGTCGCGCCTTGAATAATACTGGTATTCAGCTGCATTCGGTTAGACTAGACTGGAAGCCGACTCCAACATTGTTTGGTAAAGGCTTGGTAGATCTTGATGATCATTATTTCAGTCCGAAATCACCGTCTGCTGGGTAAGTTGACTTCCCCATCATTGTCAGTCAAACGCAAACAAAAATATTTTAGAAATTAGATGAGGATTGTTTTTTTTTCGTACACGACCCGTTTGAGTGCTTGCACAACAGCACCGAAATATCGAGATCATAATCATCATCAGCTTATATTGTTCCCACTGCTGGGACAAATACCGAAAACCCAAAAAAAAGTAAACAAGGTCAATGTCCCGTTTTCAGTGTTAACGATAATGGTAGCCGACTCCAATCTAATTCAGTTTCAGTACAAATTGAAGTTTACGTTCGAATAATAAATTATACTAATGCTTCTAGTATTTGAAACCCGTAGTATATTTGGGGACAAAGAAACTAGCAAACAGTTGTTTGGTGACTGTTCCAGATTTTAATTAACTCCACGCAAATGGCAGTGTAGCTGGAGAAAATTGAAATGTTTGAGGCTTTTCCAATTCGAAACAGTTATTAGTTGTTCTGAGTTTGTGGTTTTCTGTGTCAGTTTACTGAGATGAACGATAGTCGTTTATTAGTTTCATTGGTAAGCAGTGATATCCTTGTGATGTGTCTACTGCTGAGAAATTCTTAATAACTCCTTAACCGACCTGGGAATCGAACCCAGTGCCTCATCAGCAGTCTGCGACCATTAAACCAACGAGCAACGTTCAACAATGTCGAATCAAAACGAAATCAAATTCAAAGTGACGTAAAATACTCAAATTAAAAAAAAGTTCATTAATGCTTTTTAAGGTAGGTACAAGTTGGTAGCCGACTGCACGCAGCAGCAGCAGACAACATGTCGCAGCGACACTACTGGGCCCCGAGTCTGCTATTCAATAGTGTCAGAATCAGAATGGTCGATCATTGATTCATAATGGTTGATTAAAGGTACTTTTTGGCTTGTCATCAATCAGCCATTATGAGATCAATGATCGACCATTCTGACACTATTGAATAGCAGACTCGGGGCCCTGGTTTCTACGTATTTCTATAAATTCCCTCCGTAGTTAGCGACATGAAGCTAGCGACGCGTCGTCGAGCGGCAGACGGTAGTGTCGTCCGACCGCAGATCAGTAGCCCATATAACAGAAACAACAGGAGATAATATGCAGCCCTTTAGTAAAACGACATGACGCAATGACGTGTCGTGACGACATGTCGTCTGCTGCTGCTGCGTGCAGTCGGCTACCAACTTGTACCTTTAGTTTACATGTTGGGTTGATTTAAATATTATAAAAATCCTTCTTTTGGACTTCGCCGCAGTTGGTTAAAAATTACTTAAAAATGATTATCGTCATACTCGTTATTATTCCGCTCTCCCTTTTCTCCTAATCCAGTGTCTCTGAAAACAATTTTCTCGGTTATTATCGTCGTTTAAGCCTCCGAGAGGTCATTCAACCGGAGTATCCTCAAGGCTCCTACTTATTCCAATTAAATGTAGGAGGGTAAGGGATCAGGAACTATCCAGTTTGTTAATTAATACTTATAGGGATACTGTATGTTGTGTCTGCTGTGTTGTGTCGTTGGCAGATGGTTATCGTCTCGTGAAAAATAAAATTGTCGCTTTTACAGTGACTGAGAGAAACGAAAGTTATTTTTCTGAAGTCTTTCGGCTGAAATAATAATGATGATTCCATTCTGACGGCACGGTTGGCGCAGTGGCTAAGCGATTGGACTGCTGCGCTGCGTGTCGCGGGTTCGATCCCCGCACGGAACAAATATTTGTATGGCCTGCAGATAGTTGTTTCGGGTCTGGGTATTTGTGTATGTGATTTATATGTTTGTGAACGCACCCACGATACAGGAGAAATTCATAGTGTGGGGCATGGCAACGTTTTAAAAAAATAAATAAAAATTCTAACATTGTTCGTAGAGGATGGTCTAAGGAGCAATTGGTATATCTTAAAGTTATCGAATCCAATTTCATAATATATCATGGAAGAGAAGGGCCAAAGAAAAGATGGATGGATCGTGTAAGGTATGATAATATGAAAGAGATTAAGTAATAACCATTGGTATTTTCTCCAATTTCCCTATGTTTTCCATTATTTAGAGATTGGTTGGCCTTAATTTAACACCCTGCCCGGAGATTACGTATTAAATTAGTGATCTGATAACTTGTTCTAAATCTCTTTATTCTGGTCATTCTCTATCAACGTATATGCTTTCATATCATAATCAGCATCACTTCGACCAGTACATGTACTACATAACATGAAATAGCCGAGCTTTATGTTCATAGTAATCTACTTTTAGCAGTACTTTGAGTCAGTCAATGTTTGCCCTCGTTTCTCGCTTTCACTAATATTTTTAATCAACATCTCTGTGGAATTAATGTGGACTTGCTTTTTCATTTCATACGATAAGCCGACCTGTAAATGGAAATGTTTGCTACTGAACTTTGCTTTTAATGTAATTTTGACTGTAATTTTTTAAAATATGTTTAACATTAAAAATCGCATTACTTTTTTTTTAATCATCCTTACATAGTATAAAACAAAGTCGCTATTTTTGTCTGTTTGTCTGTATGCTTAAATCTTTAAAACTACGCAACGGATTATAATGCGGTTTTTTTTAATAGATAGAGTGATTCAAGAGGAAGGTTTTAGTATATAATTTGAACGACATCCACGCGGGTGAAGCCGCGGGCATCAGCTAGTAAGTAATATATCACGCCTGTAATCCCCGGAGAGCAGAGGTTCACCATCATTTCACCAGTTATGTTCAAGTCCCATGTTATAGGTGGCGATCCTATTGCCATCAACCGCGCACAAATCCAGACTCCGTGGCTGCTACCGAGAAATTCCTGATAGAAACGTTAATATTGACGAAAATTCTGTACATACTTTGCAGAGAAATAATATTTATTCATCAAAAGAAACATTGAGAAACATTGACTGGCCTGTTGGTCTAGTGGTTAGTGACCCTAACTGCTATGCCGGAGGTCGTGGGTTCGATTCCCACCCAGGACAAATGTTTGTGTGATGAGCACGATCATTTGTTCTGTGTCTGGGTGTAATTTATCTATAATATGTATGTATTTAGAAATATATAAGTATGTTTATCAGTTGTCTAGTACCCATAACACAAGCTCTGCTTAGCTTGGGACTAGATGGCGTTGTGTGATAGTTGTGGAATATTATTATTATCAAAACTTGACAGTACCTACCGCTTTAATCCTTCAAATTAATTAAGGTAAAACCTTGGTTTGCTTATCTTCTCGCTTTTTGGCATTTTGGTAAATGGATAAGGTTAATTAGGCCTCTACAAACCTACGCGTAAGCCTACGCCCGACTCTATCTAGATCTAACCTAGCAGCTTGGTCTTGTTTAGTTGTTTCATCATTACCTGTGTTGTTTGTCTCCAAAATTATCTTAACTTTATCAGTATGTGGAAGTCTATAATTCAGTTAGTTTTTCAAGCAGTGATATAGCCTAGTGCTGTGACCAATGGATTAATAATAATAATCGTTTATTTATAAGAAAGGGCACATTTACACTAAGATAATAACAGTTACAATAGAGCACAATTGATTTTTTGCCTGAACTAGGTTGAACCTGTGTTTCAGGCTACAAGGCATATAATATCTGCTTAAAACAAATAAATTAACATTTCGTGTATAGTAAAATACTAAAATTAAAACTTATATGTATAAACTATAGATAGAAACAGTGTGTAAGCAGTTTATTTGCAGACAACAAGTAGATCTTCTGTCTGTGCATAAAAAGGTAATTACGGTTTTTTTTGCGAAGTCAGGTCTCAAGTTTGAAACTTGGAACCCAAAACGCGCACCACTGATTTTTCGGATGCGTCTTACCAAAGGGTATAACCTACCTAGTACTAACAGTTTGTGGAGATAAGATAGGCAGTCGCTTCATGTAAAATAGTGGTATTCAGCTACATCTGGGTAGACTGGACCCCGACATAGTCGGGAAATGGCTAGAAAAATGATGAAATGTGCGTATTGTATAATTCTCACTCGCTTTGGTGAAGGAAGCCAAGTCTAGAGCCCATTGAGAATTGAGAGGCATAAAACTCTGACAGCAGGCTAACCACTGACCACGCGCGCGATAAAGAAAGAACGTCATTACAACTGATTTTCTTTGACGTGTAGGTAAATAATAAACAACTTACGTAGTCGAAAAACTGTAAAAGGAGAGGAAGGCCAAAGAAACGATGGATGGACTGTGTGAAGGATGATATGGCTAGAAAGGAGGTGACTGCTGAGATGACGAGAAATAGGGAAGTATGGAAGAAGAAGACATGTTGCGCCGACCCCAAATGAATTGGGATAAGGGCAGGAGAATGATGATGTAGTCGAAAAACTGTCAAGCTTTTCAGCAATAACCAGAAATTGTAAATAAAAACTACTCCACCATATTGAATCTATTTGATAAATGTACTCAATGTTATGCCCTCGTGCGGTCCGAGCCATTTCCACTTCGATCCAATACCACTTAGCCATGTTTGGATTTACAATATTTACACGCAATCGCAGCCGATGTGGCGTTCAACGAGCGGTGTACTGCAAACACTTTTTATAACCGTGACTTTGTGCTCGTATTCCCAAAAGGGGTAGGGTGAGGAATAGAACCTCTTTAGGGGTCATTGTACTTATCGTTTAGAACGGTTTTAGTAAGGAAAGCCTGAAATCGCGAAAATAAGTCGACTGTTCTTCGTTTGCAATTTCAAAGTTCGTCCCATAGTTAAAGTTGTTTATTAATAGTTTTGTTAGGGTAGACAAAAACCTATGGACACCGAGCATTTCAGTAGGTTGTAGGACCGACGAATGTTTAAAAAGATATCTGGGATAGACTGGTCTTCCATAGGTGAATTTGTCGCACTGCTTTCTTCAATATGAATGGATTGCCCGAAAAATCATATATCTATAGAAGATAAAGCATTAAATAATAGCATGGCGGCTGACGATTGAAACCCTTTTTTTTGGTGGGTGGAAATTCATCAAATAACCCCCCCCCCCCCCCGCTCTTGGGCAGAGCGGAAGGGAGTGTCACACTGCTACTGACTAAACACCAGCCCATGTTCCTTCTCCGCCCCTGTGCCGAGGCCGAGGCCGCGTTATGCCTTTAGATAATCCGCAGCCCCGACAGGACGTTTGAAACCCTTGCTTTTGCACTCCCAACCCCAAGTAACATGGGACGTAGGCACTGGATAGGAAGGTGATGATGATGAATTCGCACAAACCAACTACACACTCACCGGCAATTTTTATAACCATTGTAAACAAAACATTTAAAAGTTTATTTGATGGCCTTGGTTAACTCTTTTACTGCGGTTTCCTCTACATTAGATAAAACCACGTGGCACACTTGTTTTGTTGACGAAATGTCTAGATCTTGCCTAATGTGCGCATTTGAATAAGAAACTGGTTTTTCGTAGGAAGTTGGAGTTTTGTAGTGGTATGTCATTGCTAGTTTTTGCGTTGTTTGTTGATTGCGATTTTTTTTAATTGTGAGTGAATCATCTCTATAAATCATCGATGTCTGTTCTGCAGTTCTGCTTGATTATGTGCATCTGTAATTAATAAGATTCACTTCGTCTAAAGATTTATTTAAAGGAGAGTTCTGAGATTTAATTTAACCACTGAGTTTTGTATCGTATTTTATTTACTACTAGCTTTTGCCCGCGACTTCGTTCGCGTGGAATAGTGACTTCCGGCAGATTTTTGGTTTATCTCGCGAAAAATAAAAAATAAAAATAAAACTATCCTATGTCCTTTCTCAAGTTCCAAACTATGTCTGTACCAAATTTCATCAAAATCCGTTCAGCCGTTTAGGCGTGAAAGAGTAACAGACAGACAGACAGACAGAGTTACTTTCGCATTTATAATATTAAGTATGGATTAAATTAGTTCCTTACTTAGCGAAATGTTAACCTCTCCCTTCGGAGATTAGGCCCGTGATGATACGATGTATGTTGATATATTAAATTGCAAACTACTGACACCTGTGGAGGCTTGTTATTGGCTAGACGTTGAAATCTTCACAATTTTTTTTTGTGTTAGCTGTAGGTAACCCAAGCAAAATATAATGACACCGAAGAAAAAATCCCTAATTTTCCCTCAAAAAAAGACGACGAAACTAATTTAAAAAACAGACGTAATCGTAATGAAACATCTTGCGAGATGACAGCTCTAATCTCCTGACCTACCTCACAAAATTAAATCCTGTGAGTTAGTTGACTACTACCCTCCCAACTGTATTGAGGTCAGCTACAAAGTTGATGGCCGCAAAAACTTTGACAACGTCAGAAGCAGGACCGATGGCGATTTTATAGCAGCCTCGGTTTTTGCTCACGATAACTTTAGCGTTTAGCTTGTTCTGTATTGCTGTGCAGATGATAAATTAGCACCTTAAAATAATCGCATTGCTCATCACATGATTTTGAGGTGACAACTACGATCTTCCAACCAGCACTGGGTCCACGTTGTGGATTATGACCCATTCCCTCTCATAGAAAGGAGACCTACTGTGTCCCAGAAATTGGATCATTATAGGCTGATTATGACTTTGAAGGAAATGTACCTATTGCTTCATATCTTTGAATTCGTGAGCTCTACATGATAAAATATGCAATAAATATTGTTGAATAGTCGAAATTATATTGAGATTGCGAGTGTGCTTTTGGCACAATTGTCACGTTAACTCAGGTCATATTTGAAGTCGCACCAGTTCCCATAGCCACCTGTGCAAGTGTGGGAAGGGAACTACGGGGTGATTTTTTTGTCAGTTAAGAATCTGAAAGACCCTTCCGCTCGCCCTAGCGGAGGAGATCCATGAGGATACTCGACCCTAGAAAAAAGTTAAAAAAATCACATAAGTACGTAGAAATCTGTCCAAAAGATTCCAAATCTACATCATTTTAGTACAATATTTCCTCCTCTTTCGAAATCCTCATCCCCATGAGAAAGAAGTATTTTTAACCGACTTCTAAAAAAAGAAGGAGGTTCTCAATTCGGATGTTTTTTTTTAATGTTCGTTCGGGCATAACTCCGGCACTTGCTAACCGATTTGAAAAATTCTTTTTTTTTTAGAAAGGGTATACTTCCCAAATGGTCCCATAATTTTTTTATCGAAATCGGACGAGCGGTTTTTGAAAAATCTACAAAACAAAAAAAAACTACATTGTCCACATTATGACCCATGAACATGTGATCTGAACCACTTAAAAGTGCAAAATAAAAACTTTTTAACAAAAAATAAAATCGACTTCAAAAAAAAATTCGAAAATATATCAGTTTCTGAAGTCGGTGGCAAAAAATTGAAATCAAACAAAGCTTAACTTCTTAACTCTGTACGCGGGATCCGTTTCTACATTTTTTATTTCTTGTAGCCACGGATCCCGGGATCCGTGGAAACAACTTTTTTTTTTCTTTTTTGTAGAAACGGATCCCGGGATCCGTGGAAACAACTTTTTTTTTCTTTTTTGTAGAAACGGATCCCGGGATCCGTGGAGACAAATCGCGCGGATCCGTGATACGTCAAATCGGATCCCGGGATCGGTGGAGACAGACCCAACAAAAGTCACCGACTTCAGAAACTGATTTATTTTCGACATTTTTTTTTTTTTAATTCGGTTTTATTTTTTGTTTAAATGTATTTTGTTCAATATAGTGGTACTGGAAAATAGTGTTAAAGAATTTACCGAACAAACTTGTATTACCTCTACAACAGCGAGGACAAGGACTTACCCCTCGACGTTTTAAAGTCACAAAAGCTTTGTTGTCACAAGTCTTTTGCTGCAGGCAATATTGCTCAGTGCTTATAGCAGACTTTATTTTCCCGTTTCTATACAAAAATCTATCTATATATTAATAAAAAGAGAAGTCCTGACTGACTGACTCATCAACGCCCAGCCCAAACCCTTGGACCTAGAAAGCTGAAATTTTGCACAGAGGTTCCCTTTATTATGTAGACAATGAATAAGGAAGGATTTTTCGAAATTCAACCCCTAAAGAAGTTAAATAGGGGATGAAAGTTTGTATGGAAAATCGTCATTTTCACGCGGGCGAAGCCGCTGGAAAAAGCTGAAATAAACTTTAGCTTAGGAATATCCTAAGAGGTACAGTATTACCCTCCAGTGGATTAAGGGCACAGTGGATCCCTGGGAAATGACGCCGCAGACGAACTTGCTAAGAGAGGGTCCGAGATGACAGTGCTTGGCCCGTACCCACTCCTTCCCTTACCCTTCTCACAGTTCCGTACATGGGTTCGCCAGAGATCAACTGAACTCCATAACAGCAAATGGTCACGGTCTACAGACTGCAGACAGTCAAAAATGGCGATGCCAAGTCTACATCCGCGGCTAACAAAACGACTGCTTAGCCTAAGTAAAAATAACCTTAGAATAATAATAGGGACAATAACGGGCCATTGCCCCCTCAATAAACATCTTTTTACCATAGGCGCCACGGACAGCCCACTCTGCAGGGGCTGCTTTGATGCTGAAGAATCAGCCGCCCACGTCATCCTGGAATGCGAGGTCGTGGCTACTCAACGCAGACAAATCCTCGGAACGGTGAGGTCGCTCCGCGAAGCCTGTGCAGCTCCCAGGAAACTTCTGTGCTTCTGGGCGGAGCTAGGCTGGCTATCTTAGCCAGGACACCTACGCACAACGGACCGATCAAGAGTCTAAGTGCGGAAAACGGAGTCCCTACTCTACTCTACTCTACTATCCTAAGAGGTTGAAAAATAAATGTCTTCGATACTTTCGAAAATTGCAATGAAGATGGAAATATAGATAAAACTGAACCATGATTTACACGTCTAAACCGCGTTCCAAAACTGTCTGTGACAACATTCCATTTGACAAGTCTCCGTTTTTAACCGACTTCCCAAAAATGAGGAGGTTCTCAATTCGATTGGTATTTTTTTTTTTTTTTTTTTCTGATCGTGATCAATTTCATTGACAAAACCCGCCATGAGCGTGACAACGTTCTATTCCCATAAGAGATTTCTTCATTCCAATACGAAAAACTATAAAAATGTAAGCCAGTCCACGATATAATTTGCCAAGCGCCAGACATACCTACCTACCGGACGTGTCTTTTATCAATATCCCATCTGGCTAGCAGCCACCCTTACCTCCCCCGGATGAGATCCCTCGCGTTCTTTGTGTCCAGATATAGCTTCCGCTCTTAGTGGGAGAGCCGGCTGCAAAAATACCTACCTCATCAGGTACCCCAATAGGCTATCTTTAGATCGTTAACCGACACTTAAACACGTAAAAAAAATCAGGTCTGCCAGTGCCGATCCTGCCGGGTCATGGAAAAAAATCATATTTTTTGTCGTATTTTTTTGGTGAAAATTACGTCACAAGGTACCCGAATTAAAGTGCTGGCAACAGTTAACCATTGATTAATTACGTAAAAAAAAGTAGGTCTGCCATTGCGCACTCTGCCGGAAGTACTTGGCAGACCTCTAAAATATGGCCCCTCCAGCACCATGAACCTACCTCATCGAGTACCCTGATGGAACCTACGCCAAATAATAGCCAAGATGCCCTCGATAGAGGATCAAAAGGTCTGCCAGGTCTAATCTTGCCGGAACTTAGTGTTCAAAGCATTTGAAGTTGGTACGGTAGGTAGGCAGCATTATTTCATACAAAGAAGAAGGGGCGAAATGTCCCTTGTAACACTTTCTCCTATATATCAAATGAAAGAGCGTAAAAAATAGATCATTTTATTCTAAAACAGTAAATGTGTGAATAATAGGGGAAAAAAGTTATTCACCGATAAAGAGAGAAAATATTTTTTTTATTTTTTTTTTCATCGGACATACTTGAGTGAGGTGTCTATTGATAGGTCTTTTAAAATGACTGTGATGTTTCTAAGATCATTTTTTCTCAAAGTCAATCGTTTGAAAGATAGACAGTTTCAAAGTGCTAAAATGTGTCCCCACCCCCTCTAACTTTTAAACTAAGAGAGTGAAAACTCTAAAAAAATATATGCAGTAGATCGCAATGGAAAATTACAACCAAGATTAGTTTGAACGAGAAAAAGTTAGCCGTTTTTGAGATATAGCACATTTAAAAAACCGCAAATATAACTTTGTCATTCATACAATTACTATGAAAAACAAACTTATCACAAAATGTGTATTTCTGTTGCCGCTTTAACAAAAAATAATACAAATTAAAGGTGGCTCCTACGATGGTACGGAACCCTTCATGTGCGATTCCGACTCACACTTGGCCAGTTTTTTTTTCAATTTTTTTTTCCATTTCACGATGACATCGTCCGAATTTCTCATCATCATTATTTCAGCCGAAAGACGACGACCCGCCCCGCCCTTTGCACGGGTGCAATGTGCTGAATATAAACCTTCCTCTTGAATTACTCTGTCTATTTCTAAAAACTTCATTGAAATCTATTGGGTAGTTTACAAGATCTAAACGTAGAAACGCGTTCCATATGGTGTCGGACGTAAAGAATAGCACCATCCCATATCTACCCGTGAGTGTCGCAAGAGGCGACTAAGGGACGTACCAGAGAATGGGCAGCAGCATTCTACTTAACTGTGCTTTGTTATGACCTTACTACGCTTGCCAACCCGTCTGCCAAGCGTGGCGATTATGGCAAACCTCCCAAAATGAAAATGAGCGCACAAAAATGGCCCCTAGTACCCGGCAGCCCGTCTACCCTCGACTACGGTAGCGGTCGAGGCAGCGGCGTGGCAAGACGACAACGGAAAACGTCCGGCTACCCCAAAACATACCGACGACTTGACCTGGCAACATACAATACGCGTTCACTCCGGACTTACGAGATGATAACGGAACTCGAAGGGGAATTGAGCAGGTTGCGATGGAGTATTGTGGAATTATTTGAGGTCCGAAGAGAGGGGGAGGACACGATAATCCTGAAATCCGCCTCTACTTCCGAGAGGGTTACCGGCAGTCCCAGGATGGTGTTGGGATTATCGTCCACAAGTCCCTCATGAATAACGTGGTGAAGATCGAGAGTGTGTCGACCAGGGTGGTGTACATTATACTCAGAATATCCTCAAGATTTGTGTTGACGGTCATACAGGTCTACGCGCCGACCTCGGGACACCACGCCGACGATGAAGGGGAGACATGCATGAGGATATTTATAAAACCACACACTGCTCGCAGAACGAATGACGGATGGGGCCGAAAGTTCTGGAGTGGCGACCGCGAAATGGAAGACGTTGCGTTGGAAGGCCTCCCACTAGGTGGACCGATGACCTGGTGAAGGTTACGGGGATCCGTTGGATGCGAGATGCACGGGACCGGTCAATGTGGCGACACTTGGGGGAGACCTATGTCCAGCAGTGGACGTCTTTCGGCTAAAATAATCATCATCATCAGCCTATTATGTTCCCACTGCAGGGGCTCAGGCCTCCTCTCTGGGAGAGGGATGGGCTATAATCCACCACGCGTGCCCAGTGCGGGATGGTAGATGTCACAGGTCTTCGAACTTTTGGTTCTAAGATATGCCGGTTTCCTCGCGATATTTTCCTTCACCGTTTTGAGAGCAGTGGTGTTGAAATAAATTACACAAAGTAATGTGCCTGCCTGGGTTCGAGCCCCACGACTTACTGTTCGTAAGTCGGGGCAGCCACTGGGCCACCACAGCTCTGATGAAATAATGATGATTAGAAATCACACAGAAACACATCGCCGCCATTTTCAAAACTTCGTTGGCCCTGCTCGTGCTTGGGACGATGTCATCGTTTCTACGATATACGAGTACGAATACTTTTTGAGTGTATTGCTCATAAACACACAATGCTTCGCAATGACAGAGTGGATTAAGAGTCATTTTCTATTTCTTTTAAATGTCCTGTTTCTACGCTTAGATCTTTAAGACATGGTAACGGATTTTAATGCAGTTTTCAGCAATAGACAAAAGTGATTCAAGGGGAAGTTTTATATTCCGCACATTGCACCTTTGCAAAGCCGGGGCGGGTCACTACTAAAAAATACAATAAAAAAATCATTTCTTTATAGGTGAATAATTTTTATCTCCAATTATTCACACAGTAAACGTGAATAATTGGAGATAAAAACAAATTGGATTTTAAAAAAAAACTGGCCAAGTGTGAGTCGGAATCGCACATGAAGGGTTCCGTACCATCGTAGGAGCCACCTTTAATTTGTATTATTTTTTGTTAAAGCGGCAACAGAAATACACATTTTGTGATAAGTTTGTTTTTCATAGTAATTGTATGAATGACAAAGTTATATTTGCGGTTTTTTAAATGTGCTATATCTCAAAAACGGCTAACTTTTTCTCGTTCAAACTAATCTTGGTTGTAATTTTCCATTGCGATCTACTGCATATATTTTTTTAGAGTTTTCACTCTCTTAGTTTAAAAGTTAGAGGGGGTGGGGACACATTTTAGCACTTTGAAACTGTCTATCTTTCAAACGATTGACTTTGAGAAAAAATGATCTTAGAAACATCACAGTCATTTTAAAAGACCTATCAATAGACACCTCACTCAAGTATGTCCGATGAAAAAAAAAATAAAAAAAATATTTTCTCTCTTTATCGGTGAATAACTTTTTTCCCCTATTATTCACACATTTACTGTTTTAGAATAAAATGATCTATTTTTTACGCTCTTTCATTTGATATATAGGAGAAAGTGTTACAAGGGACATTTCGCCCCTTCTTCTTTGTATGAAATAATGCTGCCTACCTACCGTACCAACTTCAAATGCTTTGAACACTAAGTTCCGGCAAGATTAGACCTGGCAGACCTTTTGATCCTCTATCGAGGGCATCTTGGCTATTATTTGGCGTAGGTTCCATCAGGGTACTCGATGAGGTAGGTTCATGGTGCTGGAGGGGCCATATTTTAGAGGTCTGCCAAGTACTTCCGGCAGAGTGCGCAATGGCAGACCTACTTTTTTTTACGTAATTAATCAATGGTTAACTGTTGCCAGCACTTTAATTCGGGTACCTTGTGACGTAATTTTCACCAAAAAAATACGACAAAAAATATGATTTTTTTCCATGACCCGGCAGGATCGGCACTGGCAGACCTGATTTTTTTTACGTGTTTAAGTGTCGGTTAACGATCTAATGATAGCCTATTGGGGTACCTGATGAGGTAGGTATTTTTGCAGCCGGCTCTCCCACTATCTCTAAAACGTTTTCTTAGATATATGAGCCGTGATGTTTGGCGCCTCAGAGCGTGTATCAATTTAATAAAAAGGTTTTATTCTGGGATATTTTGAAATACTGCCTGTGCTGTTTATAATCCTGAAAATAAAACGGTTCGAAGAGAACCCACATTCCCGTGTTTGGTTTTGCGAGTTTGCAATTTTCGAAATTGCTGCTTTTAACACTGGGTATTTTTCTTTTAAATTGCTCTGCTGATTCATCGCTAGAATCGTTTGTTTTGCCAAATCTGTGTATTTACTAGGGTATGTGTAGTGATGACTCATTTACCCTTAAATAACCCTTCGTTCGTAGTACGAAGCACGACAGACAGGGGGTAGGGGAGGGACTATGGAACTACTTTACTACGGAGTCTGGTTTTGTGCCCAATTGATGGCAATAGGCTCGCCATCTATTACAAGGGACTGAAACATAACCGGCGAAATGTGGATTTACTACTATAGGTGTACATTTCAGAGATTACAAACATTATATTATCTTACCAATAAATAAATGTTTATTACCCGACTGCGGCGAAGCCCAAAAGGAGGGTTATGTGTTCGACGTGTATGTATGTATGTCCGTTTCTTTGTTCCCTCATAACTCCTAAACGGATGAAGGGATTTGAATAAAATATACGTCATTAGATTCGTCTTGATGGCGCGGGTGCTATAGGCTACATTAAAATTAAAAACCAAAGAAAAATTGCGGATTTTGGGGGCCAAATCGCGGAGTTCAAAAAAAAAAACCCAATACCATCGAGTAGGGTATCAAAATAAAAAGTTTTAAAAGGAGATTACAAAAATATACAAAACTAATATGTTTAAAGAAATTCAAAGTAACAAATCCTATAAACAAGCACAAAAGTTAAATCATCTGCAAGAATTTTTACGCCACTAACGAAAGAACAAACACAAAATAACTAAAAAGTTGGAAACAAAAAAAGTAGGTAAAAAACTAAAAAACCCGACTGAAAAAACTTAAAAGCAAAAAACAAGCACATTTTAAATTAAACAAAACTTGGAAGAAGACAGGGTTCTATATTAGTAATTTTTTTTTTTCATTGCTTTTTATTATTAAAATGAACCCCGAATGCTTCCAAGTTTTGTTTAATTTAAAATGTGCTTGTTTTTTGCTTTTAAGTTTTTTCAGTCGGGTTTTTTAGTTTTTTAACTACTTTTTTTTTAATTACAGTACAGCACAATTTGATAGTCTTCAATTATAAACGGATTAATGCGGCGCTCGCGAGAAGCTGTGTGAGCCATCTCGAGACTAAATACAATTATGATCTTAATCAGTTTCGCCTCTGTCGTCTTCACTTAAGATAGAAAACAACACAATTCCGTGGGATTCAAAAGAGATTAAAACCTGAGAAGTTCGGAACATAAACAAAGTTTTGACAATCTGGATTTATTTGAAACTGTCCCTCGACAGTGACAGTTTAAAAACTAATCCCAGATTTTCCTTTCATTCCCGGTTGCAGTAGTGGTTTCAAACAAATGACTGATTCCCGCGACTCATCACAATACAAAGCCATTCAGTGTACCGTCGTTTAATCATAGACAATGAGCGTGCTAAAAGCAACCGTTCGAAGTAATGGTCCCTATTGTCGTATACAATAAGGCTGTATGTTTGTGCAACAATATCACAGTATAAATATGTACAGTAGTGTGACTCGGCCGTGTCCTTGAAATAAATGCCTACAGCCGCGCGGTACGTAAACATGCGTAAGGGCTGCCCGCCTCCAGTATTTTAATTACATGTGCTTATTTTGTGTTTCCATTTAGTTTTGTGATCGTAAATATACTTTTTAAAACAAATAAAATACTTTGTGAATTGAATAGAAAATGTTCAATAAACATGCGTGTTGTTTTTTGATTGATAGATTTAATTAAAAAACCATGTTTTTTTGGGGACATATAAAGAAATACTTATCCATTAAAAAGACACACATTATAAGCCTACCTACTAGTAAGTTAAATTATTTTATAGTCTTATCTTTCAAAGTTTCCAGGTAATTAAAAAAAAGTTATCTCTGGATACGTTATTAACGAATTCATAAAACCAAAAACAACACAAAAAATGTAAATTAAATGTACTTGTCTTATTTTTAGAAAAAACATCGCGCATTTATTGTTAAAAAACAACATACCGTCCGCTCGTCACTGCGGCACAGTCGCGACTGTCTGCATCCCAGGCGCATCCCTTAATCGAGGCGCGTAGGCATAACTCGCGCTTCGTCCGTTTGTATGAAGTCGAACTACTGTATGATAATATTACCGTGACAATATTGTCATGATAATATGTTTTTCCAACGTTTACTACGCTTCTGTGACAAAAACATGTTTTTCTTTTGTTATTTTAAATGTGTTTGTTTCCTTTTTTTTTGTTTAAAAGTCTTGTTTTGGCTATTTCGACTTTGGCCCCTTAAAACGATAAGCTATACGACTATCTTATGCCCGCAGCTTCGCCCACGTGGTGTTCGGCATTGTTCCACGGGATCGTACTACCGGGATAAAAAGTATCCTATGTGTTAATCCAGGTTATAAACTATCTGTGTGGCTATTTTGCCCGTAATCCTCACTGAGCGCTGATGGATAAATGTCTCCTTCTCTTTCTTACTAAAAAGTGATCTGTAGGCCAGAAAACAATATTGGTTGATTAAGCAAAGATGAGATTAATGAAGAGAAGCTTGCAGAAATCTCTACCGAACAACTGGTGAGCTTCTGCAAGGCAACAGGAAGATTCGCGATGCCGACCACCAGTAACCCATGAAGGGGATCCACCAAAATGGGGAACTGGGCGAAATAATCCACAACGAAAGGACTGATCGTCCGCCTGGTGTCTGCCGGCGTCCCCGAAGATAAATAGAAGCATAAATAGGACCAGCGACCATGGCATTGCATGGATGTCCCACTTTAGAAACTTCGTAAGAAAAGGGCAGAGTGCATCAATTCAGTATATCATCAGCATCATTCTCCTGCCCTTATCCCAATTTTTTTGGGGTCGGAGCAACATGGTCTTCTTCTTCCACTACTTCTCTATTTCTCGTCATGTCAACAGTAATACGATACCCTTTGGTAAGACTGGATGTCAGAATTTCAGGTCACTGACTATCTGTAACGACCACCAAAGATCTATATATGGCAGCCGGGACCAACAGCTTAACGTGCTTTCCGAGGCACGGAGGAAACCCGGTATGTCGGGCGGTCACCCATCCACAGACCGACCTAGGCAAGGACAGCTTTACCTAAAGATCGACCCGAGTGGCAATTCTTATTAAGCCACGAGCTCCTCAAATCTATATATATAAAAATGAAACCCGTTTTCCGTTGTCACGACATAGCATGAAAACGGCTGGACGGATTTAGCTGAAAATTGGTACTGAGGTAGCTAAGAACCAGGAGAAGGTTTCTTTGATACTTTTTTTTTTAGGTAGGGTAGTAGGTAGGTAGGTAGGGTAGTAGGAAGGTAGGGTAGTAGATAGGTAGGTAGGAAAAACGCATTGCAACGCATGCGCGGGTTCAGCTAGTATATTATAATAGTAATCAGTAACAAACTAAAATCACCAATTAATAGCCGGAATGTCACCGCTCGTATTACAATGGCAGTCCTTATACTTCGCAACAGATAACAAACGTATCGAACGACTTTTGGAACACTGAAATCTTTTGGAACTTTTCCGAGCAGGTTTGTAGACCTAATTTTTAATCTATTGCATAGATTCTATCGCGGGCCTTGTTGAGTTGAGCGTGGAGAGCGAATCCAGAGATTTCCTAACAAAAATATTCAGTTCAAGATTCAACCAGGTTGCTATGGTTACGGAAAATAACAAGCTTGTCAACTGAGGTTGTCAAATTAAATAATTGTTTGTCTCTCTGCTTTCTCCTTCTAAAATATTCTTACTCGTATAATTTGTGTACAAAGTGTTTTAAATATGAATAAACAAAGTGCATTTAGTCACGAAAAAATAGTGAAAGAAAATTAGTGAGGAGTGAGTACTCTATAAACATTCATTTTATTATTAGTACGCATCTATCATAAGTTTTATTGGTTTTTGCATTACTATTCTGCGAATCGGTCTAAAACGATTCGTTTTCTTATAAAATATCTAAAATAAAATAAATAATTTTCATATTTTTCAATGGTATGACACTTACGTCAGGCTGTCAATACTTTTTCTTTTAAATTTTCTGTCATAGAGTTTCTTACTAGCTTACTTAGTCTATGAAGGTTAGTTTTGATTTATATAATGTACATCGCGCGAAATTCGAAGATCAAACTCTTAATATCGTTATTTTTGTTCAAATTTTTTGAATGAATAATTATTTTGGTGTGTAATTACACTATTAATACCTAATTATTTATATCTATTATTGCATAAGTTGATAAAAAATGCTATGCAATAGATTTACCGCGGCAGTCTCCGAGTGCCACACGTTTTTCTTTATCTAGAAAGTGGGATGGTTGAAATTACCAATGGCGGCTTCCACGTTCCACGTACAATGGTCTTCTCTATAGATTTTGCGAAAACTAGTCCCTATAAAACAGAACATGTTAGTAAGTCATAGACGACGAACATTAAACCAGCTTAACTCATAACTACAATGTCTAAATCAATCGTCCATATAGTTGTGGTCGCCTACATGCGGCAATAACCACTCCAACCGAAGCGTACTGGCTATCAAACTGAACACATTAAAGCTAACCGCATACATCCGAAATGAACTCTCAAATTGCGATAGAGCAATTCTGTATGGACATCATCGTTATGCAAGGCTTATTGCTAATGTGTCTGGATACTAGTGTGATGTTTGTCACTTCTATTGCACAAGGGATAATATGCTGTTTGTTGGCTGAGAGTACCAAGCGTACAAGGAGTGGACACCACGACTGGGTACTCCGTCCATCCAACTCGTTTAATAAATGAAGTACCAGGGCGACCGAGAACTCTGCTCTAGTAAAAATAGAAAAAAAAACATTTTCCCCGATATGAGACCTAGCTAGATACATTTTTCGTCCCCGCAAACGCCTATACTACCACTTTCATCAACATCGTAATCGTAAAAATACTTTAAATGGTGAACCCAATGATATTATATAGGTAAAACCTCATTGGGTGAACCTATTTAAAGTTTTTTTCCCGTTCACAAGTCAGACTTTTTTTTGCTTCATAAAAAGGGAGCAACTTTCTGAATGTGTAAACAGCTGTACCCCAATCCACCATGACTTGAGCAAGACAATATTGCAATCGATATAGGGAAGTGTGTATGTGTAACAACATTCGGAAAATTTGAGATCCGGAACGGAATACAGGAAAAAAACGTACCTAATGGTAACTTCCCGCCTCATTCAAGTCAATCATGTATTGTATTCCCGGAAATTGAATCGGGAATTCCGGACCGGAGTTTGTGATGCCATTCAGGATATACGCAGCTTTTTATACCGTTGAGTTTAGTAGCAATCGGAAGTTTGACGCTTGACGCTTTTAAATATCTGACAATGCAATAATGCGATTTTTAACTTGGTCCAAACCCAAAGGTCTTTTGACAAATTGTATTTCTATTTGGATATGAATATTTATCTACCCAAATATCATAAACCCTCTTTAATGCGTTTAAAAACCATAGGCAATGACCAGCATTACCAACCAGCAGAAATTAACAGAACTGTAATGAGCTCATAACCTACTGAAAACAGTAGGTTATGAGTTTTAAATTTGGAACAGGTGTCAAATTCAAGTGAGTGTGCTATTCTATAGTGCGCGCGGAACTAGTTGGCCGCGCCTTAGGTGGCGACAGGGGTGAGGGGGCGGGTTGCCTACAGCTCGCAATGCACAGGAGACTTTAATAAATTAGACAGTGATGACCAATCTCGAGATATCGTGAACAATAATTTGTTCAATTTATTGAAAAGAATAGAAATAAAAAACAAAAACATGCCTAAGGCGCGGCCAACTAGTTACGCGCGCACGTATCTACATTAAAACAGATACCTATCGATACGAAACCCCAATTCAGTATGATTTTAATTATAAATCGCACGACATTTTGATCTCGAGTGACACAAGAATAGTGACTTTGTTCGTTTGCCTATGATTAAAAAAAAATAACAGATATCCGAAACGCCGCCATTTCGAGCTGTCATTTGTTCGTTAGCTTTTTATTCCCTTTCATTGAGTAGACAAATTTTCTGTTAATTGTTTATTTCTATCGAAAATGAGTGATAGTGACTCAGAAATTAACATGAACACTCCGCCAGATATCGTAAATGCAGCGACGAATGCAACTAATAACCTGTTTATTTTTTATTGCATTACACTGGTAACAATGCTGGTCATTTCCCTATGGTTCCTGAACCCATCATAGAGCCCTTATGATATTCGGGTAGATAAATTAGTGTATGCAACTATACATAATTAGGCATTACAACACTCGTGTGATGCTATTAAGAAACTCGCCTTCGGCTCGTTTCTTAAACCCACACTTGTGTTGTAATGCCCTTCATTATGCACAGTCGCATAAACTACTAGTGTATACGTGTTCTCGTAGGTAGAGTAGGTATAATCGGTAACAAATCTAAACGAATATTATAAAGAGGAAAGACAAGATTTTTTGTTTGTTACGATTTAGCTTAATTTATGTTGGATAGGCGATTTATCGAGAAAGGTTATAGCTATATTTATGTGACGCAGACGAAGTTGCGTGGGTCAGCTAGTCACTAAATAAACCTCGTTGGTCTAGCGGTCGCAAGCGCGACTGCTGAGCAGAGGTCCTGTGTTCGATTCCCGGAAGTATCCCAGAAGCAGCCACAAAGCCTGGATTTCCATGGAGAGTTCCATGGAACTCAAACATATCTAGCGAAATACGGGTGTGTGCCTGTGCTATTAGGTACGCCAATGCCCCTTCAGGGATTACCCTTCAGGGATTACTGGCGTGATGTACTTACTTGAACCAGTAGTAAAGACTAGACAGAAATATATTTTCTCCATCGCATAGGCAAAGTTTTTGTCTAGCACCAGTTGTTATCGAACTACTAAGGCCATTGCATACAGAAAGGCTGCCAGCTGCTTCATTTCGATTTCTTTGGAAAGTGAACCCGCCTGTATTTGTTATGAAAAACTGTTTATCTTTGGGTTTATTGTAATCTGTAGTATATATTATACTCTATACTCGGTTTTTCTTGATAAATCTTCATCTGCTTAGCCTTTTCCCAACTATGTATATTGGAGTCGGTTTTTCATCTCGCGTCGTTTTATGGATCATGTTGACAATATTTTATTTCTGTTACTGTGAAAGATAAGATATTTTGAAAAATTTAGACGAGCCATCGTGTCACTAAATTAAGTCGGATGAATATTTTCAGGTGATGTATCAGACAAAGCTACATAAATTATATATTATTTTGCCAATACACTGATGAAATCTTCCGTTCTCTAAATAACCGTCCCCAAGTTCCACCTATGGATTCTTGCAGAGACCACCATACTTGCAATTGCAACAATACTAAATGGTTTCCACATCTTCATTAACCCTCCCCAACCTACACGGCAACCACAAACAAACCAACTAACAGTCGACACTCGTAAACACTTTATTACCTGCGTCAACGATAAACTAAACTCTGCAGCCCAAGTTATAAGCAGCGGCGGACAACAAGGCAACCTTGCAACACTCCTAGCATAACTGAATAAGAAGTAAGTAGACAAACTTAACACAACTTGGAGAAGTTACGAACGCTACATGATATTAAATGAAAAACGAGCAATAAATACTTGGAAAGAGAAAAAGTTGAAAAGTACCGTTTATTTTTTTACTGCTAGCTCTGTGACCTTCGTTTGCGTGAAATTACTAAAAATTTTACTTCCCTGTTTGAGTCGGATTTGTGTTTTAATTTTTTTGCACCGAATTAATATGTAGAAAAAGTTTTCTAAAGTAAACGTAGTCTAAGGTACTTCTAATAGCACCGGCTATCTTCCAGTCAAATCCCGTCGAAATCAGTCCAAGCGCTTCCAAAAATAGCTGAATCAAACAGACAGACAGAAAGACATAGATTTTGTTGTAAGTATTTTGAAATTATATACATAATTTTATTAGCATAGCAGAGCTTTTGCACGCGGCTTCGCCCGTGTTATGGTTAAAAATTCCAATTCCAATTGCCTCGATAATAATCTAACTAACATTACCGAAAGAATTTTCGGAATCGGATCAGAAGTTCCGAAAAATCCAACCTTGCAAAATGTAGGTATAATATCATCGTAGATTTGTAGTTTATGCAAATTATTTTTATCTGAATGAAACTTGTAAAGGCAGACCGTAGATAATTATGAATGTAACATTATACGTTCTGGTTGAAACATGAATGAAGTTTACAATACAAATGTTATGTAAACTTATAATTATTATAATGTTTGTCAATGAACGTGTTTCAAGGATTATGTAATCCTATAGTGGCTTTATCATTCACTAGACACACGTTTTTTCGACTTGAACAATTAGTCTCACATATAAAATAACCAGTTTATTATTAAAAAATCTGTTTAGAAGTGCACTGAATACAAATCTTCCAGATCAAAATATCAAAATTATAGCGAAAACCGTTTCAAAATCCTTTCCGCTGTTTGGAAGAACAACGCACTCATTCATACAAACGCGAAAAGCGACTTTGATTTACATATCTATTTATTTGCTGAAAGTTCGTACCTACGCCCAAAAATGCCTCAATGAGTCACATGGTTGTCTAGTCATCTCACAATTTATTATAGTCTAGCATTCACAGTTCCCCCTACATGCCTGACTCACTCGGCCTATACCCCTAGGACGCCCCGCCATCCCTTTTAACTTACAACAGCCCGTCTAAAAATGAGTCACTAACAAAGGGCAACGCACCCTCAGCTAATGCCATGCACCCCTGCGAATAGTCGTGAAGTCGCCTGAATCATAACCACGAACTGCAAGACGTATGGGAACTGTCTAACTTCACCAAGTGTAGTAACTCTGCCGAGGTGAATTTTAATTGAAAAGTTTTGATATTACTTTTGTGTGAAAGATGGAGTTATTGTAGTTGGAATTGCTGGTTTTGGAGCTGTAACTTAGTTCTTAGCTTTTGGTGTTTAGTTTTGTGAACCAACTAAGATATCAGCACTGAAAGCATAGTTATAGATGGATGCTAGCTTAAACCAGGTAGACGTTTTTAAATCCTAATTTTATCAAGAACCACTGAAGTGCTCCTGCAGGCTAAATAATAACAGCAGCTCGAATCGATCTACAGGTTAGGCCACGCTTGCCTAGGTAGGCCCGTGGGTGGGTGACCAAAGCAAAGCACGTTAATACGCTGGTCTCAGATGACAATTGCAGATCTTTGACAGTCGTCGTTACAGGTAGTCAGTGGGGCTTAGTAGGCGTCTCGGCCGCTGATGCTCGCCCGAACCGGCCGAGAAAGGAATTTCAGGCCGAAAATCGTTTTACCCGGGACTAACTGGGCTGCGGAGGAAGTCAGTCCATTATAAAATAATGGTATTCAAATGCATGCCGTTAGACAAGAGGTAGGTAGTTAGGTACCAAAATAGCCTAAGTACATGCTGTTGTGTATACCTTCTCAAAATCTTGTTAAGTCCAGCAAACTTCAGCGTACTTCCTCCAATAAATTCACGAATAGCTCACCACCATATTTTTACTTGCTCATAAACTTCAGTTCTTGCTGCTAGAAAATATTATTGCTGCATGTGTAATAGGGAGGTGATCGATCGAATTCCAATAAGAACAGTCGCGTCGCGTCGCGTCGGTATAGCGCTGACGCAGCAGCATACCGTTCGTTACCTCTAGCCGTGCGCGGTCGCCGCGATGACCCAGTTACCGAATTTATTGCACAACTATTTGTATAAACAAAGTGTTAAGGTGAAGTTGTTATTATTCTAATAATCATGGCTTCGTCATGCACAATTAAAATCAAAACTGAAACGGAACAATTGTTGTATAAACATTATACCGAAGAAAAGTTGGAACGCGAAAAGTTACAATGTTTGGTAAATTACCTCAAAAGTCAATTAGAACTACTTCAGCAGCAGCTTAAAAACATCCAGGAGCAAAAAACTGCAGACCTAGACAAGAAAAATGTCACTACCGAGAAGCCAATGCCAATCGAGTACGAGACAGACGAAGAGGAACTAGCAAAGGAAACAGAGTGGGTACGACAGAAGAGCAGAAAAAAAAGGAAATTGAACTCATCACCACTGTCCTCACCACCTCAACAAGGAGCCGATTCCAGCCAAAAACCTAAAGAAAATGTTAAAACAAAGAAACAGCCCACACCACCACCGATAGTTGTGGAAAATGTTAAAAACTACCAAGAATTCTATGATCTTCTTTCAGCTAATCTAACGAAAGAATGAACGAGTTCATTACAAAAATGATGAATGGAGAAAAAGTTAAAATTAACTCCCATAATGATGACTCATACAGATCCATCACCAAGTTATTGTTACAGAATAACTGCTTGTGGTACTCGTATGAGAATAAACAAGACAGACCGATTAGGGTGATGGCAAAAAACCTTCATTCTTCCTGCCTGCCAAATAGAATAGTTGAAGACCTGACAACTCAAGGATATAAAATAGAAGATGCGGTCAACAAACTGAGTTGGAAGAGCAAAGAACCCCTCAGTATGTTTATGCTCTCATTCCAAAAAGATGAAGACATTAAGAAAATCTACGGAATCAAATCCATACTGGGCTGTAAAGTGGATATACAGCCGTTAAAAACATCGAAGTTAATTCCACAATGCAAAAGGTGTCAAGCATATGGCCACACTCAAAAATACTGTTCCAAAGAACCCCGGTGTGTGAAGTGTACAGGCAAGCATCTAACCAGAGACTGCAATAAACCAGCAGAAGCAAAGCCAAAATGTGTTCACTGTGGTGAGCCCCACCCGGCTAACTATAGGGGATGCATAGTAGCTAAAGAGCTACAAAATATTAAAGATAAAAATATCAGAAAGAATGTGCCGATACCAAACTCTCAAGGTCCAAGTACAAACAAAGACAAAATACCTAGTGTCACCAAACTTGCTACTAAAAGTGTTTCGTATGCACAAATGACAAAAGGAGTCCAATCGTTGCCACAGTCACATATGAAACCAATGAGCCCTAACATGGATGAAAAGATTATCACAATCATAAATCTTTTAACTACGTTCGATGAAAGGCTGAAAAAACTTGAAAGTAGCACTAAAGCAGCTACCAAACAAAAAAGCAATATCCATGGCTAATTTATTAAAAATTATGGCATGGAATGCGAATGGACTGCTGAAACATCAGAATGAACTTACGGCAGTCCTAAATATGGAAAGTATTGATGTGTGCCTTATATCAGAGTCACATTTCACTAAAGAATCTCATATTCAGATCAAAGGATATAACGTATACCATGCATTGCATCCCAATAACACACCAAGAGGTGGTAGTGCTGTCATTATAAAAGAGAATATTTTTCACTATGAAGAACTCAAACATGAAAAAGAAGAAATACAAGCAGTGGCCGTCTGTGTCAAAACAAAATACTGTCTTGTCACTATTTCAGCCATATACTGTCCACCTAGGTATTCACTAAAAGCAGATCAGTACATTAATTTTCTAAACCTTCTTGGAAACAGATTCATATTAGGAGGCGACTTTAATGCCAAAAATACATTTTGGGGATCTAGACTGACAACAACCAAAGGAAGAGAGCTACTGTGCGCAATTGAAGAAACACAATGCAAAACATTGTCAACAGGTAAGCCCACTTATTGGCCCACTGACACAAAAAAGATTCCCGATCTCATAGACTTTTTTATATATAAAAATGTATCACCTAACCTTCTCCGCATTCAAGAAGGTTATGATATGAGCTCAGACCACTCACCTTTATTACTTACTCTAAGTGAGACTTTCTTGCTGAAAGAAACCTACCCGACATTGGTAAATAAGTACACTGATTGGGCAAGCTTTAAAATAGACTTGGACTCTGTAATAGATTTAAAAGTTTCACTAAAGAAACCAGAAGATCTGGATCGGGATATCAGTCATTTTATTACACAAATACAACAATGCGCCTGGAAAAACACGCCTACATTTAAGATCAAAAACAGACTTACATACTATCCAGCAGAAATCACAAAACTCATAAATGAAAAGAGGCGACAGAGACGAATATGGCAACAAACAAGATTTCCACAAGATAAAAGGATTCTGAACAACCTTACAAAACAGCTAAGTAGTGCAATTCAGAAATTCAAAAATGAATCAATGAGCAGTTATCTAAAACAACTAACTAGCTCTCGCACGACAGATTACTCTCTGTGGAAAACTACAAAAAAATTAAAAAAGCCAATTATGCATATTCCCCCTATCAAGGATACTAACGGGCGGTGGGCAATAAGCAACGAGAAAAAAGCTATTAGGTTTGCACAACATCTGGAACTAATTTTTACGCCAAATAAAGAACACCAAGACAGCGCTTTGCTAGATGAAACATCAAATAATGATGAGCAAGAAATAAAATTGGTAACACCTAGAGAAGTATACAACGAAATCAAGCGTCTTCGACTAAAGAAATCACCTGGCTACGATCTTATTACCGGAGAAGTTCTTAAGAACCTCCCACGTAAAGCCATCGTAAAACTTACGACTCTTATCAATGCAACGTTCAGGCTTAAGTCTGTACCTGACCTGTGGAAAGTTGCCGAAGTTATAACGATACCAAAGCCTGGTAAACCACCTCACGAAACGACATCATATAGGCCGATCTCGCTGCTACCGATCATGTCAAAATTATTTGAAAAGCTTCTCTTGAAGCGGCTAAAACCCATCATAGAAGAAAGAAACTTGATCCCTGACTACCAATTTGGATTTAGGGAAAAACATTCGACAATAGACCAAGTACACAGGATTACCAACATTATAGAAAAGGCTTTAGAGGAAAACAAGGTTTTCTCAACGGTCTTCCTCGATGTAGCGCAAGCATTTGATAAGGTATGGCACAAAGGCCTCATTAACAAACTAAGAAATATGCTCCCTAAACAGTTTGCTGACATCTTAGAGTCTTACCTATCACAGCGTATGTTTAGAGTAAGACAAGATGATGCACATTCGGAACTAAAACCGATAAAAGCTGGAGTACCGCAAGGAAGTGTCCTAGGTCCCGTCTTGTACTTATTGTACACTTGCGATATTCCTGAATTAGAGAACAATACCATTGCCACATTTGCAGACGACACAGCTATAATGGCCACAGGCGTCACTCAAGAAGAAGCAGTGAAAAAAGTTCAAACAGCCGTCAATATCATCTTTGACTGGACAAAAAAATGGCGTGTGAAACTTAATGAAACAAAATCTGTTCACATAGACTTCACAAACAAAATGCAAAATTATCATCCGATAAACATAAACGGTCATGTCATACCATACGAAAATACAGCCAAATACTTAGGCATGACATTAGACGCAAAGCTTCGCTGGAAAGCTCATGTTAAAAAGAAACGCGACGAACTAGAGCTTCGCTACAAGTCGATGTACTGGCTGATAGGAAAACATTCTTCGCTGTCAGTACACAACAAAATACTGTTGTACAAACAAGTCCTCATGCCTGTATGGACTTATGGTATTCAGCTTTGGGGCTGTACCAAACAAAGTAACATCAAAATTATACAGCGTTTTCAAAACAAAGTACTCAGAGGTATCGTTAATGCGCCCTGGTACATTCGAAATGACGACCTTCATCGGGACCTCAAAGTAAACCTCGTCATAGACATAATTAAAAAGAACGCCGAAGCTCATGAACGAAGGCTTCACCATCATGTGAACATCGAGGCTATCCAGCTCCTCGACAACACGGACATAGTGAGAAGGCTAGAAAGGACAAAACCTTTCGAGCTAATTTAGTGAAGTGTTAGTTGAATGTAGTGAAGTGAGTGCTACCTATAAAGAACACAAGAAAAAAGTGTCTTCCCCTTAATAGAGACAATAAGAAAAGTGTTAATGGACACATTCTTAGTTATAGTCTCCCTAGCAAATTAAGTCAAAATAGAATTACTCATTAGCTTTAGTATTAAGCTAGATTGTATTTTTTATGATGTAACCGTATTAGGACACATTATACAAAAAAAAAAAATATGTGTAAATTATTAATTATAGCTCCTCCGCCATTTCACATAATTCATTCGAAACTGCGGCTAGA
Source organism: Diarsia mendica (assembly GCA_949316265.1). NCBI lineage: Eukaryota > Metazoa > Arthropoda > Insecta > Lepidoptera > Noctuidae > Diarsia > Diarsia mendica. The sequence goes on from OX438899.1 coordinate 22,590,872, forward strand.
CGCAACGTTAGTACTCGTGTAGCAAGAAATATAAAAAAGGTGGAAGCCACCTGCATTAAGTTAACTGCTACTAAGTTAGGCCTGATTTGTGGTGGTTCAAACTTCGCTTGAAATACTGTTAGAATAAAGTTCTAATCAGCTTGCACTACAAAACGGTTGTTACGTCTTTCGCTGCGGCCGAATAGTGCGAAATTAGTGGTATTTTGCGATTTACAAAAAAACTATTGATTGGACTAAAAAAGTAAAACACTATGACTTTAGTATGTTGCTTTTATTTGGCAAAAAAATCAGAACGATGACATGTATTTTAGTATGGTTTTTACACGTTAAAAGAAATTTTTAGAGGTATCTTCGCGATTTTTTTCTATTGAGCAAAGTTAGTTGTATTATGTTTTCACAACACTATGGCACTAGCACATATCCTGAAGAATATCATATATTTTTCTGATGTGGATTACTGTAGTGAATCATATACTTTTACGCATTATAAAACTCGCGTTTGAGGTACCATAAGCTCTTAATGTTGGTTGATAATATCGGATGCGTTATTGCGATATCTGTTTTTAGTACATTATTTATTAGGACGAATAATCATCTTCCTGTACTTATCCCATTCTACTTATTTGAGGTCGGCACAACATGTTTTCTTCTTCCATTCTTCCCTGTTAGACGTCATGGTGGCATTTACTCCATTTTCTTTCATATTATTCTTCACATAGGTAATATAATACATTCATCTTTTCTTTGGCATTCCTCTACCTCTCCTCTTTCTCACTATTGCGATAATAACGACGCAATAGAAGTATGACAAATTATCACAAAAACGCATCCGTTATTATCGTCGATAATAACGCGCTTATATGGGAGAGTTTTTAATTGTTGCCTTGTTTGATACTATCGCAATCGAGTCCGCTCACTAGTTATTGGCTTGAATAAGTGACTAATTGAGCAACGAAGTTAAGATTTTCTGGATAAGTAATAGCAATAAGATATACCTACACCATTGGAAAGAGCTTTTGAAGTTTTGATACCTACACCACACAATATCTACTTTTGGGAAATGGTCCACTATAATATCTCCCGTGTCGATAGTTTATCGTCGCTGAGATTGTCCACCGAAAAGGGTCTGGAGGACTATATTACAAGAAATATAAAATAACCCTCCTTTTGGGCTTCGCCGCAGTCGGGTAAAAAACTGTAGGCACCTACCTACATTGAATAAGTTCCTACTAAGTACGACCGACCGCTGTTTCCTAGCAGCGGCAGCGTAGCAAAAAGCGGAGATACTTGTTCGAAAAAAAAGGAAAGGTGTCCAGTTAGGCCGCGTAGCAGTACGCCTACGACTGCCTACGAGTTTCGTAGCGTTTTTAGTTACTGTGCTACGAGGGTTCGAGGTGTGTGATTTGGGTGAAGATTAGAGGTCAGTAGACAGTAACGGAGATGGTATCATTTTACAAGGACTAATAGATTTCTTTTACAACGATATTGGTGGTAATACGTATTTGCTTGGTCCTCAAATGACTTGACTAAGATTATGTTTGAACTTAGAGGCACCTTACTTAACAGAGTCGGATACGAAACATAAACCCCATCTCGTTTGAAATCACAATTTTATTTTACGTGTCAACGGGTTTCATAAAATTAATTTAAAGAAATAAAGCTTACGATATAAATATAGATTAATTTATCATCATTATGGCCGTCCACTCTAAATTTCTGCCACATAATACTAAAACATTTCCAATATTAAAGTTTATTTTCACCCGTAGGTTTTTTTCCGAAATGTTTTCCTCAAAACTCCCTTGCAACATAACCACAGTCTTAACTAGCTATAAACCACTCCTACCTGAAGCCTGGTGTTACCGTCACGTCGGTTTAACGTTTGCTCTCCGCGCCCCGAACAAAAATATGGCACCTGCATAAGTGCATACCATAACCCAGCGCTAGACAACGATGATTTAGTGCTTATTATGTTACACGTTTTCTACTGAAAAGTGAGTGAGCTTTTCGTATATAGTGTAAGGAGGTGATATTGTTATTGGATCACTGAATTGTTGAATCAGTGTCAGGAGGTAGTACTTTTTTATTGCAAAATGGTGCTGCTTTTAACCTCGATCACGCCTGATGGAAAGCGTGGGATGAGGTTTATGATGGAGCGGTCGTTCCCAGAAATCTTATCTAATGTGGTCATCTAATTATGCTTAGCAGAGGCCCTTTTAGCATAACTACTTTTGTTCTTATTGGTGTTCTTACTTCGGTTTTATCACTGTCGTTTTCAGCTGTGTAAGGTATAGATAATTTGATCATGATTTTATCATTTCTACTATATGGCCTCAACATTTATAGTATCCAAGTTTTCTGTTCTCCCAAACAACCTTTCTCAAAACTCCCGAGCAGTATAACCGCATCCGTAAACTAGCAACTCCTCTCCCAAAAGCGTGGTGTTAGTATCACGTTAACTTTTGTTCGCCGCTCCGAGCAAAAATGTGGCACTTGCATACCACAGCGCTCCGCGGCTAGACAGTGATGATTTAAAGCCTATTTTAACACGTTTTCTACTGAAAACAGTTTTCCAATATGTTGTAAAACTGCTATAATAATATTTTCTTCCAACTATGCTTTAATTTCATCACAATCACACTGAAAACTCAGTACAAAGCGAGTATTTAATGCTCTAGAGCAATAAAAATGTATGAAAAATCATTATTGCACAGTTTATTTTTTTTAATCGCACCGGTGCCAATCTCAATGGATTAGCTCTATTCAGCCAGCCGATATCAATACTTTTTTTTTTACGTACGTATTATTCGTTTCTATCCTACTTGTTCCAAATTTAAAAAATGATTGCTGCTAACTAATAAAAAATGAAAGAAATTTAAAAAAGTGATTTGGCGGGAACTTTGTTAATTTTGCTTGACAATATTTTTGGAAACGATAAAGTGTGATACTATCTGATTTTGAGTGCTTCGGCTTCGAATTAAAATGGAATCATTTAGCGACACATTAACTCCGGAAAACATTCTAAATGAAGCCGACAGTGTTAGAGAAAATGGGTTGTTGTACATTCGTCACAAAGTAAATTCGCCACGATAAAAAGTATGTGTAAACTCGTCACAACTCTATTTTCATGAAAGAAAATCCGCCATATTGTTTATTTCCGTACAGGCAGCAGAAAAATCAAACAATAAAGAATAAAACGTTATTTCTTTATTTTGCATAATCACAAATTATCAGCTGTATTGGAAAGCTGAGACCATGCAAATAAAGAGTACCTACGTGTGTATTTTTTGCTACTGAAACTTTTTCCGCTTTATTTTGAATCCAGATTCAAGATTCTTTATTTGCACGAAATATGGTACTCTTACAAATAGAAACACACAATGATTTTTTAAAAAGATTTTAATGGCCACTGGCCAAACAAATTACAAATCAAATAAAAATGGCAAACAAAGGAAAATTTAAAGTAACGACAATCGCTAGGAGTTCGGGCAGAGCTTCTGCACTCTGTGACGACCGATGAGCAAATGGACGAGTGCCGCCAGGCACCTCCCTTTTATAGCCCATCGCGGTGTTGCTACTCTTGATTAGAATTTTCTTCTAATACGGCTTCTCCTGACGGGGCTGCGTGCTCGAAGCCCTCAGCAGGAACTCGGCGGTGGTCAGCAACACCCTCTGCGTCCAACGGCTGCTCGGTGTCATCATCATCGGTCTCTGTGAAGATACACACACTATAAGAAACACATAGTTACATCGTGTATCAACAGTTGCTTGTGAATATATTCACATAATGCACAAACGCGTCAGATTATGTACTAATTAAGCAAACAAGCCAACATGAGCAGTAATAAACGCAGCACATAGCGTTTCAAATCACATTAGGTTTTACACAGGTCTGTTCCCACGCAACCGAATACCCCGCACTACTCGTGCGCAACAGGATTTAAATCAGTCTCTAGTAGGTCACCCCAGATACCTAATAAGGGCTGGATTTACACAGGTCTGTTCCCACGCAACCGAATACCCCGCACTACTCTCGTGCACAACAGGATTTACATCAGTCTCTAGTAGGTCACCCCAGATACCACATAAGGGCTGGATTTACACAGGTCTGTTGTCGGTTGCGCCACCGACTCACCCCAGAAACCACCAGTGTCAGGGTCAACCCAATACCATGGCGCACAGGATTTACACGGGTCTCTTCCACTGAACACAACACATATGACATAATGTAGTCAAAATCAGTAAATAAGCGCTTGTTTAGTACATAATCTAGCTCAGGAATAAGGGAAAAGACTAGTAGGTACATAAGCTAGCAAAGTAAACAACAGTAATCGTACAACAAGTACACCAAGTACCTTCGAAAAAATGCAGCACATGTTTCGGGTGTCCATTCACCCTTCCATAGCACCATGTACGCAGCAGCTGCCTGACTAGTCTTTCCATAAGCTCCAGCTAACAATAAATTGAACCTCATATCTATCGTTAGGAAGTAGCTTAGTAACTTTATATGGCTTCTCATACCGCTATCCAGTTTTCCGGTACTTTGAGAGCTCCTAATCACATAGACCAAATCATTTACTTGAAACTTTTTAGGTGGTTTCCTATTTTTATTTACATACGTGTCATGTTTGTCTTTGTTTTCGCGAATAAGTCCTTCGGCGCGTTGCCGTCTTATCTCGCGAATTGCATCACGGTTTGGATTCGAACCTTCGCAAGTTATATCTTTAATCAATGAATTTATTAAAGGTGTAGTGGAATCAGTGCCAATAAGGAGATTTAACGATGAGTATTGAGTAGTCCTATGTTTGGTGACATTTAAAACCAATTGCAGTCAGTTTCCATAATATTTTAGACCAATCATTTTCATTATGATTTACTTCAACTCGGTAAGACAATAACGTTCTACTTGTCCGTTTTCCTGATGCATTTCAGGGGTTATAAAATGCACTTCTATGCCGTAATTAGAAATCCAATTGATGAACTCATTGTTATCGAATACGACTTCTATCGCACACTAGTCTTTTAAAAGTACTAAACAGTGAAATTATTTGGGTCATTACGCGTTTCAACTCGCTACAGTCTTGTTTATAATCTACCTTCAGATTTTTGGTTTTCTCCGCCTCGGTGCGACAGAGGCGAAGGGGCGGAGGTAGAGGTCGAGCGCTGGGCTCGGCGTGAATAGTAGTTCGTATTGAGTCGCGCTGGGCGTCGAACGAATATTATAGTAGCCATAGAACGGGTGAAAGCGCACGCGCATTGATTAAATCGACTTGTGGAGTCATTTCGCGGCACCCAATTATACTAGTTAAGCAGTACGGTTAGCGACGCTGTGAATGTCGAACGGGTTATTGATAATATCATTGGTTTGCCTTGTCACGGGAGTGCTATTGGGAAAGCACCGAGGCTTTTGTGGTTAGACTAATACGGAGTGAGTGTGGTGGCTCGCGTTAACGGCGTGGCTTGCAGCGACGTGGAAGAATCGTCCGGAACTACCAGCAAACCATCGCAAGGTCATATACACTCATTATACACATACACAGTTACACAACTTGCGAGGGGTCAAGGAAGTGAGACCGGCTCGAAGAAATGAGGTAAGGGTAGCTTTAAGTTCAGAAATTGTAATATTGTTCGGAGGCGCGTATCGCGTCTATTTGATCACGTTAGGACGGCGGCTGTTCTGAGACCTGTCTCCCATGGGCCCGAGATAAGGTTCGGCTGAGTCCTGGCGCGATCAAAATCTGGTAGCAGAGCAGTGGTTATACCCACTTGTAAAAATTAGTAGGTACTTGGTACCAATTTACTTGTAAAAATTGTGTTCATGTACAAATTCAACTTGTAGGTAGTAGTACATTGACCTACATACCAGTGTACACCTCAAGTTGAGTTTGGAATTATTAATAATAAGTACATAAATGGAATGTGAATATTCGTTGATAAAATAATTTGTTATTTACGTTCGGTTACGCACAAATATAACCTCATCACAAATCGTGTTATGATTGTCAACATTTGAGACATAGAGGAATAACCTCTAGAGCACGTAGAGGAATAAGTTCAAGAGTTGGCATAGCGTCGTAGATTTATTCACTCAACGAATATATTATTATTGTTAGTTCCGGATACAATAATTGTTATTTTTTTTTGGTTATTGTTATTTATTATTGCATAATCGCGTATTGAAGTTGGTACTATGGCTCCGTCAGTAACGAAAACTATCGCAGCCAGAATCGAAGCTGAATTGAGATGGTTTTCATCGGTTGTTACGTTGGTAGGTCGCACCGATCGTGAAGATGCGTTATTGTCACGCGCTCGGCAAGTTGACGAACGATATGACGCCGTGTTAAAGTGTCACGCTGAGTATTTAGCATGTCTCGAATCGACGGATCTGTCGTCGGTGGACAAGGATGCTCAGGTGGTACGGGGCAATGTGGACCAGTGTGGGGAAATGTCCATGAGCATAATCCAGGCGGCGGCCGACATTGAGCGATCGCGCATGGGTGACGTCAGGGAATCATGTCGGCCAGCAGGCGTAGGAATTCAGGCGCCGTTGCCACCAGTACATGTACCCGAGTTTAGCGGCGAGTATGCCGATTGGCCGCGATTCCGCGATATTTTTAATAGTGTCGTGCATTCGCGTACGGATCTCTCGCCCGCCTACAAGATGGCTCAATTAATGGGTAGGCTTAACGGTGAGCCGCACGACATCTTGACCCACCTGGAGATTACGGACGCCAGTTATGAGACGGCATGGGGCCTATTAATCGACCGATATGATAATCGGCGATTAATAGTTGATGGCCTCATTGATAAGATTTTTGAAATCCCGAAGGTGTCTAACGTGTACGAAATAAGGTCGAAAATCCTTAATCCGGTCACGGTTGCGGTGAACACGTTAGATCGACTTAAGTTGTCGTTAGGGGACAATAAATATATCATCGTCAATAGGGTTTTACGGAAGTTGCCGATCGACGTGGTGGCGCGCTTTGAGCAGTCACATGGTGGCGAATCGACGGACCACCTCCCAAGTTACGATGACTTGAGGGTGTTTTTAGAAGGCGAGTGCCGGCGGGCGGATTGCCAAGGGGCATCCACGTCGCACCCTCCTCCGTCAACCCGACGTACGAGCGGGCCCAAGCCGGTTGAGCCCCGTCGGGGGGGGAAGAAATACCACGCCCTCCAATCGGAAGTGTGCGCCTTCTGTCGGAAGGAAGGGCACGGTCTCGCCGCATGCGCGGACTTTAAGGCGCAGCGGGTGCATAGACGAAGAGGGGTGGTCAAGCAGCGCTATTTGTGCTTCCGCTGCTTGGGGACTCACTTTGTACGTGAGTGCCACAGGACCACTAACTGTGGAACCTGCGGAGGAGCCCATCACGAGTTGCTATGCCTGGCGGAGAGTAGGGAGGTGCACGGAGCCTCGCCGGGAGGTCACCCCCCCTCTCCTAAGCCAGATTCGGGTGGTCGGTCACCCCCCCCTAGGGGGGGTGGGTCGGCCAGGAATCAGCGGTCGCCGCCCCCTCGGGGGGGTGGGCCAAGGGCTGATCCAGAGTACAACCCGATACCGTCGTCTTCCCCGCGGGGGGGGGATAGGCACCGAGACTCGGGCAGGGGCCCGGAGGTAGTACAGACGGGTTACGCGGCGTACTCGAATGCGTTGGGGGGCATGTTGCCACCCCCGAGTAGTCGCTTCTCCCCGCCTCTCGCAGAACGCCCTCGGCTGACGGCGCGCCCGCCACCGTTCGGAAGGATGCCAGTAGGCTACTTCCGACCGGCACGGATGTCACCGATGGGTCGGGAGGGTTACTACCCGGGTTGGGACCCGTATACTGGGACAGTATTTACTCCCCCTCCGGCAGGGGAGGAGGGAGGTGCCTCCTATTAGCAACTAGCAGCCTGTTCGTCAGTGGTGCCCACCCCGACAGTAACGGTATTATTACCGACGGCTAGGATTACTGTCAGGGGTACTGACGGACAGCCGGTGCACGTGCGAGCACTGTTAGATTCAGGGGCACAAGGTTGTATTGTGTCCAGCTGTTTAGTGAAAAAGCTGGGCCTTACATTAGAGCCATCACGGGATGGCGCCGTAGGTATAGGTGGCAATCGGGTGCCTCACCTCAGGGGTCAGACGACATTCCTGTTCGAGATGGGTGACACGGCATCGGTCACGCGGGTGAATGCCACGGCGATCGTTTTGGACGAAGTGGTTGGGGTCCTCCCTCAGACTCGGTTACCGTCTGCGGTAAAAGGGTTGACCAATGGATTGGAGTTAGCCGATCCCCACTTCGCGATCCCCGGACGGGTGGACGTCTTGCTTGGGTCTGACGTCCTCGGGAAGCTGCTCCGAAGCGGCAAACGGGAGCTGCAACCAAACGGGGTTGTGGCCATGCGTACCGCAGGTGGTTACGCGTTATTGGGCCCAGTACGGGAACCACAGCACTCAACGGATTATAGCTCCATATATTATGGCAGCGTGTTATCCGACGTCCTGCAACGGTTCTGGGCAACGGAAGAGCCACCCACCGCTCTTAGAAATAACCCACGTGATGAGGAGTGCGAAACATTCTATCGATTTAACACGGTGCGCCTCCCATCGGGTAGATTTATGACAAGGTTGCCATTTCTGTCAACTCGACCTCCGCTGGGGAGCTCATGGAGTCTGGCAGAAAAGCGGTTAGTGGCAATGGAAAGGCGCATGAAGCGGGACTCCAACTTCCGACAGAAGTATGTGGAGTTCATGCGCGAATACCTGACGTTGGGTCACATGTCGGTGTCCAGGGTTGACTATCGTCATGAGGAGCATTATGTGTTGCCTCATCATGCTGTTTTGAAGACACCTGACTCAAAGATTAGGGTCGTGTTCGACGGGAGCGCGGAGACGTCTAGCGGGGTGTCCCTGAATCAATGTCTCCATGCTGGTCCTAAGCTGACCAGAGACATTGCAGACATTCTCACGGACTTCAGGAGACACCAGGTTGTCTTCGTTACGGACGTACGGATGATGTTTCGTCAAACTGAGATTCATCCAGACGACCGTCGGTTCCAGCTGATATTGTGGCGAGAGAGCCCAGAAGAACCGATGGTCACGTACGAGCTCAACACAAACACGTACGGATTAAAGCCCAGCCCATATGTAGCCATGCGTACGCTACGAGAACTGGCTGATCAAGAACGGCTCCGCTTTCCCCGCGCGGCTGCTGTCATTGATAGGGACGTCTATGTAGACGACATTTGTACGGGCTCAGACAGTATTGAGCAGGCGCTCATCTTAAGGGATGAATTGGTGGCGCTCATGGCCTCCGGTGGCTATGAACTCAGGAAATGGCTGTCGAACTGCCCAGAGGTACTGGCAGGACTGCCCACTGAGTATCAACAAGACCCGCATTTGTTTGAGGATTCGGAGAATCTTCATGCGTTGGCCATTTTAGGGGTCCAGTATCGACCGAGTCAGGATGCCTTCACATACAGTTGTGAGGCCGAGTTGCTGTCGAAGACCTGGACCAAGCGATCGGTCCTTTCGACTATCGCACGAACGTTCGACCCAACCGGTTGGATCGCGCCGGTCACGTTCATGGGAAAGTGCTTCATTCAGAAGCTTTGGTTGGCTCAACTAGGTTGGGATGATCAGCTCACGGAGGAGCTGGCTCGGGAGTGGTCGGCATTCGTCACCACCTTACCACAGATCTCAGAGATTGAGATCCCGCGTAAACTGCTCCCGCAGGCAGGAGTCAAGGTCACCCTGCACGGGTTTTGTGATGCGTCGGAGAAGGGGTACGCGGCCGCAGTCTACCTGAGAACAGGTGAGACCGCTGGTAGGGGAACGGTACGCTTGGTACTGGCCAAGAGCAAGGTTGCACCTGTTCGGACTCGTTGGACGATTCCGAAGATGGAACTGGCAGGTGCAGCCCTTCTGACGCGGCTCTTGAACCATGTGGTGCGGAATTTGCGTGGTACGGTGGCTCTGAACGAGACGGTCTATGCATGGACTGACAGCCGAATCGTGTTATGCTGGTTGCAGACTTCGGTCCACACGCTCGAGGTATTTGTGGCCAACCGAGTCTCACAAATAAATAGCTCAGAGACTCCTCTGGTCTGGAGACATGTTCCAGGTGAGATTAATCCGGCTGACTGCGCTTCACGCGGCTGTCCGGCGCCTGCTTTGGTTGAACATTCTCTTTGGTGGGGGCCACAATGGCTGGAACAGCCACATGCGGAGTGGCCATTTAATGAGTGCGGTCGACATTCATTACCCCCAGACCAAGGCTTGAGGCTGAATGTGACTACAGTGGAACCCGCCACCGTAGACCACACCCTCTTGGAACGATATAGTTCGTTAGGGAAGTTACTTAGAGTAACGGGATGGGTAATGAGATTTTGTCAAAATTGTCGTTGTCCTGTCGCGCAGCGAAACATGTCGCCTATAATGGGACCTGAAGAACAGCGAAAGGCTCTCTCACTCTGGGTGAGAGTCGTTCAGAGGAATGAGTTCCAGGACGAAATTAGGGTCTTGAAGACTGGCGCAGGTCGATTGAAAAAAGGTCTTGTCCGCCTTAACCCGTTCATTGATGAGCATGGAATGCTCCGGGTGGGAGGACGATTACGGAATGCCGACTTGCCCTATGCAGCGCGACATCCTCTAATTCTCCCCAAGAAGGGAGCTTTGGTGGAGTTGTTGGTTAGGGACCGTCACACCAAGAATTCACACGCAGGCTGTAACACCCTTCTGGGCATTTTGCAGCGTGAATTTTGGATTTTATCGGCCCGCAGAATCATACGGAGCGTTGTGTTTCGTTGCTTGCCTTGTTACCGACTCAAGGCAGCCACAATGCAGCCACAAATGGGAGATCTCCCGGCCGATCGAGTCACGGAGGCTCGGCCATTTGCTGGCGTAGGGACAGATTTCGCGGGGCCTTTCATGGTCAAGACATCGCACCTTCGCAACGCGAAGTCGGTTAAGGCATATCTGTGTGTCTTCGTGTGTCTGGCGACCAAGGCCGTTCATTTGGAATTGGTGGCCGATCTCTCTACGGAGGCCTTTCTGGCGGCGTTAGATCGATTTGTTTCTAGACGGGGAGTACCGTCACTGATTCGGTCGGACTGTGGTACCAACTTCAAGGGCGCCGACCGGTGCTTAAAGGAAATTGTATTGTTTTTAAGTCAGAATGAGCGAGAGATTGGCACGGGCCTCGCCAGTCGGGGCATTTCGTGGTATTTTAGTCCACCTGGATGCCCCCACTGGGGTGGAATTTTCGAGGCAGTAGTCAAGTCTTCCAAGACTCACTTGTATCGGGTCATCGGCTCAACGATTCTCACCTTTGAGGAGTTGTCAACGGTGTTTTGCAGAATTGAGGCGGTCTTAAACTCGCGACCTTTGTGCCCGTTGAGCGCTGACCCGAATGACCTTGAGGCCATGACCCCAGGTCATTTTTTGATTGGCCAACCACTTAACGCCTTGCCGGAATATCCGTATACTGATGTCAAGTTGTACCGGTTGTCACGGTATCAGATGTTACGGCAAATGAGCCAAAATTTTTGGAAGCGATGGTCGCTGGAGTATTTGCATATTCTACGGCAACGCGTTAAGTGGACGGACAGGACGACCCCACCCTGCGTTGGAGACCTCGTTCTGGTTAAGGATGCTAACCTATCACCGTTGTGTTGGCGACGGGGGCGCATTGTTAACCTGATTACGGGCAAGGATGGGTTTCCAAGGATCGCAGACGTCCAGGTGAGGGACTCGATCCTTAGACGGGCAGTTTCAACTTTATCTCGACTCCCGGGAGTTTGAGCGGACCGACAACGGGTCGGTCCGGGGGGGGTGATTGTTTATAATCTACCTTCAGATTTTTGGTTTTCTCCGCCTCGGTGCGACAGAGGCGAAGGGGCGGAGGTAGAGGTCGAGCGCTGGGCTCGGCGTGAATAGTAGTTCGTATTGAGTCGCGCTGGGCGTCGAACGAATATTATAGTAGCCATAGAACGGGTGAAAGCGCACGCGCATTGATTAAATCGACTTGTGGAGTCATTTCGCGGCACCCAATTATACTAGTTAAGCAGTACGGTTAGCGACGCTGTGAATGTCGAACGGGTTATTGATAATATCATTGGTTTGCCTTGTCACGGGAGTGCTATTGGGAAAGCACCGAGGCTTTTGTGGTTAGACTAATACGGAGTGAGTGTGGTGGCTCGCGTTAACGGCGTGGCTTGCAGCGACGTGGAAGAATCGTCCGGAACTACCAGCAAACCATCGCAAGGTCATATACACTCATTATACACATACACAGTTACACAACTTGCGAGGGGTCAAGGAAGTGAGACCGGCTCGAAGAAATGAGGTAAGGGTAGCTTTAAGTTCAGAAATTGTAATATTGTTCGGAGGCGCGTATCGCGTCTATTTGATCCCGTTAGGACGGCAGCTGTTCTGAGACCTGTCTCCCATGGGCCCGAGATAAGGTTCGGCTGAGTCCTGGCGCGATCAACTGCTGGTGGAAACGATCGCCGTAGGTATAGGTGGCAATCGGGTGCCTCACCTCAGGGGTCAGACGACATTCCTGTTCGAGATGGGTGACACGGCATCGGTCACGCGGGTGAATGCCACGGCGATCGTTTTGGACGAAGTGGTTGGGGTCCTCCCTCAGACTCGGTTACCGTCTGCGGTAAAAGGGTTGACCAATGGATTGGAGTTAGCCGATCCCCACTTCGCGATCCCCGGACGGGTGAACGTCTTGCTTGGGTCTGACGTCCTCGGGAAGCTGCTCCGAAGCGGCAAACGGGAGCTGCAACCAAACGGGGTTGTGGCCATGCGTACCGCAGGTGGTTACGCGTTATTGGGCCCAGTACGGGAACCACAGCACTCAACGGATTATAGCTCCATATATTATGGCAGCGTGTTATCCGACGTCCTGCAACGGTTCTGGGCAACGGAAGAGCCACCCACCGCTCTTAGAAATAACCCACGTGATGAGGAGTGCGAAACATTCTATCGATGTAACACGGTGCGCCTCCCATCGGGTAGATTTATGACAAGGTTGCCATTTCTGTCAACTCGACCTCCGCTGGGGAGCTCATGGAGTCTGGCAGAAAAGCGGTTAGTGGCAATGGAAAGGCGCATGAAGCGGGACTCCAACTTCCGACAGAAGTATGTGGAGTTCATGCGCGAATACCTGACGTTGGGTCACATGTCGGTGTCCAGGGTTGACTATCGTCATGAGGAGCATTATGTGTTGCCTCATCATGCTGTTTTGAAGACACCTGACTCAAAGATTAGGGTCGTGTTCGACGGGAGCGCGGAGACGTCTAGCGGGGTGTCCCTGAATCAATGTCTCCATGCTGGTCCTAAGCTGACCAGAGACATTGCAGACATTCTCACGGACTTCAGGAGACACCAGGTTGTCTTCGTTACGGACGTACGGATGATGTTTCGTCAAACTGAGATTCATCCAGACGACCGTCGGTTCCAGCTGATATTGTGGCGAGAGAGCCCAGAGGAACCGATGGTCACGTACGAGCTCAACACAAACACGTACGGATTAAAGCCCAGCCCATATGTAGCCATGCGTACGCTACGAGAACTGGCTGATCAAGAACGGCTCCGCTTTCCCCGCGCGGCTGCTGTCATTGATAGGGACGTCTATGTAGACGACATTTGTACGGGCTCAGACAGTATTGAGCAGGCGCTCATCTTAAGGGATGAATTGGTGGCGCTCATGGCCTCCGGTGGCTATGAACTCAGGAAATGGCTGTCGAACTGCCCAGAGGTACTGGCAGGACTGCCAACTGAGTATCAACAAGACCCGCATTTGTTTGAGGATTCGGAGAATCTTCATGCGTTGGCCATTTTAGGGGTCCAGTATCGACCGAGTCAGGATGCCTTCACATACAGTTGTGAGGCCGAGTTGCTGTCGAAGACCTGGACCAAGCGATCGGTCCTTTCGACTATCGCACGAACGTTCGATCCAACCGGTTGGATCGCGCCGGTCACGTTCATGGGAAAGTGCTTCATTCAGGAGCTTTGGTGGAGTTGTTGGTTAGGGACCGTCACACCAAGAATTCACACGCAGGCTGTAACACCCTTCTGGGCATTTTGCAGCGTGAATTTTGGATTTTATCGGCCCGCAGAATCATACGGAGCGTTGTGTTTCGTTGCTTGCCTTGTTACCGACTCAAGGCAGCCACAATGCAGCCACAAATGGGAGATCTCCCGGCCGACCGAGTCACGGAGGCTCGGCCATTTGCTGGCGTAGGGACAGATTTCGCGGGGCCCTTCCGGTCAAGACATCGCACCTTCGCAACGCGAAGTCGGTTAAGGCATATCTGTGTGTCTTCGTGTGTCTGGCGACCAAGGCCGTTCATTTGGAACTGGTGGCCGATCTCTCTACGGAGGCCTTTCTGGCGGCGTTAGATCGATTTGTTTCTAGAAGGGGAGTACCGTCACTGATTCGGTCGGACTGTGGTACCAACTTCAAGGGCGCCGACCGGTGCTTAAAGGAAATTGTATTGTTTTTAAGTCAGAATGAGCGAGAGATTGGCACGGGCCTCGCCAGTCGGGGCATTTCGTGGTATTTTAGTCCACCTGGATGCCCCCACTGGGGTGGAATTTTCGAGGCAGTAGTCAAGTCTTCCAAGACTCACTTGTATCGGGTCATCGGCTCAACGATTCTCACCTTTGAGGAGTTGTCAACGGTGTTTTGCAGAATTGAGGCGGTCTTAAACTCGCGACCTTTGTGCCCGTTGAGCGCTGACCCGAATGACCTTGAGGCCATGACCCCAGGTCATTTTTTGATTGGCCAACCACTTAACGCCTTGCCGGAATATCCGTATACTGATGTCAAGTTGTACCGGTTGTCACGGTATCAGATGTTACGGCAAATGAGCCAAAATTTTTGGAAGCGATGGACGCTGGAGTATTTGCATATTCTACGGCAACGCGTTAAGTGGACGGACAGGACGACCCCACCCTGCGTTGGAGACCTCGTTCTGGTTAAGGATGCTAACCTATCACCGTTGTGTTGGCGACGGGGGCGCATTGTTAACCTGATTACGGGCAAGGATGGGTTTCCAAGGATCGCAGACGTCCAGGTGAGGGACTCGATCCTTAGACGGGCAGTTTCAACTTTATCTCGACTCCCGGGAGTTTGAGCGGACCGACAACGGGTCGGTCCGGGGGGGGTGATTGTTTATAATCTACCTTCAGATTTTTGATTTTCTCCGCCTCGGTGCGACAGAGGCGAAGGGGCGGAGGTAGAGGTCGAGCGCTGGGCTCGGCGTGAATAGTAGTTCGTATTGAGTCGCGCTGGGCGTCGAACGAATATTATAGTAGCCATAGAAATCACGGGTGAAAGCGCACGCGCATTGATTAAATCGACTTGTGGAGTCATTTCGCGGCACCCAATTATACTAGTTAAGCAGTACGGTTAGCGACGCTGTGAATGTCGAACGGGTTATTGATAATATCATTGGTTTGCCTTGTCACGGGAGTGCTATTGGAAAGCACCGAGGCTTTTGTGGTTAGACTAATACGGAGTGAGTGTGGTGGCTCGCGTTAACGGCGTGGCTTGCAGCGACGTGGAAGAATCGTCCGGAACTACCAGCAAACCATCGCAAGGTCATATACACTCATTATACACATACACAGTTACACAACTTGCGAGGGGTCAAGGAAGTGAGACCGGCTCGAAGAAATGAGGTAAGGGTAGCTGTAAGTTCAGAAATTGTAATATTGTTCGGAGGCGCGTATCGCGTCTATTTGATCACGTTAGGACGGCGGCTGTTCTGAGACCTGTCTCCCATGGGCCCGAGATAAGGTTCGGCTGAGTCCTGGCGCGATCAAAATCTGGTAGCAGAGCGTGGTTCTGCTGGTGTCTTGGTAAGGCGTAAAGTAAACAATATTTAGTAAACGCTTCAACTACTATGAGTACATGTTTTTGACCATCACTTTCTCTCAGCGGTCCGAGTACATCCGCGTGAATTGTATCAAATGGTACCGGAACCTTTTCCCAAGAGCTTATTGGTTGCAAAAGTGCGCGAGGGACTTGTTTATGTGGAATGCACACTACGCAGTGTGTGACGTATTTGCTGACAAATTGTCTAAGACCGGGGAACCAAAAGTGTCGCAGGATCAAATCAGTCGCTTTGTCTACAGTTCTACACCGATATGTTCATGCTCGTCCGTCATGGAAAACGCACAATAAACTTAAACGAAATGCCTTTGGTACACAACATAAGAATCGCGCTTGCTCACCCGTGACGTCTTACTTATAGCCTAAAGTACGAGAGGTCATCACGTTTTACGTTACGCTTGTTGTCTAATGAACCATTAACTAATTTTTCAATTAACGTTAGCGTCTCCTCGTCACCGACCTGCCTGTGCCACTTGAGCCCATTTTTTTTGGTTTTTGTACAACATTAATAATATTAACCGGATTCCTACTCATACATCAATTTTATAATAGCTCGGTCTAACCTGAATTTCGTTGGTAATAAATTGAAAAACCCGCTTCAGTTAGCGTTTTTATAACCGAATCAGATACTGACGTATTAACTTGATCGGACAAAGAAATCGTATTTACTTGCGTAACATTGTTTACTGTCACTTCACTACGAACTATACGTTGGCAATCACCGGTCCTAACATAGGTAATACTATTCAGTACGTCTGTACCGACTAGGACGGGTATATTCAAATGGTTGCCATCTACAATACAAAAATTTACTTCTATTGTGATGTCGAAAACTCAACGGTTAACGTCACGAACGATTCCGATATATTGTCTGTACCGCCTAGGCCGCGTAATAACTGATTAGTGGGGTTTAATTGACACTGGAAATATTTAACAACATTTTTTGACATTAACGAAACACACGAACCACTATCAATTAGTAGGTACGTCGAACGAGATTCTCATTATGACGGCAGTATTCACATTACGATTTTTATAACTACCCGCAATTTCGCGACAAAAATTGATACGATTATTGTTTCGAGACTTTGCTTGCGCGTTCTTTAGCAAAACAAGTATCCTCGGAATGACCTACTTTTTTGCAAAATGTACACTTTAACGGATCGCTACGAGATGTCGCCGGTAACGCGACTGTTTTATCGTCACTATTCGTATTTGACCGTTTGTTACAATTAGCACTCTTATGACCAAATCTATTGCACTCAAAACATTTTAATGATTTTGAATCTTTAGAATCATATTGACGTTTGCGATTTGAGTTAGTACTATTGTTGGAAGACTTATCAGATCGATTACCAGGTTTAACAAAGCTCGATAAAAACTCCACTATAGAATCAGGTGATAATTTAGCGTTAGTAGCCATGGCGCGAATTTGTGGATCTGCAATTCCACGAATAATAATAGCAGTAAGCAGCTCGTTACTTAAGCCTTTGACTATGCGTAACTTTAAAAGCGATTTACGAGCGTACTCAGCGTATGTGGAGTAATTATCGGACTCCGTCCGCATTACATCATAAAGAATGTTCGCGACATCGACAGAACGTGGGCACAGCGCTTTTAGTTCTAATTTGAAATTGGACCACGTGCGAATATTGCTTGTCCATTGGCTAAGCCAGGTGCGAGATTCGCCCTTGAGACAATGTCCGATGCGAGCAAGGCATTCTCTGTCGTCCCAATAGTTTGAAATACGGGCTCTCTCTACTTCATCACACCACGTGTCGAAGTCATGAACACTCGGATCAAAATCAGAGACAAAATAATGGTTAGATCTGACCTGAGCACAGCTGATAGCGGTCAAAAGACGCTCTGCAGCGTTCGTCACCACATCCTCAGACTGCGTTGATTCCATGTTGCTAGTGTGTGGAGTCGGCGGCGGCGTCCCCATGTGCGCGGACACGAGATCGCGCAGCGGTGTAGGCGCCCCAAGCTCCGATGCCGATGGTGTCGTGTTGGGCAGCTCAGTGGCGCGGCTAGGGCCAGCGCTGGTCGTTGCAATGGCTTGCGGCTCCACAGACGCACGGGGCTGGTCCTCCAACACGCGCAACCTCCTCAGGACCTCGTCCATCGGATTAGGCGAAGGAGTTCGCCCACGGCGTTTTTGTCTGCCGCGTAGGTTGTTGGTAGGCATCACGCATACAACTCCGCCCGAATATTAAATATCCAAACCACGTGGTATACTAAGTTTTCCTTTATAAAACCAGAAAGGTAGGCCGTTCGGCGGCTTTACAGCCTTCGAATCCCACTTCTGATCTTACAAATAGAAACACACAATGATTTTTTAAAAAGATTTTAATGGCCACTGGCCAAACAAATTACAAATCAAATAAAAATGGCAAACAAAGGAAAATTTAAAGTAACGACAATCGCTAGGAGTTCGGGCAGAGCTTCTGCACTCTGTGACGACCGATGAGCAAATGGACGAGTGCCGCCAGGCACCTCCCTTTTATAGCCCATCGCGGTGTTGCTACTCTTGATTAGAATTTTCTTCTAATAGTACAATATGGCCAATTCACAGAACTGTTGAAAGCGACTTATTTAGCTTGTTTTTTTATTGGTATTCCGGAAAAAGAAATTACAGGACGAAAAAAAATTAAGAGTATAGGTAGGTATTTTTGCTACTGAATCTGAACGAACCACTTTATTTTTAATCAATTCCCGGAACTGTTGAAAGTGACTTGTTTTTTTATTGGTTTCCGGAAAAAGGACTTACAGGAAGTAAAATTTCCATACTCAATTTTCGTTCAACGTCTGTTATAAGTACGTAGATGAAACCAAGTACATGTATATCCCTTCGGGGTTGCTGGTTGTTCGAAAGGGGTCCCCTATGTTGTTTCGAACGCCGCTGTTGCGACGCACGCTGTTGCGAATTAATTTTACACTGCCTCACAGGTTCGAAAGCTCATGGACTCGAATGAAGTAGTTGCGAACGACGCTGTTTCGAAAAACATTTTCACTGCCTCATACGCTCGAATGCTCGTGATTTCGATATTAGAAATGGGTGAAAGGCATATTAAAGATTTGATTTAAAGATTCTAGTACCTCCGGCCTACTTCTGTTCTCCTGGTAATTCACGGGACTTTACTAAATAAAGTTATTTAAAAAAAAAACATTCCAGTTTTCAATACCTCCTTCCTACTTCTGTTCTCCTGGTAGTTTGTGGGACTTTACTACCTACCACTTAGGTACCTAGACAATTTTTTTTTATAAAGATCAGTCTTAGATTTTGTGTTATGTACCGTACTCATGTAGCGTGATAGCATGTGCAGGAGCGCAGGAGAAAACAAAAATTTAGAAATCATTTTCATTTCGAGCGCTAAAAATCAATAACTTTGTTTTCTACCAGTACTTCATGCAAAAAATATGTACCTATGCAGACTTGTGACGAATTTACACATATTTTTTATGCATGTGACGAACATACTTTCAATGTATGGAGATTACAAAATGTGACGAATTTACTTTGTGACGAATGTACAACAACCCGAGTTTTAACTGTTTGATATGAGTTTCTTTTATCTACTATTCCTTTGTAATAGTTGAAAGAAAAGCAGATTATGCACCTCGCCTTAAGTAATTTATATTGCCCTCGAGCCTGTTAGATTAGAGCCCTCGCTAACGCTCAGGCTCTAAATCAGGCACTCGGTGCAATAATAAATTACTTTGTGCTCGATGCAATAATCTACTATAAAATACCACTTTGCAGGATTTATTTTTGTTAATGTCGGACTTCTACCAACTGTTACATTATTGTTCGTCATTTGGAAACGGGACTTAAACATAACAGGCGAAATGTAGGTGTACTATTAGGTACACCTCAGCCTAATTCTTCTAGGATTTGAGGCGTAATGTTGTTATGTTACTCATATTTAATAACCTCTCTCTTACAGAGAAAGCGCACTCAAAAGAAACAAATTAAGTAACAGTTTACCATCTTGTTTGATCTTTCAGTCAACAGAATTATATATTACTAGCTTTTGCCAGCGGCTTCGCCCGCGTGAAAATGACGATTTTTCATACAAATTTTCATCCCCTATTTAACTCCCTTAGGGGTTTAATTTCGAAAAATCGTTCCTTAGTCCTTGTCTACATTATAAAGGGCACTTCTGTGCAAAATTTCAGCTTTCTAGGTCCAAGGGTTTGGGCTGGGCGTTGATGAGTCAGTCAGTCAGGACTTTTCTTTTTACCCACGACGGAACGGAGACGGTATATGCGTTTGGGGTGAGAGGTTGTTTGTTTGTTTGTTTGTGTGTTTGTTTGTTTGTTTGTGTGTTTGTGCAAATACATGTTGCCATTTTCCTCCAAAACTACTAGTCCGATTTTTTACCCACGACGGAACGGAGACGGTATATGCGTTTGGGGTGAGAGGTTGTTTGTTTGTTTGTTTGTTTGTGTGTTTGTTTGTTTGTTTGTGTGTTTGTGCAAATACATGTTGCCATTTTCCTCCAAAACTACTAGTCCGATTTTGATGCAGTTTTCAGTTATGGGTTCGGGTTTGATTGGTGCATGTTCCTAGATAGGTGTTACGGTGACAACTCACCAGGGGGCGCTGCAGCAAACATTTTTTGTGCAAATCAAAGTTGCCATTTTTCTCCAAAACTACAAGTCCGATTTTGATTCAGTTTTCAGTTATGGGTTCGGGTTTGATTGGTGCATGTTCTTAGATAGGTGTTACGGTGACAACTCACCAGGGGGCGCTGCAGCAAAGATTTTTTGTGCAAATCAAAGTTGCCATTTTTCTCCAAAACTACAAGTCCGATTTTGATTCAGTTTTCAGTTATGGGTTAAGGTTTGATTGGTGCATGTTCTTAGGTAAAAAAATAAAAAAAAAGTAAAAAGTTTAAAATAAAAAGCAAAATTAAAAATTTTGAAAAAACCCACGACTGTTAAAAATTAATTGAAAAAAGGATAAAATAACATAAATCACCCACCTTAAAAAAACCCAAGAATGTCCGTCGGGAGCTGAACATTGCAAAACTAGTTCATTTAATGGCAGCCCCCGACGGACATTCTTGGGTTTTTTTAAGGTGGGTGATTTATGTTATTTTATCCTTTTTTCAATTAATTTTTAACAGTCGTGGGTTTTTTCAAAAAAAAATTATTATAGGGGAACGGTCGCTTAGTATATTTTTCAGCCGTTTTACGGTAGACTAGGTTTTTTCTCAAGTAACTGCCTCAACGCATTCGTTTTTTGTAAACGTAGTTGATGAGATTTTAATATGTACATAAGTGTTTCGGTACTTAGGTGGATAATGGTAGGTACACAATCATTTTGATGCAAAGAACGTTAGGCAGTAAACAGTTTTTGACGTTCTCTCTTTATAGGACCGAAATTGTTTGGCAATATATCTTTGTTCAAGGATCTAAGGAGTTCGAACTAACTTTTGTATAGTCCAGGATTTATTTACCTACTAACAAAAAAGCGTCTGGATCTGGACCTTACAGGACATAAAAACATCTTTGTAACCCAATTTGTCAATTCAGGCCCAGGGTCGAACCGCACTGCTAAATTATGGAAATATTTACAGCTCATAAAACCGCCTAGTGCCTACAAACAATGCGTTCACGTTATATTATTCACTTCGACAAGGGTGAAGGCAAGATTTTACGCATTTATAGTATGAAACTTGAAAGAGACACAAAATAAAGAACCCAATTTCCAAAAATCACTGAAAAATTCTAAAAAATCTTTACTATACTGTCGGAAGTCGTTTAAAAAGGAGTATGTAAGGATCCTAGCAGGTGACGTTTTAAATTTTTTGCCTACCCTATAAGAAAAAGACATCTATATAAATAAAGGGAGAAGTCCTGACTGACTGACTGACTCATCAACGCCCAGCCCAAACCCTTGCACCTAGAAAGCTGAAATTTTGCACAGAGGTTCCCTTTATAACGTAGACAAGGAATAAGAAAGGATTTTCCGAAATTCAACCCTTAAGGGAGTTAAATAGGGGATGAAAGTTTGTATGGAAAATCGTCATTTTCACGCGGGCGAAGCCGCTGGCAAAACCTAGTATTTATATAAAATCCCGTGGGGTTTGCAAAAACCACAGAACGCCACATCCGTCGCTCCTTACACATGCTCCTTTTGCCTCGTCCACGTTCAAACATCTTTTCATATTATACGCAGGCCGGTTGCAAGTACAGCACGTCAGGTGCACAGTTCTTTCTGAAATACCTTTAATAAAAAGACATCTTTTCATATTATGTATGCTATACTATACTAGCTATATATACTAGCTTTTGCCAGCGGCTTCGCCCGCGAAAAATAACGATTTTCCATACAAATTTTCATCCCCTATTTAACGCCCTTAGGGGTTGAATTTCGAAAAATCCTTCCTTATTCCTTGTCTACATTTTAGAGGGAACCTCTGTGCAAAATTTCAGCTTTCTAGGTCCAAGGGTTTGGGCTGGGCGTTGATGAGTCAGTCAGTCAGTCAGGACTTCTCTTTTTATTTATATAATAACATAGATTTAAAGAGCACTTCTCACAGTGGCGTGCAGTGGTCTCCCACGGTGGGTAGGCCACGAAATATTGACAGCAAATAAAAATTGTCACATTTATAAAAATAAATAAGCCTGTAAAAGTTATAGGTACCTAAATACAATTCAAAAACTCACCACATTATTCAAGGGTGCAACTCATGATTTTCTAACGATGCAAACAGAAGAAAGATTCGGCCACCTTAAATATCTCATCCAAGTGAGTGGGTGATAGGTAGTTACAAAAGTACAAAACACGTCACTTGCAAGATAATATCCGAAGTGGCTTTCACACATCTACCTTTAGATACAATTTGCACCTTATCATTACATTACTTATACGATAATATCATAATTGAGAAAACTTATTACCTTTATCATCTAGCAAACACACATTAACAGCACAAACTTCACTTGGTTATTATTTGTGGGAATAAACAAGTAATACACAACAAAGCTAATATTTACCTACACTACTGTTAATAATGTTATCTCTAATACTGACAATATCTGTACGTTTTCGGTTTCAAAACAAATCGCGCTTTATAACAACAATGAAACAATAAATAATAATGGCTTCCTCGCGTAAAATATAATTTCTAATTTGCCGATAGAAAAATACTACCAAATAAAATTGCATAATTTTCATATCGAGTTTGTTCACAACAGCGGTCAACAAAATTTTGCAGGATTATACGAAAACGATCAATGAAATGTGTTGGCAGTGCTGCACTCTATCTGTGGACGGAAGAGCGAAGACCGCTAAGCGCGAAATTCAAATTTCTTAATTTCCTTACATTTTTGCAATTTGCAGGCCCGTGCTAGGTTGTATGTTGATTATTAAAATATGATTCGCGGCTGTAAGACGTATGTAGTCAGTATTCAAGCTAGCACTGGCCTGCAAATTGCAAAAAACGTAAAAAAAAAAAACAAATTTGAACTTCGCGCCGAGTTTGTGGGTTCAAGATGGCCGCCCAATCGTGGCCTTGTATTGTTGCAGCCAATCACAGGCCGCCTCCTCTCGGTGGAGCTGACATGCATGTGTGCGGTTCATATACACGAAAATATGCACCGATCATTCTCCGATGTGACGCTGTGTGCGTAAAATTATGAATGGGTTTTAGGCTAGTCGAATGCTAGCCTAAGCAAGCCTGTAACTAAAAGATTCGTACGCGAAAAATTGCTCTAAGTATTTTAACAGGAGTTTGAACTTTTTTATTATTATTTTGTACATGGTGTTATTTTATTACATGGTTAATTAGTTATAAGAAATGCTCAGTTGGTAAGGTAGGCTAAGCCTAAGAGCCTTAATAGAGCGCACGCCACTGACTTCTCATATATGCTAACCTAAGCCTTTCCTACCACATAAGGCTTAAGCAAAACAGCTGATAGAAAACACACCGATTTTTCTCCTTCTCAAGGATTTGTTTGTTCCCCTGAAGTGAAAATAAGGCGCCTGCATTCATAAGCTGTCCTACTTTAAAGCACTAGGAGTTAACCCTGTTTACGTTGTGAAGAATGTTCGGAACGTGTTTCAGAAAGACGTGACGAGGAATTTTAGTTACGTTATTTTACGCCGCAAATGCCGTCAATGTTATCAATATGAAACCATGTCTTCGGATCTTTGCTCGAGAAAAATGTATTAGCATTAGAATAGGTAATGTCACGAGCAGCTGCACTTACTATACGCAACTAAATTCTAACCCGATTTTCTCGCGAAACAATAGTTTCTACTTTAGCTTTTCTCTGCCCTTATGGCAAGATTGAGGTCAAGAGTAAGCCCATATTAAATAATAAAAAAAAACATAGGATCTATTTTGTAATAGTAAGAGTTTCTGCTGAGTTTCATGACTCACTGATTTTTACAAGGTTTTTTATTATGAGACTATTGTGTACCACTGCTAGGCCAAAGACTTACTTCCGTTCATATTTTGTTTCTATCTGTCATGTTCGTCTGTCTGTTACGGCTGGTTTCGGCTAATCTCCGAAACGGCTGGACCGATTTCGGTGGGACCACTTTTACTGGCAGATATTTTTATTTTGACGGAGTAACTCAGGCTACTTTTATTTTAGAATAAATATCAGGGATGCGTGTAAGAAAAAGTAAACCCTAAGTAAAACAATATTTTTTATTACAAATAATTATATCACGCGTACTTTTAATTAATAGTACAATAATTGGAAACCTTGGTCAGTTTTCATATACAGTTTAGTTAGACTGCATGTACATAACTCTTCTATACCTATCTAAGCCGCACAGACTGACATAGGTATGGCAAGTAAAAACGGCTAGACTCGACTTATCACGCAGTCTCCAGTTCTCCACGCTATGTATAGCCTGTCCTTCACATAATGTCTATCGGCAGACCTTGTTCATACAGTAGTGTATTGTTGACGACGAATTACCTACTTTAAAACATTGTAACTTTTTGTTTTTTTACGTAAATCACTACATATCATAAAACAAAGTCCTCCGCCGCGTCTGCCTGTCGTGAACAGATTCACGGTAAACTCAAATCTACAACGAAGTTATAGGCCGAAAATGACCTAACTGTTTCGAGAAAGGCCGTGCCACTTTTTTATAGAGTGGTTTTCGAGGAAGGTTTTAGTATATAATTTGACGCGGGCATCAGCTAGTAAGTATTAAACTAGCGAGGCACGATAGCTGGAAAAGTCTCAAAAGTGGGAACATTATGTCAGTCTCATCACCTGCCTGCCTTTTCCCAACTATGTCGAGGTCGGCTTCCAGTCTAACTGGATGCATCTGAATACTAGTATCTACAAATAAAAAGAGAAGTCCTGACTGACTGACTGACTCATCAACGCCCAGCCCAAACCCTTGGACCTAGAACCTAGACCTAGACCTTCGCCTTACCAAGAAGGAATTGTCCTTGTTCAGCTTCATTTATGGAGCAGTTCCGTAAAGTAACACAGGTTCTGACTAACAACCCATAAAGTGCTTACTCACTAAGTAAGTAAATGTAAATATTTGCAAATAACAATATTGCGGTTTGACCTACATTCGCTAACAGTCATACCTGTTACTTGAAAGTTTCTAAGAGTCGTCTGAAAAGGATTTGCCTAGGTAAGGTTATTTACTGTTTTTATTTGCTCTGGGAAACTTTTTATTGTTTGGTGTTGTTAGCTATTCAGCTCTGTCAACAAATCAAAGAATTCGACCCAAGCTGTATAGGTATTGATATAGTCAAACTCGAAGTATTATTTCAAATAAGTAAACCAGAAAGCAGGCACTTTTAGTTAATAAAAACTATAGCTTGTGACCTCGGCTTCGCCTCCTTGGAGTTAGTTTATTGGCCTATGGGATCACAATAGGTACCGGGATTAAAATCCAGTATCCTGTGTTAATCAGGTTATAAACTATCTGTGTACTAAATTCCATCCAAATCCATTCAGTGGTTTTAATCACAAACATCTAGAAATCGCCGCAAACTTTCGCGTACCTATATAATATTAGTAGGAATAAAAGATTCGGTCAGTCAAAAACAATAAGAAAAAGCTGTATCGTAGGAAAGGCAAGAATGTCCACGGACACTATTTAAATCAAAGTCTTATTATATTTGTCTAGCAGACATGACTCTCTGCTGGACAAATATAAGACGCCATTTTTACCCCGTATGACCTACCATGCGGATCAATTTCATGGAAAAGAGCAACTGAATGGCCTACTAACCTGTAGTTGCATCCACGAGCTATTATCAAAAATAAAGCCGCTTTATCTAGCGTGGGTGGCCGCTTTATCAATCTCTGGTGACTTTATCAAGTGTGGGTAGCAATAAATATGGAAATCTAAGATTATCACCAATTTGATATGCGCACTTGAGTAGTTCTTCTATTAAGGTGTCAATTTAAATCTTCAATTTCAACAACCTGCTACCCTGTATGCTCTACAGGGTAGCAGGGAATTGACACATAAACTTTCTACGTATTCAGAAGAAAGTATAAATATTTTACACCCCTACAAATATTTTTTAAATATAACTGAAAAAACTGCTGTTCCAAAGGTACTTTTTGCCCGTAATATTGGATGTACGGAATACGCCCTTTTGTGCGTCAATGTAATTGTGTTATTAGGATTACATGAAGAGAAACTAGGAGTTTTATAATATTAGCTGATATATTTTCAGATAGACATTTTATCTTGATACAATAAAGAATATAATATTGACAGACAGAGCATAGACAGAACAAACTAAAACCTACTTTTATTGACTTTTAACAACAGCCCCCCTCAATAAAAGTAAGCGATAAGTACCTACATAAAACAGCATATTAAATAACTTAACAGACAACTTCTTAACTTAAATAGTTAGGACAGGCCTTTACAAGGATCATTAGAAAAATATCTTTATTAGTAGGTACTTAACATCCAAACAAAAGATCTCTAGCATTTTAAAATACTTGAGCTGATAGAGGCTTTGTCAAGATGTCAGCTACTTGTTCTTTTGAACATATGCATAACAGATTTTAATATGACCACTAGAATCACTAGATAGCCTTTCCTTTATAAAATGGTACCTACTTAATGTCCAAATGTTTCATTATTTTTGGTTGGACAAGAGAATTACAAGACCGAATAGTCGATTGATTATCTTCAAACATAAGTAACAACTAAGGATTCAGAAAAATACATTTCTAAAAGTAAAGATCGAACGAAGCCAGCACGCTTCACTGACATTATACATTACATTAGATACATTATACATTACATTACATTCTGTAGTACATCAGTTTTAAGTCATTAGTGGCTTTCACTTAACACGCGTTTATGACACGCCCAAAGATCCTGACTCGCACAACTTTTTTTTTTTTTTTTTTTTTTTTTTTTATAATTTTCTTGTATAAGTCTAAATACCCACTTACTGTCTATAGTCAACACACCATCTTCAGACTTGTCAATAAAAATCCAAGTCTGATTATCGGACAAAGCCTTCATTTCCATCTTCATGGCCTCTTCCCGTTTTGAGGCACTTGGGGAAGCCTTAGCCTCTTTTAAGGACGTAGGTTCCTCGGAATCTAATAAGGTAAAATATGAAGTGTCATAATCCTGTAAAGCAATAGGTGGTTTTAAATTTACTCTTGGTCGCAATATCATAGTGTCGACACTGTCCACTACACTTGAAGTAGCGCTATCATTATAAGATGGTTCATTCTGAACCATATTGTCACTTTCACGACACTCCGAGTTATCGACAGGTACATCCTCTGCATCAATAAAGGAAACAGACGTATCTGAATTTGATGTCGCATTTTCTTCAAGGTTGACTGTATCTAAACTTGATAACTCTGCCGACGCAGCAGCACGTAGGTCAGTGACGTCCAGATTCACCGTGGCAACTTGTTCCACTTTTTCTGTAAGATTCATTGGCTCGTGGTGAGGCGCTATAATTATTTCTCTCTCCAAAGAGAAAGTTTTACTCTCAGGATAAAATACCTTGTAGCCTTTTGTATTTTCGCCATAGCCGACGAACAAACCTCTTCTACTCTTGCTGTCTAGTTTTCGCCGCCGTTGCTTGGGAATATGAGCCCACACTTCGGAGCCAAAAATGCATTTTAAACTAGACATATCGAACTGTTTTTGATAAAAGAGTTCATACGGCGTTTTATTGTCTTGAGAACTTACTCCTGTTCTGTTAATAACGTAAACAGCAGTATTTACAGCCTCCGCCCACAAATTGTTTTGGACTTGACTCGCTTTCATTAGTGTACGCGCGGCTTCCATGACTGTACGCATTTCGCGTTCAATTTTTCCGTTTTGGGCAGGAGTGTACGGGACGGACGTCTGATGCTTTATCCCTTTCGACTCTAACAAGCCTTTCAATTCAGCATTGATAAACTCACCCCCATTATCCGTGCGCAATATCTTTACAGGTTTTCCTTCATTTTCTGATAAATTTTAATTTTTGAAAATACCTGATTTTTCTCTTTCATGAAGTAAACAGATCTAAAACGTGAGTAGTCGTCCTTCAGCAGCAGAAAATAGCGTGAGCCTCCAATAGATAATTCCTCTAAAGGGCCACAAACATCGGCATGAACTATTTCGCCTCGGCTACTCGTTTTGGAAAGGCTAGAATAAGCCGGCGTCCTGCATTGTTTACCTTCTACGCATGCAGAACAAAAATGCTGTTTCATACAAGAGAACGGCACGTTATTTTTCAGCAATATTTTCTTTATATATGCAAAATTTTGATGAGCAAGTTTCTTATGGAAAAGCATGAATTCGCAGTCATTATTATTGCACATATTTGAGGACGTTTGTACGTCAGTTTGACTTGACAACGCTCTAGACGTACTAATATTTTTAAAAAGCATTTTAAATAAACGGCCATCGCGCCTTGCCAGCGCTATAACCTCTTTGTTTTTAATGAACTTACAAATGTTTCGGTCAGATACCATCTGTAGGCCTTTGTCTAGCGTACTAGTTGCAGAGAAAAGATTTACATTCAGATCTGGAACATACAAAACAGATTTTAAACTAACGATCTGCCATTCAGTGCCATTATAAGCCTGTAACCGGACGCTCCCCGTGCCGAGGGCTTTTATATTTGTTCCATCGCCAAGCTGCACAAAATGTTCGTAGTCTAATTCTTCATATTCTGACATGTCTTCTCTGCTCCTGCACATATGTTGAGTGCAACCGCTGTCCATATACCAAAAATCATGCGGACTATTACAACCAGAAGCTATTAGAGCTTGTTCATCACCATGGCTCTTCTTCTTTGACTTCTTATTCTTTTTGAAGAAGCAATTTTTAGTCGGATGACCCATCTTTTTACAATAATCGCACTGCTTGGTTTTATAACAATCCCATTCAGAGTGACCAGATTTTCCGCACACGGTGCATTCAGATTGAGCCCTACTCTCGTTGCCTCTGCGCTGTGCTATAAGTGCAACTGCAACATCGTCTTCAGCCTTAGCTCGTTCTTCTTCTAGCAGCAAACGTGGCACCAGCTCTTTGAGTGATTGTTTTTCAATCGGGGCAGACTCCCATGCTGAGCGAAAATGCTTATATTTTTCTGGTAAAGACATTAATATTTTGGTGATGACCATTTTATCGTCAATAGGATGACCAGCCTGTTTAAGTTTCACACGAATGTCTTCTATATTTGAAATAAATGTGGAGACTGAATCCGACCCAAACTGAATGGTAAAGAATTTCTGTTGGAGTAGGTGGACGCTTACGACAGAATCTTTCTCGTATACTGACTTCAACTTCGTCCACATCTCCTCTGACGTCTCACACGACTGAATGTGTGCGAGCGGCCCATACTGCATCCGCGTGACAATAATTTCTTGGGCTTTGGCATCCAGCGCAACCCACTCTTCACATTCTTTGCCATCATTCGGTTTTATCTTGGTCCCCGACAAAATATTAAACAGCCCTCGACCCTTCAAAATCACTTGAGTTTCAAATTTCCATAACGACCAATTTTCGCCGTTGAATTTTGAACTGGTCGATCTCGATAGTGAAACCTCCATTTTGTTTTTCCCGTAGCTCAAACCGTTACAATTGAAATAATTGTACGTTTTATTTTAAAGAACTTACGGTTTTATATTTCTTTGCAGTAATCCAGATTATTACGCTGCACTGGGCCCATAACCAATTGTGTTATTAGGATTACATGAAGAGAAACTAGGAGTTTTATAATATTAGCTGATATATTTTCAGATAGACATTTTATCTTGATACAATAAAGAATATAATATTGACAGACAGAGCATAGACAGAACAAACTAAAACCTACTTTTATTGACTTTTAACAACAAATGTTCCTTCTACCCTGTTTAATCGGTTGATTAATAAGATAATAAATAAATAAATAATAATGTTCCCACGGCTGTAACCTGGGCCTGCTCTCTGTGAAAAGTAAACAAAAATATCGATAAAATAGGTAAAACTTAGCCCAAAATTTCTTCGAGGGGTGTGTCATATTTCATTCTCAATTTTCCAATATCGACACTTGGTCCCGCGAGACAAGAGTTTCTATCGCCATAATGCTTCCAAAATTGCGCCGGTAACCTCATAATTTCGGAAAACAATACCGAAAGAAAAACAATTTTCATGAGTGCAATAAATAACAATTGATCGATCGTAGTCGAGGTCGACGAGAATATCCCCCTTTCTCAATGACCCTTATGTTGTCGCATGACTGTGTGGAATATCTGCCACAATATTGCTACAGTCCTTTCACAGTTAGTTTACCTGTGAGTTGTGACAGCTGTAGTCTGACAGAAGCTTCATTGTCACAATTATAAAGATCACTGTCAAGGATTAAAAATATCTGAGAGAAATATTTAGAAAAGTGTACCTATATTTAGAAATGTGGTCTGATGACATGACGAGTAATAGAGAAGTATGGAAGAGGAAGTCATGCTGCACAGATCAGGACAGGGGAATGGGCATAAATAAGGGTCTTTCGTCGTTTCGCACCACGAGCGGTTCGGACCGCGGTGTGAAACGCAGAAGAGCTCTTAAGAATGGGCTGTTTCGCACCACGGCGGTTCTTGGAGCACCGAGTTAAATACCTATCACTGTAACCTTGTCAGTGATTTCCCAGAAATTAATCAGTAGTACTTACTAGCCACAGAGTCTAAATATAAATACACACACTTTTGTTTTTGAGCATTCTTGATAGCAAACCAAACGCGTAGTGATACGGTAAAAATAAATCTTATTACAATGATTCAAAACTCTTATTTGAACGTGATAAAAGCGAAGCAGGTAAAGTAGCAATTAAAGGACTGTACCTCGCTACCAATTTGTGTATTTCTGTACATTGTCATAACTGGGGAAATTTAATCAAACTCCGTCTAGACAGTAATAAGGATCTAGTTCAATTTCGGCTGGTTTTAAGTTACGACAGTTATCATAACTGTCGTAACTTTGACGGTTCGTACAATTGTTTTTATATCTTTTTCGAGGAAGATCTGAGTAATTTATCATGGAGCCTAAATCTTTCTTTATAAAGTTTTAGAAGAGGATTATTCTTTTGTCCTTCTTATTGTTTTAATACAATGCCTTGTTTTTGAATGTTTTATTCATGAGTGGTTTATTTATAAACTGGTCGTAAAGGAAAAGCTTTCTATAAGGCTGTCAATACAACGCGTGTTACATAACAGTGTGTTTCGGTTTTCTGAGTTTCAGGCTGTCGCCGTTCACACGGTCTAAACTTAGTCTTAATGTCCAAAACATTTTCATTAATAACCCTGTTAGGGGTCCAAAAGGGTTCGGCAGAGGTGTTTTGGTAGCTGCACCCACGTACCGCCGATTATGTTTAAGTTCTATGTAATAAGGGATGAGCCTATTGCTATTAATTAACTAGGCAAGGGTCCAGATTCTGTGGCTGCTACTGAAGACTCACCCCCTGGGGGTCGAGTGTGAACTACGTTTAGGGGTTGAGAGGAAACAAATAGACAAATCTTTTTTTAGGGGTCGAGGGGCCGAGAGTGGACTAAACGAAAAATTCTGATGGGAAAATCCAAAAATACTTTGTACAATTTGGAATCAGTAGTGCTTCATCATCATCATTTTAGCTAAAATACGTCCACTGCTGGAGATAAGTCTTCTTTATAGGGTACTAGCAGTTGCCCGCGACTTCGTTCGCGTAGAAATTTTGACTCTCTTGTCTGGACTGCCTGTGGATGGTACTGTCAAATCGAATGCCAAATGCCAATCGAAGCGATTAAATTCCCTTAAACCAGCCCTGTCGAAAAATCTATTCCTACCTGAAATGTCTTAACTATATTCTATCGCTCTGCCAATTTTCAGGTACAAAAAGCCAAGGATTTCATATGGACTTACGGGAGCCCTTAGTCCAGGTCTTCCTTACAAATTTCTTAGCTTAGATCTCCTACTCCTAAACTCTAGACTTGTTAAATTTCAGGTTGTTTGTACAAAAAAAAACAAAGTACATTTTTACAAACATGTGAAAGCCCTCAGACCTCCTTATTCTGGTCATGTTGCTAAACTCGCTAAATCTGTTCTTAGTCAACGTCTACTAACTATAAAGACCTTCCTGCCAAAATTGTAGCACAAAAAAAGGAAGGACTGTCATACAAACTCGCGTGAGCCCTTAGACCTCCCTAGTCCGGCCCTGTCGCAAAATCGGTTCTTAGCAAACTTCTACTCACCTACTACGTCCCTGCCAAAATTCAAGTTAGTAGCACACAAAATGATGGACTTTTAAACAAACTTGCGAGCGCCCTTAAACCTCTCTAATCCGGCCCTGCCACAAAACCTGTGCTTAGCAGAGTTCTACTAACTATAAACTACGTGCCTGCCAAAAATCAAGTTTGTAGCTCAAAAAATTAAGGATTTTCTTACGAACTTGCAAGAACCCTTAGACCTCCCTAATCCGGCCCTGTCACAAAATCTGTTCTTACCAGACGTCTACTAACTATAAACTACGTCCGTCTCAAAAATCAAGTTTGTAGCTCAAAAAATGAAGGACTTTCATACAAACTGGCGAGAGCCCTTAGACCTCCCTAATCCGGCCCTGTCACAAAATCGGTTCTAAGCAGACGTCTACTGCTTATAAACTACGTCTCTGCCAAAAATCAAGATTGTAGCACAAAAAATGAAAGACTTTCATACAAACTTGCGTGGGCCCTTAGACCTCCCTAATCCGGCCCTGTCGCAAAACTAATTTATAGCGGATGCCTACTGACTATAAACTACGTCTCTGCCAAAAATCAAGATTATAGCACGAAAAATTAAGGACTTTCATACAAACTTGTGAGGGCCCTTAGACCACCCTAATCCGGCCCTGTCGCAAAATTAATTCATAGCAGACGCCCACTGACTATAAACTACGCCTCTGCCAAAAATCTAGATTGTAGCACAAAAAATGAAGGAGTTTCATACAAACTTGCGAGGGCCCTTAGACCACCCTAATCCGGCCCTGTCGCAAAATCCGTTCTTAGCGGACGTCTACTAACCATAAACTACCTCCCTGCCAAAAATCATCTTTGTACGTCCAGCGGTTTTCGAGATTTCGTGATGAATCAGTGAGTGAGTGACCTTTCGCTTTTATAGATATAGATTTGTGAAAAATCACTTGATTTCAATCGCGAATTAAATCACTGCTTTAATCATCTCAACCCTGATAGCAGGTTGGTAAATCTGGCCGTGGTCGGAAGCCAAGCCTCATAAAATAAACGGTGGGTCATATTCTCTACATCCTGTGTTTAACCTTCCTAAGTGTTATGCACCACGTCCTCACATAACTCACGATTAATGCCGAGCATTGCCGAACCCCCACGCGTTTCACGTGCGGAAAAATAATGTTTATTATATCACCCCTTTGTGACCTTCGAACCTTCACATGATACTGTTTGCTTGCTTTAATAATATTGTGTCGGGGAAAAAGGATTTTATAAAGACGGGGACATATTAGCCCTGACAAGGCGAAGGCAAACAAGAACAAATAGAGACAACAGGAACGATACGGCACGGTTGGCGCAGTGGCTGAGCGATTGGACTGCTGCGCTGCGTGTCTCGGAAGTACTCGGAACAAATATTTGTATGGCCTACAGATAGTTGTTTCGGGTCTGGGTGTGTTTGTGAGTTTAAATGTTTGTAACGCACCCACGATAGGTACCTGACAAAATCCAAGTGTGCGGAAAATTTAAAAAAAAACATGTTTTGTAACTGCTGTAGGGTTGTATTGTATGGTTCGTCATTCATTACGCTAACATCATCTATTATGAAAAGTAGCTGGTTTATGAAATGACAGCTACTACACATCTGCGACAGCATCAATGACATCCACTGGTGATGCACTGTCTAATAGGTTAATTTAACACTCAAAGCATATTTACATATCAAGACTTCTGTGCCCTGGAAAGCATGTTAAGCTGGACCGTATGTCATTTGTATTGTAAATGTTCAGTCTTACCAAAGAACAATTTTTACCCATTGGTTTAAATGGCAGCAGAAGCTGGAGAATGTTGGCAGCAGAAGTAAAACTAAATACATGTTCTGTGATTTCAGGCATAATAACTGCAAAGTTGACGTTGAGGTTTGAACGTTGCGCTAACTAACCGTTGTAACGGTTAGTTAGCGCAACGTTCAAACCTCAACGTCCAAACGTCAAAATATAACACGGTTACGTAGCCTTTCAATTTGAATGAAGCCACTAAATTAAATCATGCAAACATAAAAGCGAATCTATCAATGTCGGCCGAACCCTTTTAATCCAAATGAATCAATTTCAAATCGTGTAATATTCCTATTGAACCATATTATAAAGTTTAATTTGGTTCAAAGCCCTAATAAGCTGCAGTAATGTATCGTCATTAGTGTTCATCGGTCATTAATTGGTAAGCCAAACATTCACCATAATAGATGACCATCATCAATTACTGGTTCCACCTGGTGATTGCTTTGTAATTTGTGGTGGCTAACGCCTATTATACTGATGGATATTGATGTCTAGCTGTTGCCCGCCAGTTCGTTCGCGTGGAAGTCTTAATGTGTATCATGTGTGAGTAAAAAAACCTATGTGCTTTTCCAGGCATCTTTCTCTATGCCAAAATTCATCCAGATCCGTTCAGCCGTTTTGGCGTGATTGAGTAACAAACATTTATCCATCCAAACTTTCAGATTAACAATACTAATTAGTAGTAAGTTTTGATTTGATATAGCAGAAGACTAATTTCCTATACCATCGCTTTGTCCTAATGCGGTTTCACATGAAAGTTGGCCGCTTCCGATCCAATCTGGCTAGATGGGGTATAATCGACCCATCTCTAACTGAATGTGAGTGTGGAGCCCCAATACAGGACATGCCACACCTTCTCTCCTGCCCGTCGTGCCCAACCTATTGCACGTTCAAAGACCTATTATAATCGAGGCAAACGAAAGAGCTGTCCAGGTTGCTACGTATTTATTTATTTATTATTTATTTATATATACTTTATTGTACACCACAAAAATACATAACAAAAGAAAACATAATATACACTACAAAACATACAATGGGCGGCCTTATCGCTTTCCGCGATCTCTTCCAGGCAACCTTAGGATGGACAGTGATTTATTACGATATAAAATGGGGCTGTTGTTGGTGCAAATAGTAAATACCAACTTACACAATATTAAACTAAGATAGATACATACATATCCTAAATAATAGATACATAAATACATACATACTAAATATTTAAGCAACGAAAATTAATGAAGACTAAAGATGTTTAATTTAACAGTTATGAGAACAAGATCACAACGACAAGTAATGTTCCTTTACGAGCCTTTTAAACATAGGTAACGACTGCGCGCGTTTAATTTGAACGGGCAATGCATTCCACAAACGAGCGGCCTGGACAGTAAAGGATTTGTCGAGGAAAGTTGTGGAATGCATAGGCATTTTGAGCTTCAAGTTATCAGATGACCTTAAAAATTTCGCGTGGGAGTCGCAAAGAAACTGGAAACGTTTCTTGAGATAAAGAGGGGTGGAAGGGGAAAAGAGCACATTATACAAAAGGCAAAGGATATGAGCATTCCGGCGAAGGCGAATTGGTAACCACTTGAGCTTGACACGATATTCAGAAACATGGTCATATTTGCGCAAACCGAATATGAACCTTATACACACATTTTGAAGCCGCTCAAGTTTATCGAGTTGGTCTTGTGTAAGGTCAAGATAGCTGGCGTCAGCATAGTCAAGGATGGGAAGAAGAAGCGATTGTGCAAGCGCAATCTTGGTGGCAGTCGGTAGAAAATTACGCAATCTCTTCAAAGATGCAGCAGATGCAAATAGCCTGCGGCTAACTTCCTGTAGCTGGGCAGTCCAAGAGAAGTTCTTAACTTCTTATCTATGAATATCCCCAAGTTTTTAACTTTTTCACTGAAAGGAACAACTGAGTTGTCAAAAGAAACTTGGGGGAGAGTCGTCCAGTCGATCCTTGAGACCGTCCTAGAACTGCCTACCACCACAACCTGCGTCTTTATGGGGTTGACCACAAGTCCATACCTCTTGCTCCACTCGCATATACGGGCCAGATCACTATTAACCGTTAGGATAGCCTCAGACAGATTTCCAAGAGGAGCTCGCGAGTAAATTTGTAAATCATCTGCATAAAGATGGTAGGAAGAAGTTAGTTCGTTGGAGATTGAGTTAATAAAAACTGCGAAAAGTAAAGGGGATAGAACGCCACCCTGAGGTACACCGGCAGAAGTATTACTCCAGGAAGATAAGATTTCTCCAATGCAAATACGTTGCCGGCGGCCGAACAGATAAGTACGAAACCAGTCAATTACCGATGGAGATATGTTAAGAGAGCGTAGAATGCCAAGCAAAACATCAAAGTCAACAGTATTAAAGGCATTACTGAAATCTAGCAAAGCTAGAACCGTTAGATTACCATTTTCCATAGCTGACCTTATATCATCCGTAATGTTCAGAAGCGCTGTGGTAGTGCTATGACCAGGACGGAAGCCAGACTGGAAGGGGTTGAGGAGATTATTTTTAGAAAGGAAAGTACTTAATTGACTGTGTATTAACCGTTCAAGGACTTTGGATAGGAATGGCAAGACGGATATTGGACGGTATTCAGAAAAGGATGTGGGATTTGACTTTTTAGGTAAAGGAATTATTTGAGCATCTTTCCATGAGCATGGAAAGACACCACTAGATGCAGAGAAATTGAGGATGTGACAAATTACGGGAAGGATAACATCCAGCACAGGAACTAACATATTACGGCTGATACAGTCACTTCCAACTGCATTGGAGGTAATCGATAGTATGCTTTTCTTAACATCACATGCGGAGAACTGATCAAAAACAAATGGAGAATAAGTAGGAGTCGGAAGTGAAGAGAGATAATTTAGTGTATTCAATTTTATTGTCCTATCATAATTGGACGAAGAAGTAAAGTGATTATTCATTGCATTAATGTCTATGTCTTTTGGGATTGTCTCTTGTCGAGTTTTACCGACCCCCAATGATCTAAGAAATTTCCAAACTTTGGAAGGGTCCCCATTTTGGACAGAAGAATGAATGTGGTGGCGATTAGCATTCCTACACACCTTATTGCAGCGATTACGGATTGAGAGGTATCTTTCCCTGTTAACGTCATTAGCCCTACGCTTGAACTTAGACTTTGCAGTAACTTTTTTGTGCATTAGCGTTTTGATCTCATCTGTGAGCCACGGCGCCGGCAAATGCCTAACCTTAACTGCTCGAACAGGTGCGTGATGATCGTATAGCTCGATAAGTTTAGCCGTAAAAATATTGACTTTCTCATCGACTGATGCAGAGGCAAACAGATCAGACCAATCTATATTATTGGCATCCTTACAAAGATTGTCAAGGTTCATTCCACCAAAATTGCGTTGCATGAGAATCTTAGCCTTGGCCTTAGGTGGCCGAATTTTGTATGACAGAAAAATCAGGTCATGATAGGAAAAGGCATCGGCTGAACATTGGCCATGCTTAGCGACATGATCAAGAGAAGAGGTAAAAATCAAGTCAAGTAGTGAAGGAGCAGAGTTAGGAAAATGGTGAGTGGCATCCAATGGAAGAATGAAAAGATTACTGGAAGCTACAATACTTGTCAGAGAAGAAGAGCGATGGTCTTTTTTCAGAAGACAAGCATTAAAGTCACCCATGATTATACTATGACTGTAAGAAGGAATCAGTTTTTCTAAGAGATTTTCAAAAGATGAAAAGAAATTAATGCGTAGAGAGGGACAATAATAGACGCCAAGAAGCAATTTTGAATGGTGTAGTTCGACTTCAAGGAAGAGATGTTCACCAGCATTAGATGGCGGCGGCTGTGCTGACACATTAACAACAGAGTATGGAATATGCGTACGGAGATATATGGCAACACCACCACCACCACCAACCGACCGGTCGTTTCTTATAAGCTGGAAGCCGGGAAGAGAGTAACTTGTTGAAGGGAGACAAGGTTTAAGCCATGATTCGGAAATAAGAATAGCATGTACGTTCTTACAGTCAAAGCTTGCCAGCATATCGTGGAAATGGGCCGGAATGCTCTGAGCGTTAATATGTATAACGTTAAAATTCTTAGGAACATCAGAAAACTGCGCTGTAAGACTGTCTGCAAGAGAAGGAATACTCACGAAACTGTCGTCGCTGCTTGTTATAGAGAAAAAGCTACTATTATCACAGCTTTCATCGATAGACATATAAATATAGATATATATATAATTATATAAATAATACAATATAAATATACTAACTAATAACAAAAAATAAAATAACCGTCTAACTAGTCCACCTGCCGGTTGCGTCATTAAATCAAAATACCTTATTAAAACCTATAAGCAGTAAGTAGTAAGTAGTCCGGGTAACAATAGTTAAAAAAAAAAAAAACAAAATAAAATTTTAAATATTTCAGGAGACAACAAAACAAAAAATTAAAAGTAAAAAGTGTCTTCTGCCAGGCACAGCCTGCCAATGCGCTGTTACGAAAAACGGAACGCATCGAATGAAATTGACGTGAGGTGACTAATGACAGTCCGACAGACTCTGACACTGACAGTATCGACAACGACATTGTGACATTAGTTTCAGACAAGCAAATAAAATTGTCAATACATTACAAATTAACTGAAGGTACATAAAACCAACAAAACAATAAAACATGAAATTACCCGGACTTTGAATAAATACATCAGGAAATCACTTCTTCAAAACAGTAGCACGCTTCATCCTAGCGGTCTTCGCAGCAGCAACGACCGGGACAGAGGCCGGCACAGCCGATACTGGATCACTCTGCTCGGGCTGATTGGGACTCGGCGCAATCTTATCCAATTCAGCGAGGGACTCAACCCGATGCCGTGAATCATTAGGACCAAGGACATACACGCAGCCTGCCTTAGTCCAGCTCTTGGAGACACCACATCTTTCCCTCGCAGCCAAGAACACATCATGCCGCCCCTTTGTTAGGAACTCGGACATGGTGACGCCTGTAGCCTTTAATTTGGCTTTGGAAAACCAAATCTTATCCCGAACCGCAAAATTGCCAAGCTTGAACAAGATAGGCCTGGTTTTATTAGCTACGGCTCGTCCCATCCTGTGACATCGGCTAATGTCCGCAACAGTGAAGTCACTCAGCTGCAATTTGCTACAAATCACCTCGGTGATCACCTTGGCAGTGTCCTCCTTCTGCACCTCATCAACACCGTGCAACAGCAATATCTTTCGACGTGCCCGCATCTCAATTTGGTCGACACTACGAGCTAGTAGCTCCACCTGTTGCTGAACACTGTTGAGAGCTTGCGTGATGAATGTCCGGAACATTGTGAACTCCGCAGCCAGGCTAGAGGTTGTGACAGGTGATGGAGGGGCCTTCTGTAGTTCATCTTCAAAGGCAGACATCTTTGTGTAAAACAACTCCTTTAATTCACTCAGAGTGCTTGTTAGTGAATCCATTGTGTTGAAGTGAAATGAATATTAAGAGAAAAATTGTGAAGAGATAACGCTACACCAGCAGGTACTAACTATGAACTTTTAAAATGTAGCATAAATAATTATAAATAATGTTTCTATTAAATTATATTGAATTTTAAATGAGAGCAAATTTTTCTTTGTGTTACTACTACAACTACCCACGAGCCAAA
Organism: Diarsia mendica; assembly: GCA_949316265.1. Taxonomy (NCBI): domain Eukaryota; kingdom Metazoa; phylum Arthropoda; class Insecta; order Lepidoptera; family Noctuidae; genus Diarsia; species Diarsia mendica. The sequence continues at coordinate 22,630,916 of OX438899.1, forward strand.
AAAAAACATACGTACTGGGCGGACAAAATTTGAGTTGTCGAATCGACAAGAAGAAGACATGAAAGTTCATTCATGTGCCTATGAACTATTTTTTATTTGTCGTTCCTAGTTTAAAAAAAAAATGTTCCTTCTTCGCCCTTGTGTCGGAGCCGCGTTAACCTTTCGACAAACCACAGCCCCGACGGGGTTCCTAGTGACCTAACTTATCGACACGGAGGTGTCTTAAAACGTTCATAAACTGACTGGTTTTATTGCAGTGACATAATGGTCTTTCTGACCGTCAACCCGATGATCACTCTATTTATCACCACTATCGACGTGTCTGCAGATGTGTGATTGTGTTGACAGTTCGGTATATGGCGGCATTGACATTATCTTTACTCCTTGCTGAAGTCCAGCCTTTCCATGGACGCATTCGCCATGTGGTCTAGTAACACGACCCTATCATAAGAAAGAAAAAAAAGCCTTCCACAAGACCCTTTACGCAATAACGCTATAAAACAACTTTCCTATTCATACTTAAAGCCCAGCATCAAATTCAATGATAATAACAAACTCAACGGGGTCGCCTTCCTGAAATGAGGTCTAATGTCGAAACCCACTGCAAAGGCTCTAACACAATTTCCATTTTCCACGGACTCACAACGGGTTTGCAGGACCGTTTTACTTTAATTTTACGCAAGGAAAGCCGCCGCAGGGTCGCTGTTCGCTAGTCAACCATAAATAACCCGAAAGTCCCACATAAATTAAGTGCTGGATAGCAGGTATACTTTCAGACTTAATTTATTTCTGCAGTGTCGATGTTGGGAACTGTTTTTTTTTTTTTGTAAATTCTGCCTTAATCAATATTAAAGTTCGGTGGAGCTTGTGGCTAAATAATAACACTCGGTCGGGTCGATCTTTAGGTTAAGCCGTACTTGCCATATACTAAGTTTTCTCCGTATCTCAGAAAGCACGTTAAGCCGCTTGCCCGGCTGTCATTTGTAGAACTTTGACAGTCGTGACAGGTAGTTAGTGACCCGAAATTCTGACTCCAGTCTTACCAAGGGATATAGTATTACCCAGAACTAACTGAGTTGTGGAGGTCAGATAAGCAGTCGCTCCTTGTAAAATACAGGTATTTGCATCCGGTTGGACCACAAACCGACCCCAACATTTTTGGGAAAAGGCTAGGCTGATGAGGATGATAAATCATTTTAAAGTTTCCTCTTAGAATTTGATCAGTCTTCTCCAATAGCAGATTAGCAGCACTCGCTTTTCGTATCGTAAAACAATGTTTGTGAAACGACAATATCTCCCAGAGTGCCTTTGACAGGAAAACGAACACTTCAGGTAGATTGTCTGACGCCTGTCCCAGATAAATACCTGTTTATTCCACAAGAGCTATACCTATTACCTAAGCTTGATAATAATATTATCCCAAGCCAATGTTTATTTTATCAGATCGTGGAGCGCTTCAAATGGAACGCTCAATTTACGCCAATCAGATAATGGAGCCTTTGAGCATGAGCTAATCGAATCTTTTAGGGTCCTATGGCTCTTTTTTGATCAATATTTCTTTAGTAGACCGTACTCTGAGGTAATATCAAGTTTTACTGGCAGTACTTGTGTAGGATGGCCTAGGACTGATATAATATAGGGACCAAGCCGAAGACTAATCACAAACTCGTGATTCTAAATACCGAAGAAGAAGATATGGACACAGCTTAAGTCCTGTTCCAAGGTTCCAACACCACTGAAATAAGTCGATGTCATCTTATTTCGCACAATTCGTTCCTGAGCCTTTTTATTTGAGCCAATCGAATCTTTTAGGGTCCTATGGCTCTTTAAAACAGTATTTTTTTGAATGCTCTGAGGTTATGATATCAAGTTTTACTGGGCAGTTATTGTCTAGGACTCTAGGATGAGGTATAACTGACTTAGTAGGCGCCATGCCAAAATACTGGTCACGAACTCATGATCCTAAACACTGTAGAACATAATATTATGTCATGTTCCAACACCTCTGAAATAAGCCAACGTTATCTTATTTTGCACAATTTCAAATTTTTATTATTTGAACAGCGAGACATCAATCATTCAGTAAATTATATCAGCTTATAGCCGCCGCTGTGAACGTGTTCATAAAAAAGATTGATATAACTCGGTATTGGAAAGTGCCTGAATTGCTTTCACAGTTATTGCATGTAACTCAAGTTATTTTTAACTGACTGCCCCTAAATTTAGCTTTTATTGGTTTTGTATAACCTATTTTAGGGCCTGAGGCAGACTGGTCGATATTCTTGAAGCTAACAAGAAACGTTATGTCCTCGATGATACTATAGAAGTATAGAAGTTGCCTTTTTGACTCAAAACGGTATTAATTTCAGCCTGTCTGCAAAATATCCTTTCAGTTGGAATGTGACTTTAGATGCTTATAACTTTTCGCAGTAGGTACTAGAACCGGAAATTGAGGAAACCGAGAATTAGGGAAAAACGAAACGTGAAGTTATTTTGTGAAGCGGAGAAGTTATAATTGTGTTGTAAAAGAATCTTTCATCCACAGATTTTTTTGTTTTTGGGTAAGTATGGGGAATCATCAAATGACTCCTCCCGGCTCTAGGCAGAGCGGTAGGGAGTGTCAGACTTCTACTGACTTAAAACCACCCATGTTCCATCTTAGCCCTTGTGCCGAGGCCGCGGTATCTCTTTCGAACAACCCGCAGCCCCGACGGACTCACAGACACTTCAGTGATGGCAGTTCAAAGAGGATAGGCAATGGAAACATGCTTTTCCATCATCGATTTTAACTATTTTGACAACAAAACTCTATTGTCTTTACTGACCATTGTTACGCAACTGTCTACAGTTTGAATGTAACATACGAGTACACTTCCAAAATTTATTTATTTATTTATTACTTATTTATTTATTTATTCATCAAAAAAAAAAAACAAAAATCAAAATTGTACTTTATGACAAACATATTATCGAAAATCCCGCTAAAGTAAACTGCCTAATGTGTGACTATAAAGAAATTCATGTAGTGACCGATACAGCCTTTCACGCAAGTGATAAAAAACCGGCCAAGTGCGAGTCGGACTCGCGCACCGAGGGTTCCGTAAAAAAAATATATTATGTGATGTAACTAAAAATTTATGGTTTTCGTAATTATTCCTTTATCTATGCTATAAGACGTTGCTTCGTACCAAATTTCAAGATTCTGAGTTCACGGGAAGTACCCTGTAGGTTTTGATTCCCTTGCGAGTGTCGAAAATTTGCGGCATAAACGGGAGTATCTTGATGTAACTAAAAATTTATGGTTTTCGTAATTATTCCTTTATCTATGCTATAAGACGTTGCTTCGTACCAAATTTCAAGATTCTGAGTTCACGGGAAGTACCCTGTAGGTTTTGATTCCCTTGCGAGTGTCGAAAATTTGCGGCATAAACGGGAGTATCTTTTGATCGCGTTGACTTAGAAGTTTGATTTTTTCACAGCTCCAAGAGACCATAGACTTGAGTATTTGATATGAATTTCAGCTTGATACCTCCACGCGTTCCTGAGAAAAAAGGTCTTGACAGACAGACAGACAGACAGACGGACAACAAAGTGATCCTATAAGGGTTCCGTTTTTTCCTTTTGAGGTACGGAACCCTAAAAACTGAGTTTACTGTTTAGTGAGCATGTTTACTGCCTACCACTCCATATAACGTGACTTTTATAGCGTATGCCTATGATGTAATGACTAATCAAATCAATCATAGTGAGATAACAAATTACTGGTCATTTTAAGTATAACTTGTATATTTGTATAATGTAGCTACTTACTACTACTAGCCTGGTTTTAGTGACGTGATGTAAGAGCTGTACAAAGAAAGGTTATGTAACTTTTGCGTACAGTGTTTGTAAACATAGGTACCTATTCGAGGTTTTAGATATGATAAAATCTTGTTATTTGTAACTTTTAGCATTTAGCCTTCTTTGCCATGTTGAGTTAGGCTTGCAGTCTTACCGGATGCAGCAGTTGAATACTTGCATTTTACATAGAACGACTGCTTATATGACTTCCACAACCCAGTTTATAGGTCACACGTCCACGAACCAGCTCAGGCAAGAGCGGCTTAATCTGGAGATCGACTCGAGCGGCTGTTGTTATTAGTCAAGAGCGAAAAAAAACACAATCATTGAACATTACCACGCTGGTGCAAAGCGGATTCGCGATATGTACATTAAATAAACTCCCAATAAAGAATTTAAATAAAGTAGAGAACAGTGCATTAAGAATGTTGATGTCCTTCATCTAAGGACATCTCTGTTAAATACCTCGACTTACGCCAAAACATTAGTCATCATCAGCCTATAATGTTCCCACTGCAGAGACTCAGGCCTCCTCTCTAGGAGAGGGATGGGCTATGATCCACTACGCGGGCCCATTGCGGGTTGGTAGATGTCACATGTCAAAACATTAATAACATCACTTAGGCTGAGTTGCACCAAAAAAGTAGTTAAAGTTAAAGTTTGTGTCAAATGGCACGTCAAACAAACATCAAAACTTCAGTTTTGTATCGGTTATGCCAACAATGAGTTGCGCGATTTGACAAATAGTTAAATGACGTCATAACTTTAACGGTAACTGCAACCACTCAATTTCCGCTGGTTAGTGTTATAGTTTGTGTTAAATTGTCTGTCAATTTTATTGTCAAACGCGTTGAATATAACCTTTAGACATCATGTCCCTGCTCCAAGAAATACTCGCAGAAACCAGTTCTGATGACGAAAGCGATGAAAAGAAAAGTGTGGTTACCAGAGCCGATCGTTTTTCCACATGGAACGACGAATGTTTCTTGCCAAGATTTCGAGTCTCTAAAAACGTAGCTTGGTGGCTGACTATACGATTGCATTGCTTAAGGCGTAACAAGGATATTCATCGTAGGTAATTGTTCAACCAAAAAATAATACGTGCTATAGACATTAAAGCAATAAATATAATAGGTACTTTGTTTGAATGTTTGCAAAAAAAAAATTGTATGTATAATTTTTCTATACCCCATACAGTACTGTCAAAATTGACAAAAACTTTAACTTTAACGACTTTTTTGATGCAACTCAGCCTTAATCTCAAAATATCTACAATGAACCAAAGATCAATTCATCGACCTCAGTCGTTGACCTATGCTAATAAATGTCAGCCAAAACAAATACGGCTCTTAAACATGGATTAGCGTAAACCATGGCTGTAACGGGCAAGAAGCCAGACACACAGTGGAATAGTTTAACCTATACGTTTGCATACAAATTCTTGCCGTCGTCCCTCGCGAGCTATGCTGTGTATACTTATACTTACACAACTATTTCCTTAAGGTGGAAGTGCCTGTTTAGCCGTGAAATTCAAATTGTCTTACGTTTTTTTGCTTTTTGCAGGTCAGTGATAAGTAGGTTGTTTGTTGGCTTGTATGAAAATTTTGATTTCGCGGGTTTCCCTGGTGCAATTGAACCCACAAAGTCATGCCTGGGAGGCGACGCCTTAACCTCTGGGCCATCACATTTTCTTCATTTCTCCATGGGAACAAAATCGTAACCGCAACAAAATTATCCGCTATCCCATTCTTTGGGTCGAGTAGGCACTCTTAAAGTTTTGTGTTGGTTAGGTGTTTTTTCTTCGCGATTACGTTGTTGGTCCCAACTTTCTGTTATGTAGTATGGTCTGTAACCGACCAGTACATATGACCCCACTTTTCTGGTTCACCCTGAATACAACTGTTGATACCTAGGCCCGGCAGACGTGGGCCACTCCATATCGATCGCAGTTCAAGGCTTGAACCAAGGCCGCTCGAAGCCTACATAATTCGAAGCTTGGCCTAAACGGTGCCGGTGCCGCTAAAATTGCCTTAGCAAATATTGGTATTTGCCTGAATTGAGTTACGGCAAGTTACGGGCATTATTCTGATTGCTTGCAATGTGAATTTTTCCGCGTTGAATTGGAGTGCTTAGCTATAGCATAATAATAATGTATTTATTTGTTTGAGAAAACATTTAACATTTAACAAACAGACAAATTGACGGTTGGCGCAGTCCCTCAAGCAGTTGACTGCAGCTCCGCTTAGTGTCGCGGGTTCGATTTACGCACGGAACAAATATTTATATGGCCTACAGATAGTTGTTTCGGGTCTGGGTATTATTTGTGTATGTGAGTTTAAATGTCTGTGAACGCACCCACGATACAGGAGAAATTCCTAGTGTGGGGCAATGTTCTTTAAAAAAAAAAAATTAAAGCTATTGCACAGAAAGTGATGAATGCAAAAAAGTACTTTAATCAATCGTGAATCCGTGAATTTTATTAAGAAATCTTGATTCAAAATATGGCATTTCTGGACACGGCTCGTATTGTTAGGAGGTGGTTCCTTTCTCTGAAATTCGTGAAATGGTCACAGACGCAGTTACTATTATGAAAGGTTCATTTTACGCTATAATGCATTGCTAAGTAGACTTACTGCTCATTAGACATTTTGCGCTGTTGGACATTTTGCTACTTAGACCTTCTGATCATGAGGCATTCAGTGATTTGCTAAAGTCGCCATTTTGGAACCCCAGTTCACTGTCTAAACTTCACCGTGAAAACTGGTGTTCGGCCGCCAATATTTATGTTTGCCAGAATTAAGTTACAGGTATTAATCACGTAATGGCTTTTGTCGTAAATTCTACTTTGTTCACTTACAACTTTATGTCAGGCTGTAAGTTAGGCTATAAATGACAGCCCTCGTTTTATGTGATCGATCAATTTACAATGTCTCTGACCCAGTGACTTCTCGCGCTGTTTCTAGGGTTTTATCATTTTCCAGCATATGCTGAGTTGGTTACCCTTTCGTTATGGGCATGCTCAGCGCAGTTGAGCTGTATAATTAATTGTTAAGCTGTTTGTTGTTATTTGTTTATGTATGTGCTGCTCTTTTGTGTTGCTGCTGTCCATTAGCGAATAAATACATATTCTATTCTATTCTATTTTTCTTTTGAAAGGAAATGCGGGTGGAGAAGCTTTAGAAAATTAGATATTTGAAACTATTGCCGTACTGTGAGTCTGTGAGCGCGATTTCGACACGTTTCGATTTGAATATCTAAGTACAAAGTCATCAGTCGGGGTTGCCTCTCAACTATCTCCTTCTTCAAAATTGAAAAAAATAAAAAAAATATTTCATAAACGAATAAGCAGCGTGTTTTAAACACTGGTGCGATGAGGTTGAGTGTAATTTTCCCTACTTACCGAAATATTTTATCGAACAGTGTAAACCGTCGCAATTTTCAAATTTTTGAAAAAAGAGCAAAAAGCCCTGAAAAGAACAACATTTATTAGCACTGTAGTTTCGTCTGAGATGGTATTACGTAAACTCATTATCTAGCCTAGCTAGTCTATTCCCAACTATCTTAAGGTCGGCTACTTGTCTAATCGGATACTGCAGAAAACCAGGATAGAGCGATTGCCTTTCCGACCTCCATAACCGAGTTACTGAGTGAAGATACACATTTTTATATTCATAAATCTGCCATGCCAAACCATCTATGCTAAAAAAAACTACAAGGCTAGAACCTTGTAGCTCTGAAACACCTTTTAAAACGTCAAACGCTGTTAATCCACACATAGCACTCACGTACATGGTATACAGAAATGCGTCCGTGCCAATGGAGTCTAAAAGCACGCTGGAGTTAAAAATCGGTGCATTAAATAGGTCAGTAGACCAACTAGCAACGCCCACTGGCACAGCACTAACCAATTCCCTTAGTTGATCCTTATCGTAACCGTGAGCAAGTTATTGGATGGCAGGTCAACCACAACCCATTCCGGGTAAGATAAGTATAGTATTGATGACTACAATTATTGGTCCTATTGGTCCTTCGAAACTATTAAATAAGGTTTGACATCTTAAATACCGCGGCCTCGGCACAAAGGGCTAAGAAGGAACATTGGTAGTTTTTAGTCGGTAGATGAGCGAGACCCATTTGATAATTTCACACATTCCATAAAAAAAAAATGATGTCTTTATACGTCACTTTGCACTTGTTTTGGAAGACATGTCCAGGGCTTGTCGAAAGGATAACGCGGCTCCGACACAAGGGCGAAGAAGGAACATGGGTTTGGTTTTTAGTAAGTAGAAGTCTGACACTCCCCTTCGCTCTGCCCAAGAGCGGGGGGGGGGTATTCGATGATTTTCCACACACCAAAAAAAAAAAAAAGGGACATTTCTTCCAAAACAAGTGCAAAGTGACCACTATCTTGAACTGGAAGTTTGAAAGTTATGCTCCAGTTTGACGGGAATAGAATATCATTGGGAATATCATTTAGTTTAGTCAGTTTAGTTTTCTGCGTCTGAATTCTAAGATGCTTCAAGTTCTTCAAGTGTAAATACATGCTCGTGACTGTACCTACGTATAATATCCGTGGTGCTAGGCAACTGGGCTTATCTCAGTTGTATACGTCCCTGTGTGCCTATTGGCCTTGTTCTGTTCTGTCTCCTGCTGATATGGAGGGAAGTGGAAATTACGTTTTTTCCAACTCCTCCGCTATTCTTTTCTGATTAATTTCGTTGCGGGATCCAAGACAGTTAAATCATTTCTCTGGGACTTCGTCGAGCTTCATTGTCTCGGCGGTTTTCTTGTGGTCGCCACTGTTGATTCTGGCTAACAGGAGTTACAGTGGTTTGGGAATAGTGTGGCGGGCTTGTACCTACGTAAATCCTTAAGAACGAACACCAAATCCTAGAACAGCTGATATAATGTTATATAACTCCCCAAAACAAACAAAAATAGAATCCAGTCTGATAATATTGACTTGGTTTACAAAAGTCCTCATGTATCATAACTTCGAGTAGTTTTGTATTGTCACGCGATATCTCGGGAGGTCACATGTGGATATCGAGAATTCGAGACCAAATAGCGAAAGTATCCAAACACGACAAAATAACTTGAATGTAGGTACGACAAGTCTGGCTTTTATACCTTTTATTTTTGAGGAAAATGGGACGAAATATGAATGAAGATAACAGCAAAAAAACCAAAACATTGTAATGTTTATTGTATTTCTGCTTAGTAGTCATCGTGCTCGTTAAATTCATTGGTAACATAACATCACGTCTATAATACCAGAAAGGGTAGGCAGAGGAGTACCCAATAGTACACCCATATTTCGTCAGTTATGTTTGACGTCCCATGTATGTAAGCTCAAGCAAGTTCGCTCTGGGCGAAATAATCCACAACGAAAGGACTGATCGCCCGTCTGGTGTCTGCCGGCGTCCCCGAAGATAATAAAAAAGCTCAAGCAACTTTTCTCATACCCTACTGATGTTAAAAGACTGACATGAATGATGGCTACTCTAACGATTTGATCCAACGAAACCTTTATATTAACTACATGGCCGGCTAAATAAAGTGTTGCGTTCTTTATTCATCTTCATTTTGAAGAAAGAAAATATTATTAAATGTTCGATACTGCAGTGGTTACCATGTATAAAGTCTTTGGTGGTTACCCTTACAAGAGATGTTACGTCCGCGTGGATATCGGTCAAATTATATACTAAAACCTACCTCGAGAACCACTATCCATTGGTGAAAACTGTATAAAAACCGGTGCTGTACTTTTTGAGTTTATTGCGAACAGACAGACAGACGCGGTGGAGGACTTTGTTTATAATATGTAGTGATAGTGATGATTTCACGAATTATGTTTTGATCAGTGATGTGAATGACAATAATATATTAATAGTAAATTCTGTATTGTTTCAGAGCGACGGCAGTTTGCTGCTAAAAAACATAGCTGTAGATGATGCAGGCCTGTACGAGTGTTCAGTAGAAAATGAGACAGCTTACGTCGATAGAGTCAATCTTACTGTGCGGAGTGAGTACCATTTTACTAACTTATCTAGGAATTTCTCATATATCGTGGGTCTTTACAAACATAGCCAGACCCGGAACAACTACCCGGGTACCCGAGTTCGATTCCCGCAACCCTGCGACACGTAGCGCAGCAGTTAATCGTTCAGCCTCTGCGTCAACCATGCCGTTATTGAAACGTGACATTGTAAATTTCTGGAGCTTGGAAATAAGGAGGACCTGAGGGTATCATATAACCCCGAGCTCTGTTTCGAGTTGGCGGTATGATACCCCATGAAACCTCGGATTACGCCATTAGCTCTGCCCCTGATCTCTCTGGCCGTGTCTGTGAATATGAGAGTGAAGCAAAAAAAGAGCGTTCATCTGTGACTACGCACACACTTGTGCACTGTTATATATCCTACATGACCGATCTATCGACCGATCATGGCTAGTCCTCAATGACCGATCCATGGCCATCACCATCATTCATCCAGAAGATCCTTTAGATCTTAGTCAGTCGACGGAACAAGTTTAATAGAAGATTTATGACTATAACACCTAGTTTCTAATAGGCTTATGAACTTTCTGATCAGTTAATCTGTTGTCAAACCCCAAATTAACTACCAGGGTTGTACTTCCTGCCGGAGCTACGGGTTGCTCGAAAGAAATACCGCGACCTCGGCACAAAGGGCTAAGAAGGAACATGGGTGGTTTTTAGTCAGTAGAAGTCTGACACTCCCTACCGCTTCGCCCAGAGCGGGAGGGGTCATTTGAGGTTTTCCCACCCTCCAAAAAAGAAAAAAGGGTTGTACATTTACTTTGACAAATGGTTTAACACAGTTTCAGACATTTTGGTACGAGAACTGCAGTCCTACCCTTGCTTGACATAAAGTTAAAACTTTTCGACCTTTCTCAATCCAATACTTTTTAATCAATTATACGAATTTCGTTTGCGCCTTAATTTGTTTTATCCGACAAAGTTATAGGGATGAATTAAATATTGCTCGGATGGGTCTGGAATAATAATTGCCCGTTAATATTTAGATGATGTTGTAGACATGGTTTAGGCGCAAAATGCCAAATTCTCAAAATGGCAACAGAGTCGCAAAAGGACAAATTCTCAAAATGGACAATTCTCAAAAAGGCAAATTCTCAGAATGGCAAATTCTCAAAATGGCAAATTCTCAAAATGGACAATTCTCAAAAAGCCTAAATTATCTTCATTTTGAAAAGACGAGACTCCCTGAGGCAATTATCCTTTTAGACATAACATAACATCACTCCTGTAATCTCAGAAGGGTAAGGCAGAGGTATACCGTGTACGGTGTACCTGATAGTTATTTGCCAATTATATAATAGGGGTGAGCCTATTGTATCAGCCGGGCACAAATCCAGACTCCGTGGCTGCTACTGAGATATTCCTTATGAAAAATCTCGTTATTCCTATCCCCAACCGGGAATTGAGCCCAGGACCTCATCCTCAAGAGCCTCATTTGCAACCATAGGCCAACGAGGAAGTCCTATTGTTGTATCCTATTAGACTCATTTGATACTACTTTCGATAGCATTATCTATAATATCTATACTTCTATACTAATATTATAAAGAAGTAAAGTTTGTGTGTTTGTATATTTGTTAAATTGTAAGGGGTAATCTCGGGATCTACTGAACCGATTTTAAAAATTCTTTCACCAATAGAAAGCCACATTATTGCCGAGTGTCATAGGCTTACATACTTTTTATCCCTGTATTCCCACGGGAACGGGATCTACGCGGGTGAAACCGCGGGACGTCCGGTGGTGTTATAATAATTAAATATATAAGCATAGTATAAACCAACTCACAAAACATCCTAACTGAAATAACCCTCTCCATTCTATAAGGTCTAAACTTCTAATAGCCACAGCTAACTCACGCTGAGCGCGATCCTGCATCGCTAACGAAGTTTGTGCTACACTTTGATATTTAACTGCCGGAGTATCTGATCCCGGCGCGTAATAACGTTCCTAGTTTCGCTTCTGTATCTACTATTTACAAGTTGCATTTGTTGTCTTATTGTTTTAGAGACACAATGTTTGCAAACTAGGAGGTTCAACATCATCTTTCTGCCCTTGTCCCATTCTCTTTGGGGTCGGCGCAACACGTTTACTTCTTCCATTCTCCTCTGTCAGTCGTCATGGCATCATTTATTTCTTGGGAGGTTCATGATTGTATAATCCTGTTGAATAAGTGTCTAGGTATAATTATGCTGTTGAAGAAATTTAGCGATTTTTTTATATAATAATGTTGTATTGTGGTGGTTTGTTTTTTTGCAATGTTGTAATGTACTGGCTTGTTTGTATTTTGTACTGTTGCTAACATTGATTTTTTTGTTTTCTCTTTATTTAATTTGTTTTTCATTTTATTAACATGTAATTTCAAATACAATTTATTGTTTATGAATAAATGACTAATGATTAAATAGCCATAAGAACTGTTTATCATCCTCATTGAAAATAACCTAGTTGTTCACAAGTAAAAGATCATTATCATTATCTTGCTTTTATTCCAATTCGTTTGGCGTCGGCTCAGCGTGTCTTCTTCTTCCATACTTCTCTCGTCATCTCTTCAGACACCTCCTTCCTGCTTTCTTCTTTGCTCCTTCTTGCGATATCATCGTTTATCTGGTCTTCCTCTACTCTTATACCTACTCATCTACTTTCATGCCCAAAACTTTCCTCGTTAGTTTCATACATACTGGTATTATAATTGGGAAACTATCACCTTGTCTGTGTTTTTTTTAAATCTACATGGTTTAACCATGACTTAGGTGATTAGGTCCCACGTCCACGTAGGATAATTTTAATCCCGATAGGTCGGCAGGATAATTTTCGACCCCAACACAAGCAAATCTGCTGGCAAAAGTTACTACTTACTTACTTTTGATTTTCATCTCTTGAGTTTCGGCTCGAAAGTACACATTTACCAGAAATTGTACATAATGGGATGTGTTTTGTGTTCAATAAATGACAATAGTTTTGACAGTAAGATGATAGATTTCAATTTAAGGCGCAGTTAACGGGGGAACCGTAAAAACGACCTGTTTTTCGTCGCAGAGTTAGCCGTATTGCTACTTATTACAATTCCAAAAAAAATACAGTGTATAGTCAAATGTATAGGTAAAAGACTTATGCAAAAATATTTTCTAAAAGTAATCAAAAACCTCGAAAAAAAAAATCACAAAATCACAAAAAAATCACACGAAAAAACTTTTTCGTCTCGAAATGCTCAATATTTTGAGTGACAACTGTCATTTATTTTTTTACTATCAGAAAGGAAATTTAACCAACTAAAGACATATGTAAAAATATTTTAACATTACAGCGTATTTTTTTTTAGGCCTGAGTCCCTGCAGTGGGAACATTATAGGCTGATGATGATGTGATGATGATGATCTATTTAAATGTTGGAAAATTATGTAATAATTATAGCTGGAAAGAATTCGCAGAACAAATTCCCAAACAAATTAACAGGACATCTGTTTGTCCGAAGGACTGCCAAGTTATAGGTCTCGAAGACACACCTCTAATTTTTCATCACTTGCATACGATGTCAAGGGCCTTACCACCCGCGGCCATCCAATACAATTACGTCGGAGGGGTGCTGACTTGCAGTGAATGTGAACGCACTTTCACGGCAAAGATTGGCTATTTCAGTCACCAGAGAGCACACCAGCGATGCTCTTAATAGGCAGATCCAAGTCGCTGTGGCCGAAATCGGTCGGGATCATATTATATCATAATAATATATACGATGTCAAGAAATCAGCTGCATGCCTGCGAGATATTTATCGACGGCATGTAAAGCCAACTCAGAGGCTCATCTCATAGGCAGCATAAAAACTCTGGACATAGATAAAGAAGAAACAGTTTTTTAATACAATCATAATAAATTCTCAAGCACCATTGTCCCCCTACTAGCCTCATTTGATCAGATAGCTACTCGTATTTGTGTCGCCTGGATGTGTATTGCTCTCATTGTGTGGAGGTAATAGATTTCCTCCTGCACAATGCGCAGTTTAAACTGTTCTCTGGCGGGGCTACACTTCACTGGTTACTTTGAAACGATCGAAGCTGATGAATTATTTAGTTTCTTTGTTTGAAAACTTTCAATAAAGTGTGCTGTTTTATTTAGGTGTCCTTTATTGACCTCTCGTCCAATTAAAAAAGTTTGTATGTAGTAATTCACTGACTTTCCATAGTAAAAAAAATCCGTGCTGCCAGGTATAAACTAGACTTATCACGTCCCTTCGTCCCTTTGTGCCTAATTGCCTTGTTTCGTTCTGTCTCCTGCTGATATGGAGGGAAGAAAGAAATTATGTTTCTTCTACACCTCTGCTATTATTTTCTGATGAAGTTTGATACGATAAGCCAAGAAAGTTAAATTGATTCTGGCTTTCAGGATAAGTAGTGGTTTGTGAATAGAGAGGTGGGCTTTATCCAGTAAAAATACTCTTTTTTGGAGTATGCTTATGTGGCCGTATAATTTCTTCAGAACTGCACAATGGATGTGGATTTTCATATTTATTGTATAATTTAATTTGGAATCTATGCGGTACACAAATAAAATAAGATTTTTGGTCATGACGGACGTAAATATGAAATATGAAGCTATAGGGCACGGAGTGGTAGAATAGAAACGATGCTCATCTACAAAGCCGGACTTATACATAAAGTCGTAATGGCCACGGCATTATTCAGTACCTAGTAGACTTTTTCTGGTTTATTTACGCCACGAAAAAATTACATCTTTTCGTGGCTGGCTGCCTTTGTCAGTAGGATCACGCCTGACCTAATAAATATATCAAAACGACAACATCGAGGTTAGAATGAGGATGTTAATCTAAGGAAAAAGATAATCTTGAATGCTGATTAGGTAGGTCCACAACAATGTACCCTAGGTCACGCCGTCACGCGCTACCGTTTATGTTCTATGGTTATTTTATTGTAAAGAATAACAATGGAATTATGTGATTTATTGCCTTAGTTACGACTGTAAATGGTAAATGGTAGGGTTAACATAAATGCTATACTTTCTTAACAAGGTTAAGTATATTAAGAGCGCGAGATTCGCAGATCTATAAAATAGAAAAGACCAACGACCACATGCTAACAAAATAAATACGAAATATTTATCGGGACTTGCATAAAAAGATAATACAGATGTAGATTATCAGATAAAAATATTAATTATTTTTCCAAATCTGTGGAGTTTTATTAGTTAATTTTGTTTGACCAAGCACTGATTTCAACACAATAATCTAATAATATCTGTCAAACTTTGAAGCAGTAAGTTCAGGGTTGATTGGGAAAATTTTAAGTTTCAGATAGTTTGATGTGTTGGCGTCTGTAGAATAGTTTCGTGACATAGGTATATAATGTGAAGGAAAGAAAGAAAATGCATTTATTTGGCACATACCACAAGTTCACACAATGTAAAACCAAATGAACTTAAAACTAAACAAATCGTGCCACTGTGTGCCTCACAGCTGCGCCAAAAAGGCCCAATTCAACAAAATGCCGGGCAACTAGTGCCCGACGCTGGCTTTAGACTGAACCTGAGTTAGATTGGATGTAAAACAGTTTTATATGTTGTGTCAATGTCGCACCTACTAATACCTACATTCTTTAGACAACAATCTCCTATGTAACGACCGAATTCTTCAACAAGACACAGAGATGGAGTTTGTGAGTCAATACACGATAGGGATCTGCTAACCGCCTTCCTATATTCTGATTCTATCCTTATACCAATTGATCGGAGCAATTTCAAATAGAAGCGATTGGACTCTGGCTTATGGCATCCGACGTCTATCTTTGATGAAGCGTAGTATAGAGCTGCACTAAGTAACTGAACACACATTTTCCATTTAATAAGTTGTAAGATAGAGGAGCTCGTGGCTCAATAATAACAGTCGCTCGGGGTCGATGTTCAGGTTAAGTGGCGCTTGCCTAGGTTAATCCGTGGATGGGTGAACACCCAATTCATACTGAGTTCCCTCCGTGCCTCAGAACACGCGTTAAGGCATTGGTTCCGGCTGTCAATTGTACATCTTTGACAGTCGTTAGAGGTTAGACTGGAAGCCGACCCCAACATATGAGTAGTTGAGAAAAGGCTTAGGCAGATGATAAGATAGGTTGCAATTTAAGCAATTCAAACAAATACCTCTCCAATACAAACAAACCTTTTAATTCCTACCACCGCCATTGTAAATACGAGAAAAAATACTATAAAACAAACTGCAATAAAAACCGCAATACCAGTCAACTACGTTCAAAATAAAAAGTAGTACTTACTTATTGCTTTGCTCATATTTTCATTCAGCAGAATAAAACAGCGCTTTCAAGTGCTACTTCGCTTGAAGCGGCATCATTAATATGTGCTGTGTTTAAACCTCTAAGCATCGCATAATTCTGTAACAGGTGGCTACTTATTGAGCACTTAGTTGCAACTTGACGTGGAGGTGGAATTGATACTTGACTACGATGACTTGAATGGTTAAGCATAGTCTTTGAGGGCTGGATAGGAGCTATTGAAGCATGCCTTGAAACAAGTGGGAGCTCTTTGAGACGGTTTGTGTAATCAAGTTTTCGTGATGGATTAGGAGGTTTTGAAGTTAAGTTTCGTCATTTTATTTTTCTTCATTGCGTTGGAAGGCTTCTCACTAGGTGGATCGATGACCTGGTGAAGGTAGTGAGGATTCGTAGGATGCGAGGCGCACGGGATGGGTCAATGTGGCGACATTATAGGGGGATGTCTTTTGGCTGAGATGATGATGATGATTCTCTTCTATTTTCACCTGCCTCCTTCGCTTTGTTTTAGCTATTTTAGAAACGCTTTATGGCTATGTAAGTTTTATATTTTTATGTCTATACGCATATATGTTTTAAAATTAATTCCTTAAATGACGACGAAAATGCACAGAAGAACAACGCGATTACTCAGAGTACTGAAATAGTACGAACGTCGTACTACGAAGTGCGAGTAACAAAAATAAAAATAATTTTAAATAAAATATGTTCGGATTTTCCCCACAGCTGCCTCTTAACGTTTTCAGTTCCATTAATGGCCGAAGAATGATTTGTGTGTGTAGGTAACCAGCGAGGACCTCACTCACAAACATGCCACGAAAGTGTGTGAGTAGGGTCGCCTTGTTAAGGCGACATTAGCTGCCCGCGACCTTGAGCGCGCGTTTAAGGCGCGGCTAAAGGGGCACCGTAAAAACGACCTGTTTTTCGTCGCAGAGTTAGCCGTATTGCTACTTATTACAATTCCAAAAAAAATACAGTGTATAGTCAAATGTATAGGTAAAAGACTTATGCAAAAATATTTTCTAAAAGTAATCAAGAACCTCGAAAAAAAAAATCACAAAATCACAAAAAAATCACACGAAAAAACTTTTTCGTCTCGAAATGCTCAATATTTTGAGTGACAACTGTCATTTATTTTTTTACTATCAGAAAGGAAATTTAACCAACTAAAGACATATGTAAAAATATTTTTACATTACAGCGTATTTTTTTTTTTTAATAAATTAAATCTGCGAACTATCGTTCATTTTGGCAGTCACGAGCATCAAACGCATCGCCATTTTCAACCTTATTTGTTTAGGCGATGAGTTAAACGCGCGCTCAAGGTCGCGGGCAGCTAATGTCGCCTTAACTCATCGCCTAAACAAATAAGGTTGAAAATGGCGATGCGTTTGATGCTCGTGACTGCCAAAATGAACGATAGTTCGCAGATATAATTTATTAAAAAAAAAAATACGCTGTAATGTTAAAATATTTTTACATATGTCTTTAGTTGGTTAAATTTCCTTTCTGATAGTAAAAAAATAAATGACAGTTGTCACTCAAAATATTGAGCATTTCGAGACGAAAAAGTTTTTTCGTGTGATTTTTTTGTGATTTTGTGATTTTTTTTTTCGAGGTTCTTGATTACTTTTAGAAAATATTTTTGCATAAGTCTTTTACCTATACATTTGACTATACACTGTATTTTTTTTGGAATTGTAATAAGTAGCAATACGGCTAACTTTGCGACGAAAAACAGGTCGTTTTTACGGTGCCCCTTTAGCCGCGCCTTAAACGCGCGCTCAAGGTCGCGGGCAGCTAATGTCGCCTTAACAAGGCGACCCTACTCACACACTTTCGTGGCATGTTTGTGAGTGAGGTCCTCGCTGGTTACCTACACACACAAATCATTCTTCGGCCATTAATGGAACTGAAAACGTTAAGAGGCAGCTGTGGGGAAAATCCGAACATACTCGTATTTTATTTAAAATTATTTTTATTTTTGTTACTCGCACTTCGTAGTACGACGTTCGTACTATTTCAGTACTCTGAGTAATCGCGTTGTTCTTCTGTGCATTTTCGTCGTCATTTAAGGAATTAATTTTAAAACATATATGCGTATAGACATAAAAATATAAAACTTACATAGCCATAAAGCGTTTCTAAAATAGCTAAAACAAAGCGAAGGAGGCAGGTGAAAATAGAAGAGAATCATCATCATCATCTCAGCCAAAAGACATCCCCCTAATGTCGCCACATTGACCCATCCCGTGCGCCTCGCATCCTACGAATCCTCACTACCTTCACCAGGTCATCGATCCACCTAGTGAGAAGCCTTCCAACGCAATGAAGAAAAATAAAATGACGAAACTTAACTTCAAAACCTCCTAATCCATCACGAAAACTTGATTACACAAACCGTCTCAAAGAGCTCCCACTTGTTTCAAGGCATGCTTCAATAGCTCCTATCCAGCCCTCAAAGACTATGCTTAACCATTCAAGTCATCGTAGTCAAGTATCAATTCCACGTCAAGTTGCAACTAAGTGCTCAATAAGTAGCCACCTGTTACAGAATTATGCGATGCTAGGTTTAAACACAGTACATTTATGATGCCGCTTCAAGCGAAGTAGCACTTGAAAGCGCTGTTTTATTCCGCTGAATGAAAATATGAGCAAAGCAATACTAGGTACGTTTTATTTTGAACGTAGTTGACTGGTATTGCGGCTTTTATTGCAGTTTGTTTCACAGTATTTTTTCTCGTATTTACAATGGCGGTGGTAGGAATTAAAAGGTTTGTTTGTATTGCTTAAATTGCAACCTATCTTATCATCTACCTAGCCTTTTCTCAACTATTTATATTATATGTTGGGGTCGGCCTCCAGTCTAACCTCTAACGACTGTCAAAGATGTACACACGGCTACACATCAAGCTATACAAAACCAGTATAATCTGATCGTTCATTGTGCGAAAAGATCTAGTAAAGTGAGGCCAAGATTAACTGGTTTTGTATAGCTTGATGTGTAGCCGTGTGTACAATGGGACGGGCAACTGGTGGAACTAATGGCGCTAGCACCGCATGAACCTAAGCTCTTCATTGGTTGAATATCTGTCAATGTCATTTTATATTTCAAAATAGCTTGACCTCATTGGTCGGATTGGGACAAGCTATGGACACGCCATCTACAATCAGCTTTCACTTGCCAACCCCATTGACAGCCGGAACCAATGCCTTAACGTGTGTTCTGACTCTGAGGCGCGGAGGGAACTCAGTATGTACCTATTGGGTGTTCACTCATCCACGGATTAACCTAGGCAAGCGCCACTTAACCTGAACATCGACCCCGAGCGACTGTTATTATTGAGCCACGAGCTCCTCTACCTTACAACTTATTAAATGGAAAATGTGTGTTCAGTTACTTAGTGCAGCTCCATACTACGCTTCATCAAAGATAGACGTCGGATGCCATAAGCCAGAGTCCAATCGCTTCTATTTGAAATTGTTCCGATCAATTGGTATCAAGATAGAATCAGAATATAGGAAGGCGGTTAGCAGATCCCTATCGTTTCTTGACTCACAAGCTCCATCTCTGTGTCTTGTTGAAGAATTCGGTCGTTACATAGGAGATTGTTATCATAAAGAATGTATTAGTAGGTGCGACATTGACACAACATATAAAACTGTTTTACATCCAATCTAACTCAGGTTCAGTCTAAAGCCAGCGTCGGGCACTCTGTGAGGCACACAGTGGCACGATTTGTTTAGTTTTGGTTTTACATTGTGTGAACTTGTGGTATGTGCCAAATAAATGCATTTTCTTTCTTTCCTTCACATTATATACCTATGTCACGACACTATTCTACAGACGCCAACACATCAAACTATCTGAAACTTAAAATTTTCCCAATCAACCCTGAACTTACTGCTTCAAAGTTTGACAGATATTATTAGATTATTGTGTTGAAATCAGTGCTTGGTCAAACAAAATTAACTAATAAAACTCCACAGATTTGGAAAAATAATCAATATTTTTATCTGATAATCTACATCTGTATTATCTTTTTATGCAAATCCCGATAAATATTTCGTATTTATTTTGTTAGCATGTGGTCGTTGATCTTTTCTATTTTATAGATCTGCGAATCTCGCGCTGTTAATATAAACCTTGTTAAGAAAGTATAGCATTTATGTTAACCCTGCCATTTACCATTTACAGTCGTAACTAAGGCAATAAATCACATAATTCCATTGTTATTCTTTACAATAAAATAACCATAGAACATAAACGGTAGCGCGTGACCTAGGGTACATTGTTGTGGACCTACCTAATCAGCATTCAAGATTATCTTTTTCCTTAGATTAACAT
Source organism: Diarsia mendica (assembly GCA_949316265.1). NCBI lineage: Eukaryota > Metazoa > Arthropoda > Insecta > Lepidoptera > Noctuidae > Diarsia > Diarsia mendica. The sequence goes on from OX438899.1 coordinate 22,651,457, forward strand.
CCTCATTCTAACCTCGATGTTGTCGTTTTGATATATTTATTAGGACAGGCGTGATCCTACTGACAAAGGCAGCCCAGCCACGAAAAGATGTATTTTTTTCATTACCATGTAAATAAACAAGAAAAAGTCTACTACTGAATAATGCCGTGGCTATTACGACTTTATGTTTATGTCCGGCTTTGTAATGAGCATCGTTTCTATTCTACCACTCCGTGCCCTATAGCTTGATATTTCATATTTACGTTCGTCATGACCACAAATCTTAAATATTATATTTGTGTACCGCATAGATTCCAAATTTCGGTCGAGAGCAGTGGTGGCCCAGTGGTGGCGGCCCCGACTTACGAACAGTTGGTCGTGGGTTCGAACCCAGGCAGGCGCATTACTTTGTGTAATTTATTTCATCACCACTGCTCTCAAAACGGTTAAGGAAAACATCGTGAGGAAACCGGCATGTCTTAGTTAGAACCAAAATTTCGAAGATATGCGACATCTACCAATCCGCACTGGGCCCGCGTGGTGGCTTATAGATAGCCCACAGAAGAGATAAAAGAGGTTTTATCTCTTCTGTGCTTATAGCCCATCCCTCTCCTAGAGAGGAGGCCTGAGTCCCTGCAGTGGGAACAATTATAGGCTGATGATGATGATGATGATAGATTCATTCCAAATTTAATTATACAATAAATATGAAAATCCACATCCATTGTGCAGTTCTGAAGAAATAATCTTAAGAAAGAAGATATAAACAGCCACACAAGCATACTCCAAAAAAGAGTATTTTACTATGGATAAAGCCCACCTCTCTATTCACAAACCACTACTTATCCTGAAAGCCAGAATCAATTTAACTGGTTTCCGTATCAAACTTCATCAGAAAATAATTGCAGAGGTGTAGAAGAAACATAATTTCTTTCTTCCCTCCATATCAGCTGGAGACAGAACGAAACAAGGCAATTAGGGACAAAGGGACGTGATAAGTCCAGTTTATACCTGGCAGCACGGATATTTTTACTATGGAAAGTCAGTGAATTACTACATACAAACTTTTTTAATTGAACGAGAGGTCAATATAGGATACCTAAATAAAACAGCACACTTTATTGAAAGTTTTCAAACGAAGAAACTAAATAATTCATCAGCTTCGATCGTTTCAAAGTAACCAGTGAAGTGTAGGCCCGCCAGAGAACAGTTTAAACCGCGCATTGTGCAGGAGGAAATCTATTACCTCCACACAATGAGAGCAATACACATCCAGACGACACAAATACGAGTAGCTATCTGATCAAACGAGGCTAGTAGGGGGACAATGGTGCATGAGAATATTATGATTGTATTAAAAAACTGTTTCTTCTTTATCTATGTCGAGAGTTTTTATGCTGCCTGAGCCTCTGACTTGGCTTTACATGCCGTCGATAAATATCTCGCAGGCATGCAGCTGATTTCTTGACATCGTATGCAAGTGATGAAAAACCGGCCAAGAGCGTGTCGGGCCACGCTCAGTGTAGGGTTCCGTAGTAATAATTCTTTTTTTGTTTGAAATACCGGCCAATGAAACGCTCATACGATTCAGGGACCAAATTATATTGGTTAACTGCAGTTTCCATCTGTTGTTTCCATCTAAGTTCAAAATAATTTTCCTAGAAAGTCCTTATAAAGTTCTACTTTTCAGATTTTTTTCGTATTTTCTAAACTTATGGTTCAAAAGTTAGAGGGGGGGGGACGCTTTGTTTTTTACTTTTGGAGCGATTATTTCCGAAATTATTGACATTATCAAAAAATGATTTTAGTAAACCCCTATTCATTTTTAAATACCTTTCCAACAATATATCACACGTTAGGGTCAAAATTAAAAAAAAAATCACTTCCCACTTTACATATAGGGGGGCTACCCTAATAAAACATTTTTTTCCAATTTTTATTTTACCACTTTGTCGGCGTGATTGATACACATATTGGTACCAAATTTCAGCTTTCTAGTGCTAACGGTCACAGAGATTAAGCGAGGACGGACAGACGGACAGACAGACAGACAGACAGACAGACAGACAGACAGACATGGCGAAACTATAAGGGTTCCTAGTTGACTACGGAACCCTAAAAAGTAGAGGTGTGTCTTCGAGACCTATGACTTGGCAGTCCTTCGGACAAACAGATGTCCTGTTAATTTGTTTGGGAATTTGTTCTGCGAATTCTTTCCAGCTATAATTATTACATAATTTTCCAACATTTAAATAGATGATATAAATTAATTTTGATTTTCCTTGTCCTGTCTCGTGTTAAAGTAAGCTTTCACGGGATGTCATGGTTTACCTACATTACGAAATCTCTCCCTTCGCGCATTGATTGTTTCTGATTTCCTCATGTCATTGCGTTATCCCGGAAACAGGAACGTTGCTAATGAAGCTTGTGTTAAAGGAAGGGGCGCATTCCTCTTTGATCTCTCGTAATTTCATGTTACTTAGTGTTCTTACATATTTTTCTCCTCAACACAGAGGGTAGATCTGTACGCTGATTAATTTATTAAACTTTATTATGCACAAGTAAAAATAGTACAAACCTAATGCCTCAGGAATTCTCTACCAGTCTACTTTAGGGTGATGCACATTGATATAATAAAACCCATCAATGGTGATGCAGAGATAATTATCTACCCAGTAGATGCAATAACAGAAAATAAATTAGATAATGTTTAAAACTAAAATACAAGAATGAATACATAAAACAAAATATATTGTATAAAATTTTAAGATATAAACAAGAAAAACTATAGGTAACAACTTGGTTCTGAGACGGATCTACCAACATCTATGTAGTATGTGAGCTTCGAGCATAAACTCGAAATGTTGCAAAACTCAAAGAAGATTATTAAAGGACTTGTCTTCTTTCAGTTTTGTAACATTTACTTGCTAGTGATTTCATACGTGTTTTGAAGCAACTGTATGTCATAACTTCTTTAATAATATTAACTGCTACCGATTCCATATTTAGGAACATTTGATTTCCTGCCGCTGCACTTGACACGTCAACAGTGCTATAATTTACAAGCACCTTGACTGGTTTACGAGAATAGCTCATATCGTTTACGTGTTGAGGAGATTAGTCAATCAATTATGTTAGTAGCGAAGTTTACTGCGAGTGTGAGTACCACTAGTTAACCTAGCTAGACATAGGGACAGTATAACAGCAATTATGATGGTGATAATGATCTCGTTGGCACCGGCTGTCATTTGTAGAACTTTGACAGTCGTTACAGGTAGTCAGTGGCCTGAAAGCAACGACCATACAGCCACTAGACGCCTAATACTCAATCTAACGCACGAAACAAATTCTGTCAACTCGCTGAGGTGCGGGGGAACGGGGTACTGCATTCTGATTGGCCCTTTCAAGGTCATTGCATTTTCACGGCTCACAGGAGTGGTCGAAACTAATGCGATCTTTGTGAGTGACGACAGCTATAAGATTTATAGCCCTAATGTGTTGACAGACATGGTCGCCTGTTATTAGGCGTCTAGTGGCTGTATGGTCGTTGCCTGAAAGCCTTACCAAGGCGTATCGTATCACGCAGTACTAACTGGGTTGTGGAGGTCTGATAGGCAGTCGCTCCGTGTAAAATACTGGTATTCAGCTGCATCCGGTTAAACTTGAAGCCGACACTAATATAGTTGGAAAAAGGTTAGCCAGATGATGACAATGTATTATATGGATTGAAATAGGCTATTCAAAGTTTAAATCAAACCTATTGAAGAGCGTAGTAGAAATACAATACAATTTAAAAGTGATTACATGTTGTCTACAAGGGTCCATTTGGAATCTGTTTTAATACCCAAATATGAATTTTGCAATACAAGTTTAAATTCATTTTTGAATGTTAAACAATTCCAGATAAATCTCGATGAAAACGTCCGTTTCCAAGCCCTCATGGTCACAGCATGTATTGATGAATCGCACAGTTCAGAGAATATTAATTAATTATATTAATACGTAATACATGAGATGAAATAATAAGTTCGTTGTAATTGATTTCATATTCAATAGCGTTGGTATATTCGTCTTAAATATGGTATGTATAAGTAATTATGTGTAAAGTGAATATGTGATCAGTTCAATCAGAATTTGGTGTTGCTTCAAATGATTGTCTTGGGTAAAAATGGTAACTTTTTTGTTATTGTTGCTGGGAAGATTTTTGAACTTCTTCCCAGATAAGACCCTAGGAAGTGACGAAGGGTGAGTGAGACGTTTCCGACTTGCAATGTTTACGTGTTTAGGTCAAATCTTGTCGCTGAATTTTAAAACAGATATCCCTAACTGGTTAAACTAAAATTTTGCATACTCGTTTAATTTGGATGACAATGCTTGGTTTGATAGTCGAAATGTATTAACCAGCGCTTTATCGTAGTCAGTAAAACCTAAACACAATCTGAAAGAAAGAAAATTGGCATTAATAACAAAAATACCTCAAAAATAGTACAAAACAATCAAAACCATTAATCCAGTTAGCAGCCATTAAGCTTAGTTAACCCAGAGAGCAGAGAAAACAAACAGACTAACTAATCAGAATCCAAGACTTATCTAGTCATAAGCCACGGCATCTAGCATTACATATTCAGACAAGTGAATCGTAGACCGATACTAGGAACTGTGATGTCTCTGTAAGTGAATTATTATTAGCGTTATTAGAAGGTTTCGTGCTAACCAAAGTAAAGATGGAAGCACTTATATCACGGTCACATTAACTTGACGCATCTCTGCGTCTAGTGTCAAGCGTCTCAAGCGTCAAATTAATATGACCGACTAGTAGTAATAAACGAATTGAGAACCTCCTCCTTTTTGGGAAGTCGGTTAATGAACTGGCTAGGGAAGGAGTTTGATCTGAGAAGACGACACATAATAGGTCTATTATGGTATGAGAATATTTGCTGCGCCAACTTCCAATTATATTTTTAACCGACTTCTAAAAAAAGGAGGAGGTTCTCAATTCGGATGTTTGTTTTTTTATCGAAATCGGACAAACGGTTTTTGAAAAATCAACAAAACTCAAAAAAAATACTACATTGTCCACATTAGGTGAACCACTAAAAAGTGAAAAATAAAAACTTTTTAACAAAAAATAAAACCGACTTCAAAAAAAAAGTCAAAAATAAATCAGTTTCTGAAGTCGGTGACAAAAAAATGAAATCAAACAAACAAAAGTCACCGACTTCAGAAACTGATTTATTTTTGACTTTTTTTTTGAAGTCGGTTTTATTTTTTGTTAAAAAGTTTTTATTCCTACTCCTCCGCTATTCATTTCTGATTAATAAAGACGACACATAATAAGACTATGGTAGGAGAAAATTTGCTGCGCCAACTTCCAACCATATTTTTCCTACTCCAATTTCGCTGCGGGGTCCAAGACTGTTAAATTGTTTCCCTGACACTTCGTCGAGCATCATTGTCTCAGCGCTTCTCTGATAGTCACCATGGCGGGCATGTCCAATAACAATACCTAATAATAAAAAAATCATCACTATCATTTTCAGATGGTACTTATCACACTTATAGATTGTCATTGTCATGTCATTTCGGCGTCATATGAAGAGAGCATGCAATGCCCTGACAGGTGCATCTTTGATACTTATAACACTATTCCAAGCCCTGACAAACATATTTGAAATAAACTTCTAATTTGGTTTTGATTTGTTACGGTAAAAAAAAAATGGCGTCATAACATCACGCCTGTAATGTGTATCTAGACAGAATAACGATATCATCTTATCTGTTGGAATAAAACCGATTTAGAAACCTAAAGACGAACGTAAACCTCTTTAGCTAATCCAACATTCTATAAACAGACCGCAAATCAACGTTCACACATTATATTGGAAGCACTATGTATACCTAATACGGTAATACCTAGGCTAGAGGTTGTAGTAACCAACTTATCAGTATGTATGAAAATATATCAATACGCAGTCTATCGGTATGAAACCTTTCAGATTCAACCTACCGCGTTCCCTAAACATGAAGGCACGTTCACGTTCATGCCTGGAATAAGTTGAGTGCTGAAATATCGTAACCAACCCGCACTAGGCCCGCGTGGTGGATTATAGCCCATCGCTCCCCTAGAGACGAGGCCTGAGTCCCTGCAGTGGGAACAATATAGGCTGATGATGATGATGCAATATCGTAACTATGTGATATCTCTAAGCTAGTTTCGTTAAGTTGGCTTGGTATCAAGAGTTATACAGTCCGTCACACGGGTATGATAATGCTAGGGTCGATTTTCAGGTTAAGTCGTGTTTGCCTACTTTGATTCGTGGATGAGTGACCACTTATAACAAACCGAGCTTACTACGTGCCTCGGATAACACGTTAAGAGCTTATGCTACCTCAGATTAGCAACCCTATTTGTGGTGGTTCAAACTTCGCTTGAAATACTGTTAGAATAAAGTTCTAATCAGCTTGCACTACAAAGCGGTTGTTACGTCTTTCGCTGCGGCCGAATAGTGCGAAATTAGTGGTATTTTGCGATTTACAAAAAAACTATTGATTGGACTAAAAAAGTAAAACACTATCGGCCTTATTAATAAAAAAAAGTTAAACCTGGTTAAACTTACGCTTGGTTTATCTCGCATGCCGTCTCACTTCAAAAACATTCAAAAGAAAGTGACGGCATGCGAGATAAACCAAGCGTAAGTTAAACCAGGTATAACTTTTTTTTATTAATAAGGGGGTTAGACTTTAGTTTGTTGCTTGTAGAATTATTTGGTAAAAAAATCAGAACGATGACATGTATTTTATTCCCGGCTATCATTTGTAGAAGTTTGACGGTCGTTACCTATCTATCTACAGATACCGGCACGGTTCTTGAGCGCTCGGCGGAAGAGTGGGGATCGCTGTGCGCATCGTACACTTTATGACAAATAAAACGCACACCCGTTCATTATTTACTAGCTGATGCCCGCGGCTTCACCCGCGTGAATGTCGTTCAAATTATATACTTAAACCTTCCTCTTGAATCACTCTATCTATTAAAAAAAACCGCATCAAAATCCGTTGTGTAGTTTTAAAGATTTAAGCATACAAACAAACAAACAGACAAAAAAGTGACTTTGTTTTATACTATGTAAGGATTGGTCGTGAGGTAAGTGCAGCAGGAGTAAAGAACAAATCCCGAGTGACGGCTATGACGCGATGCGCTACGGGCCAATCACTGCACTTTCCCCGCCCTGCGTCTCACTTCATACCACCAAAGGGACCCAATAACTCACTTTTTCGTCAGCGCTCAAGAATCGTGCCGATGATAATACAAACAGAATTTGTAGAACTTTGACAGTAATTACAGACGTCAGTGGCCTGAAAGTTTGACTACTTAAAGTTTTATCAAAGTATTGTGCCCCAAAAGATATAAAAATTATAAAATTTAGCGGTGGGGAAGCCTCATCAGTATGATATTTCGTGAAGATACTCACATGCAAACTTATTACTGACAACCCAAATGTCACAGTTACTGTAAAGGCCTTCACAACCGCAATCGAAACTCAACATACCCATTTCTACAAACGACAGTCATTATAAAACACTGAAACTCCTGAAACGTACAACAGCTAGACTACAGTTTACACTGACTTGTGACTTATAATACCCAACTTGGATGCACTAAGAAAGTTTTGTTATGACTTGAGCACTGGCACAGAATTTATAATTGTTAATGGAAGTTTGAGGACTGGCTTTAATAATTCAAGAGTTTATTGGACATTACCTAGTTCAGAATCATAGCGGTATGTGTATGGGTTGTGAAGTTTCATGAGGTCTTCACTGCAGTAGATATATCCCAACATTCCGAACAACGTAGGTAGGAAAAAACACTAGAGCGAATTATCCCGCTAGGACAGTGCAGTTTACACTCAAAGCGTTGGATCTGATTCGTAATTCTGGTCTCAAGACTTAACATGATTCTTGTCGGGGTTAGCGCCACACATTATATGAAAAAATGCTTATATGTTACGTTTGTTTCTCCGGCTAACAATCGCTCTCATATTGTTACTTGTACTGCGTATGAAGCCTCGCAAAACAAAAGGATTATGCCTTTTTGTGCAATTAAAACATATCAGAAAAGTAGCCAAATACGTAGTGCACAACAAGAAGGGATTTGTTTATGGTATGTCTTTAAACCTTATTTCGTTCCTTTGTTTATTACGTGATTCGTACCAATAGGTATTTCACGCTCCATGAGAAAGTTTTCTATCGTGCGAACCTAAACCTACATCTTACTAGTACCTCTACAGAATGCTTTATACCCTTTCTTCTAAGAAAAACTGCTATGATTGAAAAAAAAACTTCAGTAAACGTATTTCAAAACGTCATATTTTCTGCAAACAACTCTTTGATGTAACCGTCCAACTTTCACAAACGAAGTCTTACAAATGCCAACCATATAACTTTCAAAAGGCTTACAGCTTTTCTATACTTTGCGTTTTCTGAGCTTCAAAGTCATCCATCATAGTTTATTATTATAGAGAGAAAACTGTTCTGTATTTCAGGTCTTCAGGGTGCATTTATGCCAATCATAGTTAGTAATGTTAGTCCATCATCATTATGGTGAACATTGTTTGCCTTTTTAACCGACTTCCCAAAAAGGAGGAGGTTCTCAATTCGATTGTTGCGTTTAGAAAGCAGAAAGCCAGTCATCATCATCATCTTTCTGCCCTTGTCCCCTTTTCGGGAGTTACAGTGGTTTTGGGAATACTGGGGTGAGCTTGCCCTTGTCGCATTCTACTTAAAGACAGAAAGTCAGTCATAGTACATAAAAGATGGTAACGTCGTCATCAAAATCATCATTGCGACGTTCGTTGCAAATGAACTAGTTTAATTAAATCCTTACCGAGAATAAACAGCAGTCTTCCTTCCCACATTCAGACACAATCTTGACAAAATTTAATTAATCACTTTTAATAAAACCGAGAGAACAGTTCATTACACATTCCAGCTGTGCTTCTTTGATATTATTCCGCACAATACAGTCACAGGTGTCCCTATATCGCACGTAATTATTTCCCAGCAAATTGGAGCTCTTGTGCTTCCATTGAAATGACAATGGAGCGAAAAAATTGCTGCTCTTACGGCAATTCGAAGCCGTGGAAAACGGATCCGAGATTTCACCTCGATACCCAATTAATTGCTCCGTAGATTGAGTTGAAATTGAAATGTCTTTAATGAAAAATCGAGTAAAGGAAGCCCAAGATTAAGCAATTAATTTGACTACAATTGTTCCTCAACATTTAGAGTGTTTTCGCTCTAGGTGCGCTGAAGTACTTTTAGAAAAAAAAAGTGTTTGCAATATAGCCATCTTTTCCACAAAACATTTTTAAAAGAAATGATACATAAAATGAAGCTACAGCTCTAAGAATATTCCTTCTTAAACCCCATACATGGCCACTCCACAGTACTGAAGACGCGTACGCCGTATGAAGGCCACATAATGACTGTCATTACGCATCAGCCAATACAAGTCGACCTCCCACCTTGGACCGTACATCCCCGCTCATTTCGCAATACAGGAGAGGGGCAGATCAGCGGTCATTGGTGGTTTAACCGTAGTGACGTAACGACGTGTCGCTGGCCACTTTTCTCATAAATTCGTGTCGGCTGTAATGGGCGACGGTGCTTGTTCATGACACGTATTGTTGAACTGGGGCTACGCGTTTACAATTCCTAATTGAGCTGGGGAAACCCTTTTCCAACTATTATGTAGACTCCACATGTTTAGTTTGACTGATTATCGTGTTAAGGAACATGATTTGGCCGAGAAGTATGCAACAAAAATCTGCAAACTACCAAACCGTTTGCCAAAATCAGCCAGCGTAATGATAATGACAACTTATACTGTCCTTGCGTTTTACTTTCTACTGAAATTTCTATCTATACAGCTCTCTATCAGCAGGCAGACACGTGTTCATCCAGTAAATTGTTTTTGAAACTGGATATTAAACCTCCATAACCATTACCGAAAATCAAATTAGTAAACCCCGGAACCCTTTCAAAATAAACTGCTCCCCAGCCATTACGTCACATTACCATAAAACGTTAATAAAGTCCCTAATTCCCTTGCTTCTGTCAGATACTCTAGCCAAAATTTCCAACGTATTCGCACTAGTTTGTTTACTATGTTAATTGGATGTCTAGCCTACCTCGCAGATCAATAGAGCGACATTTAACAGACACACATTGGGCAAATATTTGGCTAGTGTAAACGCTCGCTTTTCGTACATAGTTGGGACTAGGGGACCGCAGGTATTGGATAGGGACGAAGCTTGGAATTCTGGTTACAAGACAAACAGCCTACGCTCAGGTTTCATTGATATACACAGTAAGTATAGATTTCTACTCGACTGCGGCAGAATTAGACGGTGAAAACTAAAACCGATTTGAGGCGATGAAGTGTCTTGATCCAGAAAGTTTCTTAGATCTGATTAGGTCACAGGAAATTTAATATAGCGTTCGCTAGATAGATGTCTTCGTATAGATTGTAGAACATTCTATGAAGTTCATTTTTGCAGCCGGGTTTTTCATATTACAGTTACAGCTGCGACATTTCATTGTTGTATTTGTTTCGACAATTCAAAAGTGTCAGTAACTGGCCTACTTGAAATAAGTGCAATGATTTTGAATGTTTTCTAGGTTCCTTTTGTGTTACTAATATAAGCCACTTTGCCTTTTTAACACCTTCACCCGACCGCTAATAGGATTACAACCTCATTAAGGTTTCGCGACGATCCTCTTTCAAGCGGATTGTGGTTGCAAAAACCCTTCACTCTTTATTCAAATTCACACTATTGTGGGCGGTCTTTAAAACTACATGAAATCTTATTTTAGTATCATTTGGACCCTTTTTCATAGCCTATAGTCAAATCATCATCCTCGTGTCCTTATCGCGCGTTACTTTTTCGGTGTTGGGTTTTTTCATAATTCGGGTTATTCTTCCATTCTTGTCTGTCAACCGTCACTCTGTCATTCACTTCTTTCCTTTCATATCATTCCTGCACAATCCATCCATCTTTTCATTGGTATTCCTCTCCAACCATTAACGTTTATAGGTATTCATTAGCCTTTTGAGACATGCATTTCTCTTATTATCAAGTTTATTAAAAACATTGTTTTCTATTTCAACCTGGTCGCGTCCTCATCCTAATTTCATATCATCATCTATGTCGATTATCGATCTGCTCGGCTCATTGATATGCTTTCATTGTTTCCTCATTAAGGATTCCGCTCGTACGAGTCCTTCGCCCTATTGTATAACAGTACCTACTGCTAAGAGAAACGCAAGAAGCTGTATATTGATTAATGATCCAATTCACTTGGAGTAAGTACAGTCAATAGTGTTTGACAAAGGAAGCTATAAATTGATCAGTTACATGACACAAGAAATATTCCGATTGTAATGATTTTCAGCGAGGTGTCTTGAGTTTGTAACTCATAGTTTTATTATCAACTTATATGTGGGTGCTGCGCCAACCCCATGCAGAAAGGGACAAGGGCAGGGAGATCATGCATGATGATAAGGTGTGGAACACAAAGAGGTCTGGAGATATATATCAGAAGAAATGTCATAGATAAAATGTGTGTGTGTGATTTTTGTTTTAAGTGAAGTCATACAGCAACTTGTCATCATTGTCAAGTTTAAAATTGACTTTACGCTTGTACCACAACCATTTGGCTTTTGCCTTGGAAATAACGATTTTGTTCGCATTGTCTCCTCTATCGTAGCTTCTTAGTTTTATTAAAATGAGTTTGGTATGAAATTTTAATGAGTCATATCGTTATTAATCAGAATTATTTCGGGTAATAAAGCTTTGGAACTCAAGAACGAACGAAAGTAGACGGAAGTCGTCAAAAAACGGCGTAAAGTATAGTTAATTACATCGTTCTTGCCAACCCTACGGTGCTGACGTGCATATCAACCAGTTACATTATACCACGTGTATTTTATTGTAAACACACACGCGACATAGGCAGTGGCGTGCGCTCTATTAAGGCTCTTAGGCTTAGCCTACCTTACCAACTGAGCATTTCTTATAACTAATTAACCATATTGTAATAAAATAACACCATGTACAAAATAATAATAAAAAAGTTCAAACTCCTGTTAAAATACTTAGAGCAATTTTTCGCGTACGAATCTTATATTTACAGGCTTGCTTAGGCTAGCATTCGATTAGCCTAAAACCCATTCATAATTTTACGCACACAGCGTCACATCAGTGAATGATCGGTGCATATTTTCGTGTATATGAACCGCACACATGCATGCCAGCTCCTGCGAGTGTAGCTGGCCTGTGATTGGCTGCAACAACACAAGGCTACGATTGGATGCGTCATGCGTGCCATCTTCAGCCCGCGAACTCCGGCGCGAAGTTCAAATTTGTTTTTTTTTTAACGTTTTTTGCAATTTGCAGGCCAGTGCTAGCTTGAATACTGACTACATACGTCTTACAGCCGCGAATCATATTTTATTAATCAACATACAACCTAGCACTGGCCTGCAAATTGCAAAAATGTAAGGAAATTAAGAAATTTGAATTTCGCGCGTTTGCGGTCTTCGCTCTTCCGTCCACAGATAGAGTGCAGCACTGACAACACATTTCATTGATTGATTTCGTACCTATAATCCTGCAAAATTTTGTTGACCGCTGTTGTGAACAAACTCGATATAATAATCATTTATTTATTTAGACAACTAAGATCCATTGGGTTAGTAACAATATTCTTAAAACCTATATTAGTACTTAACTAAAGATGCTTGAGTTAGTAACAATATTCTTAACCTATGTTAGTACTTAACTAAAAACAAAGACAGAGTGCAGGTGACTAATGACCTCACCAGCGGGCTGTCATGCCTCCCGACTATAGCTCTCAGAATGCTGTTGGGGCTGCCACGGATTCTGTTCAGCAGCGAGGCCACTTTCTTACGCCGTACCGCATTGAAGCAGTCGGTACGTGCCTCAGCGAACATAAATGACGCGCTACAGAACCGAGGCAGACGCAACAGCACCCTAAACGCGTTGTTGTACTGGATCCGCAGAGCATTGTAGGCCTTTTGGGTGTAGCTGAACCACAGGCTCCCCGAGTACAGTGACATACAATAAGCTTTAAACAGCGTTAATTTTACTGCGGCTGTACAACGGAAGAACCGGCGTGCCAGCATATTAGCCCGAACCGACAATGCTCTGCGTTCCCTCTCCATATCTGCGTCGTCTCTCAAATCGTCCGTCACCAAGTGACCCAGGTATTTAAAAGAGTACACCCTTTGCAGCTCCACACCGTTCAGTAACACAGGAGGGACGGTGGAGGGACACCTGGTACCGGACTTAAAGACCATATATTTAGACTTCCCTTCGTTGTAAACAAGGCCATGAGAAGTCGCATACGACTCGCAGATACCGAGAAGCTTACGGAGCGCACCGAACGAGGGGGCCAGCAGCACCATGTCATCTGCATAGCTTAAATTATTAAAGCAAACGCCATCAATAAAACAACCGACATGTGTGCTGCTGAGCCTCTCGATCAGTTCATTCACGTACAGACTAAATAGCAAGGGTGAGGTCAATCCGCCCTGCCTCACGCCACACTCTGGCCTACTCGGCTCCGAGAGCTCACCCGCCCAGCGCACTCGACTCTCCTGCTTCAGGTACCAGAACCGCAGAAGTGAGACGAGCTCCGGCGGCACCGCGGCATCTGACAGTTTTTGCCAGAGAACATCGAACGAGACAAGATCAAACGCCCTGGACAGGTCTAGGAAACATGCGTAGATAGGTGTTTTCCTGTCTGTGTAATACTTGACAGCATGCTTCAAACTCAGAATAGCGGTTTCTGTCGACAAACCCTGCCGAAAGCCAAACTGGGCATCATGCAGTTTGACGTGGGTACTCAAGTGAGAGTTAAGCACACTGTCAAGTATTTTTGCCACGATGGTCGCTAAAGAAATTGGCCTGTAGTTTGACTTGTCCGCAATGTCTCCGGTCCGGCTCTTGACCACTGGTACCACCAGAGCCCGCACCATATCCGGAGGAAGGTACGAGTGACCTAGGCACAGATTGAACAGAAGAGCGAGCGCACGTGGCAAATGGATCCCACCATGCTGCAGGTGCTCAATGCTGAGCCCATCGTGTCCAGGGGATTTACCCCTCTTCATACTTCTAATTTTTGTTCTGACGTCCTTTGACAGAATGACTGTCGAAATTTCTGTATCACTGACCCCAGCATCAAGCTCCCTACATGGCGGTCCCAACTGCGACTTGACATCGAAATGCATCCTAAATAGATCAGCAACATCTTTTGAGTCAGACACATTATTTACACTCACAGGTACCGCTGGTCTAGAATTGAACTGCTTAGTGCTCTTCCAAAAACCCCCAAAATCAGAATTCGAATGGCGTTTTGCTAACAAATCCATTCGAATCTGATCCTGGTTGTTCTGGCACCATTTAAGTTTCCCCTTGAAGATCTTCCGAGATTCAACCATTGCATCAAATAAGGTGCCACAAGAAGGTCTACCGTACCACAGCCAAGTATTAAATTTAATCTTAGCGTTCCTGTGAGCGTCACTTACAAATCTGTTCCACCCAGACAATGGTTTCTTACGTTTAAAGGACTTACACACATACGTATAACTCGCATTCTTACATAAAATGTCAACAATATCCCTATACAATTTATCTATAATGTTAACATGACTAGAATCCCTACAATACCTACCACAACAATCTTGTAACTCTATAGGCAGGTCAATGTGTTTTAGCTGTTCATTACACATATTTTCGTAGGTACGACATTGTTCTAAGCTTCTTACTCCCCACTGTATTTTATTACACAATGGGTATTTCACATTTGTTTTTTGTCTTATCACATTAAAGTCACATGTAAGAACCAATGGTAAGTGGTCAGACCAAAATACATCGTACTTTACATAAACGTTTGTGACACTAGTCAGGGCCGCATCTGTCGTGAGACAGTGGTCTAGCCATCGCTTACAACCATGGGCCTCGCTGATGAACGTGAACGTTCCTGACGTTAAATGTAAATTATTAGTGTCCACACAAGTCCAGTCCTGTTCCTTTGAAAACGCCACAAGTTCATGATAAAAGCGCTCACCTGGATGGGCATTGAAGTCGCCTAGTATGAACACAGATTCGATACCACTTTCGTCAATAATAGCACTAATTGAACTGAGACAATCCGTGAACTCAGGCATATTTTCCACTGAATCCGTCGGCATATATACGCAAACCACAAGCACTGGCCGATCTTCCGTAGTGACACGTATTGCGGCAATACGCGGATTACCACAGGGTATTATTGTAACGCACTGAAACACTGATTTACGCCACAGCAGCGCCACACCACCAAACGGCCGGCCACGTAGCATGCCAGCAGACGTGTCCACAGCCGATGTACCGGTGCCCGCGAAGTCATCGTGAACACTTTCCAAGAAGGACAGGTCACCCGGCAGCAACCACGTTTCTTGCAAAGCGATAATATCCGCAAAACAACACAGCTGTTTTATACCGTCTATGGAACGCTTGATGCTTTTGCAGTTGTAAGTGACAAGGGTTGTGCCGTGAGTGTTCATTCAGGTAGTTTATCGTTCTCTTCTTCATTACCCCGTTGAGGGTTTTTGTAAGGTCTAAAATGCCTACATGTAATACCGGCAGGCCATAGTTCCTCACTCATAAACATGTCGACACTATCGGAACAAACCGATATCTTGTAAGCATTGTATTCCTTTTCCTTTTTCATTTTAATTTTTTGTAGCTGAACTTGTTCACACGTTTTAGTCATTAAATACTCCGTTATATCATTTGCCGAAGTATCTTTGTGAACGTTTGACAAGAACAAGTATGTTTTATTCGAGCTAGCGGGCTTAAATCTATCTCCAGGTACACAGGCGGCTTTACCCCGCACCACTCCCTTTGATTTATTTAATTCTAAATACTTATTCTTGTACCTCTTTTTTTGTATCGTAATCCATTCTTGATCAGGGCATTGTGATTTCCATTCCCCTTCACAAACTATATCCGCCAGTGATTTACCTTTGTTTACATGGCTTTGCTCATTAGTACTAACATCGCACTCATTGAGACCGCACTCGCTCGCTACAACAAACTGGTTTGTATTACTCATCGCAGGCGAACAGCTGACCGCGCTACTCGGTCGCAACCGTGACAAGTCAACAGCGGGCGCGCCGGCAGCGGCAGGGGGCGCGGGCGCATCGCTACACTTGTCAATTATATTTTTCTTCGTTTTACGGATACTTCCTGGTTTACTACAAGCACTTTTTTGACTTTGAGATCGTAGTGGAGATCGCCAGTTTATTTGATCGAGCGTTTTATCATGGGCTGTATCACTATTTTGGTCGGAAATATTTAAAATACCAACCGGACCGCTTTCGCATTCGTTATTTACAAATGCTCCTCGTTTTCTGTTCACATAGGTAGTGCGATCTAAATCCACCACAGATGCAAACTTCATGTGATTGACGTCCTGTATTATACTCTCCAGCTGGTCGATTGTAGCACTGGTTTCCTTAAGATATTTTACCTCCGACTTCAAAACAATGATATCTTTCAACAATGCAGTGACGTCGACATGGTCGAAGGTGATCGGAGGCAATTTATCCAATACCCGGGCAACAAAAATAGGTGTTTTGTCAGGGTCTGTGATCTTGAATACCGAAATGATGTCTTCGATTTCCTTTTGTTCTTTGTTCTTGCGCCGTGAAACATTGCGGGTACTAGTGCAAACTGATTCGAACAATAAGTTCTTTGCACAGGTTATTTCTGCCGTAGAATACGAGCTCACACACAACCGAAATAAGCTTTCTTCATCCATTATACATATTTTGTTTTGTACAAAACATAACAACTCATTAATAACTATATTGCACTGCGTACACTTTAACTTTTCGGAAGACATTTTTGTTTCGACACCCGACCGTTTCCGAGTTCGCGCGAAGACTGAAGATATGAAAATGATGCAATTTTATTTGGTAGTATTTTTCTATCGGCAAATTAGAAATTATATTTTACGTCTATGGAAGCCATTATTTTTTCATTGTTGTGACAAGCTGAGCGCGATTTGTTTTGAAACCAAAAACGTACAGATAGTGTCAGTTATTAGATACCATTAATAACAGTAGTGTAAATATTAGTTTTGTTGTGTATTATTTGTTTATTCCCATAACAAATAATAACAATGGTAGGTAATTTACTTGTGAAGTTTGTACTAGGGCTTTCAATACCGGTATTACGGGATCCCGTAATACCGTGATCCCGGACAAATATGGGCCATTTTTAATACCGGTATTGAAGCCCTCAATACCGTGATCACGGTATTGCAAGCATTACATGTATTATCGTAAATTAAATTCCATTTTTAAAATATAATAATGACACACGAAACATATAAAGAGACAGTGAGACAATGACTGATAATGAACAAGATATGACCATAGAAGAACCTTCTACTTCATTGAATTCGAGCAGTGGAAATGATATCGGGAGGCTGGAAATCGTCAAACCTGCGCGGTTTGACGATTTCCAGCCTCCCGAACGAACCAGATTCCGAAAAGGCTTTAGTACCGTAGACAGCATACCTACATACGCTGCGTGGTTATGTGGCTGGATGTCATATAAGAGACCGAAGAGTATAACCTGCCTCTCTGTTTAGCGGTTGTGGACTACGAGAAACCCTTTAATTCGACCGAGACTTGGGCCGTACTGCAGTGTCTCCAACGGTGGCAAAAACGCCACCATGTCAGTTCGACTTCAGGACCAGACCTCTGAAGTGTTTTTTTGTGTGACAGGGAGACGTCATATCTCCGAAACTGTTCACCCTGCACTGGAGAATGCCTTTAAGGTTCTGGATTGAACAGACCTCAGTGAAATGCTCGATGACCGCAGTAGAGCTTCCGAAAGAGTGGGTCTTAAAATAAACATGGACAAAACCAAGGTCATGTTGACTGTCCACGTAACACCCTCACCTATCAAAATCGGAGACTCTACACTCGAAGTTGTGAACGAAGTCTACCTGGATCTAATGATGTAAAATAGGTCCAGTTCGACCAGTCAGTCAGTTCGAAGTCGAACTTCGAGAAAGAGTAGAAATCGTCGTGGTGGGCAGGGCACATTGCT
The DNA here is from genome assembly GCA_949316265.1 of Diarsia mendica. Lineage (NCBI taxonomy): Eukaryota > Metazoa > Arthropoda > Insecta > Lepidoptera > Noctuidae > Diarsia > Diarsia mendica. Next base: position 22,669,627 of record OX438899.1, read on the forward strand.
CGCAGAACCGATGGCCTATGGGGCCTAAAAGTTTTGGAGTGGCAACCGCGAACAGAAAGACGTTGTGTTGGAAGGCGTCCAACAAGGTGGAACGATGACCTGGTGAAGGTTGCGGGGTCACGCTGAATGCGCCCATAGGACAGGCCACTGCGGCAACACCTGGGGGAGGCCTATACGCCCAGCAGTGGACGTCTTGGTTGAAATGATCATTAATGATGATGTGTGAAAATGAAGACACGTCCATTCCTTCCCAGCTTACAGATATTTACTGTCTGTGATACCTACGAATATTGATGCAGAGCGTGCTTTTTTTTCAGTAGGCTATTGTGAATGATGGCTAATAGCTAATTAAGCTATACTTACGTTTCTACAAATATTGATAGGTAGCTATGTTGATTACATGATACATTTCAATAATAATAAAAATCGACTTTTTTGATATTTATTCTTTTCAAACGCTATGTGGAATGCCTTCCTACAAAAAGACTTGAGTTAAGTTTTGATTATGTTCCTACTTAGTCCTATCTAATTAAATAATCAACCAATACCAAATTGTTATATAGAGCGCTATTTATTAAAGTTATTTAAAATAAAACAAAAAAGACTGTTTTTACAAATAAAAACACATACTTTAAATGTTGGTATGTAATACCGGTATTAATACCGTGATCACGGTATTGACGTCCAATACCGGAATCGATACCGGTATTGAAACATCCGGTATTTTGAAAGCCCTAGTTTGTACTAATAATGTGTGTTTGCTAGATGATAAAGGCACTTAAAGGTAATAAGTTTTCTCAATTATCGTATAAGTAATGATAACGTGCAAGTTGTAGGTATCTAATATCTAAAGGTAGATGTGTGAAGGCCGCTTCGGATATTATCTTGCAAGTGACGTGTTTTGTACTTTTGTAACTACCTATCACCCACTCACTTGGATGAGTTTTTTTGAGGTGGCCGAATCTTTCTTCTGTTTGCATCGATAAAAAAATCATGAGTTGAACCTTGAATAATGTGGTGAGTTTTTGAATTGTATTTAGGTATAACTTTTACAGGCTTATTTTCAAATGTTATAAATGTGACAATTTTTTTTTTGCTGTCAATATTTCGTGGCCTACCCACCGTGGCGGACCACTGCACGCCACTGGACATAGGATCAGGGATATTTTGACGGACACGCTCCGCCATTCGACAGACGGCTTGGCTGGGGTTGCCCGGATTTTATTGTTTTTATGCCAGGGGTGAAACGTGTTGAAATTAGCCGCACGCGATTTGCTATTGTTTAAAATTGTTATTAGGTCGAATGACTCAAATGGGTACAGAAAACAAACAATTAAATGTGAAATTATTTGATTGTTTGGTTTTTATTATGGGTGTTCTTTTTGGATTTATTTTAGTTGTTCTGTTAATGGGGTCTGAAATCGATTACACAAAGCCACAGTTTATGCTATGTTCTTATTTATTTAATTTAAACATTAACCACGAAAAAGGTATAAAGACAGACTGTGTCTTTGCCTTATATCTGACTAGAACACCAGAGGTATAGCGCAACCAGTTGTGCAGTATCTCAATTGGCATCAGGCGCGGATCTAGCCCTCAAAAAAGGTTGTGGGCACAGTCACCCGAAAATCGGCCAAGTGCGAGTTGGATTATGAACTCGTTCATGATCGATATAGTGACACTATTAGGAACTAAATCGATAGTTTTCTGAATCAAAACGCATGGGCGCCGACAGGTTTATTTGGGTGAGGGAGGGCGGGGTGTGCATCTTTAGTTTCCCGAAAAGAGCTCTAAGGGCAGGTTTCAATAATAAGCCCAGTTTGAATTTAAGAGGTTTTCTTCTGTCTGAAATTGTGTCTTGTCAGGAGTGACTAAAACAGCCAATGCGAAAACATTGCGAGAGCGAGCAGAGCGAGCTCGAAAATTTTTCACGACCTCGGAAAAAATAGATTCTTTTCACTCATACGGGATTGAGAATAGAAAGCATTCTGGCAATTTTTGTGGAAACGAGACAGGATGTATTCGCGAGCGCAGCGAGCGAGATTTTTTTTTGCGTTCTGCTTTGGATAGGTTGATCGTTTCAATTTCGGGGGAAGGTGAGGAGGTTCCCCGAGATGAGTTAGAATTTGTCAAGATTAAGACAACACAAGCGCGAGAGGAGCAAGTCGGCCCTCGAAAGTATTAGGTTTTAAGGCGGAAGCCTTTGAAACCGCTTTTGATAATAACATAATGCAGGAGCGAGAGAAGAGAGCTTCAAAATTTAAGCATCCTTAGATTGGATTCTTTTTGTTTATTCTTATGGAGATGACAACAAAACTAAACGTCAACTTATAAACACCTTAATAACAAAGGGCAAAATGCAATAGCGAGCGAAGCGAGCTTAAAATACTTGGTTGCTGCCTTGGAATGGTTAGTTTCTGTAGTGCAGAAAGTTAATTATTTATAAATTTTTTGGCATCCATTTTATCACGCAATCATTCATTCATTTTCGTTGCACTGTCATGATTTTCCAGTGAAGTATAAGTCTTTTAATTCTTCACTCGCATACATCACAAAAGTGCGCTACTTTTTGTATTGTATTGTTATATTTCTGTCATTTTATTTTTTTGTATTCTCTTTTATTTTCAATTGCATACACTGTTTAATGTTAAGAGGAAGTGCGGAGTCACCTAACACAAGCATCTCATTGCTTAAAAGGTGACCTCCAAATCGTGTTTGCTGTAACCCAATTGTAATTGAAATAAACATTTTTATTTTATTTATTTATTTATAATTCTCTACAAGTCAAGCTGTGAACCAAGGGTGACGGATATTTGGTTTGATCAAAATACCTTTGATTGATAAATAGTATGGTCCTTAACAGACTTCACAACGCAACATACTTTACCATGTAAAATGGGGAGATTACATTTATGCCTTTCTTTCGGTCCTTAGGAAGCCATTTGAATACTTTTGCGTTTGTCCCCGTCATTCCGCCGTCATGAATATGCATGAGGTTGTAATCCATTGCTACTTTTTCCACAGTCCCACACGACATCTTGTCCTGTGTGCCTTGATGCCTTCCCACTACAGGATTTTATGGATGAAAATTAACCCACGGGCGTTTTAAATCTAGCCTTGACACTCTGGGATAATGTAGCTTCGCGTTAGTAAAAGAATTTTCGGAATCTGATCAGCAGTTCCGAAGATTACCCCTACAATTTTTACCTCTTTATAATAAAACAGTATCGAATAGATTTGTAGGTCTAGAACTTTAATCGGCTCTACTTAGAACTAAGGCTGAGATTCAGAGACGAGTCTAAGCTTGAACTTACACTTCCATCTGTCAAAATCAACGACTTACCCTTAAATTTGTATTCAGAGACGTTCGGAACACGTCTTAAACTTAGCGTGAACTAAGATAAGCCAAGTAGTCAATATCGACTACTTAAGACGGAACTAGCGCCACCAAGTGGGCTAAGGTGTAACTAATTTCGACAATGAAAAAGTTGACATTTATTCGAGCGTGTGGTATTCTTTTCTCTTTTAGATTGTAAAATTACGTATTAGCATCATAAAATGGAAAATATCGAAGATATTTCTTCATTCTTTGAAGAAGTCGACGAATTGGGGACTTATGACTCAATTTCAACGAGTTCATTCCCCGAAGTACCGCGTCGGGGCAATGTTTATTTTCGAGACCTAGCAGATCATTTTGATCATTTTTTTTTTTCATTTTTTTTTTTCATCAGGATCGATTTCTTTTTATTGTAATCTGCGTCCGTTTTCTTCGATTCCAATATCGTGGCATGTGGACCAATTAACTCTTTTAGAAATTCTTTTTCGTAAGATGAAAAGGAAGCCTTTATATCAGCCATGATACCGTATCTTCGCTCACTTGTCAAACTTTCATAACTCCCGCGGTTTACAAAGAGGTTGTAACATAAATAAATAGGTTTGTGTCTCAAATATTTTGTTTCACTCACTCCAATAGCATTTTGTATTTATTGCGATCCTGCTTTAATTTTTATTTACGCCTGGCTACACAGTTTCATAAAAACCGTAACTCACCGATGAACATTTTGCTTTTAAAAATGGCCATAGAGAAGAGAGTGTAAGCTTAGCTAAGACCTTGCTAAGACCGACGTAAGTTTGACGGGGACTTGTCTCTGAATACAAATTTCTAAGATGCGCTTAGCCACGACTTGGCTTAGAGCGGTCTTCGCCCGTCTTATGTTCTTGTCTCTGAATCTCAGCCTTAGTGAGACTCAAAATCGTAAGGGAAAGGTCGTGAGAAAGTTACTGCCGCTTGACTGTTACGACAATTTTGTCATAAACTGTCATGTTTTTTTTTATACCTGGATCTAGTGCCATAGGTACAGCCTAAAAGATGATAATATTTTAGCAATTATCGCATTCATAAGAATGTAGTACGAGCTCGTGGCGTAATAATAACTGCCACTCGGGTCAATCTTTAGGTTAAGCGGCGCTTGCCTAGGTTGGTCTGTGGATGGGTGACCGCCCATTTCATACCGAGTTTTCTCCGTGCCTCGGAAAGCACGTTAAGCTGTTGGTCCCGGCTGTCATATATAGATCTTTGGCAGTCGTTACAGGTAGTCAGTGACCTGCAAATCTGACAACCAGTCTTACCAAAGGGTATCGTATTACCCAGTATAAACTGGGTTGTGGAGGTCAGATAGGCAGTCGCTCCATGTGAAATACTGGTATTCAGCTGCATCCGGTTAGACTGGAAGCCGACCCCAACATAGTTGGGAAAAGGCTAGGCAGATGATGATAAGAATGTAGCACTTCTGATAAAAAGAGCTATCATTGTATCAATCATGCCATGCTTGTTCCATTTTAGACCTCATGCATTGCTTGAATCAGGCAAGATCGACCTCAAAAGCATGGCATAAGTCAATTATAAATGTGACAATGAAAGCGATGATGCTATGGTCAAAGCAGGCTTCCGCTCAAGTTTGAGTATAATTACCAAATCATCACCGGTATATGTCAATTAAGTCCCTCATATTCTATGCATGCCTACAGCTCACAATGCAATCAATTATGCAATAGATGTCATTATGATCTAGTGCATAATACTGCATAATTAAGCTTTGTGTTTTCGTACCAATTCATTCACCTTTTCCATTTATTTAATCCAATCTGTTTGTGGGCTTATTAACAAGCCAACCGTTTTATATTTCTTCATATATGGAATAGTAAACAACACACCGTTTTCGTATCACGTTCTCACGAACTAGTCCTTTGTGCGGAAAATCGTGGGCTGCATTCCGTTTAAATGCCAAATATAATTTGTTACCAGTCGGACGGTTGCAAGTCGGAGCCGTGTGTCCTTGGTGGCTTGTTCATGGAACGCGGCGAAAATGTAGAATGGAAGTATGTTTTGACGGCAAAGGTACTAGATGATCGTTTTGACCTCCTGAGCAGCGGTGGCTCTGTGGTAACCGTCTCGAACTACGAGATGGCTATCGATGCATCGAACCCACTATACTTTAAATTTATTTCGTCACCACTACTCTCAAAATGGAATGGAAGGATCGTGAGGAACGCCGATGCCGATTTGGAAGTAGACTGTCTCTTCCCACGTATTGAAGGCCAGTTTACCTCATACCTTAGTTTAAACATCATTTAAACCAAACAAAAACAGGAACTTACGACTTCAGTTCAGTCACTACAAAAATCCCACCGATGTCATCTGAAAAATCTAATTTGCCGTCCTCTATTTTAAAAGACGGACAATGGTCATTGAAGTTCGCAGGCAGAAGCTATGTCGTGACGCTCTGCATCCAATAAACGACGCACGGCCGCTTTGTGCACGTGTACATACTTCGCTCTGAATTAAAATCTACGAGATTTAATCTGCAGCAGCACATTCACACGCTGCTCACTGAGGCGTGGTTTTATGTCATTACTTACTGGCGTACGTGCGGTTTTGTGGACGTTTACACGTGCTGACTTTAGCGGACTGTCTTCTTTGCCCTAGTTTTCAATTTAAAATTCTTACTGTGTGCTTCCGATTCTCTTAATTTTTGCCCTAGTTTCTTATATAATATGCATCAAACTCTAACATATGAAATGAGAGCATTTCTTTCTGCAACATGATTAATCGGATGTATGGTTTTATTATTATTTCTAATACTTTCCGTATATCTGGGGCTCTGGGCCCAATCTTTCATGGAAGTCTAGTTTACCTCACCGTGTTCATCTGACATCATCCAATTTTGCCCAACAATCATGCTCATTTTATCTGTTTTTCAATATAAAAACCCACAACTTACCTAAATGATTCAGTTGTAATTTGTGGATGTCCTTGATACGAAACTCTGTGAAGCGTAACGCAGCACGCTTGCTCCATTACATTGGACATGGCGGTGCACAGATAGGTACTCGTGTTACGTGCAAGCATTCATCATGTTGACGGCAGCAGTTATTTCACGTCGGCTATCTAGAGGGCAAGAGGAACTTGCCTACATTACCTTCCAGGTTTCATTAAACTGTCGCGTTCAGTTCTTGTGATACTTAGTATGTTTTATGTAACTCAGTAGTCACCCTCTTTCTAGACATATAATTTGATACTCAGTGCGATAATGACAAATAGAGAATGGGCTGACCTCGGATCGAACAAATTTGTTTAAGGGAACAATCATGATGATGATGACACTGGTTATGCAACGAATGCTACCTTTTTTATTGTACCTACGTAGGTGTGGCTTTCCGTAGATGTTGAGGTCCCATTGTAATTTGTTTTGGAAGATGGTCTGACATGGTAGGTAGCCGTTATGCTTTTACCTTCTTACTTTTTGTTTGCCCCTCTATCATAAATAATTCGTAACCAAATCTATTCTCATCATGCACAAAAATATGTATAAAAATTAAATTGTTTGCCGAAAAATATGCAGTATAAATTCTTATTATTAGGCCAGTGCCGAAGCCTTCAAAAATGGTAAAAAATGAAAAAAAATTACAGTAGGATGAAACCCAATGGAAAAAGTAGAGAATATAACAAAAATTAAAGGAAAAATAAATTACGGTCGATCTGAGGTCGGGAAGTGGGGGTGGGGGGGTTTTTAAGGGGGGAAAGCGGTTTATCTCGATTTCCGGCAAAACTACAAGTCCTATGGAAAAAAGTTAAATGGCAGAGTTGTTTCAAAAATTCTGACGTCAAAATATCAGCTTTTTTTAAAAAGTGGGGCGGTGGGCGTTGTGTTCCTTATAATCTCTACTTTCCGATGATGTATAAAAAATATACATTGCAATGGTAAATTTTCTCAGAAAAAGCAAAATCAGCTGCTACGAAATAACAGGTCGTAAGGGCCAAACCCTCCTAGCCCCTTCCCCACTTCTCTTTGAAATACCTTTTGATGGGCCAAAATTTTCCGTAGGTCTCCACGATATATAAATTATCTTAAAATAACAATAAATAGGCATAAAACAGCAATAAATACGCTTATAATTTCTTGTCTAGGCCTTATTTGGTAGTGGGTATTATTTCGCAGCAGCTGATTTTGCATTTTCTGAGAAAATTTACCATTGCAATGTATATTTTTTATACTTACATCATCAGAAAGTAAAGATTATAAGGAACACAACGCCCACTGACTTTTTTAAAAAAACTGATATTTTGACGTCAGAATTTTAGATTGAAAATATGGCTGATTTTTCGATACTAAGTCAATAATAAGGTGATAAATAAATATTTTTAATAAAAAAAAATTACAGTGTATTTAGGGCATAAAAAGGTAAGTTTTCACTAAATTTTGTGAAAAAAAAATGTTTTTTGTAAAAGATAAAAATTAAAAACCAGAAAGTTGGTTATTTGAATTTTTCGCATATATTTTGAGGTTATGTGAAAAAAGTGCTATAATCAAAGTTGTAGATCTTTTTATTCTCTACAACTTTGCCATTTAACTTTTTTCCATAGGACTTGTAGTTTTGCCAGAAATCGAGATAAACCGCTTTCCCCCCTTAAAACCCCCCCCACCCCCACTTCCCGAACTCGGATCGACCGTAATTTATTTTTCCTTTCATTTTGATCATATTCCTCTCCTTTTCTAATGGGTTTCATCCTACTGTAATTTTTTTTGGTTTCAAAAATTATCGATCATTTGTTCTGTGTCTGGGTGTAATTTATCTATAATATGTATGTATTTAGAAATATATAAGTATGTTTATCAGTTGTCTAGTACCCATAACACAAGCTCTGCTTAGCTTGGGACTAGATGGCGTTGTGTGATAGTTGTGGAATATTATATTATATACTAGTGACCCGCCCCGGCTTCGCACGGGTACAAAAAAGGTATTAAAACCTTCCTCTTGAATCACTCTATCTATTAAAAAAAACCGCATCAAAATCCGTTGCGTAGTTTTAAAGATTTAAGCATACAGACAAACAAACAAATAAACAAACAAACAAACAGACGCGACTTTGTTTTATACTATGTAAGGATTATATTACTAGCTGTGCCCGCGACTTCGTTCGCGTGGTTGTCGAAAACTAAAATGCGTCGCTTAGACAAAAGTACATTAAAATCATTGCCCTGCGTTAACTTACTGACGCTTTAGAAAATAAGAATAGGGTAATGCAAAGCACTGATTATGTCTAAAATTAAAGTTAGATGTATGGATGTTTGTTAATCAACCCCGTCAGAACGGCCGAACGGATCTTGATGAAATTTGAAACAGAGTAGAAGACTGACACTCCTTTCCGCTCTGCCCAGAGCGGGAAGGGTTCTACTGACTAAAAACCACCAATGTTCCTTCAAAGCCCTTGTGCCGAGGGCGCGGTATCTCTTTCGAACAACCCGCAGCCCCAACGGGACCCACAGCCCTGACGGGTGGTTTAGGTAGCCTGACTTGAGTCTAACAAAATTTGCACTTTATAGCTTAATATTTCACAAACGAATCCCTTGATCCGAAGTGTTTGAGCAAACTCACAATCTTTTTCAAAGACCTATCTAACGACACCCCACACTATGGACTTCGCAAGAAAAACATCCCCTCTTTTAAGTGTATCCTAAAAAACTATTTTTTGCGGGATTTTATTTTACGGCGTAATTCATCTGTTTATATTCATGCTAACTTACAGCTTCCTAGTACTACGCTAGTATTATAATACTAGCTGTGCCCGCGACTTCGTTCGCGTGGTTGTCGAAAACTAAAATGCGTCGCTTAGACAAAAGTACATTAAATCATTGCCCTGCGTTATCTTACTGACGCTTTAGAAAATAAGAATAGGGTAATGCAAAGATGTATGGATGTTTGTTAATCAACCCCGTCAGAACGGCCGAACGGATCTTGATGAAATTTGAAACAGAGTAGAAGACTGAAACCACGAATGTTCCTTCAAAGCCCTTTTTTTTTTGTGGGTGGAAAATCATCGAATAACCCCCCCCCCCCCCCCCCGCTCTTGGGCAGAGCGAAGGGGAGTGTCAGACTTCTATTGACTAAAAACCAAACCCATGTTCCTTCATCGCCGCCCCGACGGGTTCCTTCAAAGCCCTTGTGCCGAGGGCGCGGTATCTCTTTCGAACAACCCGCAGCCGCGTGGTTTAGGTAGCCTGACTTGAGTCTTACAAAATTTGCACTTTATATTTCACAATCGAATCCCTTGATCCGAAGTGTTTGAGAAAACTCACAATCTTTTTCAAAGACCTATCTAACGACACCCCACACTATGGACTTCGCAAGAAAAACATCCCCTCTTTTAATTGTACCCTAAAAAACTATTTTTTGCGGGATTTTATTTTACGGCGTAACTCATCTGTTTAATCAAGCTAACTTACAGCTTCCTAGTACTACGCTAGTATTTTAATATCTGTGACCGCGGTAAATGAACAACGCCATCTATCGAAGACGAAGATAAACTGCTAAAATTGAATGCATGGAAAGCGATCAATCACACTATAGGGTTTAGGCTATGTAGACTTTGAAAGCAGCATCATTTAGACTACCTATCTACAGAGTACCTATAGCTATCATAACTTTTTTAAAGTTATCTTTTGAAGGCATTTATTAATAAGTACCATATGCGTTTAATAGATGTCGTTACATGTCTCATTCTTGATCATAATGATAAAGTTCTTCTTGAAAACTATAAATTGAAATATCTTTTGATAGAGAGCACCGATTAAGATGAAACAAAGACTAAGTAATACCCCAAGTTACGCACAATATTTATGTATAAAAGTTACCTACATTAGTTACGTAAATTTCATGTGATGCTTAGTCATCGAAACAGACAAACAGATAAACAGACAAACAGATAAACAGACAAACAGACAAAAATTCCAAAAATGCTGGAAATGAGTTCTGTTGGTTATACTTTAGCACCCTGACAATTTTTTTTTTAAATATTTTCAATGTACAAAAATATTTTGTCTACAGATTTATTATATGTATAGATTATCTGTGACCGGGATAAATGAACAACGCCATCTATCGAAGACGAAGATAAACTGCTAAAATTTAATGCATGGAAAGCGATCAATCACACTATAGGGTTTAGGCTATGTAGACTTTGAAAGCAGCGTCATTTAGACTACCTATCTGATCTACAGAGTACCTATAGCTATCATAACTTTTTTAAAGTTATCTTTTAAAGGCATTTATTAATAAGTACCATATGCGTTTAATAGATGTCGTTACATGTCTCATTCTTGATCATATTCAGAAGTTGTTCTTGAAAACTGTAAATTCAAATATCTTTTGATAGAGAGCACCGATTATGATGAAACAAAGACTAAGTAATACCCCAAGTTACGCACAATATTTATATAAAATAGTTACCTACATTAGTTTAGTAAATTTCATGTGATGCTTAGTCATCGAAACAGACAAACAGACAAACAGATAAACAGACAAAAATTCCAAAAATGCTGGAAATGAGTTCTGTTGGTTATAACACCCGATACTATAACACCCGGACTATTTTTTTTTTAAATATTTTCAATGTACAAAAATATTTTGTCTACAGATTTATTATAAGTATAGATTATATAGCTTTATTTTTATTATGATTAATACAAAAAACCTACATTGACACACTGATTGCGCTTGTAATACCTTAGATTTATTAACAACTATTTTGAGGTAAGAAGGTAGTTTCTAAACACGCTATGAATGGAAAGGGAGGAGGAAGACCAAAGAAAAGATGGATGGAGTGTGTGAGGAGTGATATAAAGGACAAAGGTATAAATGATAACGTGACGACTGACAGGGCAGAATGGAAGAAAACAACGTGTTGCGCCAACCCCAAATTACATGGGATAAGGGCGGAAAGATGATGATAATATATAAACTCGAAAATATTTTTTTCTCAAAAATGGTATGTAATGTTGCCATAACATCTCTAAAAAGTATCCAGAAAGTGAACTTTACCGGAGACTTATTCACAACTGTCCAGTAAGAAGCGAGATTTTAAATTTGGAATCTCCTACTGTCCAATAAGTAAGTATGTAATTTACTTACTGGACACTAGGTCATCCTCTTTAGATCTGCTTAGAAAAAAAAACATAGTACCAGACACAGATTAGAGTTTAGCCATTATAACATGGTTATAGAAGGGAGGTTCCAAATATATATCTATCTCTCTTTTTGGTATGACATTTATAGTGTGGGATTTTATGATTGTATTTAGTAATTTCAGTTTATTAAAAAGTTTTTTCTAAAGTTGTTTCCTAAACTGCCTCGCCAATGGTCTAGTGGTCGCAAGCTCGACTGCAGAGCGTGAGGTCCTGGGTTCGATTCCCGGGTCGGCCAAAAAGTGCTATTGTGTTTTTCACATATGAATGTAACCTTCAATATTAATTAAACGAATTTGTTGTTAAACTTTCTTTAATTTTTGAGAAAAGCATTATACAAACCTCAACCAGTAAGAAAGCCATCCTGGCCTCGTATATAACCAGACCTCACCTGCGGTTCGGTCCGGTTAACTCATAATGTGTGTTTTTTTTAGAGGTATAGAACTTCAAGTTGGCATCACTTTTTTAACTGGCGGCCATTCTGTCAGCTGTCAAGTGATTTATGTTTAGTTTGGTTTGGCATTTTAACATGAATAGACTGACGCCTGAACAACGCTTGCAAATTGTGCAAATTTATTTTGTAACCGTTTGGAAACGTTTGGTAACCGCATATTTTCACGTTTCGGACCCGTGAATTCCGTGAATTGGCCTCTAACATCGTGCGATTTAACGCCGCTTGACTATTTTCTGTGGGGATATGTGAAGTCGCTAGTCTACGCCGATAAGCCCGAAACGATTGACCACTTGGAGGACAACATTCGCCGCGTTATTGCCGGTATACGGCTACAAATGTTGGAAAAAGTCATCGAAAATTGGTGCTCCAGATTAGACTACGTGCGAGCCAGCCGTGGCGGTCATATGTCAGAAGTCATATTTAAATTATAATGCCAGAAGATTATCTTTCGAATAAAGTGAATTTCATATCAATTTAAAAAATCATCTTTGTTTTATTCCATTTCAAAGTTCTATACCTCTAAAAAAAACACCCTTTACTTGGCCAGGAAGGCTTACTTACTGGATTCTGCAGTAATGTACTATAGTAACACGCCGTAGATGACCTTTCCATAGTTCGGTTTTCCGTTGTTATTACATACATGATCATACCATTAAGCCGAACAGTCGCTTTAGTTCGTTGTTGACAAGATACATTGTTCCTACATATTTAAACCATCTTTTCTTGCGTGAATATATATTTTGTTATATTCTGCCCGGCAGACCTTTCTGAATTTGTGGATAATATAGCGTAACTTAACTTGAATAGAGCCATTAAAGTGGAAATAATGAATACGCTTAAATTATTTCGTAATATAGAATAACTTACTTTGAATTGCAAATCACGGAAACACAATATTTATTCTTTGGCTGAGGAGCGTGTATTTGAATAAAAATAACATACACATTACTTATGGGCTCATTTGTTTGTTTTGATCTACTCGAACTTTTTGTTATAGCATAGGATAAAGAAAACAAAACTGTTTATTCGTGCGTCAAATATCGACGCAATAAAATAAAGTATTATGATCTTTAAGTCTTGTGTTCCAATTCCAATAAATACAAGTACCTCTTGTGGTTTTGTGCCTATTGCATCTTTTAAAGTAGGTATTTAAAGAAATCTCTAACTCTTAACACTCCCAGTTTTAGTTATTACTATGATTCTTATAATATCATGATTGTGTCCTAACCTTTTCTATCCTCTTATTTCCAGCGGAGCCGCCACCGCTGGTGAACGTGACAGTCCACGCGTCCACCATCCTGGCGCTGATCCTGTGGAACGTGGCCGGCGATGGCGGCCATCCCATCATAGACTTCACCGCACAGTACCGCTCGGCGGCGCCCGTCAACGGCACCCTGGAGCCTTGGAGGCCTATCAGCCCCAACCATATCAGTCCTAATTCGGTAAAAGGAGATTTTTGTTATATTTATTAAATGTAATGTCGTTACATTTAACTCGATTTTGGGTTAAGCTTACCTTTTTTATGTATTTTGTGTACAATGATGAACACAAAAATCACGTCTGTAATACCTAAAGGGTTCGGCAAAGGCCCATGAGGTCCTGATTGTCCTGTAACACCCAGGACAACACCATTTGAAAAACTGAATGAAAAAAAAAACACTTTTGTTTTTAGAGAATGGTGAATTAACGAGTTATTTTTTATTAATTAGAAGGATATTTTTGTTCATATTGTTCTGACAATAACTTTCCAGCGCCAAGTAGACGTGTACCACCTAGACACGAACGCGTCCTACTGGTTCCGAGTTTGGGCGACCAATGTTCTGGGGCCGGGGCCGCCGGTAGAAGTTCTTGCTACAACGCTGTACAGTGACCAGGAGGCTGGTGAGTCTTCGTTCTACTTAAAAATACTATGAAATTGACGGAGTCAGTGAGTCCCACATGGGCGCCAATATTTTTTTTATTCTTCCTAACGTGTACTGGGCAGTTAGGTCTATCGACCCTACGGACCATTCCCACTAGTTCTACTGCACAGTCCTACGATAGAACTAGTGGGAACTTATTTTTAATTTTTTTTCCCAAGAAAAGTCAATGGATGTTTTCGTTCCCACTAGTTCTACGATAAAGGATGTTACAAAATCGTAAAACCAGCGGGACTCAAGTCAAAACTATGCAGTAGAACTAGTGGGAATTATCCTACCCTACACACCCTAGTGTCAGAGTTCCTAAACCACCCCAAGGGCCTCTGACATGGTTTGACGACCGCCATTTGACGGCCCTCACCGGCTTATACGTGCCTTCCGAAGCACGGGATCATCTTTTTATCAGACAATTAGGTGATTCAAGCCTGCAATGTCCTAACCAAACTGGAAACAACTTTACAAAGTATACGTCCCGTGGGAATTGAACCCACGACCACCGGGTCACAACGCAAACGCCTAAACCACTCTACCACAGAGACATTGAGACACTTTTGCGATTCTTACGATATTACTTTGTTGGGCGGCAATACCCCATCTATTGGCGCCCAACAAAGTAATATCGTAATCTCATGATGTCCCCCAATATTCTTAAGCAGGGAATTATTATTCAATCTAGTATGATTGCGTGCGGTATATATTATTTAAATCTAATAACCAATGCCATAATTATTTATTATTATCGCATATTACAACTGGCACCCAGCAGTCCCTAGGTGAGAATATTATGAACGAATTTTTTGAACTCCTATTTATTCCTTTTTCGACGACATGTAGCCCCGTATGTCATGTATTGTAAAAATCTAAAGAAGGAACTCCCACAACAATTAGATCGCTTATCACAACTGGCACCCAACAAATTGGTCCCACAATGGGCGACAATAGTCAGGTCAGTCTTTAATTTGTTCTAAATGAATACGATTACGCGATGTTTTAAATGGTGACATTAAACAGTCAACAGATAAAGTATTAGGTATATGAATTCAATGAAATACATTTTTATAAAAAAAATTGTGTTAACGTTCCAGAGCTGTACAAGCACTTCTTCTCTGGCGCGGAGCAGTTTGACACGCGCACATGGGTGGCAGCCGTGTGCGTGGTGATGGGCACGCTGGTGGTGCTGGCGGCCGGCACGTGCTGCGTGCTGTGTCGCGAGTGGCGGCGCCACGGTGAGCCCGTCCCCTAGCACAAGCCTCTGCCGCGCCTCTACTTCATGTGGGGCTAGGCGAGCGTAAGAGCGTCAAAGGTTTAGGCCGAGAGTGTTCGCAGATAGAATGACGAATATTTGGACGGTTGACTTTTTTTGGTTTCCTAGTCGAATGCTCCGTGAATTCGTACGATTGATATTTTCAAATCAGGTCGAATATTCGATTAAAAGGCAAGTGTCTATTCATGTGTTGTAGCAATTTTTTTGACAATAGACTGTTTGTCAGCGGTTATAAAGCAAGTGTTCATTCGTCTGTTTGAACAGTGTCTGTGAGTTTGATCGAATATTCGATCTTTTGTCGGATATTCGCGACACGTTTCTGATCGTTTGCTTGATTATTCTGTTAGCTATAAAGTTTCAAGTTCAACCTTTCAAATGATTCTACTGGCGACAACTCGACGATTTAAGCGCTCAATTTAGTTAACTTTCATTCCATTGATACAATTAAATATAAGATAAGCTATTTATTTACTAATCGGTCATGCGAGCATTGTATGGAATAAATCGATTCATAAAATGATGAACCAATAGCAATAATGAAAAGTAAGACATTTATGATATAAGCTTGATGAAATGATAAGAAATCCAGTACAGATGAACAATAATAATGTTTAGTGAATTGATCACTCGGTGTGGTGAGCCATAATAAGGCGTAGA
Source organism: Diarsia mendica (assembly GCA_949316265.1). NCBI lineage: Eukaryota > Metazoa > Arthropoda > Insecta > Lepidoptera > Noctuidae > Diarsia > Diarsia mendica. The sequence continues at coordinate 22,685,443 of OX438899.1, forward strand.
TTATTTGCATCTAAACAATAAATTAGTAGGAGTAGGAAAAATAATTTATTTACTAGATATTATATTTATGAATATTTCAGCCGAACGGTCGAAAGTTCCAAAGTTCGATTGAATTTTAAACACATTTTTTTTGGAATTAAGATTATAATAGGAATAATCTATTGTTGCAATAAATGAAACGCTTAGACTTTAAAAAGAGCATAATAAAATAATAAATTCAATTATAATTCCTTAGATATATTTCAATGCACAATTTTACAATTTTCGACGCACAGCTTGGTATTTCCAATAATATATTAAAAAATACAAGTATTATAAATTTATAATAGTGCCAATTTTTTGATAAATATCTAATTAACAAAAATCTTCCAAATATAAATGTTTAAAAGAATAGCTTAGATTTATATAAAATAAACAAATGGTACAAAAATATAATAAACATTTTCAAACGTTCACTAGTTTCTACGCTATGCGATTGGTGCTATGCAAATAATATAATTATTTAAATAAACGATAATACCAAAAAAAGCAATCAATTGAATCTCGCTTTAAGTAGTTACCTATTTGCTGTAATATTGATTTACTATAATATTAGTATATAAGGTAGGTTTGTTGGTGAGTATACCCAGTATACTTAAGACATTTATTATGTGAAAAACTCCTAAATAATAAAAAAAATCACAATAGCAGGAAAGAAGTGTGTCTTGAAAGATGGTGCATGCGAGAAATTATTCGAGCAGTTACCAAAGTGAAGAAATGCTGGCATGAATCAGATAGCATTTTCCATATTTTCCGTTTCTTTCTTATAAAAGTGTTGAAAAGAGCAAAAGTAGCCCAAAAAAATTATGTAAAAAAGCACATCATGTATGCATGCCAGTCACCTGCACATTTAGTGATATTTTTTGTCTGAATCAGTGCGGAGTTCACGTATTTGAAGTTTTGGACATCGATACGCTAAGAATAAGATAAACTAAGTATACTGGGATACCCCCGAATGAAATTTAGTATACGGACCAATAATAACTACAGGACGTCAATTAAAACAATAGAACTGTGCTATAACTAGTAGAGATGCTGTTACTTATATAAACATTATATTGACAATCAAATATTTCAATAATTTACTATTCGCCATTCTTGATTAAAAGGCTGTGTTTAAACATCACACAAATAACAATATAATAAAATATTTCGCTTTAATAAAAGATTTTTGCAATAATTATGCAGCTTTAAAATATTAAAAGACAAAAATATGAAAAAAAATAAATCTTAGAATATATTCAATTATAAAATACAGCCATTTATTTAGCCATTTATTTGATGATATTTAAGAGATATTGTTTTATATAATGCTAACAAGAAAATGATATTCGATTATAAAAGAACTCATTTACCTCGTTGAACATTTTAAATAATTATTAAAATTTAAATATTTCAAGTTCGCGCTTCTTATAAATTGATAATTATTAATATAATTCAATTATAAAAGAGGATATACTATCCTATATGCCGTATGATTTAAGGTTTCAATATATTATAAAAAGTAAGTATAAAATATTTTAGTATAAGTAAAGCGTTAAGCATTTAGATTTAGGAATCAATAAAGCTTTACCGCTAAGTAGTTTACAATTTATTCTTGCCAAAACTCTTTGTTTTACATGTTACAGTATATTTGTGATCTTTAATACTTTTATGTGATATTTCTTCCAAATAATATTAAATCATTCCTTGGAAATATTTTAAAATATAAAGATCTTGTTTTCGTTTTATACAAATAAATATGTTATAGTATATTTTAACATGACAATATTAAAGTTTATAACAGTTACAATTTTATAAAACGTCGTTTTAAGATAATATATTATAAATACTTTTTCATTAATATATCTAATCTTGCCTTCAAATAATTATTAAATATGGTAGTCACCGAATTTCAATAAATATTATTGCACTATCACGTGATAACTTCAGGACCACTATATCTCTATTATAGGACCACTAAAACTACTCTATAGGACCACTATATTATATTTATCTACTGCTTGTAAGTATAACATACTACAGTAGTGCTTAGGTAGGCTTCGATAGAAACTTTACGATGCAATAAATAAATTAGTATATCGCATAAAATGCACAATAATAAGTACTAAAATTAAGCACTATGCATTATATTAAAATGTTAATTAACTTTAAGTGACAGAATAACATGAATTCCATAAAAATCTCTGTTAATCTAAAATTATATTTTTCTTGATATCTGGGACTTCATCATTATACATGCTACTTACTAACATTTTCAAAAAATGCGTTTAACGAACTGATAGAAGAATATTTTCTATTTCAATGACATTTTAAAATAGGCCACTTGCCAAACCGTGATTCGGTAAAACCTCGGAGTTCTGGAAAAATTAAAACCATTAATATAATAATTTTATTACTAGCCTACTTTAAGCTAGGTTTTTTGTAACGCACGATATGTCCTCGTTTTCAGCGCCGAATCGAAATATTAAATTGTTTTATTTTTTAACCATTTTTGATTAATATTTAGTGCACTACAAATGTGCCCCTGGCCCCCTGTTACAAATGCCGCTTCAAAACGGCGATCGATAAAGCAATATGATTAGAGCTCTAATGCCGACTTACAACTTGCTTATTTACAATAGTTTTAGATTTTTGAGATTTTAGATAATCTTTAATTAAAAAAGTGGCTTGGCATAGCGCTCAAGTGCATACTATTTCAAAGACGAATTTCATATCCATTCTTAACATATATTTCCTTACCAAAGATTCTTGTCGCCTTTCCAAAATATGAAATTCGTCTGCAACAGCAAAATGTGTCGAGTATTACTGCATCTCTTCGATTTTGCTGTCATAAAGTAGACATTAGATGATCGCTCATAAGTCTATGCTGATAAAGACGAATTTCGAGCGAAATTTCCACTCTTCGATCTATCCGCATGACTTTTGCATAATCTATTAATAACGAAGACCGCCAGTATTTGCCAATTTTTTATTCATTCGAGATTTTTTTCTTCTTTCCCTCTATCGCACTCGCTTGGAACGCACGCTTGGACTGCGGGCGCACACTAACAAACAAACACACACACTCTCGGTGACGGTACGTATACTAACTTTACCCACGACCTCTCCTAAGACCCTAAAGACTACGTCGAGGATCAAGACGTGATGGAACTAGTGCCTAACATTATCCTGAACCCTGGCTTCATGGAGATGGATCCCATCCGGCCACGGGAGACCGCGGCCTCCATCATCAAGTCGGCGGAGTGTCCCGGTCCTGGGAAGCCGAGGCGTGTTTGATTCTCGTCAATACTTAACCTAAGGATATTCTATCGCACCGATTCCGGCCTATTGTCATGATCGTGGGCCACACACGACAGAACTGTGGTGGTTGATAAAAGCGTTAAAGTTTGGACTACTTATAACGAAGCATTAAGTGAGAGGAACTTGCCACCACAAGTTTTGTCTGTCTGATCGACAGCGCCATTGTCATTTTTGTCAAAAAATTAACAAAATATCATTTTGGTCGCAAACATTAGAGTTCGAAGGGCATTTGAGGACAGTTATCGAGTTTGCCTTTGAATTTTATAATGCTTGCTATCACTCAAAGCAAGGCTCAATTTACTGCTTTGACGACGCTTTCATTGCCATCACAGAGTCTGTGTTACCAGAATGTGGGAACATTTTGGTTGGAGGGAAGTCTGTTTTAAAGTAGCGTTGATTGAATTGACACCGATATTAGGCGGTAACGATCAAATACTATTTGTGCAATAATGTCTAGTCATATGCGCAATATACCAATTAAAATGCCAAAGAAATATATTGCCAACTTCAACATTTGTAAATATGTGCTGGTTTCCTACAACGATATTTGAAAACGACTCCCAAACGCTAGGGTAAAGATGGACATATCAAAACGCATGAATTTCGTTTCGTTAGCCAATCGGAGCGATAGGGTAGCCGGGTTATTTAGGGCACTCAAGTTTCTCGAAAGTTGTGACAATCTATGCTTGTAATATCCCCTTGTATAATGTCCGTAGACACTAATGTATATTTGTAAATCTGCATGTCAATTATGAATGTAACACTGCTCACTAAAGTGATCGAGTGATAGCTGCCAACGTCATTGTTGCCAGCTGCAAAAGTGAAAAAGAGTAGAAATTTTAATATTTTCAGTAGATTTTCTTTTATTTTTAAATGTCTGTGAATTGTAGTGAAGTTAACCCCTGAAGAATGTATTTATAAAGCGTTTTTATGAAAAACAAATTGTTCAACTTTAGAGAAACGGAGACGCCAGTAAAGCAAAAATAAGCTTAAAACTAATCACTGAGAGAGATCATTAATTCTAGTTTTGTAAGCGTTTCGTGTTTAACCGTAGTGGTGGTTGCCTTAGACAAATAAGAATTATGTAGACTTCGCTATAATATTGTACACATTTGTTTGTAAGAACTGATGCTTGCATTTACTTTTTATACATTTACACGTATTCGCCGTAAGTCTGACACGGACGCTTTATTTCATATTGTAGTTTTCAAGAGTGGTAACATTACAGATTATAGCATATAAAGAACAAATGGTGGAAAGTTGAAAGATTTTAGGCTAGAGAAACTGGTAATCAGGCAGATATATAATACTTCAACTTACAGAGCGACAGGCCTAGCTCTAATATTTTGTGATTACGTGAAGAGTTTCTGTTACCATTCTGATAAAATAATCTCCTTTCTGGCAACCCCAAAATCTGATTGGAACTTTTTTAGGAAACATATTGCTTAACGTTCAATATTGTTAATGTTGCTAGCTATAGTGATAGTACCTATATTTTTAATTATATATATTTTTCGCTATATTTTAGATGATATTTTTATAACGAGGATCTCATGTATTTAAGACACTTAACATTTTAATATTGAAAAAGACGGTTTATTTTCAAATTTTTGTGATTTTGAACGCTGTGATTATTATGTTTTCCGTGTAATTGGGTTTTTTTGTAATTAAGGTAAGGGTTAAGTGTATATATTTTGATATATATCGTATGGAGACTGGTGCAATGGTATTGAGTAATAAGTAACGTATAGTTAGTATATGTAGTGGCGTAACGTAAGCTTACTCGTGGGATCGCCCAGTGTAGCTTAGCTAAGGTACACTGCTTTGTTGAAGGTTAATAAATGACAATATGGTAGTGATTGTATATTATCTATGTTATGTCCTGTGACACTTGAAGGCAATGATGCGAAAGACTGGCCCGCTTTGTAAGCGCCATAGGTGTCGTTGCTGCTTCAGTTTGACGTTTGGTGTTTGACAGCTGTCAGTCTTGGTGGCAACTTTAAATAAACGGTGGCTATTTTTAAACTTTTGATTATATTTTAATTCTATGTTTAAATCACGGTGTTTGGATAAAATACTACTAAGAGTTTAGAATATTATTTAAAAAATATATATAGAACCATCAAACGTCAACCAAAAAGCTAAACAGTCCCCGATGATGCTTACACAGTGGGATCACCAAACTGTCGTGAAGAAAACAAAATAAAACGTCTGCAAAAGTCTTCGCGACAGATATAAAATGAATTGATATTATAACATTGTTGTGTAAGTGTAGAGCTGTTTATTTTTGTATACGGCCTGTATACATATCAGGGAAGCCTTAGGATGTAAAGAGATATTATTATATGAAACGGATTTTACCTTCCTTCCAATCTGTGTACTTGCACGCTTAGTTCTGGAGACCTACCCGGCTTCTACTTCTTGAATCTCATGTAAACTGGAAAAGAGATGGAACTATGCAGGATGTATAGCTCTATCTCTATCCCAAAATGAAGTAAAATTTAAATAGAAAAAGTGATCGCAATCCCCACGTTTAACTCCTTTTCCGCAATGCTTTAATATAATATAACACTCCAAAATTATAGCTCAAAATGAAATTATTAATTAATTAATATTATTATTGAATTGTTATACTCTGAACGCTACACCTTATAAATATCACTAGGAAAAAACACAATCCTAACTTAAATTATTCCGCAAAGATTTTATTCTAAGCGTGCAAGTACTTCTTCTTTCTTCTCAGCTCATTGCCTTTCTGTGTTCTCACTACCTTCCGTACTGTTCTTGCACTCAAATATATATTTACTAATAGGTAATACAAATCTTTATCGAAAGAATTATGTTTTTGGTGGGATTTGAGAACAATTACAGAATCATGTGTCGCTTAGGTTATTTAGCACGTGGTACCGCCGCCATCTTGATTTTTGATCAAAATTTCCATAGACAATTTCACAATGGTTTACCAATAGCGCCCTCGTATAAATGTCGTTCAAGCGCATTCACTGTATTTATCATAGAGTATCGAAGTTTCGTAAAATCAAAGTTTTTGTATTCAAATCCTATCATTAACACTAGTAAACGAATATTCCTACCGCGTTGTGCTCGCTTCAAAAACGAATAGTATTTAAGTGTTAGGAGCTCCGCACATACACTGATTAGAGTGAGGCCTCCAAAAATATTTTGAACGCTTTTAAATATTCTGTTAATTAAAAATATACGTATATGTCTGTCCTAAAAGATTGATACTCGAATAATAGTTTCGACGAGGCTCGACTTTGATCCATAAGAAAACGCGCTATTTCTGATAGTTCAAATTCATTTACTGAGTTTGGATGTTGCAAACTTGCAACATTGACATATGATCTAGTGGCAATATTGCCAACATCAAAAAGTAATATTTGAACAGTCTGTAAAGCATACGTTCGATGAACTACAGTTACCTTAACAATTATAGAAACTGTATGATATACTTACAATTCTATGAAGATCTATTAAAGCAAAAAAAACTTTGTTTAAGGCTTCATGGAATGTGCTAAATAGAATGCATGCCAATAGCATAGCAGAAAGCGATAAAAATGTGGCAAAAGAATTTTCTTTCCATTTTCATATAAATTATTTTTAAACTTAGCCTGTCACTTAAATCTTCCGTCATCTTGCGATCATGGCGCTTAGAACAACGTCGAAATATCGAGAGTTTAGAATAATTAAAAATCACGGAAGATATTCCGCGACAGTGTTAGTTTAGTTATGAACCGTATAAGCTTAAAACAGTGTTTAAAATTATTTTTAGACATTCACAATATTGATGTTAGTAAAAAAAAGTATCAGCTATGGCCTATGTTCAAAAGCATTTGAGTTCGTTCTATTCTGTGTGTGTCCGGAGTTCCAAACAAACGACTTTGTCCGTCTCACGTATCAATGTGCTAAGGTGTCAATTACGTGTAACTGTGTCATGTCTGCATCTATCTGTTACGTGTTGTGTTCTCGTGTTTGTCGTGTCTCGTGCTTGCACTCACTCACTTTACGTAACTTCTTCTAGTATTTAATGCGCATTTGTGGTTAAAATACAGGGTTTTATTGAAGTAAATTAAATCATAATCATTTGATAAGGTTCTCACTGCTGTCACACAGACCTCAGCAGGAGTGACTCTGACTACTTTGTAACATAGACTCATAATGCGAACGTTCGGTTGGGTTGGTAGATACCACGTCTTCGAATGTTTGGTTCTAGGACAAACCGGTTTCCTCATGACGTTTCCGAGTAAATTATATTGTTTTATATAAAAAAGGAAAATATGTTATATTGTTTTATATAAAAAAGGAAAATATGTTTGTATTTGAATGTAATATCTTAGAGCATTACGTTTTTTTTAAAAGTCTGAAGTCATTGTCAAAAGTTCTATTGTTGTGGTGGCCAACCCACGTACTAACTACAGTAGCTCTTAACCGCAGAATTCTTAAGAAAATTACAATATTATGAATTAAAATAATTCTCTTATCTACAATACGTTTCATAAAGGTCTGTACTTCAGCCACAAACCGCAGCTATCACAAGTGTGCGCACAGTTTGACTCCATGCTCTTCCTTTCAAAGTATATTTATTAACAAAGTCATATTTTTGTATCGAAAACGTACATATTCAATTATTTACAACATTAATGTGTTGTGAGACAAAACGCAAGAAGTTAGACTACTTAAATATATGGTAAAAATAGTGATGAAATTGTATGATAAAAATTGTCTTTCCTACACCCGTCCTAACGTTCATAAAAGGGCCGATTTCACCAATAAAATTGACTGCGATCACCACTGCTAAACGGCGTTTAAGAACAGTCACTGATAATATTCAATAGCCATTGTGACAGTGACAGGACTTTGGCAGTGTAAAATATAGAGAAGATGATCGCGTTTGGTTTTGTTAGCGAAAATTTGCCTAAGGAGGGGGCGCAAATTATAGACTTTTCGTTTTTAGTGAAAGAACTGCACTACTACAAATGAACGAATCCCATCTTCTCTTCAGAAATTCGGTCTTGTAATGTGTGGTTTCTCTCCACTGAAATCCTACTTGTTGTAATCTTTTTCTTCTACTTAACTCTCAATGTTCGCTAAGAGAATGACTTGCAGTAACAAGTTCTGTGTTACTTAGAGCGGCTTCTAGTGAAACGTTGTAGTTTAAGATACGGCTGGCACATGGCTGTGTTTGTGACCTGTCGTTTTTTGTGGGTTGTTGCGAAATTATATTGATTAAATAAATTTTAGAAATTTTGTATCCAAATAAGCTTCAATTTTATTAAAACTCTATGTAATTCATAAATAAACGGTTAATTTTCTTCAAATCTTGAAAAATGAAGCTAGAATACATTTTTAACAAACTAAATGATAGGAATATTAATATTGATATCATTCCAAAAAATAATAAAAACAATATTGATAATTTCTTACTCTAATGAAAAAATCTCAATAAAATTCTGCATCAACTCAAATCCAGCCGCGACAAACGACATCGCCTAAAGGATGCGTGTAGTTGAGTAATAAATGGTTGTTAGACTAAGTGTTGTCCTAGACTAGTTGTTGAACGCTAGCGTAGAGGGCGCGAACGACGGTGACAAGACTGCCAAGCGACGGGAAAAGGTAACTCGAGAAAGAAAAACTAAACTTTTGCATCAACAACCAAAATGTGAAAATATAAAGTCTTAAGCGACATAGATCAACTGTTGAACTTTCAACAATGAGAAGTTTAAATTCCAACAGCGCGCTCACGTCGCTTAAGCCATTTCTAATTTCCACAGTCTGTATAAAAGTGATAATGTTAATCTTTGAATGAGAAAATGTGTGTAAATGGTTGTGACGATTTTAATGTCTTGTGATTTTGTCTGTTGATGCAAAAGTCAAGTGTGTGCCGTGTCTTATATGTTGAAAGCGCTTCAATTCATTAAAAAATAATTCGACGTTTTTATATGGACATTGAGTTTTAAAAGGTGGGTAATTGTAATTCGGTTAAGTGAGTTGGTATTCGATGGGCTAGGGAAAGCTTCAGGCCACTGCCAAACGCACGAACCTATCTGCTACTGTATTCTATCCCTTGCTTACCTACGTCTGCTTTTGTATTGCATGCTTGTCTTGAAACTGCCTGCTATTTGTTTTATTGTAATTTGCATGAAACTCTAATTTCGTTGTTATTCCGATCGGTCGATAAACCGTTCAGTTTGATCGATCAGAGCCTTCCAAGTTCAAACGAACAAAACAGTTGATCAGAGTTATCTGAACCCCTAGACCTGTTCTACTAATAGTTCAAATTCGAATTTGATCTATTAGTAGCTACTTGTACAAAAGCAATGCATGAGTAGAAAAAAATGTGATAAAAATATATGTTTTGTGAATTTCATGTTATTCTGTCCGTTTTCAGTTTGTGCACTTGTAGACATAATTATCGTACAAAAGACGTAATAATTTATATAATAATGGTCTAGTGCTAATTGCAACGATTCGTATTCTAATTATATGAATCTTCGAGTATTTAAATGTTTGTATATTTAAGCTAAGGATAAACAGTGAAAATGGAATTGTTTTATAATAATTATGGTGATTGAAATGTTATGTTGTTGTGATATTAAATACTAAACTTTATTTTTGCGAATGCATCCAGTGTTAAGTGTACCTACTATTATATTCTTGAAAATACATTAAGAACTGTCATATATTTTAGGGCGAATTCCACCACTAAAACTGACAACACATGTAACAACTCTTGAACTCAGTTCACATGTCTTAAATCGTTCAGGAGTTTGGTGAAATCCACCCTAGATATGAAAACTAATGTATTTAATATCCTTAGCTTAATTTACACAGCTATCGGCGTCGCCTCTAACTAATATATATCTCGATTTACTTTATATTAAAGTAATAATTACTTAGGTTAAGATTGCCTTTTATAAATTAAGCACGTCCAATTGGTGGGGGCAGCGATACGTTTAGTTCTTCGCTAATTATTAAGTGATTGTGAGCTCACAGTTAATAGATACAAGCAGGAAAGTTTTAATTTTTTTTAAGTTTTAGGGATTATCATTAATTTCCTCGTAACAAAATTGTCATTTTTGTATTTGTAGTAAGTTAATTTATTAATTTGGATCTCCAATAAAGGATACACAGATACAATATAGGTCTCAGTTAAGGTGTTATGAGGGGGGGTGCGTCGAGCTGAATCTCACCTAACCTCACGAGTCTGCGATATCACGCATTTTTTTTTCTCGCAAGGGTCTGTAAAATAACGTGAAAATTGGGTATAATCAAGTAAACATGCTTATCCCCTAAACCCTAAACTATGATTAAATCCTACAACATGTTAAAGTGGCGGGGGGCATGAAGGTCAAGTCAGGGAGGAAGGGATGAAAAAATCGCCAAATCTCGTAATTAATGGACGCCCCCTTACAAGAGACCACAGCAAGCACATTTCTGCCCTGGTGCAGCTGAAGAATAGTATCTTACATGAGAGACCTGTAAATTTAATTACCATATACATATATAATTAGCAATTTTCTAAAATCACAAAACCATAAAGATGTCTTCCCAAATTCTATGTTAGCACTGCTTGTATTTATTCGCTGTGGCAATATGTTACCAAATATTCTTTGTTTAATGCGCATTCCTATTGTAAGAAAAGCTGATAAGCTGGATATTATATTCCGTAGATCTGCACAATAAGATAATTTTTTTAAATATTAACCTAACATTTTATGTATGTTGACAGTATTTGACAGTTTTTTTATGATAATGCCACTTGTCTTCATTTAAATATTGCTTGAGATGATAGAAAATTGTTCACTGTAATTTACTTGTTCTATCTGTATTTAAAAAAATCTAACAGTGATTCAAACACCAGTGGCGGTTAGAACGTGTCTTTGGTTTAGAGATGCGACAGCTTGAATATCGATAAAACCTGAATTATCGATATTAAAAACTTAATCAACATTATAGACATCATTACTTCTCTAATTGTATTCTTCTTCTTAGCGTGTCGATGGCAAATTTTCAATAAATAATTCAGCCGAAAATTGAGCTATGGTGCATTAATTTGTGTATATGTAGTGGTACATTTTTTTATTACAGTGAACAATATTATGAACATAATCCAAAAGTTTTGTTTTTTTTCCACAATAAATTAATGTTCTCCAAATAAAGCTAAGAAAGAAAGGAAATTTCGAAAATGAATTGTTTTATTTTTTGCACTAATGACTGATACAGTAAGTGGTTGAAAACAACAGTTTATTTTGTTAATAAAGTTATCGTTGAATCTCATTTTAACCCAAAAATTATAAGTGCAATATTTTTTTTTACAATTACATATAGTAGTTTTTATTATTATTTTATTTTCTACTATTGTGGATGATGGCAAAATAGTTGACTCGTGCAAAATCGGTCAAAATCATTCGGTCTTCGATCGATTTTACCGTTCCAAATTTTAAACGAGTTTGGTTAAAAAAAATCTAACTTTCGGTTCGTTCTTTTGGGGGAGGGGGTTAATCAGTAATCAAGTCAATTGAAAAGTTACTCAAAGATCAATTAAAAAATAAACTTTTTCTATGTGGGTAGTCAAAGGTGTTTTTTTTTTTTCAATTTGTCGAGTCAAGTATTTAGTTGTCAAAAGTATTGTTATGCAAGGTTGCGTTGAGTACATAAGAATTGTGATGCCCGTCGTAGAACATAATGATAAGTACATTGTTGTAGCTGATGTTGGAGGTCATTACCATTAAAACTACATTTTACACATTACAGAAGTTTTATTTTAACTATACCTACCTATAACAAATATAGAAGAGAGAAAGATAAAGTATTTATTAATATAGCACAAGACAAACAAACAGATGAAATTAACAATAAAACCAAAATCAATTATTTCACACAGGCTTAAATGGGGAGAAAATGTGCACGGTTCGGGTTGGTCGTTTTCTATATAGAAAAGAACCGGCAAGAACAAAATAAAATTATAGAAAAAAAAACTAAATTGGCAAGGCCAAAAGGCTCCTATCTCAGCATGGTGCTGTAACAATAATTTCTACATAAATGGAGCTATAAAATACTTAAAGATTTCCAAGCCTAGCCTGGAATCTTAATTTCTGTAGTAGCATCCGCATTAGGCTTGCCATTTATAACACGGAATAAAACGTACCTAACTTTGGTGTACAAACTCTTCCTAATTCTACGAAAAATACAGGCGTGTTTTGCGTACACACTATAAAAAGTTCCGACTACATTTACTGGTGTTCACCTAGTGGTGTCAGAGAAATCTTAAGGAACATACACCGATCCTGATTTGAACTGCTAATACCAATACATGCTATAAAGGGAACGTCTGAGGCGATTCAATGCTAATCTGCTTCTCAGCCGTGGTCTGTAGCTGGCCAAGTCATCTTCCAGGTTCTGCAAGTAATCACAGAATCAGACAATATCATACAACCTGATATTGGACTGTAAATTGCAAAAAAACGTTGGCCGTCACGGGACACTCAGGCAGATGTGAAACATCTATATAAAAAACTGGCCAAGTGCGAGTCGGACTCGCACATGAAGGGTTCCGTACCAAAACGGTATGCTATAATTATACAATTTCTTCTACGGGCCAATGAAACTTGACCTCTGGATTGTATATATATATAGGCGCTCATACGATTCAGGGACCAAATTATATTGGTTATCTGCTGTTTCCATCCAAGTTCAAAATGATTTTCCTAGAAAGTCCTTATAAAGTTCTACTTTTCAGATTTTTTTCAGATTTTTTTCATATTTTCTAAACTTATGGTTCAAAGGGAGTAGAGGGGGGGGGGGGGGGGGGCACATTGTTTTTTACTTTTAATAATAATAATAATAATAATAATAATATTTATTTGCGTAAAACATGGTATACAAAGGTGTTAGGTACAATCTTTAGGAACAAACATGTTTAGCTAGGATAAGACCAAGCATGCAAAAATTTTAAAGTTAGAGAAAAAGGTCTATCAAGGTAAGTTCGAAATCAACAATGAGCTATTAAGAAAATCACATTTTTTTATCTATAAATTCTTTTAAACTATAAAAACAATTTTCAAGTAACCATTTATAAAATTTAGTTTTAAACAATTTTGTATTTAATGATTTAAAATGCCTCGGTATTTTATTATAAATGCGCACACACATTGCTAGGCAGTTCTTATTGTATTTAGCTAGCCTAGGCAAATCATTTAACACTAAATTATAAGGATCTCGTCTGTTACGAGGATTTACATCATTAGCAGTCTTAAATAATTGTTTATTTTTTATTACAAACATGCATATTTCGTAAATGTAAAGGGACGGTAAGGGTAACAAACCAAGCTTCGCAAATATTGGTCGACATGAGTCGTCAGGTTTAAGTCCACAAATTGATCTCATACACTTTTTTTGAGCGATGAATGCTCTTTGGAAGTCAGTGCTATTACCCCACATAACAAGCCCATACCGTAGTATCGATTCGACATATGCGCGGTATGATATTACAGCAGTTTTTATGTTGGTTACATTTTTGACTTGTTTAAGTGCGTATACAAATTTATTGATTTTAGCACTAACATTGTCTATGTGCTCTTTCCAATTAATGTCCTTGTCAACGAATACACCTAGAAATCTTGTATGCGTTACTTTCTTGAGTTTATTAATATTAAGTTTAATGTCATTTTTATGATTATTAGATTGATTAAATTGAATATAAACAGATTTATCTAAATTAATTTTTAAATTGTTAATGTCAAGCCACTGCAGCAATTTGTCAATTGTGTTATTAATGTCAAGCTCATGATCCAGAATGGTATTATGTTTTTTGTTAGATGTCACTATTATAGATATGTCATCGGCAAATAATATGCACTTATGATTTGTTATTTTAATGATGTCATTTATGTAAATGAGGAATAATATAGGACCCAGTACGCTTCCTTGTGGAACACCAAATTTATTATGTTTACATTCCGACGAGTAGGATATTAGGTCATTTTTTTCATTTTTTTTATAAATGATGACACGTTGTGTTCTGTTACTTAAATAGGACGATAGCCACTGGAGTACCGGTCCTCTAATGCCAATAGCTTCTAACTTTTGTAACAATATATCGTGTGACACCAGATCGAACGCTTTAGATAGATCAAAGAAAAGGCCAGTAGTCATATAATTATTATTAATATTTGAAAGTATAGCCTGCATAAGAGAGAAAATAGCCAAGGATGTGGATTTGTTCTTTTGGAATCCGAACTGCTTGTCGCTTATAATTTGAAATTTGTTGCAGAAGTTTATTAATCTTTTATACATACATTTCTCATAAATTTTCGATAAGATAGGTATTAAAGTTATGGGTCGGTAATTATTGATGTCACATTTTTCTCCCTTCTTGAATAAAGGCTTTATTAAGGACAGTTTCAATTTCTCAGGAAAGGTTCCCTGGGAAAATGACATGTTTATTAAATGAGTAAGAATACCAGTTAGTTCATTACTACAAGCTTTTATGATTTTTGTATTCATTTCATCATAGCCCTCAGACGAGGTGTTAGACAGAGACATTATTTCCTGACGTACCTCGTTTACCAGCATTGGTCTGAGGAACATAGTGTTGACACAAGTATTTTTGTATACGTTTTTATGTGCACTTTTTGCCCCTTGTACATGCGCTAAATTAACAAAATGGTCATTGAATTTATTGGCTATTTGAACCGGGTCTGTAATTATATTATCATTTAGTTTTATACATTCTATGTTGTCTTTGAGGTTGTTATTATTTATTTCATTTTTAATGACATTCCATGTGGCTTTACATTTATTGTCATGATTGTTAATATATTTTATATTTGCATTCTTTTTTGAATTATAAATACATTTCTTTAGCAGACTAGAGTAGTTGTTATATTTAATTTTATTATTTACATTTTTATTTTTGTAATACCGATACCGTAGTTTTCTTTTAGTTATGCAACTTTGTCTCAAACCTTTACTTATCCACTTTTGTGAGTCTTTCCTATTGCTATTGACTTTCACTCTTAATTTGGGGAAACAGAGTTCATAAAATAGACACACCAGTTCATGAAAATCATCGAATGCGGAGTTTGTGTCAGTCTTTAAGTAAAGTTCGGACCAAGAAAGATTTTGCAAGCACTCCTTAAATTTTCGGATGTTGTCTATGTTATAGTCTCTTTTATGAATGTAATATATTGTTGATTTCTGTGGTTTCTGTTTAGTTGGGAAGCTTAACATTTGTGCTGTGTCATGATCAGAAAGATGCAGGGGTAGTACAGTGGCAGTTGCATTTTCAATATTGCTCAAGATATGGTCAATACAAGCCAACTTGCGAGTAGGAACATTGATGTGGATTTTTAAATTATAATTGTTGGACAGGTCTTGCAATCCATTTGTTGTTTGGAGCGATTATTTCCGAAATTATTGACATTATCAAAAAATGATTTTAGTAAACCCCTATTTATTTTTAAATACCTTTCCAACAATATATCACACGTTAGGGTTGAAATTTAAAAAAAAAATCACTTCCCACTTTACATATAGGGGAGCTACCCTAATAAAACATTTTTTTCCAATTTTTATTTTACCACTTTGTCGGCGTGATTGATACACATATTGGTACCAAATTTCAACTTTCTAGTGCTAACGGTCACATAGATTAAGCGAGGACGGACGGACGGACGGACAGACAGACATGGCGAAACTATAAGGGTTCCTAGTTGACTACGGAACCCTAAAAACTAAACAAGTATGAAAAAATAAAGAAATCAAGTGCATAGGGGGCATCATGGCATATGAGTTGGTTTTTCTGCCAAGGCGCGCCAATAGATGTTTCACATCATTGAATTCCGGAGCATCACATTAATAAAATGACGGAGTATTAAGAGCGTATGCTACCTCAGATTAGCAACCCTATTTGTGGTGGTTCAAACTTCGCTTGAAATACTGTTAGAATAAAGTTCTAATCAGCTTGCACTACAAAGCGGTTGTTACGTCTTTCGCTGCGGCCGAATAGTGCGAAATTAGTGGTATATTGCGATTTACAAAAAAACTATTGATTGGACTAAAAAAGTAAAACACTATAACTTTAGTATGTTGCTTGTAGAATTATTTGGCAAAAAAATCAGAACGATGACATATAATATGTATTTTAGTATGGTTTTTACTCGTTAAAAGAAATTTTTAGAGGTATCTTCGCGATTTTTTTCTATCGAGCAAAGTTAGTTGTATTATGTTTTCACAACACTATGGCACTAGCATATATCCTGAAGAATATCATATATTTTTCTGATGTTGATTACTGCAGTGAATCTTATACTTTTACGCATTATAAAACTCGCGTTTGAGGTACCATAAGCTCTTAAACTAAGTATGCTCTCCATCCAATGGGATCTCCCATCGGCAAACATTCGCCCTCAATCTTTTAGGGAAGAATATTCAAAAAACCTTACTTAGTGGTCACCTTTTTCACAAAGGGAAGTCATTAACTCATTACCTATGTAAAATCTGTTGCCGCTGGGTACTTACAACGGTTAGGTATTGCCGTGCATTGTCTAATCCGTGAATGAATTCGATGTATGTTATGCAAATAGTGCACCAGTGCATCTTAATTCTAAAAGAACCTATCATAGGTAGTGCCTGAAGTATGAGTTCGAAGTGCGAAGTCACTGCGACGGTTTCATGCTGGCCAAATCTGCTTCCATTTCCTGCTAACAATAACATTCATGATTAGTAAAATGTAGGTATGCATGACCTTGACCCATGACTTAAAATATTCCTGCAGATGGTTATAGTTAGGTAGGGGACATCCTGCGCCGAGTACAAATAAATTGGGATAGTTTGGGCTGCAGGACGATATATGATAATAATGATGTTTGAGAATGATATAGGGAATTCCACAATCAACAGTATTCCAGTTCTACTGTTTCCTGTCACTCTTGTGATTTGGTTTAAACGCTCGAATATTCGGGCAGCGCAAGTCTGATCATTGTGACAATCGGGCGCAAGTTTCAGGGGACAATGAATACCCCATGTAGTGTTTGACAATCAAAGTGGAATTTGAAAATGACTTGATTTTTGATACTTGGTAAAGGGCTGATGTCCAGCAGCATGGCTGATATGTCAATGACGATGACTCTACAAAACTCTACTTAGATTTTCAGACATCACAAACTTTTAAACGGTAGACCTTCATATCCAGCTTTCGTATCGCGTCTTGAAGCTCCACCAGGCTTGGGTCACCAGGGGAGTAGACGCAGCACTGCTCCTCAAACTGCCTCTGCAGTCGACGACGCCTCTCTTCGTTGTATCGACGCCGGTTTGCGGCCAACTCAGCGGCATAGCGTGCTTCGGAGCCGAGTATTTCTGCGTCGACTTCTGTGTCCAGGGGGGTGTATCTGTAACTAGAAAGGGTAAGTGTAAGATGTTTGATGTTTAAGTATAGGTGAAAAGGGACACTTACAAAATCACGTCGTTGTCCGTCTGTCTTTTGTTGCTCCTTTTCACAGAAACATGTTGTAGGATCTTGTTAAAATTAATTTCAATTTTGTGGTCGCCACTGTTGATTCTGGCTAACAGGAGTTACAGTGGTCTGGGAATAGTGTGGTGGGCTTGTCCCATATAAAAAAAAAAGTAATAAATAAATCGCACCTGTAAAGAGAAGCCGTGTAATCCGACGGGAAGGCGCGCACAGCATCTCGCAAGTGTCCCCACGTGTCTGTATAGTTGTAGTTCTTGTACTGCAAACAAACCACTAGCTCACGAATGCGAACAAAATATAGTTCTAGAACAGGCGTATGCAAGGAATTTCAACTTCGATAACAGCGATGGTATTGTCATTAAGGAGACACGGCCCACATTCATCACTCTGACTAAAAGAGTGATGAATGTAAATGTGAGGGAGGAAGACCAAAGAAAAGATGGATGGAATGTGTGAGGAATGATTTGAAGAAAAAAGGAGTAATTGATAGCGTGATGATTGAAAGGGGAGAATGGAAGAAAAGAATGTGTTAAATTGTGCTTGCGCCTACCCCAGGTATCATGGGACAAGGACAGGAAGATGATGACACGACCTGATTCATCATTACAGGTCAGCAAAATCAAGATAGGAGGTGTCTGATACTCTGATGACATGACGAGTGATAGAGAAGTATGGAAGAAGAAGACATGCGGCGCCGACCCCAAGTGTATTGGGATAAGGGCAAGAGAATGGTATAACATGCCACCAGTCTGTGCCACCCGTCAATATGCCACCCGTCTGTGCCAAATCAGGTCGACCCGCCGGACATGTGTAATTGTGTATAGCACGCCTAAAATTCCCAAGTGCCTAGAAGCAACCATAACCGCTTAAACACACGCTTAGAACCATTTATGATAGAAGCGAAGTGGCATCTGTCATTAGCAAACATGGCTGGTTATGGACGATAGTTAATTGCCATAATTAAAACGCAATGCGCTACTGGTTTTTAAATGCAATTAGCGATTGTCTATTTAGGTATAATTATAGATAGGTACAAATTATATTCCTCTCCTAGCCACTGGCACAGGACAAATTTATGGTTTTGGGAATCAACTTTTACAAACTTTTACTCTTGGCATAGTTTTTTTTAAAAAAGAAACGTCATGGCCGCGCGGTCGAAACGGACACCGGTCTTCGCGAGAGAACAAATTCTGAAATTTGAAGACCATTGCCAAATGCGGGTGGGCTCCATCAAAATCACTACCTATGTCTTGTACCTATTATTATTCTCCTGCCATTTGTGGTCGGCGCAGCATTTCTTCTTCCATACTTCTTTAATACCTACTCGTCATCGCATCAAACACCTCCCTTCTTGCCATGTCATTATTCACACAGTTGATACCTACATCGATTCTCTGGTCATCTACCCTTATAGCCATCGACATTCATAGGTAACCTACTTAAAACCTAGGCTTACAACATTTTCCTCATTCTTCTGCATCACATGGCCGAAACCATGGCTGGTTTCGGCCATCTGATTCGGAGGATATCACTAAGTTATATCATCTACAAATTACCCGTTTATAAAACTCGTAATCGATTTCAGAATCCGTCATAGCTCTGGACAGCGGTAAACTGGAATCCGTACTGAGCGTAGACTTGTAGTAATAGTCCCCCAAACTGTCACTGAGGTAGCTGTCCCTCCTCAAATTGTAGTAGTAGTCGTCCCAATCGCTCCATTCATACGGAGTCAGGGTAATATCAGGGATTTCCAGGTCAGAGACGTAATCTGATCGGTTCTTTGGCAAGGAATCGAGGTAGGATTTGAACATGTACATTCTGTTGGTTATGTCACGGTCTGTCTTTGTCCAGTTGTACGATAATGGACGTCTGCGGTAGTGACTGAATCTTCTCTTCATCAGCTGGAAGATGGCCCAAGGATAGGGGGACTATTCCACTCCACCCCACCAATTTTTCCCACTAAAGAACAAAGAGGACCTCAAAATTATCAACTTTCTTCTTTTCCAGTAGGACAAATTGGTGAGGCCGAGTTTTAGTTGTCACTAACACTAAATTAGTCACCCAACTACTTCAGATTACACTTGGTGGTGTAAAAACGCGTGGCGGCTCACGTATATGTGTGAATGTGACCCGGTTGCCGATTACTGTTGTGTAATGCCCAGGTTTGGTCGATGCGACGTGATGGTTGCCATGCGACAGTACGTAGCACAAGGTGAAGCTCACGTTTGCAGGATTTCGACGAAATGATGCCGGATATAATAAAGCATTTGAGTTGTAGCTTTACGTCTTTTATCTACATAGGGATAACCCCTTTTCTTTGAAAACTACAGACAACCGACCGCTTTTCTCTTGTCTCTCCCTTTCCCTGAGGTTTATTTCGACAAGCAATACCCAAGTAACACATTTTGTGACAAAAGGCTTGCATATAGAATATTTTTGGAAACTTTAGTAATAAAATCCACCGTGATTAAGTTCTATAAAGGTGGTTAGAACCGATAAGCAACCTGTATGTTACCAAAGGGAGAAAAATTGCAACTTATTTATAGATGCAAAAGCGATGCATTAGAGTTCGAATTGTTATCCTGAGTGGCACTAGGAACTAACGGTGCAAATTGCGCGCCGTAAATGAATGATTGAACGATAAAGCGATACAGTTCATTCGTTGAGTGACAAATAAGATCCTAACAAGTTCTTATTTTCGGTGGAGATAAACAACAACGGCTTTGTGTTATGGCAGCTTTTATTTGTGATCTATTTTGCGAGTATTCAAAAATTATGTGTTTAACGCAGGATAACCATCATGAGCCCTTGCAAATGGTTTTTTATTGTGAAACCATGGTATATTTACTAAGTAAATTTTGATGCGCCTTCGATCTAATCAAGAATTATCAAAAAATATGCGGTGATCAAATAAATAAGATAAAACTTCATAAAAATTTGGTTGTTAAAAACCTAACATTATGGTTTAACAAAAAGTATAATGTCAAACTACATCAGAAACAGTTATCAAAACTCATTTTATCTACCCAAATATCATAAACCCTCTCTAATGCGTTCAAAAACCATAGGCAATGACCAGCATTACCAACCAGCAGAAATTAACAGAACTGTAATGAGCTCATAACCTACTGAAAACAGTAGGTTATGAGTTTTAAATTTGGAACAGGTGTCAAATTCAAGTGAGTGTGCTATTCTATAGTGCGCGCGGAACTAGTTGGCCGCGCCTTAGGTTGCGACAGGGGTGAGGGGGCGGGTTGCCTACAGCTCGCAATGCACAGGAGACTATAATTAGACAGTGATGACCAATCTCGAGATATCGTGAACAATAATTTGTTCAATTTATTGAAAAGAATACAAATAAAAAACAAAAACATGCCGGCGCGGCCAACTAGTTCCGCGCGCACGTATCTACTTAATCCGAAACGCAGCCATTTCGAGCTGTCATTTGTTCGTTAGCTTTTTATTTCCAGTTACGAGTAGACAAATTTTCTGATAAGTTCTTTATTTCTGTCGAAAATGAGTGATAGTGACTCGGAAATTAACATGAACACTCCGCCAGATATCGTAAATGCAGCGACGAATGCAAATAATAACCTGTTTATTTTTTATTGCATTACACTGGTAACAATGCTGGTCATTTCCCTATGGTTCCTGAACCCATCATAGAGCCCTTATGATATTCGGGTAGATAAATTAGTGTATGCAACTATACATAATTAGGCATTACAACACTCGTGTGATGCTATTAAGAAACTCGCCTTCGGCTCGTTTCTTAAACCCACACTTGTGTTGTAATGCCCTTCATTATGCACAGTCGCATAAACTACTATTATTGTATGTTATTGTAATAAAATACCATTCAACAAGATACTTTTCAAGGACTCCATTTTTAAAAATGGCGATTTGAAATAGAACTTGCAGGTCATTTTTACACTCATTTGTTACCATAATAGAGCTCCTAGGTCCAAAAATCCCTTATTAGTACCTAGTAGTGATTATTTTCACTTAACAGGTCTAGTTGCCTTTGCGTTGAATTGGGGATCCCCAAGACGGGTACAAAACCCATTTAGGAAGGTAAATAAAGTAAAATTTAATTTAATTGTAAATGTTGGCTGGAATCCTCGACTTTTATTTCGATGCCTGATTTCCTACCGATAGTTTGCAAATTTTCATTTTTCATTTATGCAAGAGACATTCAGAAGGGTAGCTGATCATGCCTTGCCTACCAATCTGTGATTTACACCGTGTATAACGTAAGTAGATTAAAAAAAATACAAAGTGAACTAGTGATTTCATAACTGTTTCATAAACTATTCAATTAAGTACCTAAAATGTAGGAAATTTACTTATATACAAATCATACTCTATTTAAATTTATTAATAATAATATGTACGGAACCTGCGATAGTGTTAGAACTGTAAGATCTTAATTGGTTCTAAATGAGAGAAAATTGTTGCTTAAAGTTTTCAAGAACCATCTTTTGGAATCGATCTACGCGTTACAGTGGCATATTAGAGTATATTAGACCTTACAAAGGCAAATTACACTAGGTTCCAAATGAGCTGCAATAATAACTCTTGAGCCACTACAGGTGATAAGTAACTTATATATACTACTTATTTAGTACTAAAGGTGCCAAATAAGGCAAAATTACCACCTATTAAGGTACGGTTCTTAATGGGAGATTTTAAGATGTCTTAAGCTTCTTTGAGTTCTAAAAGATTGAAAATTGAAACCTTTATGCGTCTATAACTAATAAATTCGGCCTAGTGCCACCATAAGTTATAAAGCAGGAACAAAAATCACTCAAAAGCAACTGTTAGTGATAAGAGTTACTCATATGCAAATTCGAGCGCTGTTTGCATCTATAAGTAATACCGTACACTCTTGCATCACTTAAATGCTACCTACAGTTGCAGAATAAGTTCCAAAATACACTAACGTGCTACTTGGGTAGAGTTAGATAAAATCTCAGGTTGTTTTTTCACATCTTAATTATAGGTAATTAAGTATAACGCTGGACTTCCGAAAAAGATTTAGACCCGATATATCTACTTTATCCTATCTAATTGCATTCTTTTGAAAAAGGCTTTCCAAAGAGAGTATCGGAAATCATCCGATCCTGATGTGCTCGCGCCATGAAACTACTGAAAATACTACATTAAGTAGGGTAAATACGCTAAACGTCGGCCCCCTAACGGTATTTCTAACTTTGGATCACTCTGGCTCCATCACTTTGCAAGGAAAGTATAGCTTGTAATGCGGTTTTAGACAGGTTAATGAATCTATTTTATGTTTATAGGCATAATGTTGCCTTTTCTACTAAAAGAAAAAAGTATTAAGGTTTAAATGCGTCGAGAAAGAAAAAACCCTAAAGCCGGCCGCTCACGGCCCAATGGTCGGTCGCGATTTTCCCAAATGTCGGCCAGGTATAGGGTGTTTTGAATTAAAACAAATAAAAATATTTATTTTGGCAGGAGTAAATATCACACTAAGTAATACATTATTTGTTTCATTGTAAATTACTTACATATTTTTTTAATTTAACAAAGAATAGAATTTTAATTGAGTCAATAGGGTTAAAATAATAGGTACTTACTTATGTATATCAAAAGTGATTCTATGTTAAACTTTTAACGTTTTTAATAATAATATTAATAGTCCACGCCCTACGCTATTTATGTGTCAAACATCCATACTTATCCTCTATAAAATATTAATAAATTATATAATAATTGAATATGTATTATTATTACAATAATAATACATAAATATTCAATTTTGAGAAAATAAGTTTAATAAATAAATTAAAAATGACTTTCCAGTACCTACACAATAATTTAATAACTCTCCTTTTGGGCTTCGCCGCAGTCGGGTAAAAATACAAAAGTTATCAGCCTGTATAGTAGCGCTCAATTTTGAGGCTGGCCGACATTACGATCTATAGTACTTCTAAAGTCGGCCCCTGTTTCGTGTACCTTATTTCTCGAGATTCAACTATTATCACCCCGGCCGGTATTTGGCGATTAAACGTAAAATAGATTTATTAACCTATAGGCTTTGGAAATTTTACTATTAAACCAATGGAATTGGTAGTATTCGAATTCATAAAACAGACTGCATTTTACTTTATGTCGGCCCCGGCCGAGATTCCGATTTTAAGTCGAAACGGGTATTCTAATGGCGGCCCCCTATTTCTCCATTAAAACAATACGCAAAACGTTGAAAAACTTTATCAAAACGTAGTAAAAATACCTTTTCAGTAATAACAAAGCTTAAAACCAAAAACAGAAACGTCTGAACGTTGTAATATCAATCCCCGAAGCGTAGGTTTTCACAGCAAGTAAGCTACTTTAGCTACGAACTTGACGATTCGATGGCACGATCCTTATTGACGCTCGGTGTGCGGAGAGCAAGTGACGTAATCGGATAGTAACGGTTTGTACTTATAGAGTATGAATTAAGGATGCAATTCGAATGGCAAAATTGCTACTTAATTACCTTTTGAATGAACGCAACCTGAAAATGTGCAGACGGCCGAAGATTGGAGGGGGGCCGGAGTATGGCGTATTTACCCTACTCTTTCTGCGCCATAAAACAAGAAAATAATTAGTATTTACCTTGTTATGTATATAAGTAGACCTACCTATAGGTAGAGTCACACACAGTGCTCATGTTTACTTTATTAACTAAGATAAGTACCTAATAAATGCGATGTTGATCTCTTAGCCAACAAATAATATTAAATAGCAATCATTCTATCAATAATCTTCTCATATTGATCCACACAGTAGCTACCTATTAGCAAGTAGATCTTTACTTGGTAGCTACAGCTACAGTGTGTCTTGTTACAACTCATCCATTGTCCTCCGTTCAGAACTATTAGGTAATACGATAGTCGATTGACCGCAGTGTCTACCTCACAAAGTTATAGTTGTTTGAGTACCTATATTGAGGACACCTATGTACATATGTGTCGCGGTAAGATAGGTTTAAAGTAGTTCACGGTAAAACCATATTTCACGGTAGGACGTTACCGTGACGTTACTCAATGTAACGCACTCAGAATATTGTGCTGATGAATGCATTGTGTGAATATTACGGGAGCCGTGGAGGTATTTCTAATAAAAATATAACATTAAAACCCTGTATTTAAACAAAAACTTCTGGAAAAGTTGGATCTAGAAGGTTTCCAGGTGTTCAAGAATAAAAAAAAATAGTGCAATGATGGGTATAACAAGATCCTTTAGGCTTCATTAAGGGTACTTTTACACCTAATAAGTAGCGTAATAATATGTGGCTGTATCCCGGAAGATGGTAAAAAGCAATTTATAACTGTCAAACTAGACATTTAAATTAAAAGTGTTATATTTGATGCAAGAGCGAGCGAAGCGAGCTCGGGCTTTGGCATCGCACTCGGACAGGTTAGGTTCGATTCGATCCATCGTGATAAGCTACTTGTTCGCCTCTGTGTAACCTTGTAAGCCTTAAAGGGTAAACGTAGAGGTGTCAAAACATTATGCCTGTAATCCTAAGTACATCCACCGGTCTAAAGACAACAAAAGGACACACTTTTATTGTAGGTAGCAAGTTGACCGATATATCTTGAAAAACAATAACAGATACCAAGGTACCGGGTCCATATTGGCTCACCTAAAGTTTTTTACCCAAAATTGTTCTTCCTAACGATTTGTAATCCGAATGATCACTCCTCCTAAAATTTTTCATCCTAAAGTTTGAATTCCTACTATTTGTAATGCTACTGGCGATGTTCCTAACACTCATGTTTCCGAAAATTTTAAATCATAATATCGTTATTGTAAACATATTTCAACTCCTACTGTTTTTTATCCTAACGTTTTTATCCCTAAACATAATTACCATAATATTTTCACTCATACAACTGTTTAGAATGATTAAAGGTCGTTTCATTGATTTTTGTCATGAAATGAAATAAATGAATGAAATTCAGGTCAGAGTGTCGTCTTGGGGGCACTATGAAAAAAATACTTAGAAAAATTTCGCGACCAATTTCCAGGTAGCGCTCGCCGGCCGCTGCCGCGGCACCGCTCGCTTCGCTCGCTCGGCTCGCGCGTAGTTGGTCACAGTTCTAACCTAACCTAACCTATGGATATCTTTGCATAGTATATAAGGTCTAGTCACACACACAGCGTTTAGTAAGCCTAACTAAAGACACCTAAACAAAAAAAAATTTTGACTTAAAATAATAAATTGCCGGCACTCTAAACAAACTCATCCTATAAAAGTAGGTATTTTAATGTCTTTTTCTTATATATTTTTTTACTATTGTCCTTATTTTAGCGGTCTAAATGATTTCTAAAATTTTGTCCACCTATTTTAATGGGACCTTTTATAATACTGATTATTATGTTTAAAAAGTAATATAAACAAAAAAGATATGACTTTGAATAATAGTGTAAAAGATGGTTATGTTGAGAAAATATAGGAAAACAAATAATAGTGTAATAGATGTTTATTGCTACTGACATTATGAAGTTGAATGCTTAGGAATTAAAACATTAGAGACAGAGACTTTAGGAATTGCGATCGTTAGGATGAAAAATGTTAGGAAGAACATTTTCGGATTTCCAATTATCGGAGTTGAAATTTTAGGTGAACTTTGGCGCACCCCAAGGTACCTACGTGGCCACTATTAAAGTTGCGTGCGCCACATCCTTTCGAGCAAATAAAGTTGTAGGTAATATAATTATGGCTTTGTCAGATATACCGATTAAAGGACAATGGGACTCACTCGTTAACCGATATGGCTTGGAAAACAATGCAACGGATAGATACCTAACATTAACCAGATTGACCTGTTTGTTTATGTTTATATATCTACGTACCTACCTAAATGGTTGACTCTGACTCATCCAATATCTACGCAATTAAATATACTTAATGTATTTTTTTCCCGGGAATACCCTAAATTCTTATCTAAATACTACACACAAATGGGTAGACTTAGTTTGCCAATACTTTTATCGATCGGAGAGGAAAACGTTGAAATTAAAATAAAGAGGATCACAAATTCACAATAGAGTCATCGCTTTCACTCTTATCAGCATCACGTAGAGGATTAAACAATTAAGATTGTATGTCAATAGAAACTTAGTAGAAGTAGAGGAGAAGTAGGTAGTATACCGTATAGGGTAGGTACATGGAGTTCCTTATCGAACGCTGTCGTTCTGATTTGTTTGCCAGCTGAGAGGCTAGACCGAAAAAAAATCTCCATACACGAAACAGACACTTAAAAAAAAATCCCCACTTAAGACTAACACTAAAAACAAATGTATGTAACTCCGTTCCAACCGGGTGTCCTACCACTGGCTCTCTTCTCATTCTTAGTAATGTTTGGGTATAAAAACACTAAAATTTTAATTAAGTATTACGATTCACAGGAATCGAATAAATTTAAAAAAAAACTCGTAGTTGCATAATTGTTCAGTTTATTTGAGATCGGTGCAGTACAATTTGATGTAGGTATCATGTCATTGTTGCCCCGTTAAAAAACATTTAACCTGACTTTTGTAACACCCTGTATAACTGAATGAACTAAACTGAATGAGATGGGTTACGTTTACATCTGTCACAAACTTTTGAGGAGTTATTTGTTTCATAAAGTGATGCGATGACGACGAACACGTAAGTCACGTAACGAACTGAATGAAATACCTATGGCCACATCTCGATGACGCATCCAACTCCAAGAATAAAATCTATCGACTATGATATTTTATGAAACTTGGCCTCACACTTTGAACAATATTGTTGTGTTCTCAATTTAATTCACTTCGCTTATTTGGCTTCCAATGCTCCCTTCGTGAGACTGCGTCTGTAAGTCTTCGATCATGCTGCGATGAGTGAATTCGAGTGAGACAATCACATGTGGTCACTTTATCAGGTATATAGGACAGTGACGGCGTCTTGGAAATAGGATTACCATATATTCTGGATTTTTCGGACATAACATGACGCCCGAAGATTTAAGCAGACCTCTGCTTATGTTACTTATGTTTACACCTGTAAACCTATGTAATTATTACGGGTCCATATTGGCATTGGCTCACCTAAAGTTCTATACTTACCCGAAATTGTTCTTCCTAATGATTTGTAATCCGAATGATCACCCTTCCTAAAATTTATCATCATAAAGTTTTTTTGCATTGCATAGTATACATATACTTAATACTGATTATTACGAATAAAAATAAAACTAAACAAAAAAGATATGACTTTGAATAATAGTGTAAAAGATGGTTATCTTGAGAAAATATAGGAAAACAAATAAAAGTATAATAGATGTTTATTGCTACTGACTTTATGAAGTTGAATGCTTCGGAATTATGAACATTAGAGACAGAGTAGAACTTAGGAATTGTGAGTGTTTTGTTAGGATGAAAAATGTTAGGAAGAACATTTTCGGATTTCCAATTAACGGAGTTGAAAATTTAGATGAACTTTGGCGCACCCAAGTAATACATCCATATTTCCTCAGTAATCATCATGTAAAAGGGGCAAGTTTATTTGCCCGGACATCTCGCTTTCTGGCCCCCAATCTAGAATTTATTCGGCCTCATCATTATTGTCCGTATTTTTTACAATACTTAGCGATTTGGTTCAAACAATGTAAAAGGAATGTCTATTGCGGAAAGGAGCTAGTTAGCTACCTTTCCGCAACTTTAATCTTTAGACTATTCACCAGTGAGTGGGGTGAATGACACTCCTCAGAAAACTGTTTTGTGCCTTTGCGATACAAGGGTGTTGAAGTTTAAAGGGTGTCGTGTGACTGAAGCCATTTCGGCTCTTTCGCGAGAGCTTGCCACTGTACTGTGAGCTTCTTACTGTTCCCCAAATGTCTGTCCTTTTATATCGTTACTTTTCTTCCCAAATGCTAACCCTACTCGGAAGTGTTTACGTTAGCTGAATGGCACGCTGCCCATGTCCCCGTGAGAGCAGCGTGGTGACGCGCCCTGCCCGCGTCCGCCTGATCGCCCTTGCACTTGAATGTCGTCCCCAAACCGCGCCGCATGCTAGAGCAGACGACCACGCGCCGCTATCACTGTCTCACCCGACACGCAACACAATCAGCTGTAGACATCGAACATCGCGAGCGCGCGCCACAGCTCGACTCGATTCTCTCAGTCATGCTTCGATAGCGCACACAAATGGATGTACCAAACGGGTCGCCCTCGCTGCGACTTCGCGGCGGCGTGAACAGTAGTAGTGATAGTAAAAAACATGAGTTGAATCTGTGTCCGAGTGTGATGTCGCCGGAGACCCAGCGGCTGTTGCCGCCGACCACGGAGACTATCATGACGAAGCCATTCCCTATACGAGGTAACGCAAACAGCTACTCTAGAATAATAGTTGTGTCGGACTAAAAATACGCCGGACGCGCGAATTGGTGGCAGCTGCACGTTCGCGTTCTTCTCCCGCTCATGTCCCGACAATTTGCAATGTGTCTGCGGAACTGGACTATCAAGACTATTTAACATTTTATTTCCTCTCTCGTTGTAATGTGTATCGATTATAAACAGCTTAGCGCTTGGAACGTAGTGGTGTTATATTTATAACAGCGATATAACAACACGCGGTGAAGATAATTATGATAGCCCGGACAGTTATGCGCATGAATCCAATAATTAAAACGAAAATTCTTGTTTCCGTCACAGGGTGTCGTAAACTTCGATCGATAATTTGTGTTCACTCGTTCAATTTCATTTGGTTTTGGATTTGTAAGGATCTGGTTGTTTAACAAACAACATCCTGTTTATTTGGTAGGTTCATTTTTCAGTTCATAAAAATGGTATTACAAGCTTAATAAATATACGCCTTGCAAAACCAACTGACTTTAGAACACCCTATCGGCATAAAAGAAACCTACATCTGCAACCGTTCTTCATAAATGTCACAATATTTCCTATAGGTTTAAAGCTATACACTAATAACATAAATTGCCATATCCGCTACCAAATGACCCTACCAGACCCGCGACCTTGCATTTCGTTGACCCACAATCTGGACGAAGTCAGTCATGTGTCTGTAACCAATAGCTCATTGGATTATAATAACAACATAATTATACTACAGCTATACATATATATCGGTAATATAAATACCGGTTTTATACAAATTAATATAACAGAGACCCACAGCAGGTAAACACATAACCTTATACATAATTCAAGAGTAACTAAGGCATGCAAAAATGTTGTTTATATAACTTTAATTGGTTTATTTGTGCGAATTTGTAATTCACACATACATATCACCTATCAATGATGAATGCACCCACGATACAGGAGAAATTCCTAGTGCGGGGCAACGTTTTTTAAAAATAAGATAAGCTAAGAATGAAGAGAGAAAGGAAGGCCAAAGAAAAGATGGATGAATTGTGTGAGGAACGATATGAAAGAGAAAGGAATAAATGCCAACGAGACTAGGGATTGCAATCCGGAAAAACGGATCCGGTAATCCGGCGGATCCGGCATCATTTTACGGTTACCGGATCCGGTACCACTATACCGGATCCGAAAACCGGATCCGGTGCTAGCAGTTTGTGGCAAAATAATAAACCTGTTGCATGAGTAGGTACTCTTTAAATGCGTTGCGGGTGGTGTTCTTGAGTGCGAGTCAATCGTCGTCGAGTCGCCCCACCAAACTACTCTTCGCCAGTACCACTCCGGCGATGATACATTTACTATGTCAAAGAAAAAAGTCATACGATCAGAAATGACAAACATCTTAGAAAGAGTTATTCAAGATGATAAATCTAAAGAAAATATAGCAGAAATAGTAGAAGAGACCTTAGATTCACCATCACTAAAGAAAGATTTGACATTACAGCCACAGGAAGAATTACAATTACAAATCCAGCGAGAAGCCACGTGTTCTAGCGTACATACTAAAAAGAGAAAGATTTTGTTTTTTTTTATCCAATTTGAATTTTAATGGGGACAAAACTGTCACATTATAAGCGAAAGAAATTAATTTAGGTACTTAGAAATACATCGCTAGCTTTACTTCTTTGTATTGTATTTTTTAACTTAAAGTAATGAATTTTTATAAGTAAAAAGTAGATAAGTAAGTAATTAATTAGAGTTAATGTAGAACTAATCGCCTATCTAGATTTTGTTTTTTTATAGTGCGTAGCTAATTTAAAAGTACATCGTCGGCTAACTGCTATAGAAGAAGTAAATTTTTTTTTAAACTAAAACGGAACAAATTGCGTATTAAGCATATTTCGATAGAACAAATATAGATCTAATTATTTAATGTATTCGTTAAAACGCAGGGCATGATCAATCGCTAGGTACAGACACATGCGCTACGTCTAAAATTATTACTAGATAACTGTACCTCTACTAAATTTTAATTGTTTTCTTGTTGTCCTAACATTGGTTAGGAAATAAAGTTGATTTTATATATTTCTAATTTATTTTTTATAAATACACCTACTTAAAAGTGCAGTGACACTTGATTAACTCACTTGTTTTGTGCTAAAAATCGAAAATCATTCTGATTTGATCAATCCGGCCGGATCCGGTCGGATCCGGCCGGATTGATGGGAATCCGGTCGGATCCGGCCGGACTGAAAATGACGCCGGATTGCAATCCCTAAACGAGACGTCTGACAGGCTAGAATGGAAAAATGAAACGTGATACGCCCAAATAGAATGTATTAAGGGCAGAAAGATTATGATCATATCACCTATCCCCGTAAGTTAACACACAGGCGTAGAACACCAAAATTTGGCCAGTATCAAATGTTTAAGTCCCATTTAAGGCAAAATCCAATTCATCCAAACTTGCATTTAAAATATTATTTAAGTATAAACATCGATAAGTCCAGTTTAGTTTATTTCGATAAGATTTCATAGACCAATATTAATTTCTGACTACGATTTCTATCGACGACGTCAATGTTTCTTCGTGTATAGGTAGGTATATAATTGCCCCACTTTGAGTAATCGTCACGAGGCATATTGATGACGAACAATACGAATTAACGATAATGTACACTACTCAAGATAGTGTTATTATAATTGGCAAATAATCCTACTCTCTACAACCACCAGATAAGTCTAGAAGATAGAGAACTTACGGCTATTGTATTATTAAATGAATCTTTATTTTGTAGATGTACGATTGCACGTATTCATACTCAAGTAGATATGTGCAATCATAAAGATAAGAATGGCATACTTAACATTGTCTCCATGTAAGTATGAGATAATATTTAGGTATAAATGATGATGGGCCCATTATCATCAAAAGACAGGATTATTATATCACCATTATTTAGAATGACCCTATGTATGCAACTAAAAATGACATAATGTAAATAAAATAACAAAGAAGAAAAGACGAGTACATAGTGTGAGGGAGGAACCGGAGGAATAACAATAAAGAAAAAGTGAGAATTATAGTGACGGCTACTGGTAGAGGACGGATGCAACAGACGTATTGGCAACCCAAAGTAATGCAAAAGCCAAAAATTGATTCAAAAAAACTACCCTAAGCAATTTTCATTTACAAGATGTCCGGCGATGCTCCGGAAGCAAAATTTTGACCCACTTTGAGAATAAGTTGAGCAGCCTTGATTAAGAACCACCTGAAACTAAGTTTTGAGAAAGTAGTTTGCACATTAAAAACAATTTATTTTCTGAATAATAGCTTTACAGATAAAAATCGAGACTGGATAAGTTACACATAATAGTTTAGTCCTCTACAAAGAAACAGGTATTTTACTAACCATTACCTGAGCGAGTAATTTCAATTAGGTAGCTTATCAAGCAAAGGATTTTATATTAGTTTATTAAAAAACTAACGGACGTCCCGCGGTTTCACCCGCGTAGATCCTGTTCCCATGGGAATACAGGGATAAAAAGTAGCCTATGACACTCGGCAATAATGTGGCTTTCTATTTGTGAAAGAAATTTTTAAATCGGTTCAGTAGATCCCGAGATTACCCCCTACAATTTAACAAACACACAAACTTTACTTCTTTATAATATTAGTATAGATAGTATAGATAATTGATGATCATGATACCTATACTTTATCAGCTGATACAGTAATAGCACAAAAATATACAACAGACTGATAGTTTCTCTTGTCAAATAGAAATTCCAATTTTCTTGGTGAAACTGATTTGCAAACGTTCGCGTTCAATCAATTCGTGATACGGGTTTGATCGAGTTGTCTATTTCGAGATAGGTTATTTCCGAACCATTTTAGGTATTATATTGGTTTTTTCTCGATTCAGATTATGTATTCGTAGAGTACCTATCCACATCTCTTTCAGTACTTTAATTATCAAAGGCTTTGTAGAAAATATGTGGCAATTATTATTGGTGTTCGCCAAGGGACTATCCTGGGGCCTTTAAATATTCGATGTTTATAAACTACTTGCTTCCGTTTCTTGAAAGAGCTATGTTGACTGTAGTCATCCAGACATTAGATAGAGCTGGAGGTGTCTACATAGTTATTACATCATTCATTTACCTTTCCGACGTGGGAGGGGGACTTAACCTTTTACAAAGTAAATGATGAGACATGATACAATACAAACACTGCTGATTAGTGTCGGTGACTTCCAACTGGTTCTGGTTTAGACAGGTCTGCTGAACACATTTCAAGTCCTACACAAACAAAACAAAATTTTCTGAGAACTCAAGAAGTGTATTAATAATTATTATACACTGAACTTTATCGAAAATCTTCATCATCATCATTAGATCTTGCAATTTTATGAGACTTCACAACGATTTTTTTTCTGCTCATGGAAATTAGTTAGACATTTTCTATTATCTGCTGTAATTACCAAAATTCTAGTATTTTACCTCACTAATTAATCCAAGTGCTTTGTCAATGTAGAGCAAGGAGTTCTGTCTGTGTAATATCGATCCTGCGAGGCATTGTCGCCGTCTTCATGAAGGTCATACTCGTGAGTATCTCGCAATACGGCCTGTGTCATGAAGGCTGTCTCAAGGTTTAGGAAATGGCCCAATTTGCTATATTAATCGGTTAAAAACCGGCCAAGTGCGAGTCGGACTCGCGCACCGAGGGTTCCGTAAAAAAAATATATTATGTGATGTAACTAAAAATTTATGGTTTTCGTAATTATTCCTTTATCTATGCTATAAGACGTTGCTTCGTACCAAATTTCAAGATTCTGAGTTCACGGGAAGTACCCTGTAGGTTTTGATTCCCTTGCGAGTGTCGAAAATTTGCGGCATAAACGGGAGTATCTTGATGTAACTAAAAATTTATGGTTTTCGTAATTATTCCTTTATCTATGCTATAAGACGTTGCTTCGTACCAAATTTCAAGATTCTGAGTTCACGGGAAGTACCCTGTAGGTTTTGATTCCCTTGCGAGTGTCGAAAATTTGCGGCATAAACGGGAGTATCTTTTGATCGCGTTGACTTAGAAGTTTGATTTTTTCACAGCTCCAAGAGACCATTGACTTGAGTATTTGATATGAATTTCAGCTTGATACCTCCACGCGTTCCTGAGAAAAAAGGTCTTGACAGACAGACAGACAGACAGACAGACGGACAACAAAGTGATCCTATAAGGGTTCCGTTTTTTCCTTTTGAGGTACGGAACCCTAAAATTAGTATAAAATATGGAATAAGATAATGATGGATAATGGTTTATGACTTTATTCAGTAGGAATTTAGTTTTTATATTTATATCGTAAATACAATACAATACTAAAGATATCTACATCTTTGCCTTTAGGGATTACAGGCGAGATATAAATATAACTATAAGAGATTTCTCTGTACCAAACGAAAAGGTGGATTATCGATCGTAGGGGATCGGACAAAAAAATACTAATTAGTCCGTCAGATGGATTTCCAAAAATTATTGGACACGTATTTTTTATTTTTTCACGTAAACTTAAAATGAAGACGATACAGTGCTTCGAAAACTCGTGTGACGTCATATGATAGTACATTTTGACGACACAAGTGACGTTTCAAGCCCCACTCCAAGATCTTTGACGCGTTTTATCTGCGTAATTTTTTATTGATTAGATAAAACAAAAAACACGTATTCAATATTTTTCGATAATCTAACTTACGGACTAAACATAATCATATTATTTTGACCCAGTCCGATCCCCTATTGGCTCGCTCTTTAGCACATGGGGCTTACACATAATGGTGGGACGTAATACATACAGGTTCCTAAATTAGTGTAATATTTCATGATCGTGAAATACGCAGGCGAGATGTTATGTTACTATAAATTATTATCTCGGCTTTACTTTTTCCCTTTGATCATAGGTAAGAAAGCAGATATCCATACCCATAGTATAGCCACGGAAATACACGATAAGCAATAGCTACATTTGGCGCAGAACGCTGCCAAGACGCCTCGTGTACTTACCAATGTAAATAGTACAATAGACAAACACACTCTATTTGTTTAGTGTTTACTAAATAAACGTATGTTTTGTGTTCTATATTTGCTATTAAAAAAATAGTATTGAATATCGTATTAAAACCTTTTTTAACTAGATCCGGCTCGAAGGACCAAATACCAAATATTGGAATACCGTAAAATGCTTAAAAGTTTTAGTAAAAATATCCGTATTCTTTATTCCTGAAACTGTACCCTAATTGGTAAGCTGCTTTAAATTATGTTTTTACTAGAATCTGTTTTATTTTATTCTAATCAACTAACAATTCATTGAGTGACTAGTTTATAGTTTTAGGTTTGGGGTCACGGCGAGTTAAACGTTCAAGTTCATTAACAAACGCGTAGGTACGACATTGTTCGCTTCTCCTTCTAATGAGTATTGTTCGCTAGAGACGAATTGTTTATTTACATAATTATTATAAACAGGCATTGGCCTCCAGAATATTTTTTTGAATTCTTAGAATGTAAACTCTTGGCAGCGCCAATGAGGGTTTGGTCAGGATTATAGGTAAAAGAAAGAAAGAAAAAGTATTTTTATCTACCCAAATATCATAAACCCTCTTTAATGCGTTTAAAAACCATAGGCAATGACCAGCATTACCAACCAGCAGAAATTAACAGAACTGTAATGAGCTCATAACCTACTGAAAACAGTAGGTTATGAGTTTTAAATTTGGAACAGTTGTCAAATTCAAGTGAGTGTGCTATTCTATAGTGCGCGCGGAACTAGTTGGCCGCGCCTTAGGTGGCGACAGGGGTGACTGGGGTGAGGGGGCGGGTTGCCTACAGCTCGCAATGCACAGGAGACTTTAATAAATTAGACAGTGATGACCAATCTCGAGATATCGTGAACAATAATTTGTTCAATTTATTGAAAAGAATAGAAATAAAAAACAAAAACATGCCTAAGGCGCGGCCAACTAGTTACGCGCGCACGTATCTACATTAAAACAGATACCTATCGATACGAAACCCCAATTCAGTATGATTTTAATTATAAATCGCACGACATTTTGATCTCGAGTGACACAAGAATAGTGACTTTGTTCGTTTGCCTATGATTAAAAAAAAATAACAGATATCCGAAACGCCGCCATTTCGAGCTGTCATTTGTTCGTTAGCTTTTTATTCCCTTTCATTGAGTAGACAAATTTTCTGTTAATTGTTTATTTCTGTCGAAAATGAGTGATAGTGACTCAGAAATTAACATGAACACTCCGCCAGATATCGTAAATGCAGCGACGAATGCAACTAATAACCTGTTTATTTTTTATTGCATTACACTGGTAACAATGCTGGTCATTTCCCTATGGTTCCTGAACCCATCATAGAGCCCTTATGATATTCGGGTAGATAAATTAGTGTATGCAACTATACATAATTAGGCATTACAACACTCGTGTGATGCTATTAAGAAACTCGCCTTCGGCTCGTTTCTTAAACCCACACTTGTGTTGTAATGCCCTTCATTATGCACAGTCGCATAAACTACTATTATTGGTTTATATGAAACCTTATAAATAAAACTCGCAGTTAGAATATTGCCTCGGGAATCGCAGCATAGTATTTTTACCCGACTACGGCAAAGCCAAAGGAGGGTTATGATTTTGACTGGCTATGTATGTATGTATGTATGTTTGTATGTATGTATGTGTGTATCTTCATCTGTTCCCTCATAGCTTCTAATCTACTTATCGGAACTCGACATATGAGGTATCGTTAGAACCGCCTTAATTCTCTGCTGAACATAGGCTACGTGACGTGTCACAAAAAGCTATTTGGCGCCCTCTAGCGAACAAAAAAAAGGCTTTAAAAATTAAAATGGAGATAAATACGCCGTGTTTGGTATCATTTGAAAGGGCCTCACTTGTACATTTACAAAACATTGCTCAAATTTAAAATCACGCCCTCTAGCGGACAAAAAGTCAAGAGTAAAAAAAATTTTTTAACACAAAAATTATTTAAATAAAAAAAAGTAAAAAAATAAAACCCGACTACGTCAAAAAAAACGACGCTGAAAAAGTATGAAACAAGATTTTCAGGATAGAACAAAAAGAAAAGCCGTGGTCACACGTTATATGTACCAACCTAAACACTTTAATACCGTGTGGTGTGACTACGGCTTTTCTTTTTGTTCTATCCTGAAAATCTTGTTTCATACTTTTTCAGCGTCGTTTTTTTTTGTCGTAGTCGGGTTTTATTTTTTTACTTTTTTTTATAAGTCTGTGGAAATACCTAGGTATTATACAGTGTGATCAAAAGATTTAAAAACTGTGAAATTCAAATAACTCTAGGATGTAGGCACTGTATGCAGCATGTTATTGACATTTAACAGCTGTTAATGATGTAACTCGTAACTAGTATGCGGAACTAGTACTAATAACTGTACTCGAGTTACTCCAAGAGTATTTTGGTAGTTTATTTCAATACTGTGTTTAAATGTTATAGAAGTCAACTCATTTGAAGTTTGGTTCGAAAAAAGGTTAACAGATTGTTTTTTTCTTACATAACATCACGCCTGTAATCCCGAAGGGTTAGGCAGAAGTTTACTATTAGTTCAGCCACATTTTTTCTTACTTATCTATACTAATATTATAAAGAAGTAAAGTTTGTGTGTTTGTATATTTGTTAAATTGTAAGGGGTAATCTCGGGATCTACTGAACCGATTTTAAAAATTATTTTATCAATAGAAAGCCACATTATTGCTGAGTGTCATAGGCTAACTATGTAATAAAAGTAATCCAAACAGAAGTATGCCATGAAAGTAGTAAACAGTGTTGAAGACATTGTTCATGTTGCCAAAGAAAATAATATATGTACTCGATAGTAGATAAGCCCTGAAGGTGGCATAGAGCCAAATAACTATATGAACGGTTCTAAAGTGTATGGTTCTATCTAGCACAATCTGATCGTGAACTTACTACAATACTCTAGATTCTCTGTTACCGGTGGCAGTGACCACGGTTTTAAAATAAGCAACTCTATTTATAACTGAATCTCCTCATAGTTTGAGGAATGGGCATGAGGTTAAGACGAGGAACTGCGTGGCAATCACCTCGGAGATGTACAATTGTACACGCTAATGACCGCATAGTAAATAATAAATGTAGCGAGATTACTTTTGTTTTAAATATGTAAACGGATGCCTTATATCGCAGCATTTCATGTTTTCTGTACAATCTCGAAAGTTTCGACAATATTATGATTTCTGACAGATTTTGAGTCCACTTATCTCAATGATGATTTGGTGTAAAGATTTTATCTAAGTACTTATTTTATTATTCGAAACAAAATCCTTTTGAAAATATGATTCTTCGGCAAGCTTGAAAATACAGCGATAAAAATGATAAATGAGGATCTCATTCCTTAGTTTAATTACTTTTATGGCCCTGAAAAATCTCTGTTAGAAGTTGAGATTTTCGCATCGTAATACAACGATCGCCGTATTTTAGTTATTTATATTTTTAGAGGTTTATCTACTCAGTGGACTGATGTACTTATGATATCACAATTAGGATAGAGAGGTTTGGAAGGAAAAAAGGAGGGCCTTTGCCCTGCAGTGGGACACAAAAACAACAAGAGCCAGTTCTAAAGAAGCTTATGTTATTATTTTGAATTATTATCGTGGCTAGCTAGCTTATTCTATTCATTTTAAATGCCCTTATCACGGTAAACAACATAAACTTCGCATTGTGAGTCATTGCTTCGTTTGACTAATAAACTTGTTCCGTGTAGGTACGTCTACGCACCTAGTATTGGTTCTAGTACTCTCATTTACCTAACGGCAATTAATTATTTAGGTTTCGTAACTTTACTTTCGTTCAAGTTTTCCCTAAACTGACATTGAAAATCTCGTAACAGTCAACGTGTTCTCCAAAATCAACAAAAAATCTTGTTGCCAACGTCCACCGCGTCGTGTCCTTGACCGAGTAATTCGTACAAACACATGTGAACAAAAAGACCACTCTGTTATACGCCTAGAATGCGAAAAACCTGTATTTATAAACTATGTAGATATTTAATTTACCCGGGCAGCTGCGTTGGCCGATAATGTGAAAAATCACGAGCACACCGCGTGGCACGACCAAGATAACCGCACAACAAATTGTGTAATGTAAGCCGTTGTCATAACAAACGGCGCGTAAGAAGGTAATAAACGTGTTTATGGCCAGAACCACCGCGGTCATTGTTTTTTTTAAGCTGAAGTCATCATGCTACCTGAAGTTTGGCTAAAGAGAATAGAGCTGTAGAATTTGAAATGAGAATTCTTTGGCTTTAAAATTCGATCACAAAGGATACTCACAGAAAAAACTTTTTAACAAAAAATGAAACCGACTTCAAAAAAAAACACAAAAAAGTGAAAAATAAACTTTAGAAGAAAAACCAGTCTCTGAAGTCGGTGACTTTTGTTTGTTTGATTTCATTTTTTTGCCACCGACTTCAGAGACTGGTTTTTCTTCTAAAGTTTATTTTTCACTTTTTTGTGTTTTTTTTTGAAGTCGGTTTCATTTTTTGTTAAAAAGTTTTTATTTTTACAAATCGGTTAGCAATAGCAAGTGACGGAGTTATGCCCGAACAAACATAAAAAAAAAAAATACAAACATCCGAATTGAGAACCTCCTTCTTTTTTAGAAGTCGGTTTAAAAAAAACTCATTCCGAAATATCATCGTCTTCTTCCTTTTCGCGGTGCGGGCGCTGCGCTGGGGTGTATCATTCAAATCACACCTCCTTAGAATTAGAACTCAACGATTACCAAGGTACTTCTCCAGGAGGATATTACTTGTTACGCTAGTATTTATCTAGTCGTAATTTTAAACAGTTAAATTGTATTACATTGTCTACTGAACTGTGTCTGGTAAACACCAATAAAAACTAATTTGGGCCGGTCATCGTTCCCGATAATACGCGTTCCGCCCATGTGTTCCAAATAACAGTGATCAATACTACGATTTGTGTCCACTACGGTTTTAATTGACAGAAACCGTGATGTTTTGTTATTTCGAATTTCGAATATTGTGTCTTTGTTTTATTTTCCGAGATTTCTTTATAAAGACATTTTACAAAGAAACATGAACTGTAAAATTATTAATTATGGTTTATTAATACTCACATTCAAGCAGTGGAAACACAAAAAATATACTCACCCTGAAAAAATGCTAATTATCACAATCGTTTGAAAACTAGATGCTTTTTTTTGTGATCGCTCCTTGCTTGTCTTGTTGATGTATAGATAAAATAAACAACATCTTGATTAATTAATTTGCGGGATGACGCACGTTATCAGTAGGTAAGTGATTATAGAATTAATTAATTAACACAATGAAAATTGTTTAATGAATAAATAAATGAAATGAAATGAAATGAAATTAATTTATCGAACCTGGCTGGCTGGCTGGTGGTTGTTACTGTTAAGATTTATTTACAACATAACACAAGCAAGACAGACGTTAGACGTTCAGAGGCGGAACTACGAGTCTTTGGTACCCACAATAAAACTATGGATTTTTATTATTTAAAATGAGATTTGTTCGACTGAACTCGTGAGTCCAGTTGACCAAAGACCTATAAATATTTACAGAATCCATTTTTTCATCTTTATGATACGTCGTAAGGGTCAACGTCTAATAAACTTTAATACTTATTTGAAACTACAATGTACAGGCTGTATCCTATCCAAGGTAGGTAGGTTGGAAAAGAAAAAAAAACATTTTTTCTGTTCCGTGCTATTCTCAAACAATACACATAACATAACATCACGCACGCCTGTAATCCCCGAAGGGTTAGGCAGAGGTGTACCTAATAGTACACCCACATTTCGCCAGTTATGTTTTTAAGTCCCATGTAATAGGGGGCGAGCCTATTGCCATCAACCGGGCACAAATCCAGACCGTGGCTGTTACTGATAAATTCCTTATACGGAAAAAGCCAATAACACTTTGCCCGACCCGGGAATCGAACCCAGGACCTCATGCTCAGCAGTCGCGCTTGCGACAACTAGACAAAAATAAACAAATAAAAGCAGCCGACTCCAACTGATAGTTTTATCAATAACACTGTTGTTATAAGTTATCAAGCAGTTTTTACAATATTTACGTAATATTTATATCAATGACTACTTGAATAGTAACAGTAACAATAAGCCAAAATCCGTTTCATTCTTACAATTTCTCACAAAATCAATCAATTTTTTCTTTAAATTATTCTTTCCATTCAATCTTGTTAGTTATTGTTCTAATAGGTACACACAAGTACGCTTTCATAATTCGTACCCTTTTCTATATTGGACAGTTAATAGCGTGGAAACTTATCTGACGTTAATGATAAAAAGACTCTCCTTCGAGTCCGACACCCTCCAGTGCCCTCCACTCAAAGGTAGTCAAGCTTCTAAATTCAAAAGGGTCAACTGTCATTGCCAGTTCGAGTCTCAACAGTACACTTGAGACAAGATATCGTCGAGATAACATGTCTTTAAATAATATTCTTACACGCTTTATTACTTTATGATGATCTTTTCATATTTTACGACTTTTCTTTCGGGTTTTCACCCATCTTCTTTAGTTAGGTCAGTACCTAACTAACGTAAGAAGATGGGTGAAAACCGCTACTGCTGTATAGAAAACCACACTACAGATACATTATGTTCTTACAATAATATGCATTGTTTTCATAACGATCTTTCTGACTAATTATGAAGAAAGAGACTGGCAGTTGACAACTTGGCTCCTGAACATGATTAAAGTTTCCGGTTTGTTAGTTCAGGAAAACGCTCTATTGACAAAAAATCTGTCGCAGTAAGTAAGCAAAGAAAAAAACTGAGCAAGAGCGAGTTCCGTACCAAAACGGCAAAAGAATAACGGTTGTTGTATGGGAGCCCCCTTAAATATTTATTTTATTCTGCTATTGCTTATCTTCTATCGCGGGCCTTGACTTGAGCGTGGAGAGCGAATCCAGAAACTCCGTAACGAAAATTTTCAAGCAAGTTGCAATGGTTACGGAAAATAACAAGGTTGTCAACTGAGGTTGTCAAATTAAATAATTAATTATTTGCATAAGTTGATAAAAAATGCTGTGCAATAGCTTTACCGCGGCTGTCTCCGAGTGCCACATTTAGTTTTTTTTTAGTGTTTGTTGTTATAGTGACTACAGAAATATAATATGTCATCTGAAAATTCAACTGTATAACTATCACGGTTCATGAGATAAAGCCTGGTGATAGACAGACAGACAGAGACGGACGGACAGCGGAGTCTAAATAAAAGGTTCCGTTTTTAGGCTTTGGGTACGGAACTACGGAACCCTAAAAAGGAAAAATACTGAAATCAACCGTATATTTCAATGTAAATACATCGCACACATTTTTATCACGGGACCATATTTTTCAAACAAACGTGGTGCAAAAAACGACTGTCATCATAAATTCTATTCCACAAGCGACCTTGGCTGCAAGTTTGCAAGTCTGTTGAACCGGTTGCATCTCGCCTACCTAGTCCTCTCCTACGTGCGATTAATCACGAATTCACGACTCTTTTTTTTTATTATTATAAATGGGCTTGCTCTTGACTTACTCTTTATTGGATTGAACCACTTTTTATTAAGACTTGGTCTAATATGTAAGTAGTTATGGATTAAGGCAGGACGTGCATTGTTCACGTGCCTTCATTGACACTAAACGAACGTTTTGGCTGTTACTGCTATATTTTCTCCGAGTGCATTATTTTTGGGTTATGTAGTGTTTTAAGCAGAGGGCTGTCATATTTTTCCACATGCTAGTTCGTAACACATTTAAACACTAACTTGACTTAGTTTTGATCAGTGAAAATTACAGCTACTTTTCCTTGAAATATTCTTCCAAGCATGGTAGTTCTAGCAGAGTTCTCTTCCCATTGCCGTAAATATCATTCGACATTTTACTGAGATACAGGAATCTAGTGAATATAAATTGTTTCAATATTTGTTTGTTTACAAAGACGTTTTGTTCTACGCAATCAGGATGGGCGTCTCAATAATTGTCAGTTGGAGTGCCAAATGACGACTTTATTTGAGTCGAACAGCTGTTACTTACTGAAATATTTCATGTTTTTCTAGCTACGTGCCATGTGTTCGATAGTTTCCTATCAGCAGAAATTTGTATAAAAAAATAGTAAGTAGGCTTCTTCTGGGTTAGCTCGTTACATCGTCCACCTCATCTCTGCCCCTGGGGCAAGATCGAGATCAAGAGTAGATACACCCATATCTGATAAAAAAGAATTTTTAGAGAGTTAATCACTTGGAGAAGAAGTTACTTTAAAAAAAAACATAATTAATACAATATGATCTAGGAGGCACAAACAAGTGAAAATTCTTAAAATAAATCCTAAAACACGTACATGTATATAAATTTATAACCTAAATAGGTAGGTAACATATAACACTCAAAACATGTAATAGTCACACTGCACGTACCTACATAATGATGATGAGCCGTCACTATGTACACAGTCAAGTGTGCATAGACAGTTTATTT
The DNA here is from genome assembly GCA_949316265.1 of Diarsia mendica. Taxonomy (NCBI): domain Eukaryota; kingdom Metazoa; phylum Arthropoda; class Insecta; order Lepidoptera; family Noctuidae; genus Diarsia; species Diarsia mendica. Next base: position 22,729,242 of record OX438899.1, read on the forward strand.
TGTTTTTTATTGTCTGTATTATACTGTGCTGTGAAGAGATAAGTCCTTGCATGGCTAACACACCGAACACAGGTGTCACGTGAACGTCTAGTGGGGGCATTACATTTTCTTCAGTTGCAGGCTCTAATAGACTAATATTGAACAAAAAACAACCGACTTCAAAAACACCAAAAAGAGAAAAATAAACTTCAGAAGAAAAATCAGCTTTGAAGTCGGTGACATTTGTTTGTTTGATTTTATTTTTTTGCCACCGACTTCAGAAGCTGATTTTTCTCAGGCTCTAATTTTTGAAGTCGGTTGTTTTTTTTGCAAAAAGATTTTTTTATTTTTTCATTTTTAGTTGTAATAGGTAGGTACGTATCTATATTATATCCTATACAAATATTTAGTATGCATTTAACATTCAACTAAGAAACCTAACCCTTAACCTTCAAAATTCCCCTATTTTTGCTTTCAACTCTTAACCGTTGAGGAGTAGTATACCTTCCATTATCAGCTCATCAACATGAATAAAAGTGATGACTGCTAGATGCGAATACTTGAATAGCGCCAGAAAAAGCACGAAACATGTAATACGTGTCTATGAAATTCATATAACAACTAAAAAAATGTGTACTGTATACATCTGCATACCCCCTCAGAGCATACAGGCGTGATGTTACGTCATGATAATGGTATATTCAATAAACATCCAAGCGATTCCAGCAATTACGACAGATTTGCCGTCTATTTTTGAAGAGTTCCATTGTATATCCCCGAAGATCAGCACCAGATCTTCACCAAAAAAAAATGGGACCACCTCAGGAGTATACTCTTTCAAATAAAAAAAGAATTTTGAGAATCGGTCCACAAACGGGGGAGAAATCAGGTAACATACATAAAAAAAATACATACACACGAACAATAGTAACCTCCTTTTTTGAAGTCGGTTAAAAACACATAATTATGCAACCGTAACACGTATGTTCATTCATTCTAAAAGTCTGAAGATTTTAATAATTATAACTCTGTAAAATTAAAAATTAAGGCGAATAAAGCCTTATTATTCATTAAAATTAAATAGAAGCCAAAGTTGCGGTCGCGAATCATATTTTGAAATCCAATTATAAGCTGACACTGACCTACAATTTGCTGGAAACGTAAGAAAATATTAATAACTCCATAAAAAAGAAAATTAACTTACAGTTAGCCTCGAACGTATAAATTAATTGTCTTTCAGCAACGAAAATCTAAAAGCAAAAATGAATACAAAAAAAAATCTTTGAAATATTTTTTCTGAAAGCAAGGACACAAGAACGAGAAAATTGTATTCAGCCAGTAAAAGGCTTTTAGTTTCAAGAATTCAATATCTCAAAGAGGTTTCGCTCCGTTGCCGTTGGTTTGTGCCATCCTTGTGCTATCTTTTATGTTTACTGTTACGATCAGTAGACATCTGACCGTAATTTCCACTTTGTGTGTTTTATCGAAACTATTCTACAGATAATAAGTATTTAATTTGAGGAAAATGTCTGTGAAATCTTATTGGTATTTTATAAATAAGACGTCGAGGGGCTTAGCATACAGATGACTAAGGACTCTATGTAAAACTTTTACAACTCAGAGTAACTTGTTCTGTTTTTTTTTCTTAGTGCCAGTGTCTTTCATGCATTATTTGCTGGTCCTTTTATCTGTAACTAGCTTTTGCCCCGCGGCTTCGCCCGCGTGGATATCGAAACTTATCAAATTATAAACTAAAACCTTCCTCGAGAACTACTCTATTGGTGAAAACAGCATGAAAGTCGGTGCAGTAGTCCTTAAGTTTATCACGAACAGACAGACAGACGCGGTGGAGGACTTTAAGTTTTATATTATGTTAGTAATGTATTTCTTAGATCCTTATTTTTTTTTTGTTTTTTTTTTTTTTTTAGCCTGACGGTACGGAAACCTCCCTGCAAACAAAGATGCTTTTGGTTGTTAGTTAGATTGTTTCGCACTTGTTCATGTTACCTTCAAACCTTAGACATAATCACCCCTTAATAGTCCCTTCTGGGACTCCCGTCTTTTTAAGAGATGTAGAGCATACAGGACTATGCGGGTTGGTAGATGTCATGTCTTCAGTTCAGTTCTAGAAAAAGAGCTAACAATGCCTTACTCAATTTGCAAAGCAAAACTAGTAAGTCCGTCGCTGACGTCACTGAAGGCCCTTTATTCCTTCGACTATCTATGACATTTATTTGTAGGTACTAAACTAGAGCCACAATTTCTGCAATTTGCGTAGCTACAGGTCAATAAAATAGTTCGAGATAACTCTAATTATTTAGATTAACTGTATCATATAAACAAACATTGATATGTATAAATCACCTTTGTACCTAACTAGGTAATTTATAAATAAGTAGATACAGCAGAAAATTAAAGTACATAAAATACATTAATTTGTGCTCATTTGTCATTTCAAAGTCTGAATGCATGTTTCCGAGATCAAAGTTCGCTGCGATAGTAAATTATAACAATTTATTGTGTCTTATTTTCTCATTGGTCACCGCACAACGCTCAATAGTAGGTGTCTTTACTGTGATTTAATACGGATAATACTTGGTATTCAATAAATAGACTAAATATAAAATGAGTACTAATTACAGAAGAAATTATTAAAAAGAAGAGGTCCGTCTTGAATATTGATATGTAATGAAGCGGGGAGAAATTAAACGCAACAATGCAAATCATCTGGATATGTGTAAATAGTGATAAATTAGGATTATTCCCAATAGTCCCCTCTAGCCCTGTCCTCCGGGGTGACAGCTGGGAATTGTCTTCCCAGTTGTCACCGGGGTGACAATATGGGAGTAGACATGGACAAACTAATAGAAGACAAGAATGGTGTGAGGAATGATTGGAACGATATGAAGGAAGAAATGATAGAGCGAAGATTTTTGGTCTAGGTTCCATTCCACCCTCCCTATCCATTCGATTAAAATTTTGTGGAATTGGATCTTCGATTTGTCTTTACGCGTAATACGTCTGGTATTGTATCTCATTAGCTTCTCGCACCACAAATAATATCATGGTATCTAAATCCTTCATTATTAAAGGCAACATGTGATGCAACCTCCTTGAATCAATTTGCCTAGGTACATCTAGGTCAATAAACTCTGTGCAAACAATAGACAGTACCTAATCGTTGATAGCAGGTAAGTTACGAAACGTTATCGGCATCGAGTGCTTTGTGTGACTTGGCACCTGACTGGTGTGTATTGCAACCCAGGTTTTCTGTGCCTGTGCCTTTAACATCATTAACCCAATGCCCTGCCCTTATCCCAATTTATTTGGTGTCGGCACAGCACGTCTTCGTCTTCTTCTAAACTTCTATAAGACTCATCATCTCAGCTGTCACCTCCTTTCTAGCCATATCATCCTTCACACAGTTCATTTTCTGTGCCTGTGTATCATCATGATGTTATGAGATGTGGTCTGAGACTAGCCCATTGGACCAGCTCCTAAAGACCACAGCTAGTTTATGAGAATCAACACCTGGCGCACCTAATTGTCATTCATGAATTTTCTTTACTGACTCCAATAAGACATACTGAACTACTGAGCAAAGTTCAGATTATTCTTGATTGGCACCTAAAAGATAATTTAAATTATTGATGTGCCTAGTAGGGATCTACGAGCGATCTGTAGCTGATAGAATCTCTACGGTTGCAACCGTAATAAAAACAGACATTTTATATTTACTTATTCAATTAAAGTAAGGGTATTACTCCGTATTACTAAACATGCTTTCAGAATACTTAATAGGTACTTCAGATTATTATCTGAATATAAAGTAAAATGACACACGACACGAACACGTCTACATAAAAATGTCGATTAAGATAAAAACGTCGATCGACAAAAATAAATAAACAGAAGACAACAGTGTTTGTGTCGTTATCGCTCAGACAACAATCATTATTCGGAAATAACTGGATTCACTGTATAAATCATTTTTACGACACCACCAATCAGTTCTAGGTATTTTAATTAAAAACAAATTAGAGAAACACAGAAACACGATCGTATGTATGCAACTGCATCGTATGTTTAATGACGAAAAAGATAAAAAGCAAATGTAATTCGACCACGATGTCTCTTTGAGGTTTTCCCAATCTGTTTGATGACTGTGTTAATTAGTATGACGTAGCTTACAGCACATTCCGCAAAATACGAAATGTTCGTCGTATTTCGGCATAAGAAAACAAGAAAGGAACGGTCTCAAAATACTGCCTTTTTTTTTTTTTTTTTGGTGGGTGGAAAATCATCGAATGACCCCCCCCGCTCTTGGGCAGAGCGAAGGGGAGTGTCAGACTTCTACTGACCAAAAACCGAACCCATGTTCCTTCTTTGCCCTTGCGCCGAGGCCACGTAATCTAGTACAAATACCGCGGCCCCGACGGGCGTCGGCCCTTGCGGGCCCCTCCTTGCTGACATCTCTTTGAGGCGCGCGTGGAACACGAACGCGCCGCCGACGACGGTCTGTTGCCGTCATGACGACGGCCGGACGGCGAGCTAGCCCATTACTCACCGTCCACAGGCCCGCGTCTACGGTGGCCGGAAGCCATCACGTGGCCCCCGACGCCCGGAGCGTCTTCCGCGCCTTCCGCGGCGGCTGGGACGTTGAGAGGATCGCTCCCTCTCTCGTTCCGCCACCTCCTTCGCTAGCATCACTGCTTCGCAGAAGGAGGCGACGGCGTCCCATTCCTCCTCGCCCCGGACCATGGCTTGCACCAGGGCCGGACGCGAGAGGAGAACACGGCGGGGCTCCGCCCAGGCAGGGCACACCTCCACAGTGTGCTCCACCGTGTCCTCCGGTCGATCCTCGCAGTGGAAGCATCCGGGCGTTTCCTCCCGCCTGATTCGGTGCAGGTACCTCCCGAAACATCCGTGTCCGGTGAGGACCTGCGTCAGACGGAAGGTGAGGGCGCCGTGGCTCCTCTCTAGCCACTCCTCAAAGAGGGGACTTACCGCCGCTATCGTGGCGTGCCCTGCACGGGGTTGCGACAGTCGCTGTCTCCATGCCGCCATGAGATCGCACCGGAGGTCTGTCCGCCGCGCAGCACTGTGCCGCGGCAGCAGACTGACCCCCCGGTGTAGCGCCTCCGCGCGCCACTCATGTAGGCGCGCGAGGACTATCGCCTCCAGATCCCACGGCGGCAATCCGGCAAGGAGATTCGCCGCCTCGCGGGAGATCGTGCGGTACCCGCGGACTAGCCTTACGGCCATGACCTTTTGGGGCGCGTTCAGGTAGTGGACGGCCCGCTTCTTCACGGCACGCGCCCACACCGGGGCCCCGTAAAGGGCCATGGACCGCACGATCCCCGCATAGAGCCTACGGCAGGAGGCGTTTGGCCCCCCCAGATTGGGCAGGAGCCACCTAAAGGCAGCCGCGGCCCGCTCCAGTCTGGGAGCCAAACGTCGGAAGTGCTCCACGAAGTTCCACCGGCTGTCGAGGACGAGTCCGAGGTACTTTAAAGTACACTCGACACCGATGGAAACCCCTCCCACCGATAGCTGGGATCCCGACGGTGGCACATTCCCACGCCCATGGAAGCACATGGCCTCGGACTTGTGAAGTGCCACCTCGAGACCCAGCTGCCGGATCCTCTCCACGACTGTTTCAACCCCGCGTGTCATATTCGCGGCCGCCGCCTCGTGCGATTCCCCCCGTGCCAGGACCAACGTATCGTCCGCGTAGCAGACGACGCTGACGCCGTCAGGGAGGTCGGCACGCAGCACCCAGTCGTAACCGATGTTCCACAGGGGCGGCCCCAGAACCGAACCCTGTGGAACACCGCACGACATCTCTCGCCGGTTCCATTCTCCGTTTTGACCAGGGTAGATTACCGTCCTGTCGGACAGGTAGTCCCCGACTACACGACGAAGGTAGGCTGGCACCCGGTGATACCGGAGTGCCTCCCTGATGCAGCTCCAGGGCATGGTGTTGAAGGCGTTGGCGATGTCGAGAGACACCGCCAAGATCACACCGCCCCGAGAGACCGCATCCCCCGTCGTGAGGGCTCTCACGCGCATGATGGCGTCCACCGTCGAGCGCCTCTTGCGGAAGCCGAACTGCTGATCCGCAAGATCCGGACCCATTCCCTCAAGGTGCTCGGCGAGGCGGTTTGCAATTACTCTTTCAAAGAGCTTGCCCACCTCGTCGAGCAGCACAATGGGCCGGTATGCAGATGGCGAGTCCGCAGGGCGCCCCGGCTTCTGGATGAGGACCAGCTTCCCCGTCTTCCAACGACGCGGGAACTGGCCTCTTTCCATGCACGCGCTAAAGAGCCTCTCCAGTCGGGGCCCAAGAGCCTCTGGGTCTAAGGCCAGGGCCCAGGCTTTGCCAGGCAAGCCATCGGGCCCCGGGGCGGTATTTTTGGCTTTAAGCCTCCGTACCGCCACTCTCAGGTCTACCCCAGTCACCTCCGGAATGTCGTCATCGGTTCCTGAACCGTCCGCTTCCGGCACCGCTGGTGGCGGAGCCATTGGCGGGGGACGATGCTCCCCTCGCGAAGGGAACAGAGCGCTCACTACGTCCTCCACGAGCTCGGGCCGGAGACTCTGCGTCAGCGGGGGGCCCCGGGTGCGGAGTTGATTCCGCACCATCTTATAAGGGCGCCCCCACGGATCTCTGTTGAGAGTCTCCAGCATCTCCTCGCGGGCCTGATCCTTGGCCCGCAGACGAGCCTCGGAGAGGACTTTCTTCGCCGCTCTGTACCCTTCATAAAGCTCCGCCTCGATGGCTTCCGCATTCGGAGGACGAATGCGGCGCCTGCGATGCCTGGCGTACTGGCGCCGCGCCGCAACACACTGCTGCCGCAGGTGCGACAGCTCTTGCGACCACCAGTACACGTGACGCCGGGCGCTTCCTGGCCGGACTCGGGGCATTGCCGTGTCGCAAACCTCGGTCATGGCCTCCTGGAACCAACCTGCCTCGGTGTTAACGTCGGCGGGCCTGACCGGTGATGACACCCAGGCCTGCACGATCGCAGCTTCCAGGAGGAGCTCCCGGTCCAGCTTCTTCAGCGCCCAGCGCGGACCACTTGGGGTCTGTGGGACCAGCGCGCTCGAGGACTGGGGAGAGACCTCAAACCGGATATACCGGTGGTCGGAGTAGGTCTCCTCCCCCTCCATAACGCGCCAGTCGACGACGCGTTGTGACAGAGCGGGGCTGGCGAACGAAATGTCCACCACCGACTCGCCCCGCATCCGCACACACGTGGCCACAGAACCCCGGTTCAGGATGTCCAGGCCTGTTTCCAGAGCCCAGCACTCGACCATCCCACCCCGCACATCCGTGTAACGGGAACCCCAGGCCAAGCTCTTGGCGTTGAAGTCCCCGAGTACAAGTACGGGAAGGGAATAGCCTCCGATGACGACACTTAACTCCCCTAGGGAGTTTTGGAACTCGGCGAGAGTTCGGCTCGGAGAGAAGTAGACTCCCACTACTACGATCTCCCCGAACCGTGCTGCTACGCACCCCTGACCCTTCCTGACCATCTCAAGAGCCGGGGTGCCGGCGGCGGCCGACGCAATGATGGCCACTGTGCCACTTAGGTCCTCCACCCAGTGTGGCCTGGGCGGGACAAAATATGGCTCAGAGACCACGGCGATGTTGATCGACCACTGCGCCATGCTCTGGAGCAACAGATCCTGAGCGCAGGCGCAGTGGTTGATGTTCGCCTGGAGGAGGCTTAATGGGGCCATTAATGACACTCCATTTCAGCCCCCTCCGTCAAAATACTGCCTTGCGACATCCTTTTACCAATTTATTTTACGGAACACTGTCAAAGAATTATCCACTGCAAAAACTTAGCGTTTGTTTCATCCGTCTCTTATCAAGTAAAAGGAAACTTTGTAATGTTATCCTATGTTTTTTTTTGGGGAATTATAAAACGAGCGAATAAAAAATAACTAAGCGACTGATGATGATATACTGTTTTTATAACTTGAGCGGTATGAATATGAGTAAGCGAAAAATAAACTAAAGTAACGACAAATATTGATTAATAATAAAATCGGAACGAGCTTACAAAAAGTGGGTTGTGATAAATCCATTTCAGATATTAAAATTACTAACTGAGCGACAAAATTACTAAGTGAGCGACTAGAAATACACAAAGGGTAACTTAAATATTAAGATAGAGACGATTTTTCCAATTGAGGTTTTACATATTATACTACTAAAAAGTTCAGATTGAGCAACGTTTTGTAAGCTGCTTTATTAATGATTAATGGTTAATTGGTTACTGATATTCTATTTGAGGTCTTATGTTTATTATTTTGATAACTTTTTTAATTGAAAACTACAGATTGTTTGTTGCTAGTCGTCCGTTAAGTGGATGAATCACCGTCTCGCGACAGTATCCTTTATGGGCGGCATGGGCACCGGGCCGTAGGCCGACGAAGGAGGCCGGCGGAGGCCCGGCACTTCGGGGACAGAAGATATTAGTGTTATATAATATGCGAGCGAAGCGAGCGCGCGTCATGGAGTACATGCGTTGCATGTATGAGTGACGTGACCAAAAGCTTTGTTTTACTTTGTTCTAATAATATTATTATGATAAATAAACATTATGTTATTTTAATTTAGGACTTAAAGCTTTTATTGAAAACGTTTTTATGTCTTTCGTATATTATTGATTGTAATATAATTATAAGACAAATGGATTTAGGTCATATTATATTTAGGGATTTCATTTTATGGCATGTGATATTATGTGATATTTAGTTCGGGTAAGTTATCATTCGAACAAATGATGATTAGGACAAAAAAAGTTATGGCATTTTAAATTATGGATAAAAAAGTTAGGTGACACAATAGAGAATCCTTCATTTGATTTAAGTAAATAAATATTGCTTTATTTTTTCGGAATACATGCAACCTACCCTTAAATAATTAAATTTCTTAGCTAAAAGTGTTTCTTCAAATAGTTATTTCATACGAACATTTTCAAAAAAAAAGTGTGGTCATAGTACTCTACTCATTATAGTAATTTTCAAAGTGATTTTTCTAATCGAAACATTTCATTTAAGATAAAATGCCGTTCAGTATAAATAAATCATTTGCCAAATATTGAAAAAAATGCAGGACGTAACGTTGTCACTCATACAAATATTGGGTCGCTCGAAAATTATGAAGCTACTCATTTTGTATTTTAAGTAGCTCAAATTAATGTTTGTAAATTGCCGTTCTGTTGATTTCTTGTCGCTCACAGTCAGTCGCTCACTTAGTAATTCTGTGACCTAAATTAATTATTTTTGTAACTTAAAATTTTCATTTACAGTCACTCGTTTAAATACTACCCTTTTTTTTTTACTATCTTTGTCGTGAACGGTAATTTTCCCAGTGTCAGACAGATGACTCGGTCAAATGCCGGCGACAGGACGCGGTAATAGCACGTAGGCTGCAATTTCCTTGATGATCCCATTCATGTAGAGTCTGCCTCTGATGTTGCGCTTACAAGTTTACAACTACATTCGTGAGCACTTCACCAGTAACACTGTGTTTATAAACTGTTAGGTGTCTGTTAGGTGTGTATTTTCTGAGAAACTTTAATCACTCGACATAGTTGCTAGGCATCGGCAAGCTTAAATGTAGAATTCCTTCCCTAAATCTCATCTTAGAATGCTCTTTTGTAAAGGTAGATGCAATATTTATATAAATGTAACTTTCATCATCAGCCTATAATGTTCCCACTGCAGGGACTCAGGCCTCCTCTCTAGGAGAGGGATGGGCTATAATCCACCACGCGGGCCCAGTGCGGATTGGCAGATGTCACATGTCTTTGAATTTTTTGGTTCTATGACATGCCGGTTACCTCACGATGTTTTCCTTCACCGTTTTGAGAGCAGCGGTGATGAAATAAATTAAACAAAGTAATGCGCCTGCCTGGGTTCGAACCCACGACCTACTGTTCGTAAGTCGGGGCCGACACCACTGGGCCACCGCTGCTGTCACTTTACATAACAATAAAGATCCTCATATTAGCATAACATGCATCTATAATAAAAATAAAAAATATTTCCTAAAAACCTGTCAATAACGAAGAAAAGTTTGTTTAAATTCACGTCGTCTTCTTCGTCAGACCTCAAATCAAAGCGGTTAGAATATGATATGAATACTGTTAGACAGATCGATTTTATTGTCGTGTTGTGTTTTATTCATTCCGCTATTTATCCTTACGGGATGAATGGTTTTAATGTTGCCAGAACCACAGAATAGATAAACCTCTTTTATCTATTTAACCAACCTCTTTTAACTATACACTCATACTCAAGAACTCAAGCACGTACCCGAAATTGGCACAAAGATTTAACTAGTGCCACACTACAAAAAAAAAAAAAAAAAAAAACTCAAGCACGTGTAGCGTAAATATTGTCTTTGCTGCTATTAGCCGTCAACATTGTTGTTGTTTTTATTATTTAATGGGTTAATAACTTCAATAATTACAAATCCTATTTAGAATAGGGTAGTCGACAAAAAAAAACTAATTAGTCCGTCAGATAGATTTCCAAAAAATATTGAACACGTATTTTTTCTTTTTTCACGTAAACAAAAAATGAAGACGATACAGTGCTTCGAAAAGTCGTGAAACGTCACAGCTTGGTCCAATTTTACCTAACTATGACGTCAAACGCCCCCTCTCCATGGTCTTTGACAAGCTTTATTTTCGTAAATTTTTATTAATTTGATAAAACAAAAAATACTGTATAGGTATCCAATATTTTTCAATAATCTGACTGACGGACTAAACAGAATCATATTTTTTTTAGTCGGTCGACTACCCTATTCTGCATTTGCATAGAGTTTATTACAAACATGAGCAGGAAAATAACACCTAAATCATGTCTGAAAAATAATGAAAAAAATCAAAAAAAAAACCTCCAGTTATGAAGATAAGAATCTAAAAGATTGGTTATAAAAAGCTTGGGTCTTATTGTAATTAACGATCTTCGTCAGACTACCTTAGGAGTTAGGAATTAGGATGAACAAAACGAAATAAGACTAATTCAAATACAAAACCACGATACGTCGGTTCAAGAATTATTTGTTTAGCAGGACGAATCACCTGCCAAGCCAATTACTATATATTATGATAATGTTAAACTTCTCCTTTTAAATTACTGGTATGCAGCTGGATCCGGTTAGACTGGAAGCAGACCCTAACATAGTTGAGAAAAAGCTAAGCAGATTATGAAAAAGTTACACTTCTGTTTGTTTAATTAATAAGTAGGTTTCCATATTGATAGACTGTTCTTCCAATATTGTACAGAGTGTTGATATTTTCCTTCTAATTGACGTATCGATCACGCGTGTGGCATCGTGACAGGGGTTCATGAGCAAACAATTTAGGAGAGCTGTATTTTTCCTACGCTATTAAAGATATTAAAAAAGTTATTAGTTTTTATTATATGCGTCTATTCAGTAGTTCATTTACTTCAGCCATCTTCTTTTTGGCAATCTAAATTGTGTCTGAAACCCAAAACTGAGTTAACTAGTAACTCAGTTTTGGGTTTTACAAGGCAGGTTTTGGCAAGTGTTACTACTAGTCCTAGTCTACCGCTTACGATAGCGTTATTTACTCCAGCTGTGACTATCCGATACCCTTCTAAAGATTTGGGTTAAAATTAACTCAACTCGGGTTATTGAAGTCCTTTTAGACATATGCGTCTCCCAAATTGAACTACAGCAACAAGCTCCTTTAGAATTTCTATTGAAAAGTAAGTATCTGGTTTTCCTGATAAACTCTAATCTGTATTCTATTCCTTTCTGTTCCGGCTTAGGTAGTCCCATCTCCAACCCATCATTTTTAATTCAATGCATACAAATGTTGTATTGTTCAACATCATCAACATCCAATCATCATCATCATTTCAGCTGAAAATCGTCTGGACATAGACCTACCCCAAGTGAAGCCACTAGGTCTCGCATCCAGCGGATTCCCGCAACCTTCAGCAGGTCAATCATCCAATACCAGAGGGTTATCATTGCACGGTTCAATTGTTCCAATTAACAAAACCTCCTTAGTCATCGGATACAAAATTACATTTGTAATCGACATAGAAATTGCCAATAAGCCTCAAACGAGCCTTATTTAACCCCAATCGATCGGAGGAGACACGCGATTGCTCGCCACCCGCTACAATGTACAAAAATATATTATATTTCTATCACTTCGATGTTATCAAGTGACAATAGTATACTATTTTTTTAGAGGGTGGGAAATCATCAAAGAGTCCTCCCGCTGTGGGAGGATCAGAAGGCAGTGTCAGCTCTAACAATATTTATATTTTAACTGATATGGTCCATGAAGAGAGTTAATCAACATATAAAATCGGACACGGAATGGTTCTTCAAAACATGTAGAGAAACGTAAACCTTAATTCGTGGCTATACCAGTAAATCACGCTAGATTACTCTACGATTGACTACGATCCGAGACGTCGAGAAGTCCAATTTACCAACGCGCATGCCTGAACAATATATCATATATAGGTACCAGGAAGCTATGTGCCTAAGCGATCCCGGATATTAAACCACAGCTACCACTACCTACTATACAGGATGGCTAGGTTTAAATCATGATTGCACGTAGGGTTACCTATCCAGAATTTGAACAGCTTCCTTATAAAACGCTGGACTTAGGTATTAACCATGTATTACCTATCTTTATTTTTCAGTACTTGCTCATATTCCTTTTCCAATTTTAAAAATATGCTCGGAAGTCGGAAAGTCCGGAGTTCCGGACTGTGATCCGAAATAACAACGACTTACGACAGTCGTGTAAGTTCGGCCCATTTCTTCAAAAGTCTTACATGTCCGGACGAATCCAGATGGATGTTAATCCTACGTACATACATACCAGTACTACTGATATATAGGTGCATCCCTTTACACAGGATGGCTAAACTCAAATCTCGGTCTTCCGTACAGTAAGTACGTATAACGTGATACCTATATTTTCTGGCAGAGAGAGAGCGAACATTAAAGAGATCTAGACCAGGGCCCCGAGTCTGCTATTCAATAGCACAGTATTGACGACAAGCCAAAAAGTACCTTAAGTCGACAGGTATAAGGTACTTTTTGGCTTGTCTTAAATCAACCATTATGAGATCAATGATCGACCATTCTGACACTATTGAATAGCAGACTCGGGGCCCTGGTGTGTCGGTGTCGACTCTGCCCAATTCTAAATGCACTATTGAAAGGCTATTTTTGTCACAATTGTGCGTCAATTGTTTGTCCTAATTCCTAGACACTATGATGGAATGCCTAGTTGGGCTCTATGTCTATGTTCATAATCTTCCCGCCATTGTCCCATTCTACTTGGGGTCGGCACAACACGTTTTTTTTTTCATTCTTCCCTGTCACACGTCACAGCATCCTTTACTCTTTTCTCTTTCAAATCATATTCCTCACACAAACCATCTTTTATTGTAGGTATTTAAAATGTCACTTACGGGATATCTTCCGTGATTTTTATTCGTTTTGAGTTCCCGATATTTCAACGCTGTTGCAAGCGCCATGATCGCGGGTTGACTGGAGAAATGCGGGTGGATGGAAAAAATTGTTAGGAGCAGACGAATCTGTCTTCCCTCTTAATCACGGAAGATATGGAATCCCGTAAGTGACATTTTAAATATAGTTATGAACCGTGAAAGCTTAAAACAGTGTTTGAAACCATCTTTTCTTTGGCCTTCCTCCCCCTCCATCTATCAACATTAATATTCAGCTCTATGAATCTAAATGATAAAAATAAGTACCTACCCAGTCACAGTTTAATTTTCTTTTGAGGTAGCTGCTATTTGCTCTACAGTATGCTGGAGATTAGTCACGCAGGCTGTAGTCCTGTTGAGCAAACAGCTCAGTGAACGTAGATGGTTAGGAACTATACCAGCTCTACGCTGCAAAATTTTAAGTAGATTTGTTTAGCGTTGTTTGTAAGCAAATGCATAGAAGAAGTGTTTACAGGTCTCCGCGCTAGATCCGCTCCAAATCTTAGTCCCCAGACAACAAAGATGCAGTATAAAGGGAGGTAGTTTAATTCGTACTGGATCGACCTACGGTCTGGCCTCTTGTCCGAAAGATTTGCTCAATTGTGTTCAGATTGTAGATAAAAACCCTGACGCCGTTTTCAGACTACGACTAGACCGGAAGAAGTGGTACCATTACACCGCCTACAATTTACATTGAACTCCCTTTGATTTTATCACTACATAATATAAAATAAAGTCACTTTCTCTGTCCCTATGTCCCTTTGTATGCTTAAATCTTTAAAACTACGCAACGGATTTTGATGCGGTTTTTTTTAATAGATAGAGTGATTCAAGAGGAAGGTTTATATGTATAATAACATCCATTTGCACCCGTGCGAAGCCGGGGCGGGTCGCTAGTTAATAATAAGTAGTTCACCTGTTCATGTACTTAGTACAGTCAACTGACCACAAATCAACGCAATGTCAAGGGCAGCCAATGACGTATCAGCTCTAAATTAGCGCGTCCCACCCACCGAACATCGCTCACTTTCATTCAGAGACTGCCTTGTGACGTCACAAATGTATTGGTAAACAAATGCTCGTCAATTTGCACGTTAGCGCCTTTGAAAATTGTGTGTGGATGTGGACTTTGAAAATGGCGGCTCTGAGTCGCGGTGAGTCGCCATTACCACTTCATAGTCTATTGGTTGGAATAAGTAATTAAGGGATGTAATGTATTATGAACTAGTTTCGACTAGCGAAGTTATGTGGAATTGTTCGAGTTATCGTTACTTACCATTTCCAGTTTTAAAAAATCTATTTTATGTAGGTATACAAGGGCTGGGCAAAATACATGCTTTGCTTTAATTGAAATACAAATTACAAAATACAGTGTCGCAAGTAATTAAAATACCAAATACAAATTACATTTACGTAAGGTATTTGAAATATAAAATACAAAATACATCATTTTAGCAATTTTTAATTGAAATACAAAATACAAATTACTTACATAATTACTTACAAAAACTTAAAAAAAAATAACCGCCTTCAAAAACCATCAGAAAATAAGGCTGAGTTGCACCAAAAAAGTAGTTAAAGTTAAAGTTTGTGTCAAATGGCACGTCAAACAAACATCAAAACTTCAGTTTTGTATCGGTTATGCCAACAATGAGTTGCGCGATTTGACAAATAGTTAAATGACGTCATAACTTTAACGGTAACTGCAACCACTCAATTTCCGCTGGTTAGTGTTATAGTTTGTGTTAAATTGTCTGTCAATTTTACTGTCAAACGCGTTGAATATAACCTTTAGACATCATGTCCCTGCTCCAAGAAATACTCGCAGAAACCAGTTCTGATGACGAAAGCGATGAAAAGAAAAGTGTGATTACCAGAGCCGATCGTTTTTCCTCATGGAACGACGAATGTTTCTTGCCAAGATTTCGAGTCTCTAAAAACGTAGCTTGGTGGCTGACTATACGATTGCATTGCTTAAGGCGTAACAAGGATATTCATCGTAGGTAATTGTTCAACCAAAAAATAATACGTGCTATAGACAAAGCAATAAATATAATAGGTAGGTACTTTGTTTGAATGTTTGCAAAAAAAAAATTGTATGTATAATTTTTCTATACCCCATACAGTACTGTCAAATTTGACAAAAACCTTAACTTTAACGACTTTTTTGATGCAACTCAGCCTAAAAAGTGTAAAGTAACTTTATTTCGGAAGTCGGTGGCAAAAATGAATTAAAAACAAAATAACCAACTTGAAAGTTTTTATTTTAACCTTTTTTGTTCAAAAATTTAACCCAAACTCTTCTCAACAACCTAATTTTCTACGTGCAAAACTATTAACCGTTATGACTTGCTAGCTTGACATTGACAATTCAACGTACATTTTTTTTGCGTTTTGTTGGCCAATTTTGACTACAGTCATAACGTTCAGTATATAATATAACAGGTGCAGTGTTGCTAGCTCTAATAGCTGCTTTACCATCATTACACTCTCGCCTCGCACTCACACTCACGATCGCTAAATGAAGGTATAAATGTATCTTTGTTAAAATGTATTTTGAAGCCTCAAGTATTTGAAATACTAATTACAAAATACTTCGTCATCAGGTATTTGAAATACGAATTACAAATTACATTTTAAGGAAGTAATTGAAATACAAATACAAAATACGTATTTGTATTTCAATTACGTATTTTAATTACCTACAAGTAATTCAAATACTGCCCAGCCCTTGTTAGTAGACCGTAATGTTTTTTTGTTTTAGTTTTTGAAAACTACTGAAAAATTACATAGATCGGATGAGGGCTCGAAAAGCCGGACAAATCATCATTACAAGAAAATTATTATATATTATTATACCTACCTACTTTTGTGAATTGGCTCAGTGATTAGATAAAGCATTACCTACCTAGTTAGTGCCATTGTTAGTGCATAGAATACTTTAAGCAGTTCTTTAGGTTTTCCTCAGAAAATAATCTAGGAATGTAGGAATAATATACCAATCACAATGGTAGATTTAGGCTGAGTTGCACCAAAAAAGTCGTTAAAGTTAAAGTTTTTGTCAAATTTGACAGTACTATATGGGGTATCTAATAGAAAAATTATTACAAAAATTTTTTTGCAAACATTCAAACAAAGTAAGTACCTATTATATTTATTGCTTTGTCTACCTATAGCACGTACCTATTATTTTTTGGTTGAACAATTACATAAGATGAATATCCTTGCAATGCAATCGTTTATGACCACGAAACTGACATTAACAATACAATTGACATCTTAATTAACTGGCTTTATGTACATAACTTGAAATTAAACCTTGACAAATCCGTTTATATACAATTTAATAAATCAAATAATCATAAATTTAACCTCAAATTAAATATACCCAAAATTAAACCAGTAACACATACCAAATTCCTAGGAGTTACGATAGATGAAGATCTACATTGGAAATTGCATGTAGATAATGTTTCAAGCAAGATAAATAAATTTGTGTATGCTCTTAGACAATTAAAAAAAAGTACTAATCTAAAAACAGCTATATTAGCCTACCATGCGTATGTGGAATCCTTATTACGCTATGGACTTATAATATGGGGTAACAGTACCGACCAAAATAGAACATTTGTTGCTCAAAAAAAGTGCATTAGGGCTCTATACGGACTTCATCCTGAGGAGTCATGTCAGCCTGTATTTAAAAAACTTGGCTTGTTACCGCTACCTTGTCTGTACATTAATGAAATATGTATGTTTGTATGGAAAAACAAGGAGTTATTTAAAATAGCAAACGATAGGAATCCTCGAAGCCGACGAGATCCTTACAGACTCGTACTTAACAGTGCTCCCCGGCTTGCTAAGTACAATAAAAGCTGCTTGACTATGTGTGTACGACTTTATAACAAATTACCTATTGATCTGAAAATGTTAAACTCCAGATATACTTTTAAGAATAAATTGTATAAATGGTTAATTAACAACAACTTCTATAGTATAAAACAATTTCTAGAACAAAAATAGCGTTGTTGTAGTTTAATAATAATTTTGTTAAGGAAATTGTTATTACAAATATTTGCATGCTGTGTTTAATCTAGGCAAAACATGTATGTTCCATTAATTTTACTGTAAGATCTTTTTATACCATGTTTTACGCAAATAAATATATTATTATATTATTATTATTATTATAGTCAGCCACCAAGCTACGTTTTTAGAGACTCGAAATCTTGGCAAGAAACATTCGTCGTTCCATGTGGAAAAACGATCGGCTCTAGGTAATCACACTTTTCTTTTCATCGCTTTCGTCATCAGAACTGGTTTCTGCGAGTATTTCTTGGAGCAGGGACATGATGTCTAAAGGTTATATTCAACGCGTTTGACAATAAAATTGACAGACAATTTAACATAAACTATAACACTAACCAGCGGAAAGTGAGTGGTTGCAGTTACCGTTAAAGTTATGACGTCATTTAACTATTTGTCAAATCGCGCAACTCATTGTTGGCATAACCGATACAAAACTGAAGTTTTGATGTTTGTTTGACGTGCCATTTGACACAAACTTTAACTTTAACTACTTTTTTGATGCAACTCAGCCTTAATTAAGTACATCAACGCCATCTAGCGAAATGATCCCGAACTATCCAAAAGTGATTTCATCATCAGCCTATAACGTTCCCACTGCAGGGACTCTAGGCCTCCTCTCTAGGAGAGGGATGGGCTATAATCCACCACGCGGGCCCAGTGCGGATTGGCAATGTCACAAATGTCTTCGATTTTTTTGGTTCTAAGACATACCGGTTTCCTCACGATGTTTTCCTTCACCGTTTTTTAGAGCAGCGGTGATGAAATAAATTACACAAAGTAATGCGCCTGCCTGGGTTCGAACCATAGAGTAGGTACCTACCTAAAGTAATATATCGGTTCGAACCCACGACCTACTGTTCGTAAGTCGGGGCCGACACCACTGGGCCACCGCTGCTCA
Source organism: Diarsia mendica (assembly GCA_949316265.1). NCBI lineage: Eukaryota > Metazoa > Arthropoda > Insecta > Lepidoptera > Noctuidae > Diarsia > Diarsia mendica. The sequence goes on from OX438899.1 coordinate 22,747,744, forward strand.
AAAGTGATTTATTGGTTAATTACTAATTTATAGTCGGGGTGGGTCAGTTCTTAAAATAAAGTCTTGTTCACGGCTTAAACTTTTATAATTAAACTCAGGAAATTACACATTACACGTATAAGTCAAATTAAAACTCTGCCATCTCAAAAAGTCTCTCTCTTACCCACTACCAACATTATAACATTCAAAGTATTTCAAAGCAACATAATCATAAGAACTTAAAACTATCTACGAAGGCCAATCAGCGGCCGAGTAGCGGCGCGACGACATGCGACAGTTCTGTGATTGGTCGGCGCGAGGCGCGGGAGCAAACATGCTAACGCGTTGGTGAGTATCTTTGAGGCGGCTGTCCTCTATTGGCCCTCTTACGGCCAGGGAAATGGGTGCGTTCAGAAACGTCTTCCGCTATACACTCCCCCTCGGGTTCGTGAAGGCGTCCTCGCTCAGGAACCCGCTCAAGATCGGCAGAAACAGGCTTGACATGACGAGGCCGGCCTCGATTACGCTTTGGCATAATAGGAAGCGGCGGCGTATCATCCCTATTATCCGATATAACACGACGCGGAAGGCCGTACCTAAGGAAATATTCCTCGATTAGTGTCCGAGCACAGACCTCCGAGGTGGCGTCGACCAGAGCAAAAAGCTCGACTCACCGAGTAGCTGTGTCCTCAACCAATAAAATGTACTTCTCCCCCTTCTCTCCAGGAGGGAGCGGGCCAAACAAGTCAATTGCCAAGACCTCTCCCATTTGATTTATTACTGGGGTCTGTAAAAGGCCTGAAGGCTTCAAGTTTGACGACTTGTACCGCTGGCATGTCGCACAAAACTTAACAAAGTCTGTGACAAACCGTCTCATTCCAGGGAAGAAAAAATCGCTGTGAAAGCTTATGTAAGGTCCTATCAATACCTTGATGCCCAGCAATAGGAGTATCGTGACAGTCCCTCAAAACGTCCAGACGTAAACTCTCCGGAAGAACGAGCTGAGCCTCCTCAACGTCGACGTCAGGGTTATAACGATATAGGACTCCTTGCTGCATAAAGTAACCGCGCTCAGACCGGCGTTTTTCTTCAACTGCGTCATTACTTTCAAGACCAGTCATTATCTTTTCTAGTTCCGGGTCGTCTAACTGAGCAGGTCGCAAATCGGCAGGACTTCTCGTGGGTAAGTCAACCACTACCGAATAAATACCACACTGATCTTGGCTACTTTCTTCGCAAGTAGGACGACTCAGCGTGTCGGCCACAACATTGATTTTACCTGGAGTGTATTCATATTGAATATTGAACTCTTGTAACTTAAGTGCCCACCGAACTAGTCTACCTGATGGCGACTTCAAGCTCAACAACCATTTGAGAGGTTGGTGGTCACTACCTACAATAATTTGTTGACCTTCCAAATAACCTCTGAACCGCTCAACGGACCAAACAACTGCGAGAGCTTCCCTCTCTGTAGTAGAATAATTACGCTCGGCGGGGTTTAAGAGACGGCTCGCGTATTCAACCGGCCTTTCGTCTTTCCCCTCACCTTGCAGCAACACTGCACCAAGAGCGTAACTACTTGCGTCCGTACGCAAGATAAACGGTTTACTGTAATCAGCTTGGACGAGTATGGGCGCAGACGTTAAACGCTTTTTTAGCTCCTGAAACGCCTGATTTTGCTCAGCGCCCCATACCCAAGCCTGATTTTTCTTCAAAAGACGAGTTAAGGGTTCAGCGACTTCTGAAAAGTTCAAAATGAACTTTCTGAACCACGAACACGTCTGAAGAAACGTTCTGAGGTGGCGTACAGTACTTGGTGCCTTCATGTCCGCCACTGCGCGAACCTTGTCATGATCAGGTGAAACTCCATCCTGAGTAATGACATGACCCAAGTATTTCACTTCTTCACGCGCGAAAACACACTTTTCGCGATTGGCGCGAAGATTGAACATACGCAACCTTTCAAACACTGCACGTAGATCAGCGACGTGCTGATCAAATCCTTCCGATATTACGAGCAGATCATCCTGATAGCACAACAGGGTCACATTTTGAAGTGAGGCGCCAGAGCGCAACCTGTCGATGAGTCGTTGGAATGTTGACGGCGCGTTCTTGAGCCCAAACGGCATCCTTTTGAAACGATACGTCCCAAAAGGCGTCAAAAAGGCCGTTTTATCTCGATCGCATTCCCTGACCGAAACATTCCAAAACCCACTACGCATATCTAACGTACTCATGATGCAATTCCGCTTAGTAGACTGCACCAGCTCGTCTATAAGCGGCATCGGGTACACATCGGTTTTAGTTATGGCGTTAACCTTTCTATAATCTACGCAAAACCGAACTTGTCCGTTCTTTTTAGGCACTAACAATGCAGGCGATCCCCATGCCGATTCGCACTCCTCTATAATACCATCAGCCAACATCTTCTCGATTTTTGACCGCATGATCTCTTTTTTTACAGGAGTAAGCCGATATGGAGGGACTGCAACTGGAGCGTGGTCACCAGTATCAATGACGTGCTCCGCAAAAGCAGTTGGTTCGCCCCGTAACTCAAACACGTCCTTATTTTCAGAAAGGAACTGGGCCAGAACCTCACGCTGCTCGTTGCTAAGCTTTGAAGCTTCCTCGTCCCTCAGCAAACTACTAATAGGCACACTTACCTGGTGTGCGGCTTTCTCATATGGGAGATCAAACTGATCAGCATTGTCAGCAAAGTGCCACTTAGAACTACTAAAATCAACACTGATACCAAAATTTATCAAAAAATCTATACCTAAAAGTGATTCATTATTGTCTGCATCCGGAAAAATTAAAAAACTAACGAGCCTGGTTCTACCTTCAAGAGTCACATTCACTTCGGTAGTAAGTACATTCATTAACCTAAGTACACCATCTGCAAGTTTTACATTTTCCACGCCAGAGGACATAGGATGACCTTTAGCCTTTAGGAGAGCGTATAGCGTATGACCAGCCACACAGCTTTTAGCTGCCGAATCTAGTAACGCGGTACCATTCTCACCTAAAATACTAATCTTTAGCACGGGCCGTAAAAAGGATCTAACGTTACAATTACCGTTTGATGCGAACTCCCCCTGGTCGCAAGAAGTACAAACACATACCGTTTTAGTACAAAAACAAATAAAATTTGTTCTATTTATAGAACAATAAGGATTGTCAACACAAAAACGATTCATAAAATTATTATTACGAGTCTCAGACTTAACGCTAACATTGCTATCAGCACAAGACGACGACGACTTATATAAACAAAGATTATCGTTGAGGTTATAACTATTACACTCTAAACAAACTTTATGTAAACATTTACCGTGACTATAAGGAACAATAGAGTCGGTATCCATAGCTAAAGTATTTACATTACGATTTGGAACATTATTGTGAGAACTAAACATAGTGACACCAGAACCCCCTGCGACTTTTACGGCCGCGGGGTTACCTCGAACTTTGAGCGATGACACGCGTTGCTCGATGCTGGAAGGCGCGGGCGCGGGCGCGCGCGCGGCACCGGCAACCATCACGCTACCTCGCGGCGGCGGGGTAGGCGCTTGTAGCGGTGGCGGCGCGTTGACCTTGGGGCATATGTCGCCATGTACGCTAGGCGCACGATGCGACAGGGAGCAATCAGTTGGTGCACGAGACTCACGTGCAGAAGCAACAGAACAGAACGCTGAATGTCCACTGTTCTTACCATCACTGGGATTACACTTCGGGCACTTAGACTTTGTGATATTCGCGGCACCACAACCGTAACACTTAATGTCTTTTTTATGCTCACTTTTTGGGTTATTTTCGTCACTTCTTTTCACTAATTTCTCACACGTTTCCTTTACGTGACCGCTACGTTTGCAGTAAACACAGAACGACTTTGTATTCCCTGCCTTTCCTGTCGTTGAGTCGCCTGTGCGACTAACGGCGACGACGGCAGCGGATGACCGGGAAGCGCGACTCGACGTATCGCTACGAATGTGCGCAGGCTCGGCGGCGGCGCGTGATCCATCTTCGATATGAGACGACGGCTTATGACCTTGACGATCGTTTTGTGACTCTTTTAATGAGTCTTCTACGGCGCGTGCCTTCATCAGCAACTCGTCGAATGTCGAAACCGTAGCTCTGTCGATTCGCTTCCTGATGCGGCGATCTAACAATCCATCAGTGTTGCCAACTTAGTGGATTTTCCACTAAATCTGGTGGTTTTGACTTACCTTTTAGCGGACAAATATCGGTTTTAGTGGCTAGTGGATTTTCTAGTGGAATTAATTGGTACCAAAGAGTCGTATCAATCGGAGATTAACCATGATGATACGAACGGGAACGACTTATCTGAATATAACTTAATAATATAATTTGATTGACATCTTTTAAAAAACAGTATTTTTAAGTATTTTGTTCTTCCACAAAAGCCATTAATTAATAGAGAGTTGAAGTTGATGTAATTTGTTACCTAATACGTATTTTTAATGTTATTGCTTTAATAAACTTTCCCAAAAATATTGTTTTCTTCTTGCAAAGGCCACAAATCTGCCAGAAATAAAGTTAGTGGAAAATTTTAGCGATTTTTTAAGACGTGCGATTATTTTTAGTGAAATTCTGGTGGTTTTAGACGTCGATTCTGGTGGGGAGCTTGATACTTCGTTGGCAACACTGCAATCCATATGTCATATCCAACTCGACGCGTTCACACAAGTCTTCTTGTGGGAGTTTTGCAAACAAGGCACGAACTTTTGCTATAAACAAATCCGTGTTTTCGGTACCTTGTACGAAGGAGAATAACTCGACGTAAATACGAAACGGCGGGCGGCGCTCGCCATACGCACTCCGTAATCTAGTTATAGCTTCATCCCATGTCTTCGTTGAGCCCTTGATACCCTGCCACCATGTACCTGCCGATGAAGTGAGCAGCATGGACATACCTAAAAGAGCATTCTCGTCGCTTATGTTTAGGCATGACTTGTAAACCTCTATGGCATCTATAAAGTTATCTACGGATTCTTCTGGATTGCCGCTAAACTTAGATGAACATTTCGAGAAGTTGGCTGTGGACTTCACGATAGCCGCGGCGGCGTTGGCGGTGGCGGCGGATGTACTTGCGTCTACCGACGCGATTAATGGCGTCGACGAACGTACTTCGCGTAAAAGTTGTTGACAAAATTCTGCTTGCGATTGTTGAATCGATGTTATCAGCTTGGCAAGGACGTCTTGTGGCATCGTTATGTTGCTTGACTGTTCTAGTTCTGATTCCTCATGAATCGAGTCGTCGGCGTCGGCGGGCGACTTGCGTCTTCGCGGCATTTTGCAAACCGATAAATACCTACTTTTCGGAAAAAGCGACAATACACGGCTCGTGGTTGTACCAACCAGCAATAATCCACACGTAGACACAAAACACAGGCAAAGTCACTGTTTATAGTTCTATACACAGTTTTATGCACTTGTCGGTCGTTTTTCACCGTAACACCAAAGTTTTTCGACTTGAACGAACGTGCAACGAACGAAAAGTTTTATCCGCACAACAAAAACTCCGACCCCTTGTTTTACTTTACAAAAACACACGTTGGGCGCCAAGATATAGTCGGGGTGGGTCAGTTCTTAAAATAAAGTCTTGTTCACGGCTTAAACTTTTATAATTAAACTCAGGAACAGGAAATTACACATTACACGTATAAGTCAAATTAAAACTCTGCCATCTCAAAAAGTCTCTCTCTTACCCACTACCAACATTATAACATTCAAAGTATTTCAAAGCAACATAATCATAAGAACTTAAAACTATCTACGAAGGCCAATCAGCGGCCGAGTAGCGGCGCGACGACATGCGACAGTTCTGTGATTGGTCGGCGCGAGGCGCGGGAGCAAACATGCTAACGCGTTGGTGAGTATCTTTGAGGCGGCTGTCCTCTATTGGCCCTCTTACGGCCAGGGAAATGGGTGCGTTCAGAAACGTCTTCCGCTATAAATTCCTTTTTTATGGTTGGTAAGCAGCTTTGCGAGACAATGATTTTTCATCCATACTGACAGATTGACAGATTGTCATTTAATTATGACAATCTGTCAAACTAATTTGCGTAAATCTGTCACACTCGATCTTGTTTTTCGACAAGGAGTCAAGGACATACAATAACGATACCTACAAAGTTTATTAAGATTTTTAATGTGTACCTACGTATTAGATTTTTTAAGATTATTTTTGTATTTTATTTATCTATGGGTTTTTAATAAAATGATTTGATTTAAATTCAAAAATGCAATAAATAATAAAATGGAAAGAAACCTTCGCAGGACGGACCCGAGTCGGGAGCAAAGTATATTTAAATCTATGTGGGAGCAATGATGAAGCTGGTTTAATATAGATGGTAATGGTAGGCAGATAGCTGTGTTAACAATCGCGGTGGTATTTCGGTAAGTGGTTCTTGTCAAATCAAAAGTAAGAACAGACGACAGCACAGTCTGTACCTGTGGCGATTAACACCTCTTTGATTGTTAGTAGCATCTCTATGGGATTTTGACACTAGCTCTGCTATGTCAATTTGTCAGTGACTGAAGAATTATTTTTCCTGTATTTTAATTAATTCAATTATTCTAATTAATTCTTTATTGAGAAGCCAATCGGCTAATTAAATTATATTGGCATGAAATTAAGGTTTTATTGAGTTCATATCGGCGGGAGCAGCTATTTCCCGCATTTGGTGACCCCGACGTGATGATGATCGTTTCCGGCTGACAAAGCAACATCAGGAGGTGAATTGTGACCAGTAGCTAGACAAGCAAGCACCAACGCCGGGACCGGAGTGCCACTTCCTACGTCAGTCGGTGATTTTTCAAACGAGAGCAGGAACCATATTTTGACGTTGATTTCGACGCTGCCGACGCTCAACCAGAGTTCTGTCCCGACACTGTGGTGGTCTGTATTCGCCCTTGGGTTCATCTATGCTACGAAAATTTCATCGCGTTTCTGAAGTTCAGATTACAACTTGCAGTTGGTACCTAACGACTGCAATCGCCGGAACAACTGCCCAAAGTGCATAATCGCTTTTTGGTGTTTTTTTTTGAGTGCAAGTGTTTGTAACTGACCCGCATCTTTAAATGAAGCTTAACATCAATTTAATATTGCTCAGCTGATTGATCGAAAATTAATTTTGTAAAAATTTGTATATTTTGTTATTTGAATTTCTACCTACTGCTAACGTTAATTTCTTTTGGTTTGGTACTGTAGTTATCAAAATTGATTTATTATTATTTGTTTGTACTGCGGTGCTCGGGTGTGTGGTATTATTGCTACTAGGTTTGTACAGGTTTTGCATCATGGAGAATGAACAGCTTCAGGCACAACTTGAGCAACTAATGGCTGAAAATGCAGCATTACAAAAGCGGCTAGGCCAAAATGAGGTGGAGGCAAAGGTATGTAGGGTAGCAGTGAAATTACCTACATTTTGGGTTGACAAACCCGCAATTTGGTTTGCACAAGTGGAAGCCCAATTCCAAATTGCTAATATTGTTGGTGATACTACCAAATACAATTATGTAGTAGGTCACCTTGATGAAAGGCTGGCAGGTGAGGTCGAAGATTTAATAACCAATCCTCCAGCCGAAGGGAAATATGAAAAACTGAAAGAAGTCCTCATTCAACGACTTTCAACTTCCCAAGAGAAACGAGTTAGACAGCTTCTAAGTGATGAAGAGCTCGGTGATCGGAAACCATCACAATTTCTTCGTCACCTTCGCTCACTTGCCGGGACGTTTCTTTCAGATGATAGAATCATACGCCAACTTTGGTTGCGCCGTTTGCCTCAACAAGCTCAAGCAATACTAGCAGCACAGGCTGACCTCAATTTGAATAAAGTGTCGGAGTTAGCTGATAAAATCGTTGAGTTAGCCCCATCACCTGTTGTTTGTTGCACGTCGACAACTTCAACTTTTTCTTTGGCTGCATTAGCTCAGAAATTGGAAGATGTGACTAGTCAAGTAGCTGCACTCTCGAGGCGGCAACACCGTCCCATTCGTGACCGGTCTGCATCTTCTGGCAGGTCGGCATCTTCCGATAGAGCAGCGAACAATTCCAAGCGATGTTGGTATCATAGGAGATGGGGTGTTAAAGCAACTAGATGTACTAGGCCATGTGATTGGGAGTCGGAAAACCCAAAAAGCGGTCAGTAGCGGCGGCAACTGATTGCGAAAACATCGGTCGCCGCCTTTTTGTCACAGACCATGTGACCAGCCGCCGGTTTCTAATTGACACTGGGTCAGACTTGTGTTGTTTTCCGCATCGCTGGTTATCGTCTCGCAGGCAGCCTACTGATTATGAACTAAGTGCCGCTAATGGAAGCAGTATACAAACTTTTGGTACAATAACCCTTAAATTAAATTTTGGTTTGCGCCGCGTTTTCACTTGGCAGTTCGTTATAGCCAACGTCAGCACAGCCATTATTGGTTCTGATTTTTTGGCATTTTATCATCTTTTACCCGACTGCCGAAATAAGAAATTGGTCGATGGCACCACTGGACTAACATCTGCTGCTTCTGCCGCTAGTTTTGATCAGCCCAGCGTACGAGCAGTAGCGTCTGGTAAGTCAATATTTACTCAGCTTCTAGCAGAGTTTCCAGATATCACTCGACCTCCCGGCCTTCCTAGAGTCATCAAGCACGATACAGTGCACTACATCAAGACCACAGACGGACCCCCTGTTTTCTGTCGACCTCGTCGTTTGGCGCCACAGAAATTGGTTGCGGCTAAAAAAGAATTCGAGGAAATGGTAAGATGCGGGACAGCTCGGCCGTCAAAAAGTGCTTGGTCTTCACCATTACATATGACCGTTAAAAAAGACAATTCCTGGCGCCCTTGCGGCGACTACCGCGCCTTGAACGCCAGGACCGTACCAGATCGATACCCGGTTCGGCATATCAATGATTACGCCCATAACCTCTCTGGTGCCAAGATATTTAGCACACTGGACCTCGTTAAAGCTTATCATCAAATTCCGATTTTTGAAGAGGATATTGCCAAAACTGCCATCGTGACCCCGTTTGGCCTCTTCGAATTCCCGTATATGAGCTTTGGTTTAAGGAACGCTGGCCAAACCTTTCAGCGTTTCATCGATGAGGTCACACGGGGTCTCGAATTCTGTTTTCCTTACGTAGATGATATTCTCATATTTTCCAAAGACGAGTTTTCCCACCTTCAACACCTGCGCGTCCTTTTCAAACGCCTGCAAGACTACGGAGTGGTGATAAACCCTTCTAAGTGTGTCCTAGGTGTCAGCGAAGCCGTATTTTTGGGTTACCATGTCAGTGGTGATGGTACTCGCCCTCCTCAGGATCGAATTCAAACGTTGCTGGATTTTCCGCCACCTGAGACAGTACAAGGCATGCGCCGGTTTCTGGGTATGCTTAACTATTATCGTCGATTTGTGCCTCGTGCAGCGCAATTTCAGGCTCCTTTGATTGATGCATTGGTTTCAACTAACAGTAAAGGTGCAAAGCCATTCCCATGGTCACCTGAACTCTTGCAACAATTTGATGCTTGTAAAAAGAGCCTCTCCAACGCAACACTGCTGCAACATCCAATCAGCAACGCAAAGTTGGGTTTATTTACTGACGCATCTAGCGTTCACATTGGGTCCTGCCTTCAGCAAAATCTTAACGGCCAGTGGTATCCACTTTCTTTTTTCAGCAAAAAGTTGACTCCGCAGCAAACACAGTGGCCAGCTTATTACCGTGAATTGTTAGCGATCTATGAAAGCGTTCAACATTTTCGTTACATTTTAGAAGTTCAGCATGCAACAATTTTCACAGATCATAAGCCACTTTTGTACGCCTTTTTACAGCGACGTGAGAAACTTCCACCTCCACAACTTAACCAGCTATCATTCATTAGTCAATTCACGACCGACATCCAGTACATTAAGGGTGAAGACAATATCGTGGCCGACGCTATGTCACGCATTGACATAGACGCCATCACTTTAGACCAAGATTTTGAAGCTTTGGCTAAGTCGCAGGCATCAGACCAAGAACTTGCTAATTTATTGCAAGGTGGTTCCAGCCTAACACTCACCAAAATCAATACATCAGGGACCAACACTCAGGTTTACTGTGACATATCTACCGGTAAGCCACGTCTCTATTTGACCCCTTCCTTCCGCCGTGCTGCTTTCAATAAATTGCACAATTTGAGCCACCCTGGTGTTCAAGCTACGACTCGTTTGGTGGCAGAGCGTTTTGTTTGGCCTTCGGTTAGAAAGGATTGCCGAGATTGGTCCCGATCTTGTGAAGCATGTCAGCGCAGTAAAATATCAAGACACAATTCTTCCCCGGTCGGTAATTTTGACATACCATCTGGTCGTTTCACGCATGTCCATATCGACATCGTTGGTCCTTTGCCCGTCTGTAACGAATATCGTTATTGTTTGACTGCAATAGATAGAGTGTCCAGATGGCCCGAGGTTTGGCCCATGCGATCCATTACCGCCGAGGAGGTAGCCGAGACTTTTACTAAAGAATGGGTACCTCGTTTTGGCGTTCCGTTGGTTATTACTACAGATCGGGGTTCTCAATTTGAGTCAGATTTGTTTCACCGATTACTGCAGCAATTCGGTACCAAGCGCATTAGAACCACTTCATATCATCCCTGCGCAAACGGGATGATCGAGCGAGTTCATCGGCAGCTCAAAGCAGCGTTAATGTGCTATAATGATTCTTGGGTGAGGTCCCTACCGATGGTTTTGTTAGGAATGCGTTCGGCGTTTAAAGAAGACCTCAAAGCCACGGTAGCGGAATTACTTTACGGAGAGCCTCTTAGGCTCCCTGGAGAATTTTTGGTGCCTCCTTTAGCATCTGGAAGATTTGAAAACCCTGGTGATTTCGTTGTTCAGCTGCGACACAAAATGTCATTGGTACGTCCATTGCCAGCTAGTCGACATGGTGAAACATCTTCATTTATATTCAGGGATTTGTCGACTGTGACTCATGTTTTCCTTAGAGACGATACCATCCGAAGAGCGTTGCAGCCACCCTATACTGGTCCATTCCAAGTCCTGGAGCGTTCGTGTGATGGGAAGACCTTTACTCTAATGTTAAAGGGCAACAAGACCGTCGTAAGCGTCGACAGACTCAAACCGGCTTTTATCGATAATTCTGATCTGCAAACGACCCACTCAATGCCATCGCCCGCCTCGGCTGATTTTCCTCTTCGGCAAGCTGTAAAAGATAAGAAGTCTTCCGAGCCCTCAATTCCACAACAGTCAGTAAAGATTCAGTTGCCAGTAAAGCAGTCCTATACCACACGCTCGGGTAGGCGCGTTAGATTTAAGAATTTTGATTAATTTCTTGTTTTTCTTTTATTATTGTGCCTTAGTTGTAAGAATGATGTTAGTTATTTTAGCTTGGTTTTATTCTCTCCGTAGGGGGGTGGTGTGGCGATTAACACCTCTTTGATTGTTAGTAGCATCTCTATGGGATTTTGACACTAGCTCTGCTATGTCAATTTGTCAGTGACTGAAGAATTATTTTTCCTGTATTTTAATTAATTCAATTATTCTAATTAATTCTTTATTGAGAAGCCAATCGGCTAATTAAATTATATTGGCATGAAATTAAGGTTTTATTGAGTTCATATCGGCGGGAGCAGCTATTTCCCGCATACCTACATAAATAACCAGCTAACAAGCCAGTCTAAACCGGGCTCGCTCGTGCCTAAACCAATTTTCACGGATTACCCAGAAGTGGATTATGGATTTATAGACTAGCAGAAATCTCAAATCCAATTTCGTTCACAAGGTTCACAATAAATCACTTACTAACCAACCATAGACACATTTCGGAACTTAGATTCCGATAAAAAAAATATCCCTTTTTCAATCGAATTCCCATTTTTTACGATTTTCAACTGCTTTAATTTTTAATCCTTTCATCGTATACCATCAGCTGCTATCTGCCAGTAAAAGTCCCGCCAAAATCGGTTCAGTCACTTCGAAGATACCCCAGATCAAATAGACAGACAGACAGACGAAAAATGAAAAATAGCAATCAGATCAGTAAAAAGCTGAATACAATAAAATTATCTGCTATTACAATTTATTTGTATAGTGTATGGGGTGAAAGTTTGGCAATGGCAATCTATAATTTATTACTCCTCTAACAAAGCCAATACAGGAAGGACCTTCTTAGTTCTTACAGTAAAAGCTCTAGATTACCGGTACCTTGAAAATTAAAACTCTAGTTCGATTATTGCTAAATTGAAAAAGCAATCACTTTTTCACTGTGCTTTTTCATTATAGATCGCAACAGTCCAATCTTAATTCGATACAAGCAACGACATCTATGAAGCCATTACCACAACTATTAAAAAAAAAAACTAAAACTTAGAAACTACTGAAATAAATGCATTATTTTGTGGACTTAGGAACGATTAGTTATTATGTCGACGTGGAAATGTTATGAGCTGTTATCATGCAATTTATGTAAAGGTTATCGTTCGGATGTCGTCAACTGGCTTCATCAACACACGGCGTGATCTCTGACGCATTTCTCTCACTAACAATATTATAGAGGTTACATTCATCGTAATCTCTAACACATTTAGCTACTGTACATTTCTGAGTCTTTAAAACGATTATAGACTAAGTTTTATATGGAAGGAATATTGGAATTACGAACATTTTTACATACAATTATTGTCGTCATCATTTACAAACCGACTTCATGGCATCCACTGTTGGGACAGGCCTGCAAAACTTTGTTTGAGCCAAATCTCGGGGCCTGTACTGGCATACTGAGGCATACTCCGAGTGACAGCTGTTCTAAAAGCCTTTGTTACAAAGAAAATAAAAAACAAGTTTTTGACGTGACAACGTCTTTTAAATTGGTTTGCCGGGTGACACTTCAAGAAACTGCGTTACGCTCCGCTCACGTTATGCGCTCACAATGAGAGCGAGTGAGAGGCACGCATCCCTTCCACTCGGGCATGGTTAGCCCGCCTAAGAGCGAGAGAGACAGACATAAAAAGACTATTATTTCATGCTTCTTCCTACTATACGAATGAATATTCACATTAAAATTATTTTACCACTCAAAGTCGTTGTCACGTAAAACTTTCGCCCGTCTATCGACTTTACAGGCAACCAATTTTTTTTTTAAATAAAAAACTGACCAAAAAAGGCGTAGACAGATAGTTTTCTCTGTCTACGAAAAAAGGTGTCTGAAAAGGCCTTTGTCTGTATCTGGTAAATTCAGCTGTCATGCTTGGCACGTCAATCGATTTCAGATTTCACTTCAAGTTGACATTGACAGTTCGCGTATTGCCGTCGGCGGAGCTGATCGAGTGCGAAATAATTAAAGTTATTAATAAAAAAACGTAATTATTTTACTAACAGCGGTAGTACATAAATCAGCGTACTATGGACTCGGAAGATAAACGCGCTGAAGGTTGGAAGTACCTCAACAAGCAGTATTTTGGTGATGGTTAGTGAAAACTCTTGTTTCGCGAATTCCGATGAAGAATTTAGCATTAGTTTACATGCTGTCGTCACAAGGACACATATACTTCCTATGGCGACGAGTTCGCAACATCCAGTTTATTAGAACTTGTATTATAACGTCGATTTTTGCTAAAAACCAGTGACAATACTTGTGTGGGTTAACCAATTAATTTAACGTGATGATGGATTATTATCAGTTAGATAAATGTCATAATCGAATTAACGTGTCTACCATATCTATCGGTAGGCTTGACGTTGTATTAGAAGAGTGTGAAACATTGTTTTGAAGAGCGAGTTTGTCAGATAGCAACATTTTCAAACAATCCATTAAATACTTTTGATAAGCAAATCCTATACAGATAATCCAATAGGATTTGTTATTTCATATTTAAATTATATGTATGTGAATAAAATTCGTATTTGGAAGTCTAATATCATAAATCAAATGAATAAATTAACTTGCAGACCAAGTGGAAAAGAAAACTTTTTACGGTCAGAGATCTTAGGGGCAGTTATTATCCACACCATATAAATTAACAAAAAAAATTACATAAGAACTATGAGAGGTCAAATAAAATTATCAAAAAAACATTATGAATCTCACATAATATTCTCCCAAGATAAGAAAAAGCACAGATCATTACAAATTCTGCCTCAAACTCAAAGGTACTGATAAACAATTGTGGCTAGCATAGACAAGATAACCGGATCAATTTTATTAAACCCATTTAATTTATTGTTCTCAACTCTATGACCTATGAGACTGACTGACCTTGTTGCTTGATTATTGATTTTATATTTATATTATAATCATGTTGAGTGGATGAATAAGCAATGAGCTTTAAAATTTTCCTTTCATTTGATTAAAATTTGGATCTCTTTATTTAAAATTATTTTATAAAAAATGAACAGATATTTTAGAAAAAATATTTTATATACTTACCTACCATCTACATCGAGGAGGTGACTGCAACTATTTTAAAATTCACACTCCCAAGCCAAAAATGCCGCAACTGTTTTGTGTCGATTGAAAATTAAACTTATAGCTTCTTCTACTACTGTTGAGCAAAGATGTCACATTACATACATAACTCACACCTTTTTCCATAGGGTTCCGTTTGGTAGTACTACAAAATGCCACCTGCTATGATGCTTACTCCCATTTCCTAAGTTCATATTTTACGAGAATAGAAACAAAATAATGATGTCAGACCTATCAAATTGATGGATTATAGTTCCTTGTATGTGAGTGATTGATCTTAGACGGTAGCATTCTGTTGTTTCTACCCACCCCCAAACGAAAAAGGCATGAACTTATTCATGACTTTGTCTGCGTGTATTTTTAAAATATTATATAGCTTATATTACTCAGTAAAGATGTAGCTTTCTAATTTGTGAATGAATTTTTAAAATCGGCCAAGTCGTTTTTAAGTTAAATCATAACAAACAAAAAATTAGATAGCAGAATAGTAGTTTAGATTTAGATACTTTTTGTGATATTTTTAACCGACTTCTAAAAAAAGAAGGAGGTTCTCAATTCGGATGTTTGTTTTTTTTTTTTTTTATGTTTGTTCGGGCATAACTCCGTCACTTGCTAACCGATTTGAAAAATTCTTTTTTTGTTGGAAAGGGCATACTTCCCAAATGGTCCCATAATTTTTTTATCGAAATCGGACAAGCGGTTTTTGAAAAATCAAAAAACTCAAAAAAAATACTACATTGTCCACATTAGGTGAACCACTAAAAAGTGAAAAATAAAAACTTTTTAACAAAAAATAAAACCGACTTCAAAAAAAAGTCAAAAATAAATCAGTTTCTGAAGTCGGTGACAAAAAAATGAAATCAAACAATCAAAAGTCACCGACTTCAGAAACTGATTTATTTTTGACTTTTTTTTTTAAGTCGGTTTTATTTTTTGTTAAAAAGTTTTTATTCTTTGTAAGAAAGACCTTTACCTAATGGAGGATTAAAAAATATAACATTCATTATAATGCCAACAGTATATAGCCAGCAAAACATTTACATAGACAATCAAGCATATCATAAAACTAAGCATAAACAAGTAGTAATTTGATGATAACCTCCTGCAGCATAGAGGTATCACATGTTTGCTTGTAAACATTCTAGGTACACTCACAAGTATTAATAATAGATAAAAATGGCCATCATTTTATGTGAATCATGTTTTGGGTAAACATTTTTGTGCTATCTAAGAAGTGTTATTATATTGCATAACATGAAGCTTGTAATCTCGAAGAGTTAGGCTGAGGTGTGCATAATAGTAATAATGGTGTAGTAATAGAACACTTTTCGCCAGTTATGTTTAAGTCCCATGTAATAGGGGGCGAGCATATTGCCATCAAATGAGCACAAACTTAAACTTGACTGTTACATAAACAAATTAATATGTCTGCCATAACAATTATTATTTGGTGGTAAAATATTTATGGCAGCGTAAAGATAATTTTGTGGTGTCCTGTCAGAAGTAAATATGTAAAAGTAATAATTAATAGTATTTTTCGTTGTTTGTGCCACTATTGTTGTATCTCATGTTATGCTGAAGGTATATATAGTTGATTCAATTCAAATTCTATTTACTTCTTTGATGAATCTGTCCTTACAATGAGCAATAAAAAAATCTTAATACCACTTACCACCATAAACTGCTTTTAATGAGCGATTGTTATCAAAGCAAATTAAACCTTATGGCAATAGTATAAAAGTCACATCAGCACTACAAATATGTATGACAACATCATATCTATTAAATAAAATCTAAAAAACACTCCAATTTAATCAAATACATAACCCTGCTTTTGGACTTCGCCGCAGTTGGGTAGAAAATATGCCTAGCCATTTTCCAACCTTAGCTATGGTTATCATTATATGAGCCACATACACGGACATATTTTTATTCATAAAGTAGGTTATAGAGGGGATGACAGTGTGTTCAATACAAATGTTTAAGTCTTCAAAAGTTTGACGCCCGTCGGGGTTGTTCGAAACAGATACCGCGGCCTCGACACAAAGGGCTAAGAAAGAACACAAGTGGTTTTTAGTCAGTGGAAGTCTGACACTCCCTTTCGCTCTGCCCAAGAGCGGGATTATTTGATGATTTTCCAACCAACCAAAAAAAATAAAAATAATAAAAGGGAGTTAAAGGGGGGATGACAGTGTGTTCAATACAAATGTTTAACTCTTCAAAACTTTGGCTAACCATTATTTTCTTTGTTCACCAGGTGAACGCGCTAACTATGTGAACATACCACATGTGATCGCGATGGTCGGGCTGCCGGCCCGCGGCAAGACATACATCTCCAAGAAATTGTCTAGATACCTCAACTGGATAGGAATTAACACGAGAGGTAAGTCTCTTCATTTTATACGTTTTACGGGGCTGCGGGTCCCGTAGGGGCTGCAGGTTGTTCGAAAAAGATATCGCGGCCTCGACCCAAAAGGCTAACAAGAAATATGGGTGGTTTTTAGTCAGTAGAAGTCTGATAGTCTGATACCGCTCTGCCCAGAGAATCATTTGACGATTTCCCACCCTCCAAAAAACATACGTTTTAGTTTAACGTGCCTTGTTGGTCAAATCTTGTAACTGAATTTCAACGATTGAAAGCTATATTAGAAATTCGATTTAGCAAAAGTTACCCAAATATCACTCACTTTAAATAGTAATTGAAGTTATTGCATTTTAACTAACAACGGCAAAGGATAGCCACTTTCCAGATTGGTCTACTTATACGATATCAACGCAACGTCGTCATACCGATCGAATGACAAGCGCGTGTAACTTCTTTAGTACTCTACTTGATTTGATTGTCTTTTGTTTGATGCTCATGTTTGCCTCATGGCTGCCTGATCAGGATCATAAATGGACACAGACGCAGTTACTATTATGATTTATGAATAGACCATTTTATGATGAGAGACGCACGGGACCGGTCAATGTGGCGACGCCTGGGGGAGGCCTATGTTCAGCAGTGGACGTCTTTTGGCTGAAATGATGATGATGATGAACGCAATTCATATTATGATCTGCTAAAGTGGCCATTTTAGTCTCGGCAATGTATTGTTGACTACAAATTGTCGCGGTAAATAATTTCTGGCTCGTACAAGCCGTCTCCTACTTACTTACAAAATGGCGAAGTAAACCATCTACCTAGCCTTGTCCCAGTCTAACCGGATAATGGAGCGAATGCCTATCTGGGGGCCTAAAATTATTATTTAGCAGAATCATAAAAGGATAACAATAAAAATTACAATTCATTATATTAACTGCGTCTATGACTATTTTAAGAATTTAATTTGGTGCATTATTATCCTAACTCGATTCTGCTAGCCTGATACGGCATCTCGCAGGTCAGGTTTCTGCTTAACTGGACAACTGTGGATGCCTTCAGTTTAAGGCCTCCAGCGCCCCTGGCTGGAGGCCAAGCACAGCCTAATTAATTTAAATAGGTTTCGCTAGCGGCTTGTGCAGTGATGCAGTCACGCGATGCCAAAATGCGGTACCTACCTACTGTACAGACGGCGACGTAATTGCTTTACCGCATTTGTCAACAGTTTGCAGTATATAAGCGCGGTTTCCACCGCAAGCGGAGTGGACCCATTAATGACTTATTTTACTTCGCAAGAGAAAACTGCTTAGTAAGCAAGTTTTCTCTTGCCAACTAAAAGAAGCAGGCAAAAAGAGTTAAAATGAGCTCTGCTCTTCTTGTATCATTTCTCTTTTACGGTGGGAATCAGACGACTAAACTCTTTCTTGGTAGAAACGTAAACCTATTTCATGAAAACGAAGACCACTTCGCTTAGCCATGTTCGGCTCATTACTCTTTCGCGGTGGAAACCGTACGATAGATTGAAACTCTTTTTTTAATACAGTTGCTCAAAAAGTGGCGTATTGCAGGGACGTATAGCGTTCGGGATGTGGGCTATTACGTACTCGTGCTTTTTCTTTACCTTTCCCGAACTCGTGCGTTCTCTTTCCCAACTGTCAAAATAATGTCCATTAAAAAAAAAACAACCACGAAGTATTTACTAAATAAAATCATAGAAGTTTTTATGATTCATGCAAATATTTCTAAAGAAGCTACTAATTTGTTTCAATATCAGATTTAATTATTTGATTCAATGAGTTAAAGGTTTCATTCCATTTCATCTCATTAAATTTCATTTTTATTTCATATCAATAAAAAAAATCTACTGAAGACTTGGCTGTATGGGCAGTTCCCTTTGCCTACCCAGAATAGTTAAAGAAAAAAAAAATCTCTGCGATTCTTTTACGGTATGCGCCATTTTCAAAAATGTTCTTTGCGAGTTTAATTACGGTTTTATTAAATTGCTTCATTTTTTCGCAACTGTATTAAAAATAGTTGTTCAGTACACGTGCGGAACCGTCATTGCAACTTGTTCCGACTGTCTACCCTCGCCGTCGGCTGTGCCTCGGCTCGGCTAGACATTTGTCGGAACTCGTTGCAATGACAGGCTTTCCGCACTTATAATGAAATATACTATACCATCACAGAGGCAAATGGACTTTTCCCGTATATCTTATATAGTTTGTAGTCCTAGTATTGCGAGGAACCTTCTGCTCAGGGCGGAGGTTTAAGTGTCGCTTAATGTTAGTGAAAATGCACATTAGTCGTTTGGGCTGCTAAAGGACTTACGACGTCGACAGTGCACAACATATTTAATAATGCAAGTGGTTCTATATCGCGTTTGTTAAAGTAGAAGGTCGTTAAAAATTACATAGGTACACGAGCCACATCATCAGTGAATCAGTAATGCTCAGTTATGTGTGGTTATGTCAACAACTACGCGTTACCTGCATTGACGTAGAAGATAGCCTGTACTAAGTAATTAAATAGTTTCAAGGCAAAATGTACCGTAAAAACAAACAAATCGATACCTTTTATCAGCGCAGTTGTCGGTCAGTAGAACTTGTGTCTCGGACAGCAGGGAAAATTGTTGGCTTCTGCTGTCCTTTGTTAAATTTTGCCAGAAGTTAGCCGAGAAGTTAGTATTATCAGGCCATTTTAGGCCCCCAGCATAGCTGTTCACAAACAATCGAATCGATACCTAATCGAATATATCGTTTGTTGATCTCGCTCGCTCTCGTAATGTCAAAAAAGACATAATACTCGATTCGATTGTTTCTGAATAGCTAAGCTGAACCCTGGAAGTCTTGCAAACCAGACTTACCAAGGGATACCCCCTTTTTTTTTTTGGTGGGTGGAAAATCATCGAATAACCCCCCCCCCCCCCCGCTCTTGGGCAGAGCGAAGGGGAGTGTCAGACTTCTACTGACTAAAACCAAACCCATGTTCCTTCTTCGCCCTTAATTATAGTATAATTATATATTAATAGACCGACTTATTATAATTATGTGCAATTGTTATTAATACACGTGGTTTGAATGCAGTATGCTGCCAAAAATTTCGTACAGATATAAATAATAGATTCTATTAGCAGTCTTATTGAATAACTAGCTGATAGCTCCAAAAATGCATCAGAGAATGCCTTGTGGCATTAAGTCCTTCTATGTACCACTATTATACATGAAGTTTAAATAAATAAAAATAAAGTGATAGGCGCCATAACGACGTATGTAGGTACCAGCAAAGTAGATAGGCAGTTGCTGTATGTAATATACTGGTTAGCTGCATCGGTTCGACAGGAAACCGACCTCAATATATTTGGGAAAAGGCAAGGCAGATGATGATCGTGGGAGGGGATTCATCAATTGACCTTTTGAGCGCCACAGTCACGTATAGACGACAAGCCTAACAAGCAAAAAAGTGCCCTAAGTCTGTCGACTTAAGGTACTTTTTGGCTTGTCGTCTTACTTGACCGTGGCGGTCAATGGGTTAATCAGCGTTCGTTATGGGTTCTTTATCATCATGCTGTACTGTTCCCACTGCTGGGACATTGGCCTCGTCCCATGAGAGCAAATGGGCTATAATCCACCACGCGTGCCCTCTCGGGTAGGTAGAGTAGTCATATCTCTCCGAATTTTTGGTTCTAGAACATGTCCGTTTCTCACGATGTTTTCCTTCACCGTTTTTGAGAGCAGTGGTCATTTTATAATCTTGATTTCCTCGTATATTGCAGTGTTCAACCTTGGCGAATACAGACGGCATGCGACGACAGCGTACACCAGCCACGAGTTCTTCCGCGCAGACAACAAGGAAGCCATGGCAATACGGCAGCAGTGCGCGTTGGATGCCTTGCATGATGTCTGCGAGTGGCTCGTCAAGGGCGGCGAGGTCGCTGTGAGTATCAAAATAATCTATATAAATAAAAAGAGAGGTCCTGACTGACTGACTCATCAACGCCCAGCCCAAACCCTTGGACCTAGAAAGCTGAAATTTTGCACAGAGGTTCCCTTTATAATGTAGACAAGGAATAAGGAAGGATTTTTCGAAATTCAACCCCTAAGGGAGTTAAATAGGGGATGGAAGTTTGTATGGAAAATCGTCATTTTCACGCGGGCGAAGCCGCTGACAAAAGCTAGTACAAGAATAACTAAAAGGCCAACGATGAATGGTTTGCTGTCATTGGTGGTAGAACCTGGAAGCAGGTACTCAGGCGTGGGGTGGCACAAATCATCAAAGACCCCTGCCGCTCTGGGCGGGGTGGAAGGGAATGTCAAACTATTGACTAAAACCCACCCGTGTTTCTTCTTAGCCCTTTGTGTTCCGGGGCCGCGGTATCTCTTTCGAACAACTCGCAGCCACGACGGTTATTTGACTTATTTGTGCCCCTGGCTCAGGTCCCTGGCACAGGATTAGCTGAACTGCGAGGTGCCACTACCAAAAAAAAAAACTTTATTTGTAAAACATAGGTATTTTCATAAAGCTGTTATGCCGGGTACAAATTGATGTAACGTAACACGAATTATCATAATTATTACACGCTGAAAAAAATCCCCTTAGTTGTTTTGTTACATTTCATGGTGCGTTGCATTAGTTTGGACGGCTCATTCGTGTTACATTTCACGTTACGTTACACCAATGTGTAATCTTTATTAAAATGTAGTTAAAAAAATATTAAATAATTATCATTTATAAAATCTCGTAATAGTAATGCTAAAGCAATTTAAACCCTATGTGAATAACAACAAATTCCTTTTTCTCCAAGGTGTTTGACGCGACAAACTCGACGCTTGACCGTCGGCGCATGATTCGCGACATCGTGGTGCACAAGATGGGCTTCAAACTGTTCTTCGTGGAGTCCATATGTGACGACCCTAGGATTATCGAACAGAATATTATGGTGAGGTATATCAATAGGGCAGGTTTTTGCTTGCAGCTAGCGCAACTACTGACAGAACAAAATATAATTGGGTTTGCCATCAGGAATCTCTGTAGCAGGCACGAGGTCTGGTTTTGAGACCGGTTGTTGGCAATAGGCTCACCCCCTATTACATGGGGTTTGATTTTATGTGATGTAAATACAAAATCTACTCTATCTATGGATAATAAGCATAATCAGCCCACGTACGTTCACACTGCTGGGACACACACAGGCCTCCTCTTAGATGAGAGAGAATGGGGTATAAACCACCACGCCGACTGCCGTGCTGGTTGGCAGATGAAAAAGTCTTTGAATGTTTAGTTCTAGGACACGCCGGTTTCCTCACGACGCGACGTTTCCATTCACCGTTTTGAGAGCAGTGGTGATGAAATAAAGTACACAAAGTAATACGCCTGGATTCGAACTGCTCGTAAATAGGGTCCGAAATCACTGGGCCGCCGCTGCTCTCTCACAAGTTTTTTTAACCGACGAAAAAGAAAGGGAGGTTCTCACTCAATAAAGGATCGAACATCTTTTTATAACATCTTTTGTACCCTGTGTTCACAAAATAAATGAATTTGATTTGAACAAAAAAAAAACTAATTAGTCTTTCAGATAGATTTCCAAAAACTATTAACATAAAAAATGAAGACGGTACAGTGCTTTGGAAACTCGTGTGACGTAACATGTCAGTACATTTTTTACCTAAAAGTGACGTCACAAGCCCCCACATCTTTGACGCGGTTTATCTTCGTAAATTTTTATTAATTTAATAAAACAAAAAACACGTATCTAATATTTTTCGACAATCTAACTGACGGACTACACAGTATCATAATATTTTTTTGAGTCAGTCCAATCTCCTATTCGACACGTATTTTTTTTAATGTATAACCACGCATAACTTTTTACAGAGACGTCCAATTTTAGTATATTTTTACAGGAAGTAAAAGTAAGCAGCCCCGACTACACAAATATTCAGAACACAGACAATGTCCTGAACGACTTCCTCCTCCGGATAGAGCATTACAAGGAGAAGTATGAGCCCCTGGACGAAAGCATGGAGTCTGAGTACAGCTACATGAAGATCTATGACACCGGGGAGAAGGTGGTGGTCCACAAGCATGAGGGACACATACAGAGCCGGATTGTGTACTACCTGATGAACATACATATCGTACCTAGGACTATTTATTTGACTAGGGTAAGTTCTTTTTATGCCTACTCGAAGTCATCACTACATATTATAAAACAAAGTCCTCTGCCTCGTCTGTCTGTCTTTTCTTGATAAACTCAAAAACTATAAACCGATTTTCAAGCTGTTTTCACCTATGGATAGGGTGATTACCGAGGAAGGTTTAAGAATATAATTTGCCGACAATCACGCGGGCGAAGCTGCGGGCATCAGCTAATGTAAATTAATCTAAAGAATCAGCTTTAAGGTCATGGAAGTTGTTGACATCTCGAGTTTGTTTCGCATGTTTTTTTAACCGACTTCTAAAAAAGAAGGAGGTTCTCAATTCGGATGTTTTTTTTTTTTATGTTTGTTCGGGCATAACTCCGTCACTTGCTAACCGATTTGAAAAATTCTTTTTTTATTGGAACGGGTATACTTCCGAAATGGTCCCATATTTTTTTTATCGAAATCGGACAAGCGGTTTTTGAAAAATCAACAAAACTCAACTAAAAAAAAATTACATTGACCCCGACCCATGAACATGTGAACCACTAAAATGTGAAAAATAAAAACTTTTTAACAAAAAATAAAAACGACTTTAAAAAAAAAAACAAAAAAGTGCAAAATAAACTTTAGAAGAAAAATCAGTTTCTGAAGTCGGTGGCAAAAAAATGAAATCAAACAAACAAAAGTCACCGACTTCAGAAACAGATTTTTCTTCTAAAGTTTATTTTGCACTTTTTTGTGTTTTTTTTTTTTAAAAGTCGGTTTTATTTTTTGTTAAAAAGTTTTTAGAGTAGTCAGGTACGAAACACCGGCCTCATCAATTTTTAAAAGAACTGGCCAAGTGTAAGTCGGACTTGTACATGAAGGGTTCCGTACCATTGTAGTAGATATTTATTTATTTCATTTGGGAAAACAAACAGTAGTATATTAAGTAACCACAACCTTAAAAACTTCTTAAAATTAAAATTAACAAATATGAAACTACCTACAACATTTTCCACAGATTACGTAATATAATAAAAACAAACTGTAAACAAACGTTAGCTGTAGCAGGGCTAAATCAAAGAAAAATAAAGATAAACAATATTTTATAAAAATACGAGACAAACTAAAAAAATACAAAAACATAATTTAGAGAATATTGAGAGATTTTTCATGTTATTTTTAGCACCATAGACTGCTTATAGGTTTTCCCGTAATCTATAAGTGTTGAACTAATTTCATTTTTTTTTTTATTTCTATTTTTTTTTAATGGTTCCGTTTTTTTCCTTTTGAGGTACGGAGCCCTAAAAAGTAACTTGTAAAAGTGTTTGTAAAAACCTATTTCCAAAATAAACATGTTTTAAAATTTATCTTCTGCAGCACGGTGAGAGCACACACAACATAGTAGGTCGTATAGGTGGCGACAGTGACCTGTCTCCCCGAGGCCGGCAGTACGCCAAGTCCCTGGCGAACTACATCGACCACCAGCAGATCCCTGGCCTGAGGGTCTGGACCTCATGGATGAAGAGGGCCATACAGACTGTGAAGGACGTGAAGGCACCACAAGAGAGGTGGAAGGCTCTTAATGAGATTGATGCGGTGAGGACAGCTTTTCCTATATTTATTTAGTTTATGGAGGACCTACAACTTATAAAAACAGACAAAAGCCTAACACAAGTCCTCACGTGTAGACTCATAATATTTTTTTAAATATTATATCCTTAATTTTTTAACCGACTTGGAAAAAGAGGAGTTCTTCAATGTGATTTTTTTTAGTAAGTATGTCTTAGTTCCGTCATTCTGTGGCAAGGTAGTGCATCTTTACCTTACCCATTTGTTCCACCTGCTGAACATCTCCCACCTAGGCAAGAGTTGCCGTGGCTGACCTGGAAGTCTTTAAACAGACTCCGGACCCAGGTTGGTCGCAGCAAAGAAAACCTGCTGAGGTGGAGGTACAGTCAACAGCAAAAGTAGATAATCAAAATCAGAAATTCAATACTAATATATGGCAGATCACGAATATATGGCAGTTGTACTAGTAGCAAATGTTTGGCGTAATTTACATTCACATACTTTGAAATTACTTCGACGCCACACAGTTCTGACGCGAACTCCGTTCATTAGTATTGAATTTCTGATTTTGATCATCTACTTTTGCTGTTGACTGTACATAGATGACTCTGCTCTGGTGCCCTACTATGACGTCTTAAAACAGTCCTAACTTATTCTTAATCCAGTGTGGAAAAGAGATGGCGCTAGACACCCTGTATAGTTCTGTCACGTTTTCACACTGGATTAAGAATAAGTTAGGACTGTTTTAAGACGTCATAGTAGGGCCCCTGGAGTGTAAATGTGGTGCTGTTCCTCAAACAATGGGGCATTTAATATCATGCCCTGCGTGTGTACTGCTGGTTGTTCACTACAGAAACTGACGGACGCTACCGAAAGCGCCAAACTAGTAGCCCAATTCTGGGCCGACACAATTTAGATTGCCATCGACACGCTAAGAAGAAGATGTTTTTGTACGTAAGAATATGCTTTTCGATTGGTCCTATAGACATTTCAATAAAATCAGTTCCGTACTTTTCTTTTTTTGCTCCAAAATGGTTAATTTGGACTTGGTCGAGAAAGTGTTCAAGAATGATTTTAACTGTATTTTAACCAACCAATTACCAAATATTAAGTTATCAATTACAAAACTCCTCATTCCTCAATTCCAGGGCATATGCGAAGAGATGACCTATGCAGAAATCCAACAAAAGTACCCGTCAGACTTCAACGCTCGTGACGCCAATAAATTCGCCTACCGCTACCCACGCGGTGAGAGCTATGAGGACCTGGTGGCCAGGCTGGAACCTGTCATCATGGAGCTGGAGAGACAGGGCAACGTCCTCGTGGTCTCCCACCAGGCCGTGATGAGGTGTCTGCTGGCTTACTTCTTGGATAAGTCCGCTGGTAAGACTTCCAGGCTTCTGATAGTCGCGTTGGGGCTGCGGGTTTTTCGAAAGAGATACCGCGGCCCCGGACACAATGGGCTAAGAAGGAACATGGTGGGTAGTCAGTAGAAGTCTGACACTCCCTACCGCTCTGCCCAGAGCAAGAGGAGTCATTTGACGACTTCCCATAATCCAAAAAAGGGTTCTGATAGTCTAACTGCCGATTACTTAAGCCGTCACTTAGAAAAGATTTGAAATACAAAACCTTAACTAAGTGACGGCTTAACCCATTGACCGCCACGCTCAAGTAAGACGACAAGCCAAAAAGTACCTTAGGTCGACAGACTTAGGGCACTTTTTTGCTTGTTCGGCTTTTCGTCTATACGTGACTGTGGCGCTAAAAAGGTTAAGTAATCGTTAAACGTCTCTGAGTGCGGCAATAAGACGAAGCCTTTTTTTTTTTTTTGGTGGGTGGAAAATCATCAAATGAATGCTGGCCCGCACACTTCTTTTGCCAGTTCTTGGACGCCATTCGAAATAATTAATGGCATACATGTAAAATATCGTTGACCTTAGTATGTGTATTTGCCTAGTACTAGTTCTTTTCAAGAATTTCCCCTGTAACGTGGGTGCGCTTACAAACATTTACCCCCAGTTTCACCGGTTACGGATAAAGTGTCAGATAGTTATCTGACAGTTATCTGACAGATAATGCTATCAAAAGTTGTAGTTTATCTGGCAGATAAGTTCCGGATAGGCTATCAGGGACTTATCAGCAAGTGGTGAAACCGGCCCTTAAACTCACAAACGAAACACCCAGACCCGGAACAACTATCTGTAGACCATACAAATATAAGGTCCCATTAAAATAGATGAACAAATTTTACACTGCGTTCAGTAAGATTCCCAAGCAAAAAAAACACTGATTAAAGTGATTTTATTTGTTTGTTTTTGGGGTAACCAATATGTTTAGCGTATTTTCGTTAACTGATTTTTATTCTTGTAAGTAGGTATATCCTTTTTTCATATTAAAATTTCACAATAGGGGATCGGACTGACTCAAAAAAATATTATTCTGTTTAGTCCGTCAGATAGATTATCGAAAAATATTGGATACGTGTGGAATCAATAAAAATTTTCGAAGCTATAGCGCGTCAAAGATCATGGAGAGGGGCTTGAAACGTCACTTGAAGTTACATAATGTACTATCATAATGACGTCTTCATTTTTTGTTTACGTGAAAAAAGAAAAAATATGTGGTCAATATTTTTTGGAAATCTATCTGGCGGACTAATTATTTTTTTTTTTTGTCCGATCCCCTATTGTCATTGTCTGAATAATAATTTCTAAAACTTGGTATGGCACGCGACATATAAGTTGAACATGCGCAGTAGTCTTTTTTTAGACGTCCCATACAAATCAAGCAGGGAACCTGCGCAGAACGACGCCATTTTGTTTCAAGTTATTTGCCTAGGACTCTACATCAATTTAATAGGACCTTTTATTTGTTCGGTGTGGGGATCGAACCCTGCTACACACACTAACCCTGTCCTGCCCAACAGAGGAGCTGCCCTATCTACATGTACCTCTACACACGGTCATCAAGCTGACTCCAGTCGCGTATGGTTGCCGCGAGGAACACATCAAGTTGTCGGTCCCAGCAGTGGACACGCATCGACCCAAACCTTCTGTAAGTATGGCGTGTGTGTGGATGTCCCTAGATAACCTCGTATGAGGACGTAAAGTACAGTCTGTGCCCAGCATTACTTGACCCCACGTACAGTCGAACAAGCTAATAAGTATACAGCCAGCTAACTTGTACTTACTTTTAAGATTATACAGATACATTTAGAAACTGATGTTAAACGATACAGTGTTTGAAATCAGTCGCTTAATGCGAAACACTTGATAAAACAAAATTACAATCAATATTGTCAGTGTTATAGAATTATAAAGATCTCTACCCTGTATATAGTTATTAGCTTGTTCGACAGTACTAAGAATAAGTTGGTGAGTGCAAAAAGGGTCAAATAATGCTGGTTACAGACTGTACTAGTTAAACTTGTTTGAAGATGTCAGACGATGAGGACAAAAAGGATATTAGCCTAAAAGCCCGTTTTCAGTGTTAGTGAATAGTGACAAAGTCAGTTCTAAAACTTAGTCTGACCTCGTATGAGAACTTTCAAAGAATAATTACTTAAACTCCGTTGGAGGAAGTAGAGTCAGAAAGTTAGACTTTTTGAAATAAAAGGAACTATATTACCACGAGAATCTATACATTTTTTAAACAAAGAACTGATACTAAGTTAGGTAGCGACAACTCAATCAACAGCTAATCATTCCAAATTCAATCAACTCGAAGTAACATAACTACGTGTAATATGAAACTAACGAGCTATTTCACTTGGTCGGGTTATATTTTAGCGATATATAGTGCTATCGTCTGTGTAGTGTTAATGTTTTGTCTGTGGTACTGGAAATCACATGTATCAGACGCGTTCCGGTACTACAAAATAATACACGACAGCGCTTTTTGACGCAATCGAATCGAATAGGGATGTTTCCAGACAAAAAAAACAGCTTAATCGGTTGAAGATATGTACTTTAAAATTGAGGTGCAAGAATTGGGCCGAACATACTTACTTACATACATACATATTACAAACATACATTGTAAGTTAAGTAAAAGCTTTTAAAATACGATTCGGTTTAGTCCGTCTGTTAGATTATCGAAAAATATTGTATCCTGTTTTTAGTTTTATCAAATTAATAAAAATTTACGAAAATAAAACGTATCAAATATCAAGAGTGGGGGCTTGTGACGTCACTTTCTGGTAAAAATATACCAAACTGTGACGTCACACTACTTTTCGTAGCACAGTATCGTCTTAATTTTTTGTTTACGAGAAAAAAAATATGTGTCCAAAATTTTTGGAAATCTATCTGAAGGACTGATTCGTTTTTTTTTTGTCAACTACCCTATTTGGAATTACTTGTTTTTGATCGATTTGTTGCTACGTAGTTTTAGTAGAAG
The DNA here is from genome assembly GCA_949316265.1 of Diarsia mendica. NCBI lineage: Eukaryota > Metazoa > Arthropoda > Insecta > Lepidoptera > Noctuidae > Diarsia > Diarsia mendica. Next base: position 22,776,652 of record OX438899.1, read on the forward strand.
TTGTTTGTTTACAAAATGTATAGTTTTTCGTAGCGGGGAGTATGGTTCTCATTTCAAAACGTAACATGAATTCGTTAGAGTGTGTTGGTCTAAGTAAAGGGACTACCTAAATTGCACTCAACCTACTGTACAAATTTGTACTCGTAGGAAAAGAGTTATACTTATCTTATAAACAAATACATAATCGTAGTTAAATTCTTGATAATAGAAAAGGTAGATAGTTAACTGTATCTATTATGTCGCCGGTAGTTAATCCTGTTTGAGAAGCGGTTTACGTTTAATAGCTTAAAACACTTTGTCGTATCGCACTGTTAAAATATGGTTTTAAGTAGAAAATTATACATGTGTGATGATTTTAGCCATGAACAAATGCGAGTTGGAATAAAATTATATCAAAAACATAAATCGTAAAGGGTAACACATAGTTTAAATCATTTATTGAAAACGTCCTATTGGATTTTCAACAATATAGTTTTAAGTTTTTACTATAGGTACAATCACTATAAAATTCATTTCATTACTACATCCGCCTAAACTTCTTTCTTCTTAAACACTATCTGAATTACTTCTAAATAGTAATATCAGACCATCTTCAATCATTAAAAACAAAAAACCATAGAGAAAATATTAAAAAGTAATTTATTTGACAGGACGACGAAGAAACGGCTGAGGTCCAAGTATGCGATGTTTGAAGCATGAGCTAGCATAGCATAGATAGCATGGGTAGTATAGATGTTGTTGTGAAAAACCGTAATTTACCGCAAAACTACTAGTGATCATGCTAATTGTTTGGGAAGGATTACGTTATTTTATAAATACTCTAATTACTGACTTCTTCGAGGAGCTCCTGGCTTAATAATAACTCACACTCAGGTCGATCTTTAGGTTAAGCCGAGCTCGCCTAGGTTGGTCTGCGGATGGGTGCCCATCCATTACATATCAAGTTTCCGTGCCTCGGAAAGCACGATAAGCCGTTGTTCCCGGCTGCCATATATAGATCTTTGGCAGTGGTTACAGTTATTCAGTAGCCTGAAAGTCTGACAACCAGTCTTACCCAGTACTAACTGTGTTATTTAGGGAGGCCAGATAGGCAGTCGCTCCATGTAGAATACTAGTATTCAGCTGCATCTAGTTAGACTGGAAGCCGAACTCAACAAAGTTGATAAAAGGTTAGGCAGATGATGTAGTAATTGCCCTCTTCAAAACCTAATATAATTATAAAATACGAGAGGTATAATAATATGCTGGCAATTTACTTGGATTACCTACACCAAGTTTGGCAAAATATTCGTGTTACTTGAGTATGGACCAAATGGATGTTGTTACTGGAATTAAGTTAAGTAGTTTTGTATAAACAAAATAACGTTGTGCCAGCATCATGCATGGCACATAGTACACGAAGTCAGCCTTGAAAAAGTTGTATGTGTGCTGTGTAGTAAATTGTGGATATTACCTGCAATTTCCTTCTTTATATTTTTTCTTTTTTTTAATTGACTTGACACACGCCGTCTTCCTGTTTTGTTATAAAGGTACGGTGTTGAAAATAATTTTATTCTTTCTTTTGGTCATGGCCGATTGATTAGTGGCCCTGTTTCATTTTCCTTTTGGCATCTTACATTTCAAGCCCGGAGGTTGTAGTCTGTCTACTCGGATAGTTAGGTATATGACTTATATCTAGTTCTGTATCCAGATGTGATACTTCTTCAAGCTACTGATATTATCTAAAAGCAATTTCTATTGTTTGAGCAGCTTCCTTCGAGTTTTCTCCAAAATTGAACTCGTTAATAATAATTCGCATAATAACTAGTCATCATACTCTGTAGAATTAAGGATTTTTACAGCAACATGGTTTGACACTTTTTTTGGCGGGAAAAGTGACAGGTGGTGGGGTTATCTGTGTGTTTGCTTGACGGAGGCGGAGATTTTTTTTTTGTAAAAATAAAAACGTGTTTTAACTGTTGCGTTCAAAATTATGTGTGTTTATTCTTTTTGGATATTGATATGTGTATGTATTTATTGGTAAAGGTGGTTTATATTGCGCCAATATTCCCCATATTGGTGCCTCACCATACCGTTCTTTACCCATTCCTTTCCCGATTGGGGTTCAAGCCAAGATCATCGTGATATCATCAGACCTGTTGACATTCACGTAAAGTAATCAGGTGTTGGGTTGAAGATTATGTAGTCATATGGAAACATATCAAGGTAATCAATCATAAAACAAAATTGAAATTAGAAAAAAATAAATAGAAACCATAGTGAACATTGTAACAGCGAATCCAAACTAACATTATTAGAGTGTTTGATTGAACCTAGTATCATGAATAATATTCGCATGGATTATATCCAATTCCATTACAACATACGTTTCAGCAGGTGTAAGTATGTGGCGATGTTTCTGTCCAACTACCATGGTACAATAGCGTGAAGGAGAATATTAACTCTTTGGTGTCGGATAAAATAGAACAATCCATCTGTGATAAAATATCCAAATGTACACATTGAATGCAACGTAACGAATGACTTGGCCACACCTCTCCCAAAATTTTATTTGCGCCGTTGAATACAGCCAGAAACCCAGAACCTTATGGATCAGTCTGTCTACTGATGCGGACAAATTGCTGACGGGGCTTGATATTAATGCTGAAGTATCTGAAGGGCAAGGACAAGTTACTAATACTTATCTTTCGGCCACAATGAACGGTGCAAAAATAACAACTTTTGAAACAATATACGGTGAAAAACGGTGAATTTCTGTTTTGCACCTACTGTATAATATAATGTCTCTGCATCACCCTAAGATAGACTGGTAGAAAATGCCCAAGGCATTAAGTCCGCCTTTGTACGGTTTTATGACTTATGCATAAAGTTTTAATAAATAAATTAAAAAAATAACCAAAGTCTTCAGCAGCATTTTCCGAACTGAATTTCCAGTATCCGGAGTGACATGACCCAGTCAGCAATTTGTCCGTCCGGTTGTATGTCCGGGGTAGCATAAGGCCAAGAGTCCTTTTAACCCTAGAAAGATAACCATACCACGGCTTACGTTAAAGATAACCATACGCTTCAGAGGCGCACCTTTTTTATAATACGTTTTTTTAATTGATTTAATAAAAAATATTTATAATTTATGATTTTGTGTTAAAAGTTATAATATAAACTATACAAATTAAATACATTTTTATCTTATTTGTTTATTAAAAATAATTTATAACTAAATGAGTAGACCTCTACAAAAAAGTAACGAAAATAAACAGCCTTATGCTTCAGGAACAAAAACACTTATAATCATCTTATAACAATTAAGTTTTTTTTCACAAGTTATTTGACTACAATATAATAAGTATAAAAATATCACTCATCAAAAAAATAAATTTCAAAGATAGTCATGGAAAACGTCATTTTTTTTTGCACTTAGTGCAGGTCAGAAGGCGCTGAAATTTTCAGGACGAACAAATTCTCTTCGTTTTGTTTATTTTCCAGTTGCTCTACATTTTGGCTGTCGACAAACTCGTTTTCGAAGGCACTTTGGACATTTTCCATTCGCTCTGGTGATTTTCCAATTCACTGTCAATTTGCAGAAGTTCATCAGAGTGTTTTCTTCTTCTTCACCTAGTAAAGCGCATATTTCATTTTCTACCAACGTTCTCCTATGTGCCACGATATATACGTAATAAATTGTTCCTAAAAACAAACAAAAACGCTTTACATCACTAAAACTACAATATTAATTCATTCTTAAAAGTTTCACAAAAGATAACCATACGCCTCGCGAGCGCACAGACTCATCATATAAACAAAACTGTAGTACTTACAGCATGGAAACAGCCATCCCGTGAAGGGGCTAACCGACGACTGAGTTGGCTGAGAAGGACAAACAAATACACGCGTCGGATAAAAAACGACAGCAATATGTTTCTAGCTCAGGCGCCTCTGCGACGTAGGTTATCTTTCTAGGGTTAAAATTGGCAAGACCGCAGCCCTAGGCCTAAGCCCTAGGTAGTGCATATGCACTGACACATTTATAATTATAGTTGTTTTATCAAAGATTTCCAAATACTCTTTAGTTCTTTATGAATGGAATAGAGTTACAGCCGTCAGCGAGCCTAATGAAGTCTGTATTCGGTTCATACTCTTAAGAAAATTATAGTTGGCAATTAGGCATTAATGATGCATTTGCGCAAAATCTGGATTTATAAAACGTGAACGTTTAACAAACTTGTTAGTAAAAAAACGATGAATTAAGTTTTCTAAATCAAAATTATTAGCATAATGAAAAAAATAAGTGCCTTTTAAATTAAAATAGCATAAACACTTAAACTAAAAAAATAAACAATAAAAAAGTGTAGTGTATTTGTTTATTATGTGTCAATTAATCGATTTAGGTTAAAACATAGTAAATTAAACAATCTTAATCGAGTTTCTTTGCTGACAGTAAACCAACATTGTAATTCACGTAGGTTACACGTGACCTGAATAAGAAATCGTTACCTATTACAACAAACTACCTAGGTAGAAAAATAGCACTTTTCTTGATTAGAAGGTAAAATCCAGTAGGTAATGCATTGTCTCGTTTGTCTATCAGTGTGTACAGATATATGTTGTGTTCCATGAGAAAGCACACTTACATCAGTTTTTTGTATCGTCTGCACGTGCGTGATGCACATTATAAATAAACGACAGCAAGTATCAAGTTTTCTTCTCCGCAGGTGATACCAGCGCCGCTCATAAAGACGCCTATCCCGCCAGTACTCAACGGCGACACCAATGGCGAACAAAGCGAAGAAAGCCAGTTGCATTAACACTATTTAAAGGACACCCTAGTTAATGAAATAAATACATTGTCCATGCTAGTTCAAACTATTTAGATTTAAATGACATTTGGGATTTTTTTCTGTGTGAACGAGTTAAAAAAATCGTATTGAATTAACAGTACTGCGTGATTGTTTTGGCGCCAAAGTAAAAAACGGCGGTGTTGTTAGACATTTTTGTGAAATTGTCTGTGGTTATTTTTTCTGAAATACAAGATGGCGGCGATAAGCCACGCGCCAAAAGAATCATGCAGCGCTGTAACTGTGACTGTCTATAATCAGTCAAGTCGACGAATTTGAGACTGATGTTAAGTGAGTTTAGAGTTATAAATATTTAAGTCGTGTTACTGTCTTTGTACAATACAAAAATACCTAAAATACGTGCACATACTTGGCCGTTTATCACCGTTCACTCAGATAAGCGCGGGGTCACAACATCCGGAATTTATATTCTGTTAGTTAAAAATCTGACAATTTCTATGTTTCCGTCTTTGATTTCTTATGGGCTGATTTTTCCTACGCCATGTAGGAACGCGAAGGTGGAAGCGCCAAGGTAGCCATGTGTCTGTACCTGGCGATTGACCATGCCCTGCGTTTAAAGGAATACATTAAATAATTAAATCTACCTATATATTTGTTCTATCGAAATATGCATAATAATTAATTTGTTCCGTTTTAGTTTTTACAAAAAATGACTTCTTCTTTAACAGTTAGCCTTTTTTTTTTGGAGGGTCGTAATCGTCTAACGCGGACAAAAAGTTTTCGTATAGCTCATCCGGTCGATCGCACTGGTTTTTAAATTACGCACTTTAAAAAACAAAACCTAGCTATGCGATTAGTTCCACATTAATTCTAATTACTTATCTACTTTTTACTTATAAAATTCATTACTTTAAGTTATAAAAAGACAATACAAAGAAGGAAAGCTAGCGATGTACTTCTAAGTAAATTTTTTTTTAGCTTATAATGTGACAGTTTTGTCCCCATTACAATTCAAATTGGATTTTATTAATATTTACTACTTTTTTTTAAATTTGAAAAAAAAAATTGTTAGGATTTAATTTTTTTTTTGGATTTTTTTGGATTTTTTTTTTTTATTTATCGAATTCGATTATACGTTTGTTGCACTGAAGTAGGTAGGTATCCCATTTACAGAGTTATAATCATTACAATTATCAATAAGTACCTAGTTCATTTAATCCCAAAGAAATTTTTTTCCATGAAAAAGTCCCTCTTCTTTTTATTAACATACAACCTAAAATTTTGACCCTGACCCTGGAGCTTCCCCCTTGAATGAGTGATTTTGAATTTTAGTTCAGTTTTTTTTTATATTAAAAACTCTCAGACGGCAATTCATTTAATTCCATGGATAAGACGCATCACGTCAATGATGACAATGGTCTAAAATTTCTTTGGGATTAAATGAACTAGGTACTTATTGATAATTGTAATGATTATAACTCTGTAAATGGGATACCTACCTACTTCAGTGCAACAAACGTATAATCGAATTCGATAAAAAAAAAAAAAAAAACAAAAAAAAAATTTAATCCTAACAATTTTTTTTTTCAAATTAAAAAAAAAGTAGTAAATATTAATAAAATCCAATTTGAATTGTAATGGGGACAAAACTGTCACATTATAAGCGAAAAAAACATTTACTTAGAAGTACATCGCTAGCTTTCCTTCTTTGTATTGTCTTTTTATAACTTAAAGTAATGAATTTTATAAGTAAAAAGTAGATAAGTAATTAGAATTAATGTGGAACTAATCGCATCTTAACCATGGAATATATATAATAAGCATCACGTTGGAACAATCAGCCCTCATTAAACTTAACAGATATCGATACAGCAACGCTTGGCAATAAATCAGTTTCGTTTGACGTTATCACATATGGCCCACTCAACTGCTAACAAAAGTGCTCTAAAAAAAGCTTACTGGCGTCAAACGAAAGTACAGCAAATATAAAATGGCGCGAATATTCTCGATTTAATATGCCCCCACGCTTATATATTTTTATAAGCTGTCTCGTTTTGTCTTAGTTCTTATCATCCTATCATTATTTATAAATAATATATAACTAGATGTATAAGAATTTTTACAAAGTGGCTATGTATATTAAATGTAATATTGTAAAATTATAATGTTAACTTTTATTTAAATTATATAAGTTTAATATAAGTGGGTCCTTGTGTTTTATTCATTTTATCCACTGTGAACCAACTATAAGAGTAGATAAAGAGGGGTTTATTCATAAACCCTGCTTCAAGTAAAATAATGAAAGCATTCATTTTTACCCGACTACGGCAAAGCCAAAGGAGGGTTATGATTTTGACTGGCTATGTATGTATGTATGAGAGTATCTTCATCTGTTCCCTCATAGCTTCTAATCTACTTATCGGAACTCGACATACGAGGTATCGTTAGAACCGTCTTAATTTTCCGCTGAACATAGGCTACGTGACGTGTCAAAAAGCGATTTGGCGCCCTCTAGCGGACAAAAAGTAAGGCTTAAAACATAAAAATGGAGATAGATACGCCGTGTTTAGTATCATTTGAAAGGGCCTCACTTGTACATTTTTAGAGTATCCAAAGGGTAAAAAAAATCAGCCAAGTGCATGTCGGACCACGCACAATGTAGGGTTCCGTAGTTGCCCACCAAAATATGTGAACTTACTACCTGCCTCCGAACGATGATTTTTATTCGAAAATAAAATATATACCAATCGAATTGAGAACCTCCTCCTATTTGGGAAGTCGGTTAAAAAAAACAACCGACTTCAAAAACACCAAAAAGTGAAAAATAAATTTCAGAAAAAAAATCAGCTTCTGAAGTCGGTGACATTTGTTTGTTCGATTTGGTTTTTTTGCCATCGACTAGTGAGTGTGACTTCAAAAGCTGATTTTTTTTCTGAAATTTATTTTTCACTTTTTGATGTTTTCGAAGCCGGTTTTTTTTTTGAAAAAAGTTTTTGTTTATTCATTTTTAGTTGTAATATTTTATAGAAATATTTACTATGAAACCTAACCATTAACTTTCAAGATTCCCTTATTATTCAAATGGGGGAGAAATCGGTGAACATAAAAAAAATGTGTATTGACACATCTGCATATCCCCTCAGAGCATACAGGCGTGATGTTACGTCATGAGAATGTATATTCAATAAACATCCAAGCGATTCCAGCAATTACGACAGATTTGCCGTCTATTTTTTAAGAGTTCCATTGTATATCTCCGAGAAGATCAGCACCAGATCTTCACCAAATAAAAATGTGACCACCTCAGGAGTTACTCTTTCAAATAAATAAATAATTTTGTGAATCGGCCCACATAAATGGGGGAGAAATCAGGTAACATACGAGGGCGGGTCAATAAGTCCGTGACTTTTTGAATCAAACACAGGTTTTCGGATACGTTCTATTTTTATTTTTCAACTTACTCTCCTTTGAGCTCTATACACTTTGTCCAACGTTTCTCCAATTTTTTTATCCCTTCCAAAAAATAAGATTTGTCGAAGTCATCAAAATGGCTATTTGTTTGTGAGATGATTTCATCATTGGAGTCAAATCCCATTCCACCAAGCCATTTCTTCAAGTTTGGGAACAGGAAATAGTCAGTCGGGGCTAAATCCGGAGAATAGGGCGGATGAGGGAGCAATTCGTAGCACAATTCATGAATTTTTGACATGGAAACTGCACATGTGTGCACCCTTGCTTTGTCCTGGTGGAAAAGAACCGCGGCACCCATCTTGCGGAAAGCTTTTTCATACCCAAGTGATCATTTAAAATTGTAACCACTGAGCCATGCGAGATGCTTATGGCTTCCACAATCTCTCTCACTTTCAATCTGCGATCGGCCAACACCAAATCGTGATTTTTTTTAATTGTTTCGGGTATAGAGACTTCAACTGGGTGTCCAGAACGTTCGGCATCTTCCGTGCTTGTACGGCCGCAACAAAATTCTGTGAACCACTTCTTTACCAATGAAATTGGTGGTGCAGAGTCCCCATAGTGTTTATCAAGCCTAGCTTTGGTTTGAGTGATGGTTTTTTTCCTCAAAAAATAATGCTCAATGAGCACACGAAATTCACTTTTTTCCATTTTCTTCTCAAAGTACGCGGCAGTCTGCTATCAATGGCTGTCAAAGACAAACTTATAGACGCTGCTTGTTCAAATTTTGACAGAAGTCACCTGATAGTAGCTTGTTAACAGCAGCAGTGTTGCCCTTTCAGTTAAAACACAAGAAATTAAAAAAGTCACGGACTTATTGACCCGCCCTCGTAATTATACAAAAAAAAACAACCGACTTCAAAAACAAACAAACTAAACAAACAAAAAAAGAAAAACAAACTACAAGAAAAATAAACTTCAAAAGAAAAATCAGCTTCTGAAGTCGGTGACATTGTTTGTTTGATTTTATTTTTTTGCCACCGACTTCAGAAGCTGATTTTTCTTTTGAAGTTTATTTTTCTCTTTTTGGTGTTTTTGAAGTCGGTTGTTTTTTTTGCAAAAAAGTTTTTTTTTATTTTTTCATTTTTAGTTGTAAGTACTTACCTATAATATCCTATACAAATATTTACAATTCGGACTGGCCTGTTGGTCTAGTGGTTAGTGACCCTAACTGCTATGCCGGAGGTCGTGGGTTCGATTCCCACCCAGGACAAATGTTTGTGTGATGAGCACGATCATTTGTTCTGTGTCTGGGTGTAATTTATCTATAATATGTATGTATTTAGAAATATATAAGTATGTTTATCAGTTGTCTAGTACCCATAACACAAGCTCTGCTTAGCTTGGGACTAGATGGCGTTGTGTGATAGTTGTGGAATATTATATTATTACTATGCATTTAACATTCAACCAAGAAACCTAACCCTTAACCTTCAAGATTCCCCTATTTGCTTTCAACTCTTAACCGTTGAGGAGTAGTACCTTCCATTATCAGCTCATCAACATGAAGACAAGTGATGACTGCTAGATGCGAATACTTGAATAGCGTCAGAAAAAGCACGAAACACGTAATACGTGTCTATGAAATTCATATATAACAACTAAAAAAATGTGAGGAGAAATCAGGTAACATACATAAAAAAAAGAGGCACTCGACGGTGGGTGCCATCATGCGCGTGAGAGCCCTCACCAGGGGGTTGCGGTCTCTCGGGGCGGTGTGGTCTTGGCGGTGTCTCTCGACATCGCCTACGCCTTCAACACCATGCATTAGGGAGGCACTCCGGTATCACCGGGTGCCGGCCTAACTTCGTCGTGTAGTCGGGGACTATTTGACAGACAGGGCCGTCATCTATCCTGGTCAAGACGGACAATGGAACCGGCAAGAGATGTCGTGCGGTGTTCCGCAGGGATCGGTTCTGGGGCCGCCCCTGTGGAACATCGGTTACGACTGCGTGCTGCACTCCGACCTCCCTAGCGGCGTCACTGGCGTCAGCGTAGTTTGATACGCTTGTGTTGGCACAGGGGGGGTCGCAAAGGCGGCGGCCGACAAAATGACACGCGGGGTTGCGATAGTCGTGGAGAGGGCGACAGACCGTGTCGACGGCGCGTTCGTATTCCACGCGCGCCTCAATATGTCAATATGTAATTATGTCAGCAACATGGGCCCCTTCCATGTTGCTGACATAATTACATATTGACAAGGCAAGGGCCGTTGGGCCTGCCGGTTGTTCGCAAGAGATACCGCGGCCTCGCTACAGGGCAGAAGGAACATGGGTGGTTTTGAGTCAGTAGAAGTTTGACACTCCCTTCGCTCTGCCCAAGAGCGGGAGGGGTTATTTGATGATTTCCCACCCGCCAAAAAAAAAAGATTACGTAAGCTCTCTTCTGTACTTGTAATTTAATTAGTTGCACCTGTATGAAAAGGTAGGACAGGTCAGGCTGGGGGCGCGTATTCATAGTTAGCATAAGGCGGTCAGAACTCTAAATCAGGCCCTGGGCCCAACGCACACCATAACTCCTATGACATGTGGTTGACAACGGTATGCAAAGCGAGACGCGCGCGGTGAGCCGTCAAGCTGCCACGAGAGCAGACAAGAACCGCGCTTCGCCGCGCCTGTTAAGGTTCATTTTAAATTGATTTATTCTCAGTATCTTCGCCGCACCTCCGCCGGTGTGCGTTGGGCCTTACACTCCCTACCGCTCTGCCCAGAGCGAGAGGGGTCATTTGAGGATTACACAATCTCCAAAAAAAAAAAAAAAGGTTGGTTAATCAGTTTAATAAGTTCACACATTTTGATGGGTAACTACGGAAACCTACATCAAAAGGTATTATAATAATACTATGGCAGTCCAATATTGTGCCTGGTCCGACATGCACTTGGCCGGTTTTTCTACTAAAGAAAGAAATATTTATTTGGCAAATAACAAAATTAAAAAAAAAACTTAAATCTAAACAGAAAAAAGACAACATTGTGTATCTCGCTATTATACCACTTGGTACTTAAATAGTGAATGTTATACTCCTAAAAAAAAAAAATACTAAAAGCTACTATCTAAAAATTAAACAGGGCAGAATGATTTTTCTGGTTTTGTCCACAAGATTTTTAATTAGCACTGTACCTACTTAGGTAGCAAAGTTTGTTCAATGGTTTCTTTATTCTATTCTAATACAGGTGAAACTTTCTTTGTTTTATCAATTAAAACAAAGAAAGTTTCACCTGTATTAGAATTGTATTATAAGCTACTACAACCCACTATCTCTCTTACGAGACACAGACAAAGTTGTGCAGGTCATCTATTATGAATAAATTCTTGAGTTTAAACAAGTAGTGCAAGCACTATCTGAAAATCAAAGAACAAACAGTGCACTTATTACTATTAATTAATACATATAAACATTTTGTAATAAAAAGAAACTTGAATCCTAAAAAAAACAATTAAAATTCGTTAAATGTACCAGATTTGGCACATTTCATGAGCAAAGCATGATGCTCATCCTCTGTCCTCATGTTCTCTAGGGCTGCCAAACAGTTGCGAGCTAATTGAGCAGCACTATCTGTTAATTTCCATTTCTGGCCCGAGGTAGTCACTTCTTGGACTATAATACCTAGTTTCGAGAAAATCTTCAGCCTTTCATTTTCAGACGTTATTTTATACATGTACCCATGACGATAGTTACTCAGAATCTTGATGATGCTAGTTTTTTTCCCATCATGCTTATGGATCATATCATCCCATTTTATATTCACCCATATCATCGACAGGATGGAAATTGTTTTCCGCTGCTTCTTGAATGGAGGGGCAAACACATTGCAATACAGGACAGCAGATTGCATGGGTTTCAGGCTTTTCGCAGCCCGGGAAAGTGTCATATGGCACTAACTCATGAACTGCATTGTGATGGAATAAAGAGACACTGATACTAGGAAATGTGCAAACAATTCTTGTCAAAGTGATTTCTCTAGATCCCAAAGTAGTGGGTTTGTTTATGATGACATACTTGTTCTTTAGCATGCTGAAGATGTCCATGTAACTTCCTGAAGCTGTCTTTATTGTAGTGTCGATGGACCCGTTATAATTAAGTATAGAACATGAGGATCAGGGTGCTCATATCTTGAACTAACGTCTCTTTATTGGTGTACCAGGATCTCTGGTCTTCATTTCCAGTGCAATTGACTTCCCATTTCAAACCATGTGTGCGTGCCATGTAGGGCTCTCTATTCTTAAGTAGTTGGGACAACATCACTATAGGATTAAATTTTTGTTTTTTCACAGCAGGGATTATGAGGTTCCAGTCCTTGTCAAAGAGTTCCCTATTTATTTCTGCCATAATGGCGTCAGCTCTTTCTAAATCACTTTTGAGATTGTTATCTTGTGGGCCTGCAGAGGCTGAAGAAGAGGAAGACATGGTTCTCGTTTCAAAGTAATAAAGTAGATGTACTTATGCTTCTCAAACGTTAGAATTTCGAAACAACACGATACAACCGATGACTAAAGAATTTATGAAGATTTCAAAGTGATTTCAAACTAATCAGAAAACTGAAAAGAACTTGGCGTAAGACGTTGACTTGAAAATTAATGAATGAGGCTACGGTCGGGGATAGACCGAACCATAGACTCATAGAGCCAAAGAGTCATAGAGTATATAAGATTGTTTTACTCTATGTTAATAAGGCCGGCCGCACACGTTCGGTTTCCGAATTAAATTTTCAGATCAGGAATTCAGATTCGGAAACCTGAATGCTCTGCTTACATACAAAATGTTCTACACTATTCACTATTCTTCATCATTCATTTCAGCCAAAAGACGTCCACTGCTGGACATAGGCCTCCCCACTATTCTCCTCCTCCTCCTCACTATTCTTACTTTTTCCGAACTGAAAAATCCTAATGACGTCATTCCGCGCGCGCTCACGCTCGCGTACATTTTGGCGTGTCCGCCGCACACGCACGGAAACAATTCAGATCCGCGCGATCCTTGTAACGAGTGGACGTCTATCTACCCGTCGTCGTCGTAAGTAACAACATGTGTGAAGCCGAAAATGTAATTATGTTGGTGGAACAATGCGAGTACCTATCCATGCATATGGGATATTTATAATCTGGACTATCACTTGAGAGACGTAAAGGAATTGGCTTGGAAGCAGATCTAAAAACGCCAATAAACGTGCGATAACAATCAATTCGCCTTCGTCTTCAATGTTTACGTGTGTTTTCACAAGCGTCTCTATGCGTACTGGTCGTAAATTTTTCTTTTTTCACAGCAGGGATTATGAGGTTCCAGTCCTTGTCAAAGAGTTCCCTATTTATTTCTGCCATAATGGCCTCAGCTCTTTCTAAATCACTTTTGAGATTGCTATCTTGAGGGCCTGCAGAGGCTGAAGAAGAGGAAGACATGGTTCTCGTTTCAAAGTAATAAAGTAGATGTACTTATGCTTCTCAAACGTTAGAATTTCGAAACAACACAATACAACCGATGAGGCGATGACTAACGAATTTATGAAGATTTCAAAGTGATTTCAAACTAATCAGAAAACTGAAAAGAAATTTATCCTACTAAGGACGCATTTACGATTGATAAGTCAAATCATTACTTTTTTAAACAAAAGTATGTTTATTAAATACAATGCTTTGTATTTTAATAATAATAATAATATTCCACAACTATCACACAACGCCATCTAGTCCCAAGCTAAGCAGAGCTTGTGTTATGGGTACTAGACAACTGATAAACATACTTATATATTTCTAAATACATACATATTATAGATAAATTACACCCAGACACAGAGCAAATGATCGTGCTCATCACACAAACATTTGTCCTGGGTGGGAATCGAACCCACGACCTCCGGCATAGCAGTTAGGGTCACTAACCACTAGACCAACAGGCCAGTCCAATAGATGTGCAAGGTACAATTCTTAAATAGAAATATAATTTTAGATATGTCCAGTTTCTCAATAAATGTACCGAAGTAAAAAAAAATCACTTCGGTACATTTATTGAGAAACTGGACATATCTAAAATTATATTTATAGTTAAGAATTGTACCTTGCACATCTGCCTACAATAAGTAGCAAAAACATTTTAAAAATACAAAGCATTGTATTTAATAAACATACTTTTGTTTAAAAAAGTAATGATTTGACTTATCAATCGTAAAGACGTTGACTTGAAAATTTATTAAAAATGAGGCTCATACTCTTTGATAGCAAATAAATATACTTTACTCTTTGCTCTTTGATGAGGCTTTATACTGGTCGGGGATAGACCGAACCATAGACTCATAGAGAAAAAGAGTATCTATGATTGTTTTACTCTATGTTAATAAGGCCGGCCACACACGTGCGGTTTCCGAATTAAATTTTCAGATCAGGAATTCAGATTCGGAAACCTGAACGCTCTGCTTACATACAAAATGTTCTACACTATTCTTACTTTTTCCGAACTGAAAAATCTTAATGACGTCATTCCGCGCGCGCTCACGCTCGCGTACATTTTGGCTTGTCCGCCGCACACGCACGGAAACAATTCAGATCCGCGCGATCCTTGTAACGAGTGGACGTCTATCGACCCGTCGTCTTCGTAAGTAACAAAATGTGTGAAGCCGAAAATTTAATTATGTTGGTGGAACAATGCGAGCGAGTACCTATCCATACATATTATAGTCTATATTTATAATCTGGACTATCACTTGAGAGACGTAAAGGACTTGGCTTGTATAGCCAGTTAACAATACTTACTTACTCCGAGAGGAATCGTCAGTCTTGTGTGTGAAGTTAGAGTACAACAGTAATGTCATACCTAAACTTCACATTTGCTTATTTAGTTATTTATGCTACGAGACTAAATCATCGTAGAAGATTTAGAGTTAATTTCTGCAGCTTCTTTAAAGTTAACCTCTCATTATACTTATCTGTGTGCACAGCAGAACTAATTCTCATGACATATCTCTATTGCATGTACCCTTTTTTTTTTGGTGGATGGAATATCATCGAATAACCCCCCCCCCCCCCCCCCCCGCTCTTGAGCAGAGCGAAGGGGAGTGTCAGACTTCTACTGACTAAAAACGAACCCATGTTCCTTCTTCGCCCTTGTGCCGAGACCACGTCTTCTCTTTCGATAATCCGCAGCCCCGACGGGCGTCGGCCCTTGCGGGCCCCTCCTTGCTGACATCTTTTTGAGGCGCGCGTGGAACACGAACGCGCCGGCGCCGTCGACACGGTCTGTTGCCGTCATGACGACGGCCGGTCGGCGAGGCCCGCGCTGTGGCCGGAAGCCATCACGTGGCCCCCGACGCCCGGAGCGCCTTCCGCGGCGGCTGGGACGACGAGAGGTTCTCTACCTCTCTCTTTCCGCCACCTCCTTAGCTAGCATAGTATAGCATCACTGCTTCGCAGAAGGAGGCAACGGCGTCCCATTCCTCCTCGCCCCGGACCATGGCTTGCACCAGGGCCGGACGCGAGAGGTCCTGCCCGAGCAGGGCACACCTACGCAGTGTGCTCCGTGTCCTCCGGTCGATCCTCGCAGTGGAAGCATCCGGGCGTTTCCTCCCGCCTGCTTCGGTACAGGTACCTCCCGAAACATCCGTATCCGGTGATGACCTGCGTCAGACGGAAGGTGAAGGCGCCGTGGCTCCTCTTTAGCCACTCCTCAAAGAGGGGACTTACCGCCACTATCGTGGCGTTTTACTTTACACTTATTGAAATAACTGCCTTACGGCCCGTTCACGACCTTGCCGCTGTCGCTTGCACGCGGCGGTAAAATCAAAATGAGGCGGCAAAGCACGCTCCACTGCTCCACAGACTATAAATATTCTTTATCTATGGTGATTGCTCTATGAGTTTGGTATTGCCAGTAGATCACCTTAAGGTTGATGTTCCAGGGTAGCCCGCGAAATTCAAATTTTCTTAAGTTTTTTGCAATTTGCAGGCAAGTGCTAGGTTGTATGTTAGTGAAAATATGATTTGCGGCTGTAAGACATATGTAGTTACAGAATTATAATCATCAAAATCATCCGATCGAATCTCCGAGCTCATACAGGTTCCGGAATGACTTTTTACAAGGTCAAAGTCATTCCGGAACCTGTATGAGCTCGAACGGTTGTATTAATGATTTTGATGATTATAATTCATGACCCACCCGTCACGACACTTACCAAATGGCGAGAACGACGGCGGAGTCACCCGAAATTATAGCCAAACGAGGTTGCAGCTGCAGGAATACCGAAGCTTACTTCTCAAAAAAGCGAATATCGCGCCTTACTAGAGTTTTTATATGTTTTATAACATTGCAACCTATTGACAGACAGACATTTATTCAAAACAAAACTTCTAAGTAGGTACTTGGTACTACATCACTGTCTTTACAGATGGCGTGACTTGAGACGAAAGAAGAAACGAGAGTCTGGCAAAAACTTACGGCCCTAAATGAAACTTGAACAAACGTAACAGTTTGTCACCCTATATTGATTCAATGAACCTACTGAAATCTAAAAGTGCTATTCATTTCCGGTAGGTACCGTTTTAGTTAATGGGTCATCTTAGCATCTGAAGCATGATTTTCTTCCATTAACAAAGACAAAGATAGGTAGGTACTCCCTTACTTCAAGCCACACTTCAAGCTGTAGCGCTTGTGAGGTATTCAAAGGAAACTCCAAATGATAGTTCTAGACGTATATTTTTGACCAAATTCTGTACATACTTATAGCTAAAAATCTTATTTACATATTGGCAAGGTGCACTATTTACTACCTAAACTAACCAATAGGAACACAGTATTAAATATTATAAAAATCTACATTAGTTCACCAACAATCCGTAGGTGTCGCGACGACGCAGGCGCGCGCGCTGTGCACACATATAAATAGTTCACAGCGCCGCGGTTTGCCAGTGAAGCTCTCGCTGCGCCGGCGGTCGGATGTGTGTTGATGTTTGCAGCTAGCAGCTACAGTACTCCCCCTCAAGCAAAGCGTACTGGCCTTTTGACGAGTCTGCCTGATCTGGTGCGGTGTGCAGCGTCACTTTCGCTCGTTGGAAGCTGGGTGGAGCGACCTTCTGTGGTAGCTGGTGCTGATGGTGGTGTCGTACGTTGGTGTTCGTGATGGTCTTCGGCGTTCAACGTGTACGCCGGTTTTAGTCGGTCGATTGATATGTTGGCGACTCGACCAGGCAGCTGTATCGTAAAGTACTTCTCGTTCCTCTCGATGATCTGGTATGGACCTTTGTACGGGCGTTGTAGCGGCTTACGGACGGTGTCATCACGTACGAACACGTGACTGCATGTTGCCATGTCATTATGCACGAACATACATTTCTGGTTGGAATGTGGTTGGTATGTCGGCGTGAGCTTGGTGATAACGTCGTGAAGAATGTCGACATAGTTGTGGTCCAGCTTCGGTGCAGTTGGCGATGGTGATATGAAGTCGCCTGGTAGTCTCAACGCTTGTCCGTAGGTGAGCTGCGCGGCGCTAGTGTTGGTGTCAGTACGCGTTGCGGCTCGTAGTCCCATCAATACAGTCGGTAGCTCGGTGATCCAGTTGCTAGTGCTCGTGAGTCGTGACATGAGTGCGGCTTTTAATGTTCGATGCCAGCGTTCCACGATGCCGTTACTCTGCGGGTGGTAGGCAGTAGTACGGGTTTTTTCCACTCCTAGCAATACAGCGAGATCTTGAAATAGGTGGCTTTCAAACTGTCGCCCTTGGTCGGTTGTTATTCTGGTAGGACAACCGAAACGTGTAATCCATGTTTCGTACAGTTTTCTGGCGACGACTTCTGCTGTTATCTCCTGTAGTGGTACTGCTTCTGCCCAGCGTGTGCATCGATCAATGATGGTGAGCAGGTACCGATGTCCACACGAAGATATAGGTAGTGGTCCAACAATATCTACGTGTATGTGTTGGAATTGGAATCGTTCACTTGGTGGGAACGTCGTGACGTCACTGTGATTATGTCGCTGTACTTTAGATTGTTGACACGCGGTGCATGTCTTCGACCATTCGCCAATGTCGGTATTCATTGCTGGCCAGAAGTAACGCTGTTGCATCAGTTTGCGTGTAGTTCGTATTCCAGGGTGACTTGTATTGTGCACGGCGTTGAATGCTATGCGACGATAGTTCTCTGGTAGGTATGGTCGAATGTGCGGCGTGGATGTTTCGCAGGTTATTGGTATGTTTGTGCCGGGTATGACGATTTTCTTGAGTTGAATATTTGTTTGCCGCGATAAGATGGGTATGTTGCTGTCCTTGTCTTGCGCGTGTGCTAACTCGTTGTAATTTATTGGAGATGGCAAATCGATAGTTTCGATTCGTGAGAGTGCGTCTGCGACGACGTTGTTTACTCCGCTCACGTGACGTATGTCCGTTGTAAACTCGCTGATAAATAACAGCTGACGAGTGCGCCGTTGTGTATCGCTGTCCGATGGTGGCTTGCGAATGGCGTAGGTTAGCGGCTTGTGATCCGTGTAAACGATGAGTTCTCTTCCCTCGAACATTTTTCTGAAATGTTTGATCGCCATATATATGGATAATAATTCCCTGTCAAACGTGCTATATCGCTGTTGTGTGTCAGAGAATTTCTTCGAGAAATAGCCAAGGGGTATCCATTTGTCGTTTACACGTTGTTGTAGCACGGCTCCAGCGCATGTATTGGACGCGTCGCACATGAGGGAGATTGCGTCCGTTGGTGATGGAGATGGGTGAGCGAGTAAAGCTGCGTTTTGTATGCTGACTTTACACAACTCGAATGCTTGAAGTGCTTCCGGATTCCAGTCGATTTTTGTCTTGTCACGCTCCTTGGAATTATGCAGGAACGCGTTAAGAGGCATTTGTATGTGTGCTGCGTTTGGTATACTGTCTCGGTAGAAATTAACCATACCAATAAATCGACGTAAGTCTTGAATCGTCTCTGGTTTGGGGTAAGCAGTGATAGCAGTCACCTTGTCTAGCGGGGGTTTGATTCCATCGCTTGAGACACCATATCCCAGGAACTTGACGTTTTCTTTGCCAAAGACGCATTTGGACGGGTTTATTGTTATTCCGTACTCGTCTAATCTGTGCAAAACTTCTTGTAGGTCGTCGATGTGTCGCGCTTCATTCTCTGATGCAATTATGACGTCATCAATGAATGGAAATGCATAATCCAATCCGGTGAGTACTTGATGAATGAACCGTTGGAATGTCTGTCCGGCATTCTTGAGTCCTGGACACATTCGGGGAAATTCGAACAAGCCGAAGGGTGTTGTGATGGCTGTCTTCTCGATGTCCGGTTCATACACAGGTAGTTGTTGGTACGCACGATTCAAGTCGAGGGTAGTGAAGATTTTCTTGCCGTGTAGGAGGTAGGTGAAATCTTTGAGTCGTGGTACTGGATATCGGTCTGGTTTGGTGACGTCATTTAACCTTCTATAGTCGCCACACACGCGAATATCGCCATTCTTCTTTGGTACGACGTGCAGTGGTGTGGACCAAGGACTTTTGCTAGGACGGCATATTCCTTGCTGCATCATCGTCTCAAATTCCTTCTTTACGGACAGGTATCGGTGTGGCGGTAGCGGTCTGGTCTTGCTGTATATTGGTGGTCCGGTGGTCTCAATATGATGTTCTACACGGTGCTTCGGAATATCTTTCATGCATGACGGTCTCAATATGTCCGGGAACTTGCTGATTAGCTGGTGATATGGCTGGTCAATGTCAACGCTTCTTATTGTTGGCTCGGCGGAGTATGTGACGGGTGCCTTGACGATTAGGTTTGTAACCTTGTCGACGAGACAACGGCCGGCTATGTCGACAAGCAGCTTGTGATGTCGCAGGAAATCGGCACCGATAATTGGCTTGCTGACAGCGGCGATGATGAACTTCCACGTATAAGGTCTTCGTAGGTTGAAATTCAATTGTAATGTTTTTTCACCGTACGTGGGTATAACGGTATTGTTCGCTGCGTACAAACAAAAATCGGTCGGTGTTGTTTTTTCGCCTTTTCTTCTCGGTATGACAGAGACATTCGCACCAGTGTCGATTAGGAATGACAGACGTGAGTTTCGGTCTGTAATGAATAGGCGGTACGAAGTATTCTTTGCGCCGGTTCCCGCCTCGTCCAACGCAGGTGTTAGTTTCCCGAAGGAACCTTTCCGTCTTCGAAACTGCATGGGCGCGTGCATCTTTGTGCGTCTTTTCCAAACTTGCGGTGATAAAAACAAATTCCCGTTTGTTCGGTTCGTCGCGGCGTGTTGCTACGCGAGCGATGTTGATTGGGCCTGCTCGACGAACGTGATCTTGAGCGGTATCGACTGAATGGTCTGCGGTGACGATGATTTGATTGATATGCCTTGAGTTCTGCGATTTCCTTCGTGAGCATATCAATCTTCTCCTCCATTGATGTAGGTACTTGGGCGGTACTCGTAGAAGGAGTTGTGGCTACTGCAGCGATCGCGCCATGTGGTTGTGTCTGCTCGAGGATCTTGTCTGCCATCATTGCTAGCTCGTGGATGTCGGAATGCTTGGCGATGTTATCGCTGACGGCGAGGACTGCTCGTACGGGTTGTGGTAGGTGATTTGTCCACATAATACGTAGTGCTGAGTCGGAAATGTTGTCGCTGGCGAGATTCTTCATGCGACGTAACAACTGAGATGGTTTTAAGTCACCCAGTTCCATTTCGGATAGTAATCTCTGTACTTGCCGTTGTTCGGATTCTTCGTAGACCTGGAGCAAACGGTTCTTCAGTGCGTCATAACGATTTTTCTCCGGTGGATGGAGAATAATGTCCGAGATTTCATCGAGATCTGGCCGCTCAAGTTGACCGATGACGAGCTCATACATAGCTTGGTCACCTTTCTTCTGTGGAGCCATGATGATTTCAAACTGCGCGAACCACAGTTGTATCCTGTCGCGCCAGATAGGTGGGATGCGCAGCGACGTCGAAACACCGGACAGTTGAGCTTGGTCGTTGTTAGCCATGATGACTTCTGGTTCAGTGGCTTCAATAAAATTTTTGAATTGGAGTTCCTAATTGTAGGGTCCTAATCCTAGGTAGGAGTAATTAAGTTATAATAAGGTGTAATTATTTGTGTAAACGTCTTAGAAATACGTAAATACTCAGGAAAATTGTTTTCCTGATACTTAAATAATAAAGATTTCGGTTACAAAACGTCACCGGTAACCTAAAAACAACAGCTGATGTTCTAGTTACGGAGTGTTTATCGGATAATTCAGGGGAAGTATTGTTAAGTTTTATATAATATCAACACACAAACGCAAATTTTAACTTTAAAACACATCCAAGCCATTTTTTTGCTGATTTATTACCCTATACAGGTTCTAAATCGCTTTGTTGACAACTGGTCGTAATAAGTAACAAAACTGAGAATTAATTCATAGCTCTGTTTGTTCGATCGGTCTTTACAAAATTAAATCGTTTTATGATCATTATTGTGCATTATTGCTTTAAAGTAATAAGTTAAATTTTCTTTTTTTTTCTCAAGCAAGCTACCCTCTTGTCAAAGTAAAGCAAATTGAATATTCAATCTAAATGAATTGAATTTACAGATTATCTTTTAAACCTTATTCAGCAGCCTACCTCAATTCTTTCATAACTGAAGGCTTTTCCCTGTTTTAGTTTTAGTTTTATTTCATGTTTTTTCCCCTCCCATCGCTAACTTTTCTTTAATCTATTCTATTGGTTCTCACCGTTTCCTTACTTCTTATTTCAGTTACCATTCCGGAGACCATGCCTGTTATGACTCGTAAGATGGATATGGAGCTAAAATTGAGAACGGCCCTCCAAGAACTCAAAGAATCAAATCTCCAAGTCCAACAACTGTTACTAGAGAGAGAAGAGAGTGAGGTGGAAGTCGTTGAGATTAATGGCAAAAATTCCAGCTTAAAACGGGAGTTAGTAGACCTACATCAGCAATACTTGGACGTTGTTGATGAACGGGATCAATTGAAGGTGGTCACGGATGGTTTTAATAATTGTAGTAACCTATATGAGGAGGCTTTATATAAAATTAGGGACTTAGAAGATGAAGTAATTCATGCCAATAGTCTTATTTTAAAATTACAACGAGAAAACGAATGTTCTCAGGTTAAAGAAACAAACCTCTTATATAACAAATTAGTAAACAATAATGGTAACCCCTCTTCCTTAATAACTATTGATCTGACTGAAGATTCCTTGGTAAAACATAATTATAAAGTTAGCAATAAGAAACTTAAAAAATATGCTAAACTGAATAGATTAATTAGGAAATGTAACCAATTTAAGAAACAGCATAAACTCTTTTCTAAATATATTCCACTGAGGAAAGAGCGTGTTGATTTAGTTAAAAAAGTAAATAATTATCAAATAAAATTAGAAGATAGCATAAAAATTTATGACATTGATACTCGGCATTTGCAGTCTGAAATACAGGTTCTTAGGGACAAACTCAGTTCCCTTTCCAGTAGGTATCTGAATTCTCAGAACCAAATTAAGGAGCATATCCTTGCTGCGAATGAGTTGGTAATGAGTCAATGTCGTTGTCAGTCAGATCCTATAAATGATACCGTCCAGCCTGAGGTAATGGAGGACCCATCCCAGGCCGTGAATTTATTTCAGGACAGTACACTTAAACAAGTAACAGCTGATATTACACAAAATTATTTACAAGTGGTTCAGCCTGAGAAATATCACAGTCAGGATTGTTTTAAATCAATAATGTTCTCAGATAGCATGGGAAGAGGTGTAGGTAAATTAATAAGTGTCCTGAGTAACCTGAGTTTTTCAAATCAAAACCATTGTATGCCAGGGGCTACATACAAACAGATTATGGCATCAGTTACTAGAAATGTTTATAATAAAAATACTGACATCACTATATTTGTAGGGAATAGTTCAAAAGTTAAAATAAAAGAAATCACAAACTGTGTTACTGAATTGTTAGAGTTAAATTGTCGTAAAATAATATTGTGTGCCTTTCCATACCTTGCGAAATTGTCAGCCAAGAAAAACAATTATATTCACAGGCTGAATAGCCATGTTCAGTTCTTAGTAGGTCACTATAGTGACAGGCTTATATACTTTGACATCAACAGTTTTGTTGATAATCTTAAGTCGACACCAAGTAATGTGTGTCTACCTATTAGTTGTAGACACAAAATAGCTAGGCTATTAGTTTATAATATTCACTCAGACATAAATAGTATGTCGTTGTTTAGTACTATAATTGACACTGCCAATATTAGTAATTTTACTAATAATTCTTTTTATAATTTTTTAAATACAGAGGATACTTCAGTGGGGTCCACTGATGGTAGGATGACATTGCATAGTGACAGCATGGGCATCTTGGATCTCACTCCAGATGCTCATTTAAACTAGTTAGTAAGACAACAGAAGGTACCAGTAAAATTAATGTCACTTTAAACAATAATATTGTACCTTCTGGCTCTCGACAAGCTAGATGTAAAAAAGGGGCTAAGCAGAATTCGTTGCAATTATTTCATCAGAATATTCAAGGCCTCTCCTCAAAGCAACTTGAAATTGAATTATTTTTAGAGAAAACAAAATTTGAAATTGTCTGTTTCACTGAACATTGGTTGAGAAACTATGAAATGTTAATAAGTTATGCAAACTACAGCGTGGGCAGTTGCTTTAACCGAAAATGTAAGATTCGTGGGGGATCATTAATCTTAATTAAAAATTCTATTAAATTTAAGACCCGTGCTGATATTGTTAAACTATCGGTGGAACATATTATTGAGCTATCTTGTGTTGAGCTGGATAGGCATGTAATAGTGTGCGTTTACAGGCCCCCTAATTATCAAAACTACTCTACATTTGAGTCAGTAATGGAAGATGTTTTAGCAAAACTTGTAACTGGTAATAAATCAGTAGTTGTATGTGGGGACTTTAATGTTAATATTTTAGACAAAAATTCGAATAGTAGTAGATTTTTGCACCTTTTTAAATCATTTAATTTATTAAACGTGTTTTCGGAACCAACCCGAATTACTACAAATACTGCTACATGTCTGGATAATGTTTTTTGTTGCTGCGACTACTTGGATAAATTCATTGTAAATTACCTTCCTTCAGATCACAGCGGTCAAATCGTTGTGTTCGAATCCTACACACCAGTGCAAAAAATCGAAATAAAATCTAGACAGATAACACCCAGCAATTTAAATAAGTTTAATGATAATTTAATTATTAATTTAGGCATTCCAAGCCAGATTATTGACAACGTAAATCTATTTTATGAGGAATTCTTTTCGGTGATTCACACGGAGTTCAATAATACAATAAAAACGAAAACTAAATCTATTTGCCCTAAGTTTATGTTCAGTGACTGGGCAACAAAGGGCATTAGGAAAAGTAGGGAGCGATTGTTTGAGCTGTACGGTCTTAAGCCTTACATTAACTCTGAAACTTTTAATAAATATGTTGCAACTTACTCTAAAATCTTCAAAAACGCTTGCAAAGTAGCTAAAGCCTTATTCATTAGCAACAAGATTAAATCCGCCGATAATAAAATAAAGACGGTTTGGAAAATTATCAATAGTGAAACGAATAGAAATAAAAAAAATAATAATGATATCACTCTAGAGACTTCACGTGGCCTTTTAAATTCTAAAAACGAAGTTGCTCAAGAATTTGTAGATTTCTTCACTAGTATCCCACTTAAAACTACTGAAACCTTAAATTCATCACCCTTGCTTTCTATTGAGTTACTAAGAGCGAACGTTTCAGCCTGCCCGGTTGAGTTTCAATTTAAACATATAAACCCCATAGCAGTCATTAAAGCTTTTAAGGAAATTAAAGTCAAATTAACCGAAGATCTATGGGGACTGTCGATTAAAGTTTGTCAAGCTATTATTGAGACTGTAGCTCCGTATTTAGCCTTAATATTTAATTTGTGTGTGGACCAGGGAGTCTTCCCGGACCTTATGAAATACAGCAAGGTAATACCACTTTTCAAATCCGGTGACAGTAAAGACACTAATAACTATAGACCCGTATCCGTTTTGCCTGTTTTCAGCAAGGTGTTTGAAAAGGTTATGCTTAATCAAATGCTCATCCACTTTAACACAAATAAAATCTTACATGAGAAACAGTATGGTTTCACCAAAGGACGTTGTACGACTGACGCCGGTGTCACCTTATTAAAACATATATTTACTGCGTGGGAAGAGTCACAAGATGCCATAGGGATTTTCTGTGACCTCTCGAAAGCATTTGATTGCGTCAACCACGAAACCCTTCTCAGAAAGCTTGAACATTACGGTTTAGGGAAACTTGCGCTCAGTTTAATGAAATCGTATTTAAACGATAGACATCAGCAAGTACAAATAAATGGTGTCAATTCAACGGGCTTAAAAGTAAGTATGGGTGTACCACAAGGTTCGATATTAGGTCCCTTTCTCTTTTTGGTCTATATTAATGATCTACCCCATTTATTTAAAAACCAACCTGAAATGGTATTGTTTGCCGACGATACTTCTTTAATATTTAAGGTAAACAGACGTGCCACAAATCTTGATGACGTAAATAACGCCCTACTGCAGGTTCATAATTGGTTCACCGTCAATAATTTAGTCTTGAATGGGAAAAAAACTAAGTGCATAAGATTTGCTCTACCAAATGTCAAAAGTACTGATTGTGGCATAGTATTGAATCAAGAGACACTAGAATTTGTCGATGAAACTGTTTTCTTGGGGATAACGATTGACTCGAGGCTACAGTGGGGTCCGCATTTAACATCTCTTGCAGGTCGGCTGAGTTCAGCAGCATATGCTGTTAGGAAAATCCGCCAATTTACTGACGTAGATACCGCGAGACTAGTCTATTTTAGCTATTTTCATAGTGTTATGTCATACGGTATTTTACTATGGGGACGGGCTGCAGACATCGAGTCTATATTTATTCTGCAGAAAAGAGCCATTAGAGCCATATATGGTCTACGAAGGCGCGATTCTCTGAGAGAGCTGTTTAAGGAAATTAACATCATGACAGTACCTTGTCAATACATCTATGAAAACATCATGTACGTTAGGAAAAATCTGCATTTGTTTAGCAAAAGAGGTGATAGACACCACTATAATACGAGGAATAGGGACCAACTAGTTCAGCCAGGTTTCAGGTTAGCTAAAGTAGACTCATCTTTCATGGGGTACTGTTTAAAATGTTACAATAAAATACCCCCTCACATTCTTCAACTGAGTGAGACGAAATTTAAAACTTGTGTAAAACGCACACTATGTAGGCAAGCATACTATAAGTTGGGGGATTACATTGATGATAAAAATGCTTGGCTCAATGCTGGTCCTGCTCCACAACCTTAGGGGCAAATACATCGATCATGTGAAGTTATTGTAGAGGCTGCAGAAGATTGTAAAAATATCTTTACATTGTATAGATTCAATGTCTTAATATTGTATAATTGCATGGCACATGTGTGAGTACTATGTACTATAAAGCCACTTTTTACATTTTACATTTAGTTATATTTTAGTGACGTTGCCCTGGTGGCTGGGAGAATGTCATGCTCACTCAAATGTCTCGCTGATGGTGGCGGGTGTGTCGGATCATTTGATTCCCTTCAAAATGGTTGAGTTAGATGGTGCTGATCCATGCGTCATGTTCGTGAACGGGCGCTGTCAGTGGAGACTGGTCATTTCTCAGCTGCCATGGTTTAGATATTTTTCTTTGATTTGTTTTTTATATCTTTTTACTCTGGACGCTCTTAACTTGCACGTCTTGCTACATAGTTCTCACATAATATACCATCTTAACATGAATGATGTAATGTACCAAGATTTTGTAACAAATACTGATTTAAAAGAGTGTCCATGGAGTTTCTTGCCCGTTCTTCTTCATGAGATCTACGTTAGGGAACTGGCAACTGCAGTACTTTCACAAGTTATTATGCCTTGTGATTGTGACTGTAGCGTAGGAGTGCAATGCGTCGTTTCGGGAGTTGCTGCGTCGGGCTGCGCGGCGCCGGATGTTACCGGCGGCGATTGCTGTGGGTGCGGGGGCGCGCGGCGGCGCGTGCCGTGGCGGCGGATGTGCGGGGCTTCGGGTCGCGGGGCGGCGGTTGCACGTTGCGGCGTGCATTCGTTGTTCCGTGTTTCGGGGTCTCGAGCATTCGTTGTTGCGGTTTGCGTCGCTGCGTGCTTTCGTGCTCGCAGTGTTCGTTGTTGCGGGCATTCGGTGGCGTGTGGTTCGGCGTGGTGGCTTTCGGAATGACGTATTGCACTCGTAGTTTCGTTTTTCTTCCGTCCTTCTGACATTCAAAAGTGCCTGTAATGGCTTAATTGAAATAAAATATTTGAGTTTTGAGTTTTTTTGAGTTTGAGTTTTTAGGTTGATCACGTCGGGGTCACCACTGTAGCGCTTGTGAGGTATTCAAAGGAAACTCCAAATGATAGTTCTAGACGTATATTTTTGACCAAATTCTGTACATACTTATAGCTAAAAATCTTATTTACATATTGGCAAGGTGCACTATTTACTACCTAAACTAACCAATAGGAACACAGTATTAAATATTATAAAAATCTACATTAGTTCACCAACAATCCGTAGGTGTCGCGACGACGCAGGCGCGCGCGCTGTGCACACATATAAATAGTTCACAGCGCCGCGGTTTGCCAGTGAAGCTCATACGTAGTATCTCTAAGTAGTCTGTGGTGAAGCTCTCGCTGCGCCGGCGGTCGGATGTGTGTTGATGTTTGCAGCTAGCAGCTACAAAGCTATTGCTGTTAGTGGGGAGATAGTTAGACAGGATAGTTTACGCTTGTTCGGGTGATGCCGTTACAGCTAGGGCGAGCTTTTCTTGAGACACGAAATTATTTTCTGTCTGTCGTAATTCTGTGGCCTAGCCTGGGCTTTGCCACCACCGCTAGTTAATTACCATTACAAATTGTCATTAGAACTTGTGCAAAAATACCTGGATAAAATATTTTTGCTTATTTCAGTTTCATATTTAGTTTACGTGAACAAAAATGCTAAAATGCAGCCCGGGCCACGTAGGCTCGATTCCAGGTAAACATCCGGGCGACCTACATAGCTTTTACAGTGCAAAATAAACGGGCCGGGCGGCCGTACCTACTGTAAGTACCTAGATAACTATGTAACATGAACGTCCACGGCTACATACAAACACGTGAGCAATCAATAAAATACTATGTATACGGCGGTCATGTACTGCCGATGCCTACCTATATACGCGTCCCGGTTGGCGGCTATGGAAACGAATGGAGTTGATTTAACATTTTTATTGAATGTGTATATTTTTTTAAGCGAGAGTATTTCTCAAGTCATATTTTTCTACTTTAAGTTGCACGAAATTGATTTAATTATTCTAATAAAAATTGAATGTGTATATTTTTTTAAGCGAGAGTATTTCTCAAGTCATATTTTTCTACTTTTAAGTTGCACGAAATTGATTTAATTATTCTAATAAAAAAATGCTTAAGATTTTAATAAATCTTACAAATTTTGCCACTAAACGAAATAAAATAAATATTTAATAAGACTTCCCGTTCCTACTATTTTCGCCAAAATAAAAACGAGTTATCGATTGCAATATCGATTATTTACCATAGATCTACAGAAAGTCTTTTCTCTATTCGTCACAGCTGTCAATGACATTTCGACGTTCGAAACGTATTTTACGAAATGTATTTTGCCTAATTTTATTTGTCGAATCGTAAACTTATATAATTATTTCATTACAAATACTAAAGCGATGACACTGTAGATAAATGTACATTGATTATGTGCCGTTAAAGTTAGTGGATATTCCATACCTTTGATGAAAAAAATGGTATCAACTTTGAATTTAGACGAAAAATATAATAGAGGTGCGTGCGTCATATTTTCAATGTGACCTATTTTGTCGGAACAGCAGTTATATTATTCGGTTTTATCGTAATACTGTTGGTGTGTTACAGTGAGGAGGAATTTCTGTTTTTATTTGGATATTCAAGACCATGGTTTGGCTAGATCCATATCTCGCAGGATTCAGGACATGGGTTTGGTGAGTATTAAACCTTTTACCGCCAAAAATTATTCCTCGAAGCACTTAATACTGCTATTTAGCTACGTTGCCACATAATATTTTTGGTTATGTATAAATGTAGTGTGACCAAAACAGGGATAACAGTATTTTTTCATTTGTATGGCTTTTATTCAGGCTAACTGCATTTGGTCATGTTATTTACGTTCTGTTTCATTCATTGATCCTCTTCGAACGAACTTCAATCCACTCAGTTCACACTATGATTAAGTTATTAGGCATTACTTTGGAAATCTTGTTGCAAAGTTTATCCTTTAAATTATTTTAGATTTAATAAATAAAATCCTTACTGATTTATTTGTTTCATACTTTCATTAAATCGTGGTCGAAACGAAAGATTTCTATTTGAATTGGAACGCAATTTGAACGGACCAATGAGAAGCGTCTCCCCTTCCACCTGACAACAGCGCTCCCAGTGTCAAAAACATGAACTAACGTGAAATATCTCCATCTTGTATGACAGATTTGTGTTTGTTGTTACTTTTTCGATTTTATTTAGTCAATTGTGTATAAATACGTTCATAAAGTGCATAAGACGTTGCGTAATTAATCCACAATCACATAATTCAATGTGTGCTACAAACAATTTGAAGGCATTTACCAACAGAAGGTAAATCTATGAGTGACGAACATAGTGGTCGTCTGAGTGACTAGTATATAGTTACTTATTTTTGTGATAAGCGGAGCGTGGGGCCCTCGCGGACGGCATTTATGTAAGTATATACAGTGTATGTTACCCACACGTGCGTACCGACACAACGATCGTGTCAGAATTGTTTAGAAAACAAACAGTTTAAAAACAGTTGGAGTGCCTAGTGGGTCGCATAGCTTGCGTTCAATTTTAGGTCATCTTTTGTACGATCGCGTTAGAGCCGCCGCCGCCGCACCGCGAAATGCAGCGGGCCGAGGCCGCGCGGCGCGCTCTCTCGCGCTGCGTTGCACTACATCCATTTTAAAAGCCGTTTGAAATGTAGTTTCCTTCGAGTTACGCGTGTGTCCGCTTAATTTTTGACAGTTGATATTGCTTTCATATAATCAAGGGGTTGTGTGTCCTAAGTAGAATGTCTTAAGGGTGAGATTTGTATGTGATAATGTAGTGTATTATTTTTTTGCGCGGGACGGTTGGCGCGAGTCGTGGAGGGCGCGATGGCGCGGCCCGCCGGCGTCGTCTCGTTGTGTCGAAGCGTATTTCAAGGAAAACTCGCCGATGTGTGTTCCGGCGCGTCGATAACTCGCGGCGCTGATGCCCGCCCCGTTTCATTGTGCCGTCGCATGCATCGCTCAATAACATATTCCGAGAATGCCGTCCGAGCGATCGCCGTCGCTCGCACAGAGTAGGTTGCCGTTGCGACACATACATTACACGTATTAGGTCAGCCTGCCGCCTGGTGCAATGCTGACTTTCACATAGTGTCACTGCACACTGCATTACAACAATAACATCTACCTGACACTCAATTCCTATAAGAGTTGCCACATTTTTCCTGTATTTTCTCAACCATAATTTCAATTTAATTTAATGCTGGCAACATTAAACTAATTAAAACTTTAAAAAATATCATTATTCTTGATAGTTGACTTATCAGTAGTTTTTATAGATGCAAATAGGTATGATATTAATATGTATAGTATCAATAGTTTTAAATATATTTGAGTGGCTGTTATATAAATGTATGATAAAATGATGATGGTATATAATCACATTGACAGACACATTAAATGGAGTTAGTATGTGTTGATAACCAACCGTATATTGAGAATAAAAATAGACTTGTAATTTTGCAAGGTTAGAAGGCCACAGAATAGGTCCCTATCACAGAAACACATGCAGTTAAAATGCACTAAACAGCACAAAAATCACTTGTTGCTTTGGCATTATTTCGAAACATTTGCAAAGCATGTTATTTTTGATGACCAAACGGTTTTTGTACATTAATTATATTCATTGGAGAAAAATATATTTTATTACAGTTAGTACTACTAAACAACACTACTTACATTATTTCATAGATAGGTACCTATATTATGTTCCTTGAATATTGTTATCTTCTTAATTAATTTATTTATTACGTATTATAGGTACTGTTTATGCGAATCAACCACATGCTTATATAAATATAGATTGATGGCTGTTGATTTTTAAGCATAGTGAATGAATAATATTTAATTATATTTTTGTTAATAATAATACTGTATTATTAGGGCTTGCTATTTTTATGGCAGACTTAAAACATAGATAATAAAACTAAAATTAAATTTCGTTTACCAGAAAAACACTAAAAAAATATTGATTTGTGTGATAAAAGAACATTTTATATAAAATACAACTCTTGCAAAAGATGAGTTATGGTAAAAGAATAATTATATCAAATAGTTTTATTATACGAAAACTAAAGCCCATAGATGAAATACACGATTAAATCTTTATTAAACTAATAGATATTAAAATAAGACTGTACACGTAACATTGACTAGAGTCTGATCAACGAAAGCTGTTCAAGAAAAAAGGCGGCAATAAACAATAAAAAACAAGAGCTGACAACCCTAGCTATTAGTAGCTATACACTGTTTAAACGGATTCTCTTTATTTCAAGCATAGTAAATAGAAGTTTTCTCATCGAAGTTTTGATTGTTTTCGGCATTACTTTATACAGTACAAATGAAGATATGATGCACGTAAACACAAGAACGAAATTAAAACATCATCGGGGCCAATCAATCCCAATTCATTTGGGGTCGGGCAGCATATCTTCCTGTAACATTGACTACACCAACTGCAAAATATTTGAAGCAAGAAAGTTTACTCTTCTCGTCTCTCATCTTCATCATTCTCAACCGTACCTTAAAAAACCAACACTGTGAATTAACTGATATTCTCATCCAAATTGCGGTGGTAATGTACTTTCAAAGTCAGTCAATTTTCAGGAATTTTATAGTCCACCTGTTGCTGTACACTCGTAGTAAATATCAATGTTAGTTAGCCTGCGTCATTCCACCGCTGGGAAAGGCCTCGCTCCATTTTTTCGATCCAGGGCCAACGTGGACTTGTAATTGTGCATGTACCTAGTTTGTTAACTAAACTTCGATGACATCTATTAGAAAGTTCTCGCAAATCCTTTTGCAATAACTTTATAATAAATAATAACCCTCCTTTTGGGCTTCGCCGCAGTCGGGTAAAAATAATGATAACTTTATTCTCTTGATGTATTCAAGAGAATAAAGTTATCATTATTATAGTAGAATCTGGATATCTGACATCATTGCTAAGAATACGAATCATTTATTTGTCAAACATGCGTTTACATAAACTGATTAATCAGACATGCAAGGTATTGAATATATGTTGTGAGTGTCCATGTTTTGCCAATAACGGCATACAAATTTTATAGGTATAAAAAGTTATTCTAAACATTACAAAATACAAAAGAAATTAAATAATAATTGATGTCAAGATATTATAGTAGATTATAGTCAAATATAAATCAAATTATGTCCAGAATATTATGCAGTCAAATATAATCATTCAATAGTCAATTATTTAAAACATCACATTATCTTATTGTTATTCTTAACTATGTATCCTTAATATGTATCTGAAGTTGGAGTAGAAAAGTCCTTTTCATAAGTTTAAACATATTGGTGCTGCTGACTCTACATAAATGCATTTGAATAAATACTTCAATAAAACGGCTAACATTTTGTCACAATCATGTGGGTTCTATTTCAAATATAGATAAATGTAACTTATATTCATAAATAATTTACCTTAAAATTGTTTGGGGATAAATATTACAAAATTAATATAACTAATCTAAATTCTATAACAATACTATTTTCATCCCTACATTGTTTCCCTCTCAAATACATATTAAAGAAATGTTTGTCTAGAAGTACAAAACATAAATTTAAAACAAAACTATGAATACACAGTAGTTCTCATATCTCGTATTTATTCACAAAAGCAGCAGCCTTCCAGCTTGTAAGCAAAGCTATTTTTTTACTTACTAGGTGTTGCCAACGGCTTCGCCCGCTACAGCTCAAAAATTATCCCAGGGGAAGATAAAATCGGGATAAAAACTATCCTATGTGTTAATCCAGGTTATAAACTATCTGTGTACCAAATTTTATCCGAATCCGTTCAGTAGTTTTTGCGTGAAAGAGTAACAAACATCAATCCATCCATACTATACTTACAAACTTTCGCGTTTATAATATTTGTTTTACTTAACATTCTTATAAAACAATAAAAAAAACTGAAGACTAAGGTAAAACTCATCTGTGCCTAATACAATCACAGGTTTCATGTTATGTGGCGTAGGTAATTCCAATAAGCGCCCGGCTTCTCAAATACACTTTTCGATCGAATTACTTTGCTACATACATTGTCAGTTATTAAATATGTAAGTCCTAATAGCTCTACTCTAGTTTTCAAAATAAGGTAAATTCTGCAGTTGTGCAATTTTAGCGCCGCCATTACAAAAAATACAAAAAAAAAAGAATAAAATTAATATACAAGGGAGCTCCCATACAACAAACATGTTTTTTTGACGTTTTTATAGATAATGGTACAAAACCGAGTCCGACTCGCACTTGGCCGGTTGTGTTTGAAATGTTAAGGTTGGCAAGTTTGTTAGCTAGACCAATAGGACACACATGTGAAGTCAAGAGCTTGTTTGTAAACAGAAGTATTTGTTTCCAGCAACAAGAAGTATTCCTAACGTCCCGCGTGACGCACGTGGTGCGCGACCGAGCTGCGGGGGCGGGCTGGGCGTGCGGGGGCGCGCGATGGGCGCGGCGTGAGGGACGCGCGCGCGCCGATGCCATGCTCGAGCGCGTGCGGCAGGACCCGCCACACATCTCGCCCAACAACAAGTACATACAGCTCACTGTGCAGAAGGTATACCCCCCCCCCCCCCTCTCCAAACACACACATCTCTCACAAACACACACCACCGAGCCCTCATTTTTTTTGTGGGTAGGACATCATCAATTGACCCTTGCCGCTGTGGGCCGACCGGAAGAGAGTGTCAGACTTCTACGACTGACTAAAAACCACTCATGTTCCTTCTTAACCCTTTGTGTTCCGTGACCGTGGTATCTTTTTCGAACAACCGGCAGCCCCTCGCCCCCCTCTAGCATACGCAATGGTGTGAGTTTGATGGATAACATGTGGCACTATTAAATCTCAAAACGGTTCAAGCTCAAACCAAGATACACATTGTGTTTATGTAAATACTTAGTGATAGGAGCTTCAGAATTATTTTTACTGCTTCATATCCATGAAAATGATACCTTGTGAAATAATAGTAGTTAATCATAATTGTTTGTTTGATATTCATACAGTATGTGAAAAATTAAAATAATAGTTAGACTATGTAGGTCTTCTTAGAGCTTGTTGCAATTGAGACTATTCTGTGCATGCTACTTTCTGTCTAAAACAATTAACAATTTTCCTTTTTCTTCTAATATTTCTATGTATTTTTATATTTGAATAGTGCTTTATTACTATATATCTTTACAAATATTTATTAATCTTTCAGGCTATAAGTCTATTGGATAAACTGTATGATACATTCTTCACGGCGTCGCGCAAAGCGCATGTCACGCTCTTCACTAAACATTTTATCAAGATTGAATTTTTGGACAAGTATGAAATAACCTTTATAAGAAACATAATTATGTCTTTTCACTCACTAGCCTACAGAAAATTCAAATATGTTGTATAATTCCAGGTTTTGCAGGCCTATTTACAAGGAATTCGATGAATGGCCCGAGATTTCACTAGAGCCGGACCCACCCAAAGAAAAGAAGAAGGAAACTCCAGAAAAGATTACAACCACTTATCAAAATATTAAAGATATTGCTATACAGAAGTAAGTAGTAGTTGCGTTCATGTCAATTACTGGATTTACTAAACGTGTTCTAATAGTGATTAAACATTTCTATTTACAGAATGACGAGAAAAAGTCGCCCTAGAATTAAAGAAAAGGAAGACAAAGAGGTGAAGGGTGGTTACTGTGAGATGTGCAACACCGAGTACGTGGACGCGGCACTGCACCGGCGCTCTCCGCACCACCTCGCCTTCGTGCGCAACCACACCAACTTCATCGCGCTCGACTCGCTCATCGGCGCCGGCGCTGACGTCACCAGCTTCCTCGACAAGGCCACGCCCATCAACGGTGAGAGGCGCTCCCTCCGGAAGATGTGCAACGGCGACCTTGACCCGCCCAAGAACAAGAGGTCGAAACGATCGCAGTCGCCGGACTCTACCGTGAACGGCAACCTGAGCCCGCGCCGCAACGGAGTCGTGGACGACGAGAGAAAACACAACACGCGGTGCAGCAAGCGGGCCAGCGAAGCGCTCACTGAGGACCGCCAGTACTACAAAGTAGTCGGCGTAAGCACCAAGTTGAGGTCTAGCGGCGGCTTCGCCAACAAGAGGAAGGACTCGCCGCCCGCGTGCAACGGCACCAAGCCTCTAGTCGTCAAGTTCAGAAAGGTGCGGCGCTCAGAGCTGTCGGTACTGAGCGACGAAGCCGAACAATTCATGTTCCCCAAGCGCGCCAGCTCCACGAGCTCCACTTCCTCCTCCTCGGACGACGACGACAAGGAGCTGAGCGCGCGCCGCAAGCTCACTCCGCCACCGCCGCCCTCCATCGAGCGACGTCGCCTGGCGCGTCCGCTCGCTCTCAAGGAGGAGTCCTCCGAGGAGGACAGCTGGTCTGAGGACAAGCGCAGGCGGAAGAAAAGAGCTCCCGCCGTCGCCAAGCGAGGGCGCAGAGTGCCCTGTACATCACAGGACACTGAAACACCACCTGAACCACCCGAGGTCGTGGAACAACTTGTTCCCGCAGAGCCACCGCCACCACCAGACCCTGAAATCAGTCCCTTGAGAGATGAACCTATAGAGAAATGCATGAAATGGGAAGATGGGAAGCTGAAGTATACCCCAGCTGTGGAGCAGCTAGAGTTCGCCTTCGAGTCTGTGCCACACAGCGAACCCTGGTTCGAGACCTTTAAAAGACAAGATGAAGACAAAGTTCTAGCTAAAAATATACCCCAGTATTTTGGTGAGTAGTATTACAATAAAACAAAATTAATCATTGCCGTGTTTAAATTCTGTTCTAATCAGTGTTGTGTTTTTTGTTACAGCACTGTACTCAAAATCGCCGAAGTTACCGTATGAAATCGGTCAGTTACCGCCCTTGAAGCCAAATTGCTGTCCATTGAGCGATTTGGTAAAACGAGAAGAAAAGCCAGGACCGTCGCGGTCTTACGGCACGCGGGGGATGAAGAAACAGAAGATTAGGAAACGCACAGCCGCGGCGCTGCTGGCGCTGGAGGGACATCCGCGCAAGTCTCCGCGCGAGCACGCTTCCACGCTCGCCATCCTCGGCTCGGCCGGGCTCGTGCAGCGTCGCAGACATCACGACGACAACAAGTCCACGGCCTCGGAGGATACCATCAGTGACACGCACAGCAATCTGAAAGCCGATCCCGTCATATCTGAGACTCAGGAGGCGTCGGAGAGACTGCAACAGTTTCTATCGGAAGTGTTCGAGGACGCGGCGGAGTACGACGTGTCAGACGAGGCGATGGATGGCAACGCCGCCGTCACTACGTCCACCAACGTGCCCGACGTGTCTAGCCTCGTGTCCGAGTGCGACAACTGCGACCTCATCCGGAACGAGATCAAGGAGGCGGAAGAAGGGCCCCGAGGAAAACGCGGCAAATTCAAAAAGAAGAACCGCACAGGCTGGCCAAATAAAAAGAAGCAAACTAAAAAGGGCTCCAGGACAAACAGTGTCGAGTCAGAGAACAAAGTAGAGAGCAGTTTAGACCGGTCGTCGGCAGAGCCGCCCGACGATGACACGACGCAGGGCTCCATCAGCGAGGAGGACACCAATCTATCAGAGACTGAAAAAGAAGATAAGACTATCACGGAAAACAAATCCGAGTGTGACTCACAAGACAAGACTATAACAGAGGAGTCAATAGAAGAACCATGTGAGCCCATGGACATATCCGACAGTAATGATCAGACACTGACTGATAGTAAAGAAAAGACGTTACAGGAGTTGAAAGTAGCGGCGGAAAAGGCGAAGGTTGAGGAGAAAGAGGAACGGAAATTGCGTTCAGAGACTGATGATAAAGATGATAAGAAGAAGAAGCGCGCGTTGCACGGGCTGGGCGACTGGCTGCAGCCCGTGGTGCGAGTGGCGCGCGTGGACCCGAGCGCGGCGCGGAGACTGCGCTCGGCCGGCCGCGCGCGCACCAACCGGTTCAGGTAGCGCGCCGCCCGCAAACGGGCCAAACAAACGATAACTTCATAACCAGTGACTCCGCCAACGAACTGCCGTCGAACAATCCCTAGTGTTGTGACCGCGTTCCGTAGCGAAGGCTGCACTGCACTCCTCACCGATGACGTCGGTCATTGTTTTGTTGTTATTTATTTTGTAAATACGCTATTGTGTACCATTTTTGGCAGTTGACGAACTGGGAGTATCAGTATTTAACCTTTTTAGCGCCACAGTCACGTATAGACGACAAGCCGAACAAGCAAACATGTGCCCTAAGTCTGTCGACGTAAGGTACTTTTTGGCTTGTCGTTTTACTTGACCGTGGCGGTCAATGGGTTTTGTTTTTTGTTTATAAAAGAATAATATATCTCGAGGCTGCGAACTTCAGATGAAAGTGTACATAGTGGTGTAATATAAGAGATATGGACTCATGCATGTGTGTGTGTAAGGACAGTGCGGTGCGTAGATGTCGCGAGCTTAGTCTGTATATAAATGTTATTGTATGCTTAGAAAGTATCTTTCTTTCCTACAGATAAATGGAGATGCAGGAATAAAGTTGTTATTTCAATCAATAACCTATTTAATTGTACTACTTACATGTTAATAATAACCGAAATAATCATTACTGTTTATAGAAACCATAGATCTGTAAAGAATATGTTTTTAATCTAAATGTTGTCTCTTGTCTACTGGTACCGACTAGTCAGTCCTGAAAATACTTTTTGCTGGCATTACTTATCTACATTTCGTATTTCTGATCCCATCTCCTTTATCTATGTGAAACTCTTCAAAATAAAGTTGTCTAAATACTATGATTCTCAATAACTTGTTTTCTTTTTTACTTCATTCAATTTTATGATCAAACTGTTGATTGCATTTTACCCACTATTATTAGAATAGTCTTAATACATAGGTACAACGTACAACACAATACTTAGAAGCCTATATCTAATAAGGGTAAGCAGTACTGCTAAAAATATTACAAAACTTTCTGTGGCAGTTTCCTGAACGTCAACACTAGTCAACAGTCGTAAGTGGTAGTATGAAGGAAGTAATCTCTGGAACTAAT
The DNA here is from genome assembly GCA_949316265.1 of Diarsia mendica. NCBI lineage: Eukaryota > Metazoa > Arthropoda > Insecta > Lepidoptera > Noctuidae > Diarsia > Diarsia mendica. The sequence goes on from OX438899.1 coordinate 22,815,344, forward strand.
GATCCAATTCTATGAAACTACGTTTGTGCTATATGCTATGAATTATATTTTATATCATACATATAGCCAAGTGTGAAGTGCTTGTCTATATATTATAATACATACGTATATAGCCAGTCAAAATCATAACCCTCCCTTGACTTTGCTGTAGTCGGGTAAAAACTAGCTGATGCCCACGCGGCTTCAACCGCATGGATATCGGTTATGGCGACCAAAAAAAATTTGATCCCGTTCTCGGAACCCAGGGATAACTTAAATAAATACTAAAACTTTCCGCAGGAACTCCTTTATACATTGGTGAAAACAGTATGTAAATCGGTGCAGGCGTTTTTGAGTTCATCGCCAACAGACAGTCAGACGCGGTTGAGGATTTTGTTTTATAATAATACTAGCTGATGCCCGCGGCTTCACCCGCGTGGATGTCGTTCAAATTATATACTAAAAGCTTCCTCTTGAATCACTCTATCTATTAAAAAAAACGCATCAAAATCCGTTGCGTAGTTTTAAAGATTTAAGCATACAGACAAACAGACAAAAATAGCGACTTTGTTTTATACTATGTAAGGATAAATGTAGTGACGAGGAAAGATTTTCTGTAACGAATAAACTTCTTAAAACTATACTGGACCGACCTACTATCCTCGGGTGTACGGACATGGGCTACTTTTTATCCCTTTAGCCAGGGCTTGTTGCAAGCTTGTTGCTTTTTTTTTTCACTTGAATGTTGCGCATTGAGCTGTTGGCCGCGATGTGCCATGAGCCAATACTCTATTTATTTAGGACTAATAAATTGTGGGTAGATCAGAGCCTTTGTTACTTTGTAAGATTTCAGGTCAGGTAGTGAGTGTATCCCAGCAGGAAAGTAGCTTCTATAGTTGACATAAAGATAAGTGGAACGTAAATTTAGTGCGTAATCTGCATTGAAATGGTAATCTGCTTTGAATATATGCGCCATATACCTAGGTACTTTTTAATTTTCAGCCCGCTCGTTCTTCTGCTAATTAGTTTTAAATTTTTCTGGCTAAAGTTTCTCCAGTGTGTACGATTGGTCCTATAATGAGGCGAAGTGGCCATTTCGGGAGTGTGTCAATATCTAGTCAAATGGCTTTTGTTCCAGCTGAAGTCGATACAATACTTATAATATTGTTATAGTCATGAGAAGCGCAGAGATATCCTGATTTATATACACTGAGTACCTTTTGTACATTTATCAGAGTCAATAATTGGGTGTTCGACCGACCTTCATTCACCCTAGGTGATAAAAATAATAGAACAACGATTTTGGTCTCTAAGTACATACTTAGATACGTATTATTTAATTTCCATTATATTTCCAGACAAGTTGCACAAGAAGGTAAACTTGTTTGTTGTCTGTTACCCACGAAAAATGATTGAAGGGGGAAGATAAGGGAAGATAGTATGCAATCGTGCTCGAACGGAACTTCAAAGATTACTTGCGTAAATAAACAATTTAAGAGGAAACGCGAGTGCTGTCTCTTTCTACTATCGCTGTCTCTCTCCGTCCTCCTGCCCTCAAATTCGTGCGATAAGGACAACTGTAGAAAAAAGTTAGAATTCGAGGTTTGGCTCTCGCCTGTTTCCTCCTCCAATATTGAACCAATTTAAAAGATATTTTAGACAATGAATAAGGAGGTTATATACTACGCCGCTATGTTTTTCTTTTTTCGTTAATAGTTGTCAAATTTGTACACTAGGACTCTGTTAACAGCGATCTAAACAAGCAATTTTGAGCATTTTTTGAGGGTTCTAGTGCTTATAAAAATAATTTATCACCAAAAAGGAAAACATAGGGGCATAGAAATAGTTAATATTTATTATTCTGTAAAAAACCATTGCTCTAGGGTCATTAACCAAAAAGAAAACAGGCGAGAGCGTTTGTATGGAGAAAAGACCACTCGCGTTTCCTCTTAATAGGACCACGACCACCTCTCATGGAATTATCCGATAAGAATATTGGTAACAACGCCATCTAGACATTGCGTTACAAACTAATAGGTTACGTTTGATTGTTGTTTACTTTTAGCTGTATTGGCACACGAAGCTCGTATTATTTACCACATTTTACAACTAAGTACCTACTCTTTGATTTACAAGTCGTAAAGGTCAGATGGCACGGCCTTCCAAATCGTTTCATGTGTGGCAAGAAAAAAGTACTAACTACAATAACTACAATAGATAATTTGGAAAAGTGATCAAAATTGATTGACTATGACAAATTTATAAGTTAATAAAACATTTTTCAAGAATTGGACTATCAAATGCACCGAAAAGATATCTGATTTGTAGAAAAATATATTAGCATGTGCTAATATTTTTGAATTTCCAACAAACTCTTCAGCTTTCATTATATTATTATGTATTGATAGATAGATTTCGAGTAAGTTTATTAGTGTTCAGCTGCATCTGGTAAGACTGGAAGCCAACCCCAACATAGTCGTGAAAAGCTTGGGCAGATGGATCATTCTCATTAGTTCCACCAGCAATTAGTTCCATGGAACTAGTGAGACTTTTTTTTCTCAGTAGTTCCATGCTGGTGATAGGATAGATAAGTAAAAGGTTTTTAGATGAGGATGTCTCACAATTTCTTAAATAAAAAGCTTAATACTTCTTTGTAACATATTATTTGACAACTGATGATATCACAATAATGTAAAATAATCTAATACTAATGATAAACAGCAAGAAAATGGCAAATGCATAGTATTTCATCAGTTGCTTTTCATGAAGTTTTCAGATGAATAGACACAGTAGTAGTTAGTAAATGAAGCAATTATTTGTCCAGGTATTGATATTGACCAAATGAAAAACAAATGATCTACTAACAGGCGTATAATCAATAAAAACAGAATTTACACTTTTTACAACTTCAGTGATGGATGTTGGATCAGCGTAGTTTACATTGTTCACTCTTATTTGAATTACAAGTAAAATAAATCAAACTAAAACCTAAGCTCAATGTCTTGGTATCTTAGACCAGTTGTATTATAAAAGCACTGGAATTTTTGTAACTGAATTTTCAGGCAATAAGCACAACTGGTCTTAAATTCCAACAAAGACGATGCTACTGTTTTTAAATTCCTCTATGCATAAATATCCTCTTTGTCAGCAATGTATTGGATAATGTCTTTGGGTCTAACCAGCCTCTCTGCGTCCCCATCAGGGATTTCAAAGCCAAATTCATCCTCCATGGCCATAATGACTTCAACGTGGTCCAGAGAGTCCAGGCCAAGGTCATTAATAAAGTGGACATCTACACTCAGCTGAAACAGAGAAATAGTTTGTTTGTTACATGTTTTATAGTGAAGAAATGAATTGAAAGTCAGTCAAGCAATAGACAACACCTATCACAAGAAGGCTCGAAAGAACACAAACAATTTTAGGGTAGGCTACCTTTTCGGGGTTAATTTTGTCATAAAGTTGAAGAACAAGTAGCACTCTACTTTTAATAAGTTCTAATGTGAGCGGAGGTCCGTGACTGTAGTTGCGGACACTGATATTCTGGCCCTGAAACAGAATATTATAGAAATAAATGTTATGTATATACCTTCATACTACTGAGCTTGTCGTAAGCCTGGCAAACTTTCAGCACTCGTTCCTTTATTTCCTTTGGAGTGGGCCTGGGATGCCCACCTGACGAGTACTGTTGTGCTTGTTGGACCTAAACAATTTGGTAACACTGTACACATTTTGTTATGCAATATGATTGAGGTTATAATTTCAGCTAAGACTATTCTGTGGCAAGTAGGACATACATTGTGCTAGTATACTCACTAGCACAAAACCAACCTAAATAAAACACTTTGTATGTTATAATTTAACGTTGTATTGACTAATGAGACCCTTACCCCATTTTGATGGTACCGGGTGTTGTATGACTTTAGGGCAGCATTTACTGAGCTATATTTCTGCTGCAGGGCTACAGTCGAGAGCCGGCATACTACCGGTGTCCTAAAGGTAGTGGATTTTCGAAATAATCCACTTAGAGCACTGCGGGCAATATTTGCAGCAGCCATTTTCCAGCACTTCGAAAATGATTAGATATTCATAGACAACTGACAAGCAAGACAAAAGAAGAGAGCACACAGATCAATATTAACTGACCAAAGAGTTACCATAATAATTAGGCAAATAGAAACTAGTAAACTTGTTTCGGAATCACTGCTTTTTATTTTATTTGAGCTAATTATCTAGCACGCACGGTGTCTCATTAGGGCAAAACCAGGCGTACAAAAAAAAGACTGGGGCTATCTCCCCGTCAAACGACTCAGGCCACTAAAAAATCCAAGAAAAGCAAACATCAACGATTACTAAAATGATAATTCAACTAGCTAAGTAAATTGATCAAAACAATGCGTACGCAAACTGCCAATTAACATGTTGGCTGACAAAATTAGTTCCTTGTTTTTGAAAAGGTTGTCTAGTTGTCTTTGACACGTCGTCTTCTGTCAAATCAATCATCTGTCAGTTTGTCATTTTTCATTGTTTTTGTGAACGTAAGTTGAGATGGGTCTAATGTATTTTTACAATTAGAAATCGCGAAAAATGGGTAACGCTGACACAAAATTGAACTTTAGGAAAGCTGTCGTTCAGCTTACCTCTAAAACTCAGGTAAGTACTTAGAATGTGGTGCAAAAAATATATTTACGAACTTGGTGTTGAGTTTGATGTAATGATTTCATTTTAGCCTATTGACTCCGGAGATGATAGTTTTTGGGACCAATTCTGGTCAGAGAGCGTGACCAACGTTCAGGATGTGTTTGCACTTGTGCCTGGTGCGGAGATCCGCGCTTTACGAGAAGAATCTCCTAACAATCTCGCTACGCTAGTATATAAAGCTGTAGAAAAGCTGGTCAAGATGGTAGACAGCAGTTGCAGGACCCAGAGGGAGCAGCAGACAGGTATTATTTCATTACACAGACCACAACATAGGATTGAAAAAATCTGATTATTCTACAAACCTTAGAATAAGGTCAATATAACATAAACCTTGTTTCCTAAATTACATCTCTAATCTAAACAAATGATTATGATTCGAAATATATAAATAGGAAACAGGATGTTACAATTTTCTTACACAGTTTGATCTTGAAGTGATATTTTATTAATGCATGTTTAAAAAAAGTAATGATTCATTAAATAACTAATACATAAATGATACAGGTCCAACACAAAAGTTAACACTGAATATGAATCATACTAGACAGTTACAAAACTACATTATAGTGCTCCCTTGCCAGGTTACAATTACCTACAGATAGCGCGCGAGTTGAATGCAGTCGGGGTCTGAGGTAAAGAGCGGGAGCACCTCCCCCCGCTATCCGCACGCCCCACCTCACGCGCCTGCAGTGTAGTGCTGTGCCATCCTTGTCAACTATCGTACCGCATTCCTAAGCTCTGCATTCAACTCGCGCGCTATCATTACCTGTAAGGTAACACTTCAGATTCACTTGTTTCTCTACAAAATCAAATTGGTTACTTCACTGGTGAATGCTGAATCTGCTTAGAGAGCACTTCCATCACCATCATCATAATTCTCTTGCCCTTATCCCAATTCATTTGGCTTCAGTGCAGCATGTCTACTTCTGTCTTCTCTTGTGTATATCTGTTTATATATCAAAGCAATTCAGAAACAGTAATCATAAACTTTGGTTGACAAACCACTTACAAAACACTTCACTGTCTTTAAATAATGTGCCTTAGTAATTTAATCCACAATATTATCTATATAAATAAAAAGAGAAGTCCTGACTGACTGATTGACTCATCAACGCCCAGCCCAAACCCTTGGACCTAGAAAACTGAAATTTTGCACAGAGGTTCCCTTTATAATGTAGACAAGGAATTAGGAAGGATTTTTCGAAATTCAACCCCTAAGATAGCTATATAGCTAAATAATTCTTGATAGCAAATTGCTCTGGAACAAGCATCTTGACTACAAGCTTAACAAAAGCACAATCGCCCTATACCAATGCAAAAAAATGCTAGGAAAAACATGGGGGCTATCTCCAAAGATCACGCGATGGCTTTACACAGCGGTGATCAGACCAATGCTGACCTATGGCGCCCTGGTTTGGTGGACGAGAAGTGAATTCTCGACCACAGTCTCCAGGCTCCAACGTTTCCAAAGGATGGCATGTTCCGCTATCACAGGCTGCATGAGGACAACCCCAACTGCAGCAATGGAGATAGCCCTTCAACTAACCCCACTTGAGCTGTACATACAGCAGGAGGCAGCTTTAGCAGCCATCAGGCTTATGCACTTGGGCATATGGGGCAAGAATCACACAAGTCCCCACGCAGGCATCCTGGACCGGGTGATTGAGTATCAACCTCTCATCGCTGCCCCGTGTGATAGGACACCTAACAAACCTATGTTCAACAAGAGCTATAGCATACAAACAACAGAGGAATTAAGAGATCAGTCAGGAGTCAATGAAGTACGCATCTACACAGATGGCTCCAAAACTCAAAACGGCTCAGGGGCTGGCGTACACTCCCTAGACCTCAACATTAACTTTCACCTACCACTAGGCGAACACAGCTCGATATTCCAATGCGAGTGTGTCGCCCTAACACAAGCTGCAACAGCCGTAAAGCGTCTGAAGATTCACAGCCACGCAATCAGATTTGTAACTGATAGCCTGTCTGTGCTTAAAGCCCTAGAAAACAAACAAACTAACAGTAAATTAATATTTGAATGTCACCTCGCCCTGGAGAGTATATCGCTGTCCAACAGTATTACCCTCCAGTGGATTAAGGGGCACAGTGGATCCCTGGGAAATGACGCCGCAGACGAACTTGCTAAGAGAGGGTCCGAGATGGCAGTGCTTGGCCCGTACCCACTCCTTCCCTTACCTTTCTCACAGTTCCGTACATGGGTTCGCCAGAGATCAACTGAACTCCATAACAGCAAATGGTCACGGTCTACAGACTGCAGACAGTCAAAAATGGCGATGCCAAGTCTACATCCGCGGCTAACAAAACGACTGCTTAAGTGCTTAGCCTAAGTAAAAATAACCTTAGAATAATAATAGGGACAATAACGGGCCATTGCCCCCTCAATAAACATCTTTTTACCATAGGCGCCACGGACAGCCCACTCTGCAGGGGCTGCTTTGATGCCGAAGAATCAGCCGCCCACGTCATCCTGGAATGCGAGGTCATGGCTACTCAACGCAGACAAATCCTCGGAACGGTGAGGTCGCTCCGCGAAGCCTGTGAAGCTCCCAGGAAACTTCTGTGCTTCTGGGCGGAGCTAGGCTGGCTATCTTAGCCAGGACACCTACGCACAACGGACCGATCAAGAGTCTAAGTGCGGAAAACGGAGTCCCCACTCTACTCTACTCTAGCTAAATAGGGGATGAAAGTTTGTATGGAAAATCGACATTTTCACGCGGGCGAAGCCGCTGGCAAAAGCTAGTTATGAATAAACATGAACTCTTCTGCTTAGCTTAGTCCTAACTAAGTTGGGGTTAACCTCCAGTCAGATGCTGGTATTCAGCTATACCATATTTTACACGGAGCAACTGCCTATCTGACCTCCACAACCCAGTTAATATTGGGTAATATGATATATATGATACTCCTTGGTACAATTGGTTAATTTATAGTAAAAAATTTAGATCCTTTTCATTCACCATGTAGGTACTTAGTCGAACTTAGTTCTAACTAGTGTCCGACCGAAACACGATTTTCAGCCGAAACCGAAACCGTAACCGAACCTTCGGCCTTGGTCCCAGTTTCGGCCGAAACCGAAACCGAAACCGAAACTTATGAAATATTTATGGAATGTAAAATCTATTGTATTTTTACGCGTAGATAGGTACACAGTTAACACGTGTAAAATATACTACTTTAATTGTTGCCAAAAATGCAACAATTAAAGTAGGTAAGTAACAAAAATAGGTTTTTATTTGTAAAATTAAAAATGTGAATTAAAAAAATTAAAAATGCAATCAACATATTTGTCAATTTTTAAAAAAAATAAGCACTACATTTTTAACATTAGGTATTTGTTAGTAATTTCCAAAAAATAAAATACTAAGCCCCTCGCATACTAAAGGGAAAAAATGCGACATGACTGATGCGATGTCGAAGGTCATTCACGCTAATAGAAAATATGTATGAAACTTTTTAGTAAAAAAATTCTATTGGTCGATATACCTTTTTTTCTAATTATTTAATAAAAGAAGTACATCATATCATTTTCAAAGATGGTGTTTTAAGAAATAATTTTCATTACGAACTTTTTAAATTATAATAATTAGTTAAGGTTTTAGGCGCTTTGCACATGGAGCAACTATTGCAGCAACTGGCAACTAGCTGTTTACATATTCAATTGGATTGCGCACACATAGCAACTCGAGTTTCGAGTTCTGGCAATCGTCAACAGTTTTCAGTTGCTGCAATCGATGACTGAGTTAGTTGCTAATTGACGCAACTAGCAACTGTTAAATATTATACCGATATTTAAAGTTAGCGTAGACGGCGACGACGTAATAAAATTAGAGCAATTGCTGCTTCTTCGATATTCATCATCACAGTGAACGCTGTTCGCTGCGTAGATTGAGCAACTCGGTTATGAAAGTTGCTCACAGATTGCCATAAAATTGCTGCAACCGTAAACGTTGTAGCAACTATCAACTAGTTACAGGAAACTTTTAAAGTTGCTTAAGTTGCCTCAACTTGAGTTGCTCCATGTGCAAAGCGCCTAAATCACCGGAGATAGTTGTGTATCGGAACTACAGCTACGGGGCGGTTCGAATACGGGTACAAAATTTAATCCATCAACAATTACAAACAAATATAGTAATGTTTGAATCAAACATCACAGGTATCTTCACACATCTTTTAAGTGTTAAATTAATATCAACATAAATTCATATTTTATAAGTTCTAGGGAATAAACAGAACCAAGTAAAATATCTAATGAATTCTTTTCTATACACACCTACTTACAACCTATTTATTTTACACTGTAGCACAAGACCCTAATGAATGCCATAAAAATACATCATCATTAATCATAAGTAAAAATAAATACCTAATTTTTGCGCGAGAAAAATCACATTACCTCAAATCATCACGATCGCGCCGGCTAGCGAACTCAACAGGCACTCGAAGTTAGCTGAATGATGCGCGACAATTCACGTATATCTTGTTTCGGCGAGGCCGAAAGGTTCGGCCAAATATTGGCCGAAACCGAAACTATGGCCGAAACTAGTATTTTTGGCCGAAACTAGCCGAAACCGAAACCGAAACCGAACCTTCGGTCGGTCCTTAGTTCTAACTATGTCTCACAAATAAACATATTTGAATTTAATATTGGTTTCCTTCCAAGATGGATGGATTGTGTGAGGAATGATATGAAAGAGAAAGGAGTAAATGCCACCGGGACGTCTAACAGGGAAGAATAATAATAATATAATATAATAATATTCCACAACTATCACACAACGCCATCTAGTCCCAAGCTAAGCAGAGCTTGTGTTATAGGTACTAGACAACTGATAAACATACTTATATATTTCTAAATACATACATATTATAGATAAATTACACCCAGACACAGAACAAATGATCGTGCTCATCACACAAACATTTGTCCTGGGTGGGAATCGAACCCACGACCTCCGGCATAGCAGTTAGGGTCACTAACCACTAGACCAACAGGCCAGTCAATGGAATGGAAGAATGGAAGTAGAAAATGTGTTGCGCCGACCCCAAATAGAATGGGATAAGAGGGCAGGAAGATGATTTTTTATTTCTTTCCATCCATCTATATTAAAGTCAAAAATATAGATTCCACCAGATAGATTAGACCAGTGAATCTCTTGTAACCCATTGGCAACAGTGATAATACTCCTATTACAAAGAATAAAAAAATGATCCTGTAACATCTTGCCTGTATTTCAAAAGGCCAAAGGGTTAGGCAAAGGTAGAACTAAGCACAAATCTTAATTTTATTGCTTGTTACTGACTCTCATCATTTTTCTGCCTTCATCTCATGTCATTAGGGGTTGGAGCAACATGTTTTATCTTCCATTTTTTTCTTTCTTAGAGCTGCTACTGACTCTTTTAATGTTTAACCACACCACGTGTGTCCATATCACTTTTTTTTTTTTTTTTTGGTGGGTGGAAAATCATCGAATGACCCCCCCCGCTCTTGGGCAGAGCGAAGGGGAGTGTCAGACTTCTACTGACTAAAAACCGAACCCATGTTCCTTCTTTGCCCTTGCGCCGAGGCCACGTAATCTAGTACATAATACCGCGGCCCCGACGGGGTGTCCATATCACTGTCTTTTTGTTTTTTTTTTGCGTTATTTAAATATTGTATAAATGACTACTTGTGGAAACTTGTAATTGGCCCTATTGTTGTTATAAACCTATCTACTGCGTCTACCTAGCTGTAAGTTTTTCAAAAATAATAAAATAAAATAATAATTCTATATTTATTTTCAGCATTAAACTGTGCCCGCCTCCTCACACGAGTGCTACCGTATATGCTGGAGGAACCGGAGTGGCATGGTTTCTTCTGGTCTTCTCTCCCGGCAGCTGCAGAGAATGAGTCAGTGCCCCTGGCTCAGTCTCTTATCAACGCTGTCTGCGTGAGTTTCTATCAGAGATTTTTTTTGTTTGAATTTATTTATGACTTTAAGATTATGTATTTTGGGACTTGGTTGTCAAGGCAACAGTTAATTGATTCATAAATAATTTAAATAAGACAGAGGACTGTTGATCAATGAATACAGTGCACTCATGATATGCCAGGATGGAATTCTTACAAACTATGCCTTTTGGGTTTTTCTTTATTTTCATGATACTTTTGGCTTGTCATAGTTATTGGCAGGAACCACATTAAGCCTATGAACTGCTGAGAAACAGGCCTCCCCTGTATGACATAAAAATGGGTCTTATCCACCTCGTGGGCCCAGTGACTTTAATGGGTTTCACATGTCTTTGAGTTTTTTGGCTAGGAAATAAGCCCACTGCTCAGACAACAGACACCTGTTATCCGACAATGAGGAGTTGAGGAGTCATGGCGTAACACGGTCAGCAACACAAGTAGCTTAATATTTCGAAATTTTAATTATTTGATGTACAGGACTCCAGGTATTATTTTGAATGTCTCAAAAGATTGATCTGTATAATATTTCTTACTCTTCCTTAACTTGTTAGTAGCAAGTAATATTAAACAAGTTTTTATTAAAAAACCTTAATCTACTTCTGATGCTCACTTTACTAAGCCACCACTGCTCCTTATGGCCCTGTGGGCCCCCCACATCCATCTCTTTTTATTTGCGTTTGGGAAATCATCAAATGATTCCTCCCCCTTTGGGCAGAAGGGTAGGGAGTGTCAGACTTCTACTGACTAAAAACCACTCATGTTCCTTCTTAGCCCTTTGTGTCGAGGCTGCGATATCTCTTTCGAACAACCCTCACATCCCTCCAATTATAATACAGTGAAACTTTGTTAACTGGGACCTGGATAAGTGAGAAACCTCTATAACTGGAACTCATGCTGAGGTCCCATGAGACAGATTTGGATATCTGAGACACTGGGTAAGTGGAATACCTCTATATGTGAGACAAATTTTCAGGTCCCTTGGAGGTCTCACTTAACCAGGTTTCACTGTATAACAAAAAAAAAACCATAACTAATATGTCTATCCACAGGATCTCCTATTCTGCCCGGACTTCACCGTCGCCACAACCAAGCGGGCTGGCCCCGTAAGTATTGATCCATAGATAATATTATGCTTTTTATCTAATCACTGTGTTGTCCGTCATATTATATATCTTCCCTTTAGCCATAAGTACTAATGGACTCAGCTAGTATTTGTGACGTTATCGCAAACCACTTAGGTTTACATGTTTTACTAGTTAAATATGTGTTTTGGGTTGTTTTATTAGTTTATATTATAGACTTCCATTAGGTTGTATAAGCTTGTACCGCGGTTTTATTCCCGTGGAGGATAGAACTTATCCCATAAGAGCGTGCCTACTATTGTGATAAAAAATATCCTATGTCCTAACCCAGAGCATGGTATAATATAGTTTAGGTGGCAAAAACTAACAGATAGATAGAGCTTTTCGTACTTATAGCTGTAGTAGTATTTGTGTAGTGTGTATTAAAAAATGAAATTGTACCCTTGCTAGGAACAATGTTTGCGATCATTTACCCATGGGGTTTAAGAAGCTTATTACCAGCTATGTACATACATACCCTTGGGAAATTAGCACAACCTGATTGCCGGTATAGTCTTATATCAGTATTAAATTAAGTATCGAGATGACAGCCATATCCCCGGCGTTCTAACCGAAGCGATCGTCACTCACGACCAACATGTTCGAATGTCACACGCGTTTTTTTTTGGGCGGTGGGAAGTCATAAAATGTTTCCTCCCGCCCTCGGCAGACCAGAACGGAGTGTCAGACTTCTACTGACTAAAAACCACCCATGTTCCTTCTTAGCCCATTGTGCCGAGGCCGCGGTATCTCTTTCGAACAACCCGTAGCCCCGACGGGCATCGGCCCTTACTCACCGTCCACAGGGTATTTCACACCCTAGTTCGGAATAAACGGAAAGTGCCCTCTGTCGGCGCTACGAAGCTTTCCGGTTCGGTTAACAGCGATCTAAACAAGCAATTTTGAGCATTTTTTGAGGGTTCTAGTGCTTATAAAAATAATTTATCACCAAAAAGGAAAACATAGGGGCATAGAAATAGTTAATATTTATTATTCTGTAAAAAACCATTGCTCTAGGGTCATTAACCAAAAAGAAAACAGGCGAGAGCGTTTGTATGGAGAAAAGACCACTCGCGTTTCCTCTTAAGGCGCTGACAAGAGCCAAATAGGCTTGTATTGAACAATTTTTTAGCCAAATCTATACAGTTTGACACGGCGGAAAAAATATATGTTAATCTTGAACATATTTCTGATAATTTCGTTGTTTTCAAAACACGTTTTTGAAAAGTTTTCTCGATACAAAAAAATTGTAAACTAACCTCTTAAAATGATCTTCCAACAAAAATATCTGTATTACTGATCAACGTACGTTGGTAAAATTTATAACAATAACGTACCATATTTAAATACAAAATTTGGTTGTTTTTAATTTTTGATTATTTAATAAATTATTTTGATTTAATTAATCATTATAAGGTTTGTAAGAAGTTCGAGCGTTGCGTCATCGCGCTCTCTTTCTTACGTAAGCAATCCGACAGTGAGCGCTTAGGCGCGGTGCTAGACGGACGTATGTCACTACTCACTTTGCGCCCCACTGACAGCTATCCGTTCATCTATAAATTATTATTGACCGCGTCACAATGTTAGTCCAGGATCCACGGTACATTTTTTCACTTGATTACTATCAAGCTAATTTTCCGTAGCCGAATGACAAAAAACGGAACCCTTATAGATTCGTCATGTCTGTTTGTCCGTCTGTCCACCCGTATGTCACAGCCACTTCATTCGGAAACTATTGAGACTACACAGTTAAAACTCTACAAGTATTCTGTGAACCGCTTTACGATTTTTATACAAAAATAAAAAAAAGGATTTAGGGGGTCGCCCCATACATGGAACTGAAACTATATTTTTTTTTTCATCAAACCTTTACCTACGTGTGGGGTGTCTATAGACATTAGACAGGTCTTTAAAAATGACATTGAGGTTCCACAAACAATTTTTTCTCAAAGCCAATCGTTTGGGAGACAGACACTTCCAAATTTGTAAAATGGCGACCGGCCTCGCGGTCGCTTGCCTTCGGTATTGCCAACAATGACCAGCTTTTCAAGGCTGCTATCTCCTCTTTGCATTATGTGGCCGAAATAAGACAAAATACGCTGTAGACAAACTGTTGACAATCGAGTCTTGATATCGAGTTGGTAAAGGATAGACACATTTGTGCGTTTGGCCGTCCATGGAATTCGGAGAATCCGCCTAAAACACCACATTTCGAATGCGTCTATCCTCTGTCTTACTCTTGTTTGGATTGTCCATGTCTTAACAGCTTAACTTGTGGGGAAAAATGCTCCTTCCGAGAAGCCTGTGCCTGAAAAGGAACCGATCCAGGCTGATGATGGTTTCGTGACGGTGTTGAGGAGGAAGCGCCGTCAGCGAACCATCAAGAACCGCTGCGGCACGGCTCCATCGGAGCCCAATGTGCAAAGCCGAACACTCTTTTGTACCTCTCCCGTCTACATTACACCACTACGACGGAGGACATCGTGGAGTACGTGCGCCAGAAGATCAAGTACGTGGCGAGAGTGCAGCTGCTCGAGTCGCGCCGCAACGTCAACTTTAAGGCGTTTGTGGTGCGAGTACCGACATGCTACCTGCACCTCGTCTTGGAAGAGGACTTTTGGCCGCAGGGGGTGGTGTTTCGACGCTTCCGCGGGCAAGTGCCACATGATCGCACAGTGACGTAGTGCAAGTGTAGTGATACTAATATAGTTTTAAGGTTTTGTTTACTAACACAAGCTGTCAATTATATCGTATGTATGTTAGTCTGTAAGGTATTTATCTATGGGCCAAAGTAGCCTGAAAATAAATAAATATTATTATTATTAACTCTATGGAGGAAAATCAGGAAAACTAGTGCTCTGACCAAACGGGCCTTCGTTTTAAAACTTATACCACGTTTTTCCCAGATGTTCCGGGGGCGTAATATAGCATCTTTAGCCATGGCTATCCGCCGTTTTATTTCTGTGACGCAGCTACCTTCATTACTTATATTGGAGCCCAGTTAATCGAAGCTGTCCACAGTATAGATGCCTTAGATGTTATAGGCGCCCGATAGCTTTCCCGCACGATCTACCACCATAAGCTTGGTTTTCTGCCTATTTATTGCAAACCCTACTTTGCCACTTTCCACTTCCAATCTGTGCCGTATCTCTTTCATGTTGCCAAATGTTGTAGCAAGGAGAACGGTGTCATCAGTGTACCTCAGATTGGAAATCCACTTTCCACCAACGGTAAACCCCTTGTCCCAGCCCTAAAGAGTCTTGAATGATATTACTCTTCATACATATTGAAGAGCAGAGGTGAGAGGATGCATCCCTGCCTAACGCATTTGAACAGTCGGTGTCTATTTTGACGAAAGAGCGGTTGTTGATGTGTAGGTAGAGGCATCGGACTATGTCAATAAGATGTTGAGGCGTTCCCATGTCTTTAAGAACCCCCCACAGCTTGCCCCACTCCACGCAATCAAATGCTTTGGTATAATCTATGAAACATATCAATACAGGGCTGTTAAATTCCCGGCTTTTCTCTATAATTTGGCGAACGTTCAGGATTTGTTCCCGCGTGTCTTTGCCTTTAACAAAACCTGCTTGCTCTTCTGGAATTTGTGGCTCCAGAAAGTGTATTAGCCTGTTGTTTATGATGTACAGGAGTATTGATGGTGCGTGGAGTAAGTGCCAAACACTTAATATAATTTTTAGAATCTTGTAGGCAACTTGTAAAGAGTGGGTTTAATAGAAAATATCCAATCCCCAAAACCCAGTTAGTAAGTAATCATTTTTAATGACTTCGTTATCGATACATATTGGAAGGAAGGAAGGGGACTCTTTGATCAAACCATACATTTTGTAGGACAAATATTTTTTCAAATAATTTAGATAATTATCATCAGATTTAACAAAAAAAACCCAGCTGATGATTCTCAAAAGTGTTTGTACTTAACACTTTTGAGAATCATCAAACCAACATATTTTATCCCTGCTACCCCTATTACTTACCACAATCGAGAATTCGAGAGTTTCGTGCAGGAAATTGTTGGGCGTCTCGCCGTCTCATCAAAATTAGCTTGATAGTAATCAAGTGCAAAAATGGACCGCGGATCCTGGACTATTTGTTTCTTACTTGGTAGTATGGCGCTAGGGTATCGGAAAAATTGTGGGCGTGTCCAAAAATACTGAAACATCAGAAGTCAATAGCTATTGTCATCGTCTTAAGATCAAAATCATTAAAACTGCTACTGTACGAGTATACCAGCTTGTATCAAGTTATAAGTTCGCTAGATTTGGGATACTTGCCGATATGTATTGCTCTATGACAGATGATATGCTGCTTTTGTACTTAATGTCGATGTGGTCTAATTGACAAAAAAAAACTAAATTTGCCCATAATTATATTTTTATTGGGTTGATTCAGGACCTTGATTTTATTTTTATACACATAATAAATCAATTCTATAATTCACCAAAAGCCATCACAATAAAACAATTAGAATAGAAATTGATTATAAGGCTTATAAACTAGGACACAATCATTTACCTTTTGAGTTGCGGAACCCTAAAACTAAGCCTTTTTATGGCCTTTTTGATACCTTGATCGTCATAAACAATCAATTGAAGATATGAAGAAGACAGTGTTGTCACGGTTTAAAAGTTTGTTGGAATTGAGGTAAGTGGTGGAATTTGGGACAAAAATGCAATTTGAATTCTTTTCGATCTTTTTTATCAGGATATTTTCAATTTCGTATTTTATTTAGGAATGCCATCTCTAAGCCCCTTTTCGTATCGGACAGGGTTTTCCGGTGGACTTCTGTGTCAATATTTTGATAATTTCATCCCGAACCCTTTTTCATTCTGCCATAAGGCAAAGCTTTATCCTATTTGCGCCACTCAATATTTCACAAAAGGAAATGAATTTTATTATCTAGGCGCAAAACTAGCGTGGGCGGAACATGGACTTATTCAGCCTCAGTCCCCACTGTATAGTCGACCAAGAAATTGGTTTACCACTCTAAGGTTGAATGTCATTTGCACGTACAAAACATCAAGTGCTATTTTCACGTCAGAATCTGTCAATCTGTCATCCTTAGCGAATAATTATGTTACTGGGAGATGTCATCAAAAGTGGTAAACCAATTTCTTGGTCGACTATACATATTCCTTATCAATAAAATTTATCTATTGCGTGCTCAGTAGGACGAGGACAGGACACGATCATAAGCCCGCTATACCCGGTTGCCGTGACAACCAACGGCTTACCGTGTTCGGGAACACGAAGATTACCGAAGCGCAGGTCTTTTCTGGTTGATTTTAATGGCACCGGTTACAGGATAAATACGCATCTAATGAACCAAGCCAAATAGCAGTACTTATCTATGTCAAAACATAACAAAATTTAATAAGCGAAAAATATAATTCGTAATTTTTTGAATATTCTAATTGGGCTTTTTTTTGGTGGGTGGGAAATCATCAAACAACTCCTCCCGCTCTGGGCAGAGCGGTAAGGAGTGTCAGACTTCTAACTGACTAAAAACCACTCATGTTCCTTCTTAGCTCTTTGTGTCCGAGGCCGCGGTATCTCTTTCGAACAACACACAGCCCAGCCAGATAGAGATGAGTTCGACGTTGGTCCAGAAAAAGCCTAACTCGCGACTAAATAGTTTTTTTTTTATCTGGCTTTATCTGAGATACTTCGGTACGCTTAGCACGGCAGTATAGTAACATATAAGTACTGCCAAATCTAAACAGTAGGATGTATAGGATACTTAATCACTACTTCGTATTATAAAACTAAATCCTCCGCCGCGTCTGTATGTCTGTTCGCGATAAACTCAAAAACTCCTACACCGATTTTCATGCTGTTTTCAGCAATGGATAGAGCGCAGATTCTCGAGGAAGGCTTCTCGTAGTATACAATTTGACCAACATCCACGCGGGCATCAGCTAGTCACACTATCAGCACTAATATTATAAAGGCGAAAGTTTGTGAGTGTGATATGTTTGTTACTCTTTCACGCAAAAACTACTGAACGGATTTGGATAAAATTTAGTACACAGATAGTAAAGCATAAATATTGAATTCTGTATCGAAATCAGCAAGGAAGCGATTGCGTTAGTAACTTGGTTAGGTGCTCATAAAGTGGTCAAGGCCAATCACTTGTAAGTTGTAACAATGGTTTGTGAAGGTCACTCCTTTCAGCGAATCAGCACTTTAGAGTTTATAGTCTCATTGATAAAGTATTAATTGGCATGCTGTTTGAGTGCACAGATTATTGATATTGTAATTTTATTTGTTTTTTTAAACAGTGACGTCACTTACTCCTCTCCTCCTTGCGTCGTTTATCCTTAACTAGCTGATGCCCGCGGCTTTACCTGCTTGAAAATTATGTACACGGCTACACATCAAGCTATACAAAACCAGTTAATCTTGGCCTCACGTTACTAGATCTTTTCGCACAATGAACGATCAGATTATACTGGTTTTGTATAGCTTGATGTGTAGCCGTGTGTACTAACCTTCCTCGAGAACCCAATGTCCTTTCTCAGGCTCTAGACTATCTGTGTACCAAACATTTAAATCGGTTGAGTAGTTTTGGCGTGATTACGATAATACGAACAGACAGAGTTACTTTCGCATTTATAATATTAGTAAGGATTACGTGTTACGGTGAAGGAAAACATCGTAAGGAAACCGGCATGTCTTAGAACCAAAAATTCGAAGACATGTGACATCTACCAATCCGCACTGGGCCCGCGTGGTAGATTATAGCCCATCCCTCTCCTAGAGAGGAGGCCTAAGTCCCTGCAGTGGGAAAATTATAGGCTGATGATGATGAAGGATTACGTGTTAGTCTAACATCACCCCATTAATCATTCAGGAACGGGCAGAAGAGCTGGCTTCCCTAGACAGCTGCGAGTACATCTGGGCAGGTGGCGTGGGTTTCGCTCGGTCCCCGCCCCGCGTGTCCACGCACGAGGCGGCCAGGACCGAGCTGCTGCGCCTGATGCTCACGTGCTTCAGCGAGACGATCTACAAGCCCGCGTCTCATGCTGCCTCGCACCATAATAAGTGGATTGCGTGAGTGATCTTTATGTGTAATTGCATGTGACTAAAAGAGTGTTAAATATAAATGTTCATGGATGGAGCAGGAGAGGAAGATCAAAGAAAAGATTCCTCACACAATCCATCCAATAGGGGATCGGACTGGGTCAAAATAATATGATTCTGTTTAGTCCGTAAGTTAGATTATCGAAAAATATTGCATACGTGTTTTTTGTTTTATCAAATCAATAAAAAATGACGAAGATAAAACGCGTCAAAGATCTTGGAGTGGGGCTTGAAACGTCACTTGTGTCGTCAAAATGTACTATCATATGACGTCACACGAGTTTTCGAAGCACTGTATCGTCTTCATTTTAAGTTTACGTGAAAAAAAACTTTTTTGCAAAAAAAACAACCGACTTCAAAAACACCAAAAAGAGAAAAATAAACTTCAGAAGAAAAATCAGCTTCTGAAGTCGGTGACATTGTTTGTTTGATTTTATTTTTTTGCCACCGACTTCAGAAGCTGATTTTTCTTCTGAAGTTTATTTTTCTCTTTTTGGTGTTTTTGAAGTCGGTTGTTTTTTTTGCAAAAAAGTTTATTTTTATTTTTTCATTTTTAGTTGTAAGTACCTATAATATCCTATACAAATATTTACTATGCATTTACCATTCAACCAAGAAACCTAACCCTTAACCTTCAAGATTCCCCTATTTTTGCTTTCAACTCTTAACCGTTGAGGAGTAGTACCTTCCATTATCAGCTCATCAACATGAAGACAAGTGATGACTGCTAGATGCGAATACTTGAATAGCGTCAGAAAAAGCACGAAACACGTAATACGTGTCTATGTAATTCATATATAACAACTACAAAGATGTGTATTGTACACATCTGCATACCCCCTCAGAGCATACAGGCGTGATGTTACGTCATGATAATGTATATTCAATAAACATCCAAGCGATTCCAGCAATTACGACAGATTTGCCGTCTATTTTTGAAGAGTTCCATTGTATATCTCCGAAGATCAGCACCAGATCTTCACCAAATTAAAATGGGACCACCTCAGGAGTATACTCTTTCAAATAAAAAAAGAATTTTGGGGTCCACAAATGGGGGAGAAATCAGGTAACATACATAAAAAAAAAAAATACATACACACGAACATAGTAACCTCCTTTTTTGAAGTCGGTTAAAAAGAAAAAAATACGTGTCCAATAATTTTTGGAAATCTATCTGACGGACTAATTAGTTTTTTTTTGTCCGATCCCCTATTGTGTGAGGAATGTTCTAAAGGGAAAATATTTGAACGCCTCGCTGCTGCACACTGCAAGAAACGAATTTGATGCTGATGTAGGGATCGTTGTGAAATCAAAAAAGCAAAACTTTGTAAACTTATTTAATTTTAAATAAATCTTTCCGTTCGTATGCGTCTTTCACTTTTTTTATCGTCCATCTTATATCTCCCTCCCGCTCGCACAGTGTTGTCATACCCATCTCTTCTCACATCCGTCATCTTCAGTGTTGCCACTTTACCATTCATTCCCACATTCGGCCATTCTGACATTCATGACTGTCCTCAGGCATGCACTCACCAGCTGCTCATCATACACGTACCCATTCATCAGTCTCTTCCAAACTCTATTACATCATAACAGCTTAAATTCTAGTTTCACAATAGTTATAACAAAAATAAAAACTTAATATTACGTAACATCTTTAACTAGTACATAGTTTCTTATATAATATGCAAACACAAATGGTTCAACCAAAAAAAAGAAAATAATCTTCAAACAAATATAACACTAAATATATTGCATGAAACTTAAACACATCATGTATTTAATTATTTAACATAAATAAATAATACCGATTACACTACATCGTTTTATGCCTTGAAATATAAATAAAAAAAACGCAAACGTGTTTTCTTTTGTACACAACAAATGAAAATGTTTACAACCTCTCCTTATAAATCTTACTCACTCAATGATATTGTTACCAACTAATCTATTTCAAATAAAATCTTACTCTTTCACTCTTCCTACTCATTCCATCTTACCTACCTAAACAATCATCTCATACTTACTCATACATCCTCTGGCCATTTTTTCATACCATCGGCTGCACATGAAGTTTTCAATGGACCTTCAGCAGTGATGTCATCTTTTTCTACATCGTAGCGGTCATTACGTTTGACCTTAGTGATCCTGTAGGGTCCTAGGAATTGGGGTTTCAGTTTGAGTCCTGGACCAAACTGTGTCCTTCGTATCGCTACTCGATCTCCTTCTTCATATTTGGTACTTTCCTTTCTTTTCTTGTTATATGTTTTCCTGTTTTCTTCTTGAATTTTAACTATTTGTTCCTTTGCTCTGTTTCTTAGTTCTTCTCTTTCTAAATTAAACTGCTCTAAACTTTCCTGTTGCAATAATTCAATTAGAGGAATGTCTTCTTTGCATTTCATCTTAATCCCTGTTAATAACTGAAATGGACTGGTATTGATACTTCTCTGAAAAGTACTATTAATTGCCCGTTGCAACCTACTTGTGTGTTTGTACCATACTGAAGTGTCTTCTGCACATAGCTTTGTAAGGGTCGGCTTAATAATACCGTTAATCCGTTCCACCTGTCCATTTCCACGGGGTACTCCTGTTGTTATCAGCAAATGTTGTATGTTCTCACTTGCACAATATTCTTTAAACTCATGACTGGTGTAGGCAGTTCCTCTGTCTGTAATAATCCTTAGTGGGTTTCCAAATGTCTGCTGGTGTATCTTGAGTTTCTCCAGGGTTTCACTGCTGGTGGTACTTTTCGTGGGGAAAAGCCACACGAATTTGGTAAATGCATCTACAATGGCAAGTATGTGATTATACTTTTTCTTTGTTTCAGTCATTGGACCAATATGGTCAAGATGTATGGTATGCATTGGTGCACTTTCCTTCTCAATAGGATTGAGGAAACCTTCTTGCTTTCCTTGCTTCTTAGTGGCTAGTAAACAGGGTATACAGGTTACTATAAAATCTTCAACTTTTTTACTCACATTTTTTATAAAATAATCTTTAGTGATCATTTCCAACATCTTCTTCTTGGAGAAATGACCTTTCTGGTGAACTCTTTTTATGATTTCGTCTTCCATACTTCTTGGTATCACCAACTTTTTGTCACATCCTTTATAAATAAGACCATTGTCTAACCAGTAATCTTCATAAGGTGTTGTCCGTAAAATATTTATAATTGCTTTCAGACCTTCATCTGCTTGCTGAGCCTTTCGTAAGTTGTCAAATAACTCATCAACCACTGCAACATAAGGGTTTCGGCTTAAAGCATCTGAATGTCTCATTCTCGTACCTTCTCTATGTTCTATGGTGAAATCGAAATCTTGTAGAAATAATATCCACCTGGCTACTCTGGTTGACATTCCCAAGTCTTTTTTATTTAGTGTCATCTGGAAAGCTCTACAATCAGTTATAATCTTAAAATGCCTACCAAATAAATAGTGTCTAAACTTTTTAATACCTTCAATGACTGCCAATGCTTCAAGTTCATAACTTGTGTACCTACTTTCTGCATCTGTTGTCTTTCGACTCATATAATATACAGGGTGTAGTTGCTGATCATCAGAGCTACGCTGCATAAGAATAGCTGCGTAACCAACACAGGAAGCATCTGTGTGTAACTCCGTATAAAGTTTTGGATTAAATATTTTTAATACCGGGTCACTTGATAACTTTCTCTTAACTTCATTGAATGCGCTCCGCTCTTGTTCATTAAATTTAAAGTCTGAATTTTTCTTTAACAAATTAGTTAGGGGACTAACTATCAACGCAAAATCTTGAATGTATTTTCTAAAGTATGATGCTAAACCAACAAAACTGTGTAATTGCTTTACCGTCTTTGGTTCTGGGAACTTCATTACCGCTTCAGTCTTTTCATTGGAAGGTCTCGCCTTCCCATCCTCAATAACATGTCCAAGGTAAGTGATGCTTCGGCATACCAGATAAGCCTTTTTCCAGCTAAATTGCATTCCATACTGCGATGCCACTTTCAATACTTCCTTTAGTCTTTCTACAGCTTGGTTTTCATCTTCTGCAGGGATTAAAATGTCATCTATAAAAATCATAATTTTCCCTTCTGCTATCAGATCTCTAAAAGCATAACTGATGTAACGCATAAAATATTTGGGACATATCGACAAACCAAATGGAGCTCTTAGAAATTCGTATTGACCATTGTGCGTCACAAAAGATGTGTACTTCACACTGTCTTCACTTACTTTTAAATGAAAGAATCCATTTTTTAAGTCTAACACGCTGAAAACTTTAGCTTCTGACAATCTATCAATGTAGTCTTCTATCAGCGGTAGAGGAAATTCGTCTTTTACCATTTTCTTATTGAGTTGTCTATAATCCACGCAGATACGGGTGGATCCATCTTTCTTACGTACCAGGACCAGAGGACTAGCATAATCTGAATGACTTACCCTGATTATTCCATTTGCTAACCACTCCGCTACCTGTCCATCCACTTCATCTCGCTCGGCAAATGAGATCCGACGTGGACGTTGAGCGATAGGGATATCATCCCGCAGCACTATCTTCACTTCAATGGGAACTTCTTTTATTTGTTTTGGTTGGTAACTTTCAATGCAGGAAATAATTTGACCCTTGAGTTGTTCAGTACCAATATAACCCATACAATCTGAAACACACGGAAAACAGTTTAAGTTACCTAACCATTCTTCATCAATCGGCCTCATCCATACTAAACTTCCATTCAACACACATAAAACATTCTTTAAAAAGTCTTGACCAATAATTACTTTAAAAGGCATACACGTCTGCGGTACAATATGGAATCCTACGTTAAAATATCTATGTTTATCAATCTCAATTATAGTTTTAAAATAGCCTATCGAAAACACTTTAGATGACCCTAAACCTGACATCGTAATGTTATTGTTTTTATCACATTTCGGCAATCCTAACTGCACATAACACTCGTTAGATATTAAGTTCACATCACTTCCACTGTCGATTAACGCCGTGACGAGTAGTCCATTCTGTAATTTAATGTCTTTCATCGGTTTTTCCGTTACTTTCCTTGCCATTTCGTTGTTGTTTACATTGCAAACTTCTCGGTGACATGTTTGACCTACATTTTCTTCATAGCCGCCATGATGTCCGTCATTGCTCGATGAACCAATCAGCGTCCGAATGTCACTTTGCATGTAGCCAACTTCATCATGTTGCGAATCTTTGTGCATAGTGCTGCCATCTGCGGCACTATTGAAAAACGTTTCTTTTTCTTTCGGTTGGCTTTGCTTGGAATTGTTGGAATTTTTGGGCTTCGTAGATGATGGCGTCGACGTCGATGATGATGATGATGTTTCCTTCTTACAGGCTGTAGCTACGTGTCCGAACTCATTGCATCTGAAACACTTTTTACCCTGTGATTTATTAGGGCACTCTGACGACACATGATTCAGCTCCCCACAGTTAAAACATCGTGCTCGCGTTGTTTTTTTGTATGATGGCTGCCTGTTTTCGCGTTTTTCTTGGTCAATTTTCCCTCTGATAGTTTCGTAAATTTTTAACTTTTCTTTGAGCTCGGGGTACGTTCTCACACCGTACAGCATCGTTTTGTACACTTCTGAGTCCGCTATGCCGTCGACTACATATTGGATCGCGACATAATCAGGCATCTTGCCCCGCTTACCCATTTCTTTCATCACTAGTAGGTAATCCATGCATGATTCATTTTTTTGTTTCTTTCGGGTGCTCATCATCTCATGAATTGCTTTCACGTCCACCGTGTCCGGAAATTCCTTGCCTATAGCCGTTTTTAAATCTTCCCAGCACTTGTACGGTCGCTCCGCTCGTAGCCATAACCCTGCTGTGCCTGTGAGCGCCCGTTGTGCCACCAGTAACTGCTGGAGAGGAGACCATCCGTAAATCACGGTGCTGCTCTCGACATCTTCTACCCATCGCGTCACTGGGTACGTGCTGTCGCATCCGCTGAATTTAGGTAGTAACTCTGCGCTCATGTGGAATGTGGAATTCATATTTGCAGCATTTGCAGCAGATTCAGCTTGCTTCGCCTTTGTTGGCGTTGGCGTCATAGCGGTGATAAAGTCTTAGAGTATTTTTTTTTTTTCGTCTTAACTTCTTCAAACGTCTTCCACGTGTCGTCTTTCGTCTTTCCACGGAAAAAAATCGTAATCCACCACGTATTAACTTTTTCTTATTCACTGTTCGATCCCGGACGAGCCCCCAAATGTAGGGATCGTTGTGAAATCAAAAAAGCAAAACTTTGTAAACTTATTTAATTTTAAATAAATCTTTCCGTTCGTATGCGTCTTTCACTTTTTTTATCGTCCATCTTATATCTCCCTCCCGCTCGCACAGTGTTGTCATACCCATCTCTTCTCACATCCGTCATCTTCAGTGTTGCCACTTTACCATTCATTCCCACACTGATTATAATTTTTAAGGTGTTGCAAACTCAAAGGATTTATTTCAATTATACCCATTACAGGCACTTTTGATTGTCAGAAAAACAAATAAAACGAAGCTACAGTACAAGGCATTAACTTGTGAAAGTTCTGTAGTTGCCCCTAGTTGCCCATTCCAAAGCGTAGATCTGCGTAGAATGAGCAAGAAACAATATGGACGCTCTTTTCAATCAACATATAAGGTCCCATTAAAATAGGTGGACAAATTTTAACACAGCGTTCAGTAGGTCTGACCAAACATATGTAACCAAAAAAAAAACAATTTAAATAAAATGTTTTTTTTTTTGACTTAAAATAATAAATTGACTTTTCTTCCAACTATGCTTTAATTTCATCATAATCACACTAAAAACTCAGCACAAAGCGAGTCTTTAGTGCTCTAGAGCAATAAAAATGTATGAAATTTCATTATTGCACAGTTTATTTTTTTTAATCGCACCGATGCCAATCTCAATGGATTAGCTCTATTCGGCCAGCCGATATCAAAACTTTTTTTTTTACATAAGTATTATTCGTTTCTATCCTACTACTTGTTCCAAATTTAAAAAATGATTGTTAGTAGGTGTAAATTGGGGTTTCTGGATCAGATCAGATCCAGAAACACCCAATTTACATTATTATCTTCATTTTATTGATAAAAATGATCTAGTGGCTCCAATGTTTATCTTTTTTTTATCTATTCAGATTATAAATATGAAAAGTTTCTGTCGAATTTGCAAATTCAACCACTTTTTTTAATTTAATAGATATCATGAGAAATTAGGATATTCAATATAAATATGCCACATTTATCTTAATTCAACATTCATAATTATATGCATTCTAATTTTTCATCGTTACATTATTACATTCATTCAACAATTCAATGATGCGTTCATGAAATTTGAGTAACAGTCAGTCTATTCAACACGACCGCCTGACGAAAATGGAATGCGCTCGCTCGTCCATCGCGCTGCCTTATATATTAATAATTATGTATGTAGTGTAGTGGCTATTTACTTTTTAATTTTATGAGCGGTCTTAGAAATAAAAAGCGAAACAATATTTGGAACGATTATATTTTATATGTCAATAACATGAAGTTGAACTTAACTTTTTAACTATTTTAGTAACTAAATGCTCAGTTTCACTCATGATTTCATCAAAATCACTTAGCACTAAATATTGTATATTCACGCTCGCACTATCCGGGTCATTGTCTATTTCTTCCATACGACGGCCATTCACATCATGTACAATTACTTTAATTATTCGACGAACTTGCCCGGGCTCCTTACGCATGATAAAGGATGTGTTTTTAACAGACTTCGACTTTTTTTCTTTCTTCTTCAATTTTTTCTTTTCTATTTTTTGCTGTCTACTCTCTTCACATGCTTCATCTGCCACTTTAGTGTACCAGCTTTCTTGGTCTTGAGCATAGTAAAATGGATTAAGTACTGGATCTGAGCAATCTGTCACATTCTGAAACAAGAATATGAATGATTTTGTGTTATTAAACAGCATCAAATATGAATTCAATTGGTCAATAACTGTTTGGAATCGATGAACACTTAGATACTTACGTTACATTGCTGGTCATTGTTATCTAAAACAGGACTGTACGATGGTAAGTGTGACATTCTTAATTCTATGTCAAGACGTTTGTTAAGCACCTAGAAAAAAAAAATGTAAATTAATATTTCTGTTTAAAAAACCATTAATTTATGGTTGAAACGTAGTGTTATGTAGAATTAAATACTAATAACGATTATACTGACTGATAATAACGTTGGAATTATTTTTTTAAGTGTTGGCTAAAATACTGAGGAATAATATTAAAAACTTACCGATATTACACGATAAAGACAGTTGCAGCAGTCAAGTGTAGAATTTGAATAGATTTTTAGTAAAATATTTTTTCTATTTATATACACATTTTTCATCAATAGAGTTCAAAATCGTACGTTTTTGTTATATATCATTTCTTATACTAAAATGGCATGGTGAAATTGGAACCCTAACATCTCGACACGTGTCCAACAACTTATTGTTTACTAAAAATAATATGAATAAAATAAATACTACAATGCGTTTGTTCAGTGTATTTTTTTCCCTACATGCAACTGAGTAAAATCGGTAGGCAAAGTCATTGCAGAAAGCTAGTATGTCAATCATAATTATTTTTTGCAATGTAAGTATTTATTAATAAGGAGAAGATCAAAACAATACAGCAATATCGACATACTACTGCTACGTTTGGTTTTGTCTGCTATTATTTTAATATTCTGAAAGCATATTTTAATTGCTAAGTCACCAGAAGAAAGGTAAGCAAATACTTAATACTTTTTTGTTTGTAGATATATATATATATATATATATATAATATATATATATATATATATATATTTTAAATCAAGTGTTACTTAATTACTTTTATTACTTTTTGATGCTATTTACACCTTTAAAACGTATTAAAATTGGTTACAGGTTCGCTTAATTCTGGCTAAACTACATTACAGAACAAAGCAGATCAGGACTTTATTTTAGAAAAAACTTACTCTTCTTTCTTTTAAACTTAAAGTTGATAAACACATCACCATTTTTTGTTCGACGCAGTCGGGTAAAAATAATTTAGTTGAACAGTACAGTATTACAATATAAATCATAACATACACCATTTCTGTATTTGGATGCAGATAACTGACACAGCATTTTCACAACACGTGCATCTTTCCAAATTTGGGATAATATGACGTAGATTTAGGACTATTTAAGAGGTCTCCTGTTGAAGTTCAGCCACAAAACACTTCTTCAAGAGCTAGCGGCATCATCGTATACCAGTTTATCAGTAGCTATATATCAGCTTACCAGATCTTCCCTGCACTATTTAAAATGTAAGTGACATTGTTTTATTTTCTATTTCTATTGTTCAACTATTTTATTATTCAACTATTCTAATACTAACTCGTTAGTCGAGTGCTCGTTATCTAAACTATTGAACATGAGGTCTGGGGTTCGATACCCAGTTCGCTCAATGTTGCTAGTAACTATTCTTATATTAAATCATTCATCACTTAGTTTAGGAACTTGAACTAAATTAATGATTATAAATTCAATAAAACGATAATCTTTTACAATGTTGATTTTGTTCATCTATTTACACTTGTTAATTTAATTAAGGCGAAGCATTGCAAGGAAATCCTGCATTTTCGATCATGTGTAAAGCCATGTCAGGGCATGGTTTAAACTTTAACATAAGGTTAGCTACTAGGCACTCCGATAAGTAATTGATAAATAATTGTCACAACTATTAATATTTAATAACATTTTCTATTTTCAGGTCTAAGTACAACGCAGATCAGCTTTTCCCGTCTGATGATGAGTCAGCATCGGAAACCGTGACGGCGAAGGCAAAGCCGGAGAAAAAGAAGCGCAAGTCGGCGAATGGGTCAACTGAGTGCCAGCCGTCGACCAGTAAGAAGCCGAAGCCAACCACCAGACCAACAGCCCGCGATTTATTCGGAAGCGATTCCGATGACGACAACATGGAGACAGCAACTGGTAAAAAACATCAACCAATCTACTCTTATATTACACGTAGATTGGCGAACGGGTTTTCGAGACAGATAGATGAAAAGAAACCAGGCAGTTATTACACAGAGTTAAAGATATATAAATGCGATGATATTGAACGAGTGTCACCGGTAAATAGGTGGCGCCACTCAATTATAACAATTAAAAATAAGTGTGAAACAGAATCGGAGTCTTGGAAATACTTAAACGAGTATGTTAAGAGTGTTAGAAAAGAGTTTAATGACTGCCCGCGTACGTTTATTAGTTCGTATCAATAATTGTATTTGACTATCGACCTACGAAATTATATTTTAAAAGTATGAATGTAGTGGTACTTATTTGTACTTAAAAAAAAAAAATATTATACTCTATTATATACCTAATCATTATATAATCAAATCATTATTGTTTAATCACTCTATTCTGCATTGTTATATTTTTTAAAGCTTTTTTATTCAATAAATATTCCAAGTTATTGTATTTTTTTTTTTCAGTTGAACCACCTGTTAATTCATCATCAAGCACTAACTGTGATAAATGTAAAATTGAGATCCCAGTACACGAATATAGATATCATAAGAGAACTAATATTCATAAATCAAATTGTTTAATTAAGTCAAAATTTTCGAATGTTGATATAATAGCCACAGCATTTAAAAACAGAATAATGACTTATCGCTTAAATCCATCTCAAGAAGATGAGTACCTTCTAGCGGAGGCGTTCTTAGATGGAAAGCGAGACGATGTTTTGAAAATTATTGAATTGACATTATTGAAACATGCTTGTATCAAAGTAAACTTTGAGTTGTTTGCTTATTTTGTATTACCTGTATCAGGTGAGCAGCAACTGAAGTCATTTAATACAAAATATGAGACCATATACAAAAATACTGATTATGATGAGTTATATTCAAATATAAGAGAGTTTTATAAAATGAAATTAACTGAATTTGAGCATTGCAAATCAGGATGGGCATTTATGTCTATAAGCCATCTAGAAATTAATATTAATAAGTACTCACCCATGCGTGGTGGATCTTACATCGACTTGCCTGCTAAAATTAAGAATACAAAGAGCTGTTTGAACATACAAAATAGTGATAATTACTGTTTTTTGTGGAGCATAGCAGCAGCGTTATTTCCAGCTAAAAATAACGTCTGTAGACCAAGCTCGTACCCGAACGTAAATTCAGTATTTAATACACAGGGTATGTCATTTCCACCGTCACATAAAGATATTCAGTTGTTTGAAAAAAATAATGGTGAAATTAGTGTAAATATTTACGGATTGGATAAGCATCATACTATTACTGGCCCCTTATATGTTACCAATAGCAAGAGAACTAAACACGTTAACTTGCTTTATTTAGAAGAACAGAACGGCAACGCGCATTACTGTTTGATTAAAGACCTTATACGTCTAGTCAAACGACAGGTTTCACGTCATAAAGGTCAAATGTATTTATGTGAAACATGTCTACAATTTTATACAAGCGAAACAAAATACGCTTCACATAATTGTTCTAAGATTATAACGTTATTACCAGAAAGGGACAGTTTTTTGAAATTCAAACATTATGAGAGACAGCAAAAAATTAACTTTGTTATATATGCTGATTTTGAATGTTTGTTATCTAGTTTTAAAGAACCAAATCCCGATAAAAATACCATAAGAAATAAATGTCATCAACCATCTTGTTTTGCATATTATATATGTTGTTCCCATGACAGAAGCTTGAATAAGTTTGTTTCATACAGAGGAATAGATTGTGTACAAGTATTTATGAAAAAAATTGTAAAGGACGTACAGTTAATTCATAAGATATTAATTACAAAAAAGCCTATGAAACCAATGACTAAAGAACAAATTGACGATTATCGCAGTGCAACTATATGTCACATATGCAAGCAATTACTATTTGACGACAAAGTCCGTGACCATGACCATATTACTTCTGAATATAGAGGCGCAGCTCATTCACATTGTAATATATTATTTAAAGTATGTTCATTCATACCTGTTATATTTCATAATTTATCAGGTTATGATGCCCACATTTTTATCACAGAATTGTCTAAATACGAAGGTGAAATAAAAGTTATTCCTAAAACAAAAGAAAAGTATTTGTCCATAACGAAAATTATAAAATCAGATAATGATGGAATGCCAGTACAAATTAAATTCATAGATTCTTTTCAGTTTCTTAGTTCAAGTATTGATACATTGACTAAAAGTTTATCTGACAAAGATTTCATGAATTTGTCCTCCCATTTTTCTTGTAAGGACCAATTCGATTTAATAAAAAGAAAAGGTATATATCCGTATGAATATATTAATTCATGGCAGAAATATAATGAAACCGAACTTCCATCAAAAGATTGTTTTTATAACAGCTTGCTTATGAAAAATATAACAGATGATGAGTATAAACATGCACACACCGTTTGGAAATATTTTAATATTGGGTCCATTGGCGAATACACTGACTTATATTTAAAAAGTGATGTTCTTTTGCTATGTGACGTATTCGAAAATTTTAGAAATTTATGTTTAAAGAATTATAATCTTGATCCTGCATATTATGTTACTTCACCTAGTCTGAGTTGGGATGCTATGCTGTTTTACACAGGCGTAGAACTAGAGCTGATAAATGATTTAGAAATTTATCAAATGTTAGAAAAAGGAATACGTGGTGGGCTAGCACAGTGCACTCACCGATATGCTGAAGCCAATAACATTTACTTACCTCAATTTGATGATTCCAAACCTTCAACATATTTAATATATCTTGACTGTAACAATCTTTACGGCTATGCTATGACCAAGAAGTTACCCATATCAGATTTTAAATTTATGGAATATGATGACATTGGGAATTTTAATGTGTTTAATATTCCTGACAACGCTAACTACAGCTATATTTTAGAAGTTGATATGATGTATCCAGATCAATTACATAATTTACATAGTGACTTGCCTTTCGCCCCAGAAAAATTTGTGCCTATTGGAGGGAAGACATCTAAATTAATTGCCAATTTGTACGATAAATATAATTACATAATACACTATATCCACTTGAAGGAGTGTCTTAGAAACGGTCTAGTATTAAAAAAAATTCATAGAATACTTAAATTCCGACAAGACAACTTTTTAAAAAAATATATAGACTTGAATACTAAATTACGCCAAGCAGCTTCAACATCATTTGAAAAAGATTTCTTCAAGCTTTTAAATAACGCAATATTTGGTAAGACAATCGAAAATAAACGTAAACAGGTTGATGTTAAATTAGTTACTAGATGGAATGACAATTGGAACAAAACAAATAAGTCACTAGGTGCAGAAAAATTGATTACGAAACCAAATCTAAAAAGTATTTCAATTTTTAACGAAAATTTTATCGCAGTTCAACTGAGTCACGAAAAGCTTATTTTAGATAGACCGATATATATTGGATTTACCGTGCTTGAATACTCAAAACAGCATTTGTATAATTTCCATTACAATTTTATTAGAAATAAGTACGGTGATAATGCCAAACTATGTTATACCGATACTGATAGCTTACTGTACCTAATACAAACACCTGATTTTTATAAAGATATGTATGATAATATACATGAATTCGATACTAGCAATTTCGATGTTAATAACCCCTATAGTATACCAAAAGTTAACGAAAAAGTACCTGGCTTATTTAAGGATGAATTGGGGGGTGATATAATCTCGGAATTTATCGGATTAAGAGCAAAACTTTACTCCATTAAAACGCTAAAAACACAAATTAAAAAAGCTAAAGGAGTATCAAAGTCAGTTACAAAAAGTTTGAATACATCTAACTATAAAGAAGCATTACTTAACAATGTTGAATTAAAGCGTAAAATGAATATGATCAAATCCATTAAACATGTATTGTATTCACAAGAAGTTAATAAAGTAATTTTGAAAAGAGTTGATGACAAAATACAAGTTCAGCCGAATCAAATAAATACGCTACCTTGGGGTCATTGTGATACTGTCTTGTAAAAGCTTTAGGTATAAAATATATGTCTAATTAGTTAATAAGTAATATTTTTTTGTAATTGTTTCATAAAACGGATATAAAGACTATTTGTATTTGTTGTACGTTCTTTTAAACCGTTTAGAATACTAAGATCATTTATGTATTTAATTCATATATTTAGTTTTAAGCATAGGTTATTAATTTCCAGCATATAACATGTTTTATTATAATTATTTAAATAAAGTATTAAACTTTAAAAGCTGTTTTTTTATTAAAATAAAATGAAAAGTGACAAGCACTGATTTACTAACCTATTTAATAAATCAAAATTATTTAAGCTGTCATTTAATCTGCAAGGTGAAAATAGCATCGTTCTTGCACAAAAAGATTTTTTAAATGGTTTTTTATTTTTGAATTCACACTGATATTTTGCATATGTATATATATATATATATATATATATATATATATATATATATATACTGAGTTCCATAAACGCCAACAGGACAATGAAAACAGAGTAAAAGAGCAACCAGCAAAAGCAAAGGCTAAGAACAAGTCCAAATCAACGTCTAAAAATACGTTATCCAAATTATTTACCATGCCTTCTTCATCTTACGTTCTTCGTAAGGAGCCAGGAAAAGCACATCATTTAATAAAAATATGTATTTATGATTTAAGTGACAGCAATGTAATAAGTAATATTGACCACTGTGATAGTGCAAGTGTGAGCGTTCAGTATCAAGTTAAAGACAATCACGACGAAATTATGGATGAAACAGACTATCTAGTCGGTAAAATAGTTAAAAAAGTTAAGTTCGGCTTCACACAGTTTTTAATATGTTATTCATTTTGTGTATACTTAATTATTCATTGTAACTAAATATGACAGTAAGTTAAATATAAGTAGTTGAAATTTATCCTATAAACTGTGTTTTATTTACCTAAATTACCTGAAGAACTGCTTTCAAACAGTAAGTAATGAAAACAAGTGCAAGGTCATAATAGAAATAAAAAACATGATTTTGAAGATACTTTATTCAAATACCACTTTCAATACAACAACCGGCACTAATACTAAATTACATTAACATTTTTATACCTACTTAAATTAATTATTACTAATATCATTCTCATAATAAACAGTTTCAAAGGTAAATACGAGTAACTTAGAGATACGAGAATGAATATGAGAGTAAATACGAGTAAAGAAAAAAAAAAAAAACATAAGTAGTTATTACGTTAATTGAAGTACCTACAAAAAAGCTAGTAACACGATAATTCATAAGTAGGTACTTATTTCAAAATAGGTAATGAATAATAATTACTAACAAAGTTGACAGGACAACCTTTAAATTCTTTTCTAGTGGCAGTTATAAAATTACTGAGGTGTTGCCACGAGTCTGTGTTCTCATCAGTTCTATTTTTAATACAGATAATCGCGTGGCGCCACCTATTCATAGGCGCCACATGTTGAATTTCGTCGCAACTATACACCTTTAACTCAACAAAATGCGTCCCTTTTTTGAAGTCAAACGTTTGGCGAGAGTGTCCATTAGCAACTCTTCGGCTTATGTATGACTGTAACGGATGAATTGGTTTACCCGCGATTGGTTGATCCTAGGCATCATCGTCGGTATCAGTATCGAAGATGTCAGGGGCACGGACCGTGGCTTTCTTCACGGCGATAGGCTTGATGACAGGTTTCTTGGTTTGACTCGGCCTTGATGTACTAGGTACGGCCCCCGACGGCGACGATGGTTTTTTCTTTTTTGGCTTGTGTTTTTCTGGCTCACGTGGCTGCTGAAGTTCGTCATCTGGCAGGAACAACGATTCTGAATTTCCATGACGTGGCCTGTAATTCAAAAACACATAATTATGTTTCATTTTAAATTTAATAGATTATAAATACTAAGTTTACGGTGCATTATCAGATCTAGGTAGGTATATCTACTCCAAATGTGAATAACGTTTAAAAAATGGAAGATACATAATGTAAAAACATTTTTGGAATAAAAACTTTCATTACAACTGAACACTTATTAAGATAAAATGAATACAAACAAAAATAAATATGTAATTGATTGGTTCACTGAATAAAGTTTGATGTAGCAATTGCAGGATATAAGCTACTGAATTAATAGATGATTAATTAATGAATAGATTCTACTATTTAAAAACTGAAAACAAAAACAACTAGATCACATACTAAAGTAAATTATTATTAATACAAACTTACATTTTGACTGGACTCTCCCTTGATGTACTGGGTGCGGCCAACGATGAGGATTTTTTCTTTTTCGTTTTTCTCAATTCAGGTTCAGGCTCACGGGTCTGCTGAAGTTCATCGTCCGACGAGGACGATGATTCGGCATTTCTATGATGTGACCTGAAATTCAAACACATAATTATGTTTTCATTTTAAAAGATACATAAGTATAAAAAAAACAATTTTAAATAAAAACTCATTGCAACTGAACACTTATTAAGACAAAATTATATTGTTTCCCCTGAATAAGGTCTACACAAGCAACTGCTAGATATGATCTACTAAATGAATAGATGAATAATGAATGACTAGATGCCTAATGAATGAATAAATGCTACTATTTAAAACCAGAACAAAATAAAAAACAATTAGATTTTGAAGCTATTAAAATATTAATATTATTAATAGTACAACTTACATTTTTTTTGTGGTGTTCCTGGTTCTTGATGGCAGCTCGGGGAAAATAGCAGTGATGTTCCAGATGCCCACGTCCCGATTTATATACCAGTAAATCCACGTCATTTAATACATAAATGGAGAGTAAGTTTTGACTAAAAATCCTGAGTCAAATCTACGCTCAAATAAGAAAAGCGCTTACATAGCACCCTCATAATTAAGTTTAACTTTCGATCTTAAAATACATGCAGTTAAGATTTCAACCTAATACATTTTAGTACAATACTAGTTTTATGCTCTGAATTTGCTTATGATTAAATATCACGATAAATGTATGAGAACACCTTCAACGAAACATTCATACATTTAGATCTTTGATATTAGTATTGATTTGATGTAAACAAAGCAATGCAGGCGCCGATCCGTCGCAGCGTCCTATTTCCATCAGTCGATTTGATCCGTCTCCATATAAAGAATTACAACTTTGCAAAATTCACTAACAATGACATACTACTAACATACGATGAATTTGCCTGCTGTATCTTCTCAAATAAAATGTATGAAAAGATTATAGCGAGCAAACGTACAGTAGTACTTATTTTATCAATATATACTTACGATAAACAATTGAATGTTTGGCGCCGTGATGTCTGGGGTTTCAATTTCACCATACCATTTTTGTCTTTGATACCAACATCTAACAAAAAACGTACGACTTTGAACTCTATTGATTAAAATTAAATTGTATATAAATGAAAAAAAAAAAAAACTTAAAATCTATTATTCAACTTCTGCACCTGAGGCCTGACTGGGTAGAACTTTATTATCACGTAATGTCGGTAAGTTTTATTAATATTTTTTTTTAACACTATTAAATTATCCAACAAAATACTATCACCATTAGCAGGTAATCATTATTTAGATTAGTATAGGTATCTGGTACACCAGTCAGTATTTATTTGTACCTACATAACGCTTTGTTTCAAACATAATAGGTATATTTTTATTGATTTGAGACTTATTTAATAGCAGTTGATTTTTTCTTTTTTTTTTTTTTTTCAGGACACGGAAGATCTTTTCAATTTTGTACCTATGAATCAACCAGCAGTTCAACAAACACCTGGACAGAAAACGCTGGGTCTTGCTCGTAAGAGACAAAAATCAAATGAAACGTTTTTTCAATATATAAAGAAACCTGTCACTCGCGGAGCAAAAATAATCAAGATTGAAATTTACGATGCAGACAATTTTCCAAAATCCGAACAGCCAATGTGTAATTGTGAAGCTGATGTGTGTGTTCAGCATGTTGTAAAAACCATATTGTTTGATGACATATATTCCAGTACAAGAGAATTAATAGCCAAAATTCAGGATGACATCGAACCAAAAGCATAGATTGAATAAATAGTTTTATATTCTGACTTGGCTTAGACTTAGTTTAGATTGCGAATAAATAGTTATAACGTAGGTACCTACCTACTTATTGTTAAGTGTTTATTGATTCATGTGTTTGAATACATGAAATTATATTATTTGTGGTTTTCCTGGATGAATGATACCTTATCTGAATATATTGAAATGTAATAGTTAGTAGTTTGTATTTGAATAAACGGAATAATATCATTATATATAGTTTTTTATTTGAATATATGAATGGCGTTTTTATTGAATAGATGAAGGGGTTTGAATAGATGAATGGGTTTTTTATTGAATAGATAAATGGGTTTGAATAGATGAATGGAGTTTTTTACTTGGGTTTATTTATTTATTACTTGAGTTTTATGAAAAAATGTTTCTTATTGAATACAAACCTCGATATAATATGTATAACTCACATAAAATGCGTGAATTTTCATTTCGTTCCTACGGGGGGACGATGAATTCGAGGAAAAGATTAGTGATGGAAATGGCTGACGCTGGTTTCTTTTATTGTGGAAATAGTATTAATGATAAAGCGGCATGTTTCTCATGCGGGGGTATTATAGAAGATTGGGAGATTTATGACGATCCTTGGATGCAACATGCTATACACTATCCTAAATGTTTCTATTTGAATGCTGTCAAAGGAAACGAATATATAATGAATGCACACATCTCCGTTATAGCATTTGACTTAACTTACTTTTTATATAATGTATTCTAACAACAAAATATAATTAAAAAATGTCATATAAACATCTTGTTTCAATCTCTATTACCTTGTCAAAACACACTCTGCTAAGAACACATGTAAATGATAATAATAATCAATAATAGAAAGGATGAAATAATATTTGAATGTTGATGAAATGAGTAATAAAATGGGGATTGACTGGTTGTCTAGTTCACAAAATATTGATCGATCATTTTTATCAATAAAATGAAGATAATAATGTAAATTGGGTGTTTCTGGATCTGATCTGATCCAGAAACCCCAATTTACACCTACTATTGTTGCTAACTAGTTACTATAAAATGAAAGAAATTTAAAAAAGTAATTTGGCGGGAACTTTTGGGGAACTTTGTTAATTTTGCTTGACAATATTTTTGGAAACGATAAAGTGTGATACTATCTGATTTTGAGTGCTTCGGCTTCGAATTAAAATGGAATCATTTAGCGACACATTAACTCCGGAAAACATTCTAAATGAAGACGACAGTGTTAAGTATAGAAAATCTTTTAACTGTTTGATATGAGTTTCTTTTATCTACTATTCCTTTATGTAATAGTTGAAAGAAAAGTAGATTATGCACCTCGCCTTAAGTAATTTATATTGCCCTCGTGCCTGTTAGATTAGAGCCCTCGCTAACGCTCAGGCTCTAAATCAGGCACTCGGTGCAATAATAAATTACTTTGTGCTCGATGCAATAATCTACTATTACTCTAGAAGAAAGTCATCCTTTATGAGAGGTACTTAAATGCGATTTTCTTATTATCTTTTTTACCATCGTCCTTATTTTGGTGGTCTGAATGATTTCTGAAATTTTGTCCACCTATTTTAATGGGACCTTATATTTTTACAAAAACTGGGTTACATCATTGATTTCCATCCTTTTATAGGTACCTGACAAGTCCTGAGAACCGTCACGCCCTTCCGCTGTTCACATCGCTGGTGAACACGGTCTGTTCCTACGACCCCGTGGGGCTCGGGCTGCCCTACAACCACCTTCTCTTCGCAGACACCCTGGAACCACTCGTTGAGGTAAGTTTACTGCATATCTTCAGCCCCTGAACGAGGAAATAGTGTACCTAATAATCATTGATCGGTAGAGTTGTTTTAAACCGACTTCCTAAAAAGAGGAGGTTCTGAATTAGATTGGTATTTTGTTTTTGTGCTTGCTGTACATAAGATCATTCTTAGCCCTTGTGTCAGGGCAGCGGTATCTCTTGCGAACAATCCGCAGCCTCAACAGGAACCGTGCTTTGAAATGAAATGAAATGAAATTATTTATTTCAGACACATGATACAGGTCCATATTATGTTAGTAGGTACTTATAGCTATGTCAGTTACATTTTAAACAGTTATTATTTTACATGACATATTATGTTAGTAAGTACTTATAGCTATGTTAGTAAAATTTAAAATAGTCATTACTTAGGACATGAGTGTGTGACCAATGCCTCAAAATTTCACTGTCCACTCTGGCTGACACCACGCTCAGAAGCGTGTTGGTACTACGCTTTACTTTAATTTAAAACTGTTTGCAGGTGGCTCTACAGGTGTTGATAGTGACCCTAGACCATGATACCAGTAACGCTATCAATGAGGAATCAGATGAAGTAAGTATATTTACATAGCTTTGAAAAACTTAGAGATTTAAAAAAATTATATTGCTTTCGACAAACCCCGTTTACTTCTTCAACCTTGTTACTTATGCCATAAGGCTAAAATAAGGTTCTTCTTGTATACTTCACTATCACTATCACTACATGGTATAAAACAAAGTCGCTTCCCGCTGTCTGTCCCGATGTATGCTTAAAACTACGCAACGGATTTTGATGCGGGTTCTTTTAATAGATAGAGTGATTCAAGAGGAAGGTTTAAGTATATTTTTTGCACCCGTGCGAAGCCGGGGCGGGTCACTAGTTTTTTATAAAATCAGAAAAGTTTCCCAAAATATTGTAATAGTAAAATCAGCATATTTTTGAGCATTATCCTTTTTTTTGTGGATTGTAAATCATCAAATAATCCTGCCTGCTCTGGGCAGAGCGGTAGGAAGTGTCAGACTTCTACTGACCAAAACCCACCCATGTTCCTTCTTAGCCCTTTGTGTTCCGGTGCCGCGGTATCAATATGCAATATGCTGCCTCTATGATTTAAATGTTAACACATAACATCACGCCTGTAACCCCAGAAGGGTGAGGCAGAGGTGTATCCCCGCACGGAACAAATATTTATATGACCTACAGATAGTTGTTCCGGGTCTGGGTATTTGTGTATGTGAGTTTATATGTTTGTGAACGCACCCACGATACAGGAGAAATTCCTAGTGTGGGGCAACGTTTTTTTAAAAAAAAAAGAAAAGAAAAAGAAAGAAAGAAAGAATAGTACACCCACATTTCGCCCAAGTCCCATGTAATAGGGGGCGAGCCTATTGCCATCAACCAAGCACAAATCCAGACCGTGGCTGCTACTGATAAATTCCTTATGGAAAAACCCAATAACACTTTGCTCGACCCGGGAATCGAACCCTCAGCTGTCGCGCTTAAAATGTTAATTGTTAATAAATCGTTCCTGTTTGTGTTACCAGCCACAGCTGGGACCTATGAAACAGATGATGACGGTATGACCGTTAATATACTTAATAAAATTATGAAAGTATTTAATAAGGCCTGTTTTAACCATCTATGGAGAGGCACTAGCATATTCGGTGTAAAGGAGAGACATCGAAAATTCTTGACACAAAGATTTTAAAAAAAAACCAGAATGTTAATGCTGATGGATTTAGCTTTTACTAAGTCCAAAGTTACAAGCTTGTGTCAAGGAAGTACCTTACATCGTTCAAAAAACTAAAAGTTGTCATAAACTAGTGCGTCCAAAAATGGTTTAAATGAGCCTTAAACAGCACAGGAAATCTTCAACATAGCCTCTTTCCAGACCCTCCCAGACAACCTATTCATCAACTACCTATCTCGGATCCATCGTGACGAGGACTTCCAGTTCATCCTCCGAGGGGT
Source organism: Diarsia mendica (assembly GCA_949316265.1). Lineage (NCBI taxonomy): Eukaryota > Metazoa > Arthropoda > Insecta > Lepidoptera > Noctuidae > Diarsia > Diarsia mendica. Next base: position 22,856,043 of record OX438899.1, read on the forward strand.
GACGAGACTCCTGAACAATCCGTTGGCGCAGACCTATCTGCCCAACTCTGCGAAGAAGGTCAACCTGCATCAAGAGTTGCTGGTTCTGTTTTGGAAGATGTGTGATTATAATAAGGTTAGTGGACATTAGTCTGTTTATTATTTAAGTATTTAAACTTCATGCACAAGAGTGGTACATAGACTAACTTAATGCCACAAGGTATTCTCTACCAGTCAACCTTAGGCTCAAATAGGACAGCACTGTGGTAGAGGCCAGAAGTCTGTTCCACATAACATACCTTCTCCTATTTATTGACAAGGTCAAATAAAAAGCTAGCGACAGTCGGATGTTATTAAAGGTATCGATACCCTGCATAATAAATTATTTTTTCTTCCAACTATGCTTTAATTTCATCATAATCACACTAAAAACTCAGCACAAAGCGAGTCTTTAGTGCTCTAGAGCAATAAAAATGTATGAAATTTCATTATTGCACAGTTTATTTTTTTTAATCGCACCGATGCCAATCTCAATGGATTAGCTCTATTCAGCCAGCCGATATCAATACTTTTTTTTTTACATAAGTATTATTCGTTTCTATCCTACTACTTGTTCCAAATTTAAAAAATGATTGTTGCTAACTAGTTACTATAAAATGAAAGAAATTTAAAAAAGTAATTTGGCGGGAACTTTTGGGGAACTTTGTTAATTTTGCTTGACAATATTTTTGGACACGATAAAGTGTGATACTATCTGATTTTGAGTGCTTCGGCTTCGAATTAAAATGGAATCATTTAGCGACACATTAACTCCGGAAAACATTCTAAATGAAGACGACAGTGTTAAGTATAGAAAATCTTTTAACTGTTTGATATGAGTTTCTTTTATCTACTATTCCTTTATGTAATAGTTGAAAGAAAAGTAGATTATGCACCTCGCCTTAAGTAATTTATATTGCCCTCGTGCCTGTTAGATTAGAGCCCTCGCTAACGCTCAGGCTCTAAATCAGGCACTCGGTGCAATAATAAATTACTTTGTGCTCGATGCAATAATCTACTATTACCTGCCGCTTGACTATCCCCCTTTTTATTTATTGACTTGTACTAACTAAAAACCACCCATGTTCCTTCTTAGCCCTTTATGTTCCGTGGTCGCGGTATCTCTTTCAAACAACCCGCAGCCGCTAATCTAGTCTTGAGGTTCAACTGCCAAGTCAATGGATCATCATCATCATCTGCTTAATCACTTTTTTTCACATTACACTCAATAACAGTTTAAAAAATGTAATAAAAATATTTGTATTGTTTCAGAAATTCATGTACTACGTTCTGAAGAGTAGTGATGTGCTTGAAGTTTTAGTACCAATATTATACCACCTCAACGACTCGCGCGCTGACCAATGTAAGTCAACTATTTATTACAATCTCAAAATCTATAATGTTAGTAAGTAAAGTACTACTAGTATTTGTACTCAAAGTACCATTCTTTACAGAAATATTATTTAACTAATTGCTAGGCTATAATGCTATGTTCAATGATTTTTTCGATTACTTATTGTCGACTCAAAAACTCCCTCCATGTTACACCAATGTAAAATTAAACCAGAAAAGTTATACGCTTCGATAATATTCGTTCTTCTCACTTTTGTCTTGTCTTGTATGTTTGTGTTACGTTTTCGCGGTGTCAGGTAACCCGTTCCGGGCTCGGATTGTCATATCTGTCACACAAGTCACTCAAAGATTTAATGTTTTTTTTGTCAGATAGTTGTTGAATTAGTTGATGTGTAATTTTGTAATCATGGTCATAAAAAATAGGCAAAATATTTTTATTAAAATACTTGCCAGTTGCTTGCTAGAAAGATCAACGAAGATTCACGAAGCGCATACTTTTTCTAGGAGATCAACTAATGTAACACTTTCGCCCGAATATTCGAACGTCACTCAATTATAAGTAGCCCTCAAAACTCGTGCTATCTCTGTCACTCTGCGTTAAAGTAACAAAGACAGCACGAGATTTAAGTGCAACTTAATTGAGTGACGTTCGAGTATTCGGGCGTTTCTCTACCAAGTTCAAAATATTTTTTTTTGTATGTCCGAAATTGCCACGTGATTTATAGCTACGTATAACGACGACTCGGAGGCGGCTTGTGGCTTGTGGGCACACAAAAAAAAATAATGTTTGACCCATATGCTGGGTACTTGGCACCAAAAGTATACTGACTGACTAATAAATTATGACGTACTGTGCTTATCTTACAACTACTACTGCATGTACAAATCTTAGGCGAGGACGCTTGCACCCTAAACACAAGTTAAATCTTACATTGGGTGCCAGAGCTCATCGAAAACACTCTGTTTCCCTAGTTGTAAAGCTGCATAGTGTGTAGATAAGTGTTTTTGTACAATGTAACAAAACTTTTTTTTACCATTTTGTTGAACAGCGCGCGTAGGTCTAATGCACATCGGTGTATTCATCCTGCTCCTTCTATCCGGCGAGCGCAACCTGGGCGTCCGGCTGAACAAGCCGTACACGGCGACCGTGCCGATGGACATCCCGGTGTTCACCGGCTCGCACGCCGACCTGCTGGTCGTGGTGTTCCACAAGATCATCACGACGGGACACCAGAGGCTGCAGCCGCTGTTCGACTGTCTGCTTACTATACTTGTTAATGGTGAGTTTTAGAGCCTTTTTTTTATTTTATTTATTTATTTTATTCTATTTCTTTTTTTATTTTTGGGGGTGGAAAATCGTCAAATAACTCCTCCCGCTCTGTGCGGAGCAGAAGGGAGTGTCAGACTTCTACTGATTAAAAACTACCCATGTTCCTTCTTAGCCCTTTGTGTCCGGAGCCGCAGTAAAGTTTATCCGATTCGGAATAGCGAGTAGGTATTTTTTAAAATACACAAAAGCTGCTTGCGAATATTTGTAAAAGCTATAAACAATTAACTGAAACAAAAAAATGGGGTTGGGTTTTTTTTGCAAATATCTATAAAAAAGTTTGTCATTTTTCAAAATTGAAAAAAAAAAATTGGTTGTCTGAAAAGTCGGTTTACTGACGATAGTTGACGGTTACGTGACAACGTCTTATGAAAATACTATATATAAATAATTAATAATAATAATTATTAATAATTTAATCGCTCATCAATTTTAATATAATAATCCTCAATTTATCAAACAATTAACACGCCGTTGCTATGGCACGACAATTAACACGCCGTTGCTATGGAACGCCTCAGAGCGATGTAACGACGCATGACGTCCTCTTTTTTCGTTCGTGCAGTCGGCCATCGAATTATAAGACGTTATCACGTCAAAAAACAAGATTCAAAAAGAGGACACGATTTCATAATAAAAACGTCTAACTCTCAGAACTGTAGCACCATATTTATAACTTTCCCAGATAATTAAAAGTATGGCTCAAAACAGGGACTCAGGTTTGCGTCAATTTTGCTCATTCTCGACCTTAAATAAATGCGTCTTACTGCCGCACTCAAACAGCTTTAATATAATAATAATAATTTATTCAGGTTCACAAGAAAATTGTAGTAGGTACATGAGGAATTTACAAAGTATGCAATAATAATAATAATAATACATGTTTAGGTACAACCAACAGCTGAGTGAATCACTGCTCTTCTAGCTAGATTACTGAGTAATCTGTATTTAGAAGATACAGTCAGCCATCACTTCGTAAAGGTTTTGACAGTTTTCGAATGAAAAAACCGCCTAAACCTTTACTAAGTGACGGCTTAAGTAATCATTAAATATCACAGAGTACTGCTATTTATTTGGACCCCACAACATTCCAATCACGATAACTGACCGATTATCCACAGTATCACCGTACCTGAAGACGTTATCAATGGTAGCGTCAACGAAGCTGCTCCACCTACTGGAAGCGTTCAGCACGCCGTGGTTCCTGTTCTCGCAGGCTCATCATCATCACCTCGTGTTCTTCCTACTGGAGATGTTCAATAATATGATACAGTACCAGTTTGATGGTGAGCTCAAACTTATTTTTTTAGCAAGTTTTTTGAAATTATGTAAAAGTATTTAAGCAGGTATTTGTCCGGTCGTCATACATTTATGAATGGTTAGGTCGTTTTATTTATTTCATTTAAAATATGTAAAGCTAAACGACTTATTTCTATTATTCGTCACTTTAAAGGTTTGGTGAAGATATTTGGATGTTACGTATGTGGAAGTTTATTGTTATCGCGCTCTGCTATCGACTCAGACATTGGACTCCGTAGTTACATTAATGTATACCCATTTTCCCTCTCAGGAAACTCCAATCTAGTCTACACAATAATCCGAAAGCGAGCAGTATTTCACAACCTAGCGAATCTACCGCACGAGCACGGCGCCATCGCTCGCTCGTTAGCGGCCGGCAGGGCTAAGGGACTAGTGCACCATAAGACTACACTACCCAGGTGAGTACGCACTCAGTAACTAGCCAAGCTACCGCACGAGCACGGCGCCATCGCTCGCTCGCTAGCGGCCGGCAGGGCTAAGGGACTAGTGCACCATAAGACTACACTACCCAGGTGAGTACGCACTCAGTAACTAGCCAAGCTACCGCACGAGCACGGCGCCATCGCTCGCTCGCTAGCGGCCGGCAGGGCTAAGGGACTAGTGCACCATAAGACTACACTACCCAGGTGAGTACGCACTCAGTAACTAGCCAAGCTACCGCACGAGCACGGCGCCATCGCTCGCTCGCTAGCGGCCGGCAGGGCTAAGGGACTAGTGCACCATAAGACTACACTACCCAGGTGAGTACGCACTCAGTAACTAGCCAAGCTACCGCACGAGCACGGCGCCATCGCTCGCTCGCTAGCGGCCGGCAGGGCTAAGGGACTAGTGCACCATAAGACTACACTACCCAGGTGAGTACGCACTCAGTAACTAGCCAAGCTACCGCACGAGCACGGCGCCATCGCTCGCTCGCTAGCGGCCGGCAGGGCTAAGGGACTAGTGCACCATAAGACTACACTACCCAGGTGAGTACGCACTCAGTAACTAGCCAAGCTACCGCACGAGCACGGCGCCATCGCTCGCTCGCTAGCGGCCGGCAGGGCTAAGGGACTAGTGCACCATAAGACTACACTACCCAGGTGAGTACGCACTCAGTAACTAGCCAAGCTACCGCACGAGCACGGCGCCATCGCTCGCTCGCTAGCGGCCGGCAGGGCTAAGGGACTAGTGCACCATAAGACTACACTACCCAGGTGAGTACGCACTCAGTAACTAGCCAAGCTACCGCACGAGCACGGCGCCATCGCTCGCTCGCTAGCGGCCGGCAGGGCTAAGGGACTAGTGCACCATAAGACTACACTACCCAGGTGAGTACGCACTCAGTAACTAGCCAAGCTACCGCACGAGCACGGCGCCATCGCTCGCTCGCTAGCGGCCGGCAGGGCTAAGGGACTAGTGCACCATAAGACTACACTACCCAGGTGAGTACGCACTCAGTAACTAGCCAAGCTACCGCACGAGCACGGCGCCATCGCTCGCTCGCTAGCGGCCGGCAGGGCTAAGGGACTAGTGCACCATAAGACTACACTACCCAGGTGAGTACGCACTCAGTAACTAGCCAAGCTACCGCACGAGCACGGCGCCATCGCTCGCTCGCTAGCGGCCGGCAGGGCTAAGGGACTAGTGCACCATAAGACTACACTACCCAGGTGAGTACGCACTCAGTAACTAGCCAAGCTACCGCACGAGCACGGCGCCATCGCTCGCTCGCTAGCGGCCGGCAGGGCTAAGGGACTAGTGCACCATAAGACTACACTACCCAGGTGAGTACGCACTCAGTAACTAGCCAAGCTACCGCACGAGCACGGCGCCATCGCTCGCTCGCTAGCGGCCGGCAGGGCTAAGGGACTAGTGCACCATAAGACTACACTACCCAGGTGAGTACGCACTCAGTAACTAGCCAAGCTACCGCACGAGCACGGCGCCATCGCTCGCTCGCTAGCGGCCGGCAGGGCTAAGGGACTAGTGCACCATAAGACTACACTACCCAGGTGAGTACGCACTCAGTAACTAGCCAAGCTACCGCACGAGCACGGCGCCATCGCTCGCTCGCTAGCGGCCGGCAGGGCTAAGGGACTAGTGCACCATAAGACTACACTACCCAGGTGAGTACGCACTCAGTAACTAGCCAAGCTACCGCACGAGCACGGCGCCATCGCTCGCTCGCTAGCGGCCGGCAGGGCTAAGGGACTAGTGCACCATAAGACTACACTACCCAGGTGAGTACGCACTCAGTAACTAGCCAAGCTACCGCACGAGCACGGCGCCATCGCTCGCTCGCTAGCGGCCGGCAGGGCTAAGGGACTAGTGCACCATAAGACTACACTACCCAGGTGAGTACGCACTCAGTAACTAGCCAAGCTACCGCACGAGCACGGCGCCATCGCTCGCTCGCTAGCGGCTAGGGCTTGCAATATCCGTTCATTTTTACTATCCGGATAATACGGATTTTAATATTTTACTATCCGGAGTATCCGGATAGTACGGATAATGCGGATATTTTTTAGATTTTATTTGAAATAAAAGTAATAAGCTTTTGTAACACGTATTAAATCAGTCTCTCATACAAAATAACAGAAATAATAACCTTTACCTGGAAAAAAGAAAGAAAATTGTGTTTATTTGGTAAAAATACATTAAAAATTAACAAAATAAATTTAAAATAATTAAAACTAATAATGCCAAAACAACCATCAATGCCACACAATGAATGTCTGAATATCGTGATAAATCTGGTCATTAATATGTATCAGGTAATTTACGTTACTAGTACTATGCAGGCCTTACGTTTCTTAATTTAATATAGCCTTTACAAACTGATCTGTTGCTCTACTAAAGATTATCGGTAGTTCGGTGCTATATTTCAACCGAACTCTCTTTGTAGTCGTGTTCTTCATTACTGAAGGTCGTGTCCCTGATGAAAGTCCTTCATAGTTCGTACAATATGTCTCCATTTCTCTCGATGTTCGGCTTTCCTTAGAGCAGTTGTAACAGAGAGTCCAGTGAGTGCAGTAACTTGGTCACACCAACGGTTAGATGATCTGCCGCGGGGTCTCTTTCCTTCGATCTTGCCCCCTACTATTAATTTGTCTAGGTCATCTGATTGACGACGGGCAATGTGACCAAAATACCCAAGAATATGCTGGAAGCACATCGTTGATAGTCTAGTTTTTATGTGGAGCCGAGCGAGTATAGACTTATTTGTTATTTTCGCGGTCCGTGGTATGTGGAGCATTCTTCTCCAACACCACATCTCAAAGGCGTCAATTATTCCCCGGTCTTTTGCTCTAATAGTCCATGTCTCTGATGCGTATAGGAATATTGAGAAAACCAATGTCCGGACTAGTCTCACCTTGGTGACATTGGAAACTTTCCGATTTTGCCAGATGCGAGTTAATTTGCTGATAGCATTTTTGGACATCTGTGTCCTTCTTCTGATTTCCTGTTTCTCATCCTCCTTGATTAGACAGTAAAGCTCCCAGGTAAACAAAGTCACTGACAAATTCGAGATCCGATAGTTCTCCAGTTTTTGAAAATTTACCAGTTCTATCAATCACCATTACTTTGGTTTTCGATTTGTTGACAGTGAGTCCAACCAGTTCACTCTCATACTCCATTCTACGGAATAGGTCAGCGAGTTCTGCCTCAGTTGACGCAAAAAGAGTAGTGTCGTCCGCGTATCTCAGGTTATTGATCTTTACGCCACCGACAGAAATGCCTCCCTCCCATCCTTCTAAGGCTTTTCGGATAATGTATTCGCCATAAATGTTGAAGAGGATTGGTGACCGAACTACTGCTGCTGAAAAGTTGCACTAGTTCGGTCAACCGGACTAACAAACTAACAACCGGACTACTGCTACTAGAGGGTTTATTACATTTAGTACACCAATAGCCATTAACACTAAGGTAAGTAATCCTTTTACTCGGTCTTCTCCCAGAACCACAAACATTTAACATTATCGTCTTCCATTCATTAGCAAACAAGTCCAGTCCAGGGTTGGTCTCCACCCACGAGCGCATTGAGCATCGTAAGCATACGCGAAATCTTCTTCTTCTTAGCGTGTCGATGGCAATCTAAATTGTGTCGGCCCAGAGTTAGGCCACTAGTTTAGCACTTTCGGTGGCGTCCATCAGTTCCTGTAGTAAATACCCAGCAGGGCACGGTATCAAGTGACCCATAGTTTGAGGAACAGCACCACATTTACACTCCAGTGCAGAATCATTTATGTTATTTTTTTTGCTGCGACCAACCTGGGTGTGAAGTCTGTTTTAAGACTTCTAGGTCAGCCACGGCAACTCTTGTCCAGATGGGAGATGTTCAGCAGGTGGAACAAAGGATAAGGGGACGCGAAATAGGGGAGGTGGACCGAGTTACAGTGCGACAAAATGGGACATTAAACAATTAGAGCGATTATAATTATTCGGAACAAATAATTAACACAGCTCCGCATGTAAATCCGAGGCGTCGGTGTAACCATGTATAATTGTATAAGCTCTTATTTAGTGGTTTAAGGGAATTAAAATTCAAACATCCTAAAATAAAGTTGGTAGGATACATATTTATTATTATTTATATTCGCCTGATTCTATAACTTATTATTTATATTATTAAAAAGGATAATATCCAAACACACGTTTGTAGAGGTATCAGAGAAAAATCTTTTGCACCTTTTTCAGCATAAGTGTATACGTTACCTCGTGAGGATTCCATATTACAAGCGCTGGTTTCGAGCTTGCATCGAACTGTTGCAATAGTTATGTACTTTATTTACACAGATACAGCTTTTCAATTAATATTTAAAGGAGAAATACAACTATCCGTAAAATCCGAAAAATCCGGATTGTAGTGCGAATAAAATCCGGATTTGAAAATGTGCGGATATCCGGATAATACGGATATCCGGATATCCGGATTGCAAGCCCTACTAGCGGCCGGCAGGGCTAAGGGACTAGTGCACCATAAGACTACACTACCCAGGTGAGTACGCACTCAGTAACTAGCCAAGCTACCGCACGAGCACGGCGCCATCGCTCGCTCGCTAGCGGCCGGCAGGGCTAAGGGACTAGTGCACCATAAGACTACACTACCCAGGTGAGTACGCACTCAGTAACTAGCCAAGCTACCGCACGAGCACGGCGCCATCGCTCGCTCGCTAGCGGCCGGCAGGGCTAAGGGACTAGTGCACCATAAGACTACACTACCCAGGTGAGTACGCACTCAGTAACTAGCCAAGCTACCGCACGAGCACGGCGCCATCGCTCGCTCGCTAGCGGCCGGCAGGGCTAAGGGACTAGTGCACCATAAGACTACACTACCCAGGTGAGTACGCACTCAGTAACTAGCCAAGCTACCGCACGAGCACGGCGCCATCGCTCGCTCGCTAGCGGCCGGCAGGGCTAAGGGACTAGTGCACCATAAGACTACACTACCCAGGTGAGTACGCACTCAGTAACTAGCCAAGCTACCGCACGAGCACGGCGCCATCGCTCGCTCGCTAGCGGCCGGCAGGGCTAAGGGACTAGTGCACCATAAGACTACACTACCCAGGTGAGTACGCACTCAGTAACTAGCCAAGCTACCGCACGAGCACGGCGCCATCGCTCGCTCGCTAGCGGCCGGCAGGGCTAAGGGACTAGTGCACCATAAGACTACACTACCCAGGTGAGTACGCACTCAGTAACTAGCCAAGCTACCGCACGAGCACGGCGCCATCGCTCGCTCGCTAGCGGCCGGCAGGGCTAAGGGACTAGTGCACCATAAGACTACACTACCCAGGTGAGTACGCACTCAGTAACTAGCCAAGCTACCGCACGAGCACGGCGCCATCGCTCGCTCGCTAGCGGCCGGCAGGGCTAAGGGACTAGTGCACCATAAGACTACACTACCCAGGTGAGTACGCACTCAGTAACTAGCCAAGCTACCGCACGAGCACGGCGCCATCGCTCGCTCGCTAGCGGCCGGCAGGGCTAAGGGACTAGTGCACCATAAGACTACACTACCCAGGTGAGTACGCACTCAGTAACTAGCCAAGCTACCGCACGAGCACGGCGCCATCGCTCGCTCGCTAGCGGCCGGCAGGGCTAAGGGACTAGTGCACCATAAGACTACACTACCCAGGTGAGTACGCACTCAGTAACTAGCCAAGCTACCGCACGAGCACGGCGCCATCGCTCGCTCGCTAGCGGCCGGCAGGGCTAAGGGACTAGTGCACCATAAGACTACACTACCCAGGTGAGTACGCACTCAGTAACTAGCCAAGCTACCGCACGAGCACGGCGCCATCGCTCGCTCGCTAGCGGCCGGCAGGGCTAAGGGACTAGTGCACCATAAGACTACACTACCCAGGTGAGTACGCACTCAGTAACTAGCCAAGCTACCGCACGAGCACGGCGCCATCGCTCGCTCGCTAGCGGCCGGCAGGGCTAAGGGACTAGTGCACCATAAGACTACACTACCCAGGTGAGTACGCACTCAGTAACTAGCCAAGCTACCGCACGAGCACGGCGCCATCGCTCGCTCGCTAGCGGCCGGCAGGGCTAAGGGACTAGTGTACCATAAGACTACACTACCCAGGTGAGTACGCACTCAGTAACTAGCCAAGCTACCGCACGAGCACGGCGCCATCGCTCGCTCGCTAGCGGCCGGCAGGGCTAAGGGACTAGTGCACCATAAGACTACACTACCCAGGTGAGTACGCACTCAGTAACTAGCCAAGCTACCGCACGAGCACGGCGCCATCGCTCGCTCGCTAGCGGCCGGCAGGGCTAAGGGACTAGTGCACCATAAGACTACACTACCCAGGTGAGTACGCACTCAGTAACTAGCCAAGCTACCGCACGAGCACGGCGCCATCGCTCGCTCGCTAGCGGCCGGCAGGGCTAAGGGACTAGTGCACCATAAGACTACACTACCCAGGTGAGTACGCACTCAGTAACTAGCCAAGCTACCGCACGAGCACGGCGCCATCGCTCGCTCGCTAGCGGCCGGCAGGGCTAAGGGACTAGTGCACCATAAGACTACACTACCCAGGTGAGTACGCACTCAGTAACTAGCCAAGCTACCGCACGAGCACGGCGCCATCGCTCGCTCGCTAGCGGCCGGCAGGGCTAAGGGACTAGTGCACCATAAGACTACACTACCCAGGTGAGTACGCACTCAGTAACTAGCCAAGCTACCGCACGAGCACGGCGCCATCGCTCGCTCGCTAGCGGCCGGCAGGGCTAAGGGACTAGTGCACCATAAGACTACACTACCCAGGTGAGTACGCACTCAGTAACTAGCCAAGCTACCGCACGAGCACGGCGCCATCGCTCGCTCGCTAGCGGCCGGCAGGGCTAAGGGACTAGTGCACCATAAGACTACACTACCCAGGTGAGTACGCACTCAGTAACTAGCCAAGCTACCGCACGAGCACGGCGCCATCGCTCGCTCGCTAGCGGCCGGCAGGGCTAAGGGACTAGTGCACCATAAGACTACACTACCCAGGTGAGTACGCACTCAGTAACTAGCCAAGCTACCGCACGAGCACGGCGCCATCGCTCGCTCGCTAGCGGCCGGCAGGGCTAAGGGACTAGTGCACCATAAGACTACACTACCCAGGTGAGTACGCACTCAGTAACTAGCCAAGCTACCGCACGAGCACGGCGCCATCGCTCGCTCGCTAGCGGCCGGCAGGGCTAAGGGACTAGTGCACCATAAGACTACACTACCCAGGTGAGTACGCACTCAGTAACTAGCCAAGCTACCGCACGAGCACGGCGCCATCGCTCGCTCGCTAGCGGCCGGCAGGGCTAAGGGACTAGTGCACCATAAGACTACACTACCCAGGTTAGAAAACTCATAAACCTGCAGAACATAGAAGCAATATAGCCATTGTACTATCCTGCCTTTGGTAAATAAATAAACACGATGACATAATTATTTCAGAATCATGAACTCAATACAAGTCATACTCAATCCCCTTTTATAATTTCTGTTGACTTGCTCCTTTCCTCATGTACCTACCCTTTTATTTATTTTTTATTTTACACTGGACTTATTACTATCATCTTTGAAGTATAATGGACCCTTTTTATCCTATATTTTATCAATTATTTGTTGTCTACCCTCCCAGCCTACAACACTCCCCAGCCGACCAAACGCCACTACACCTTGAAGTGCCTATTGCCAACGGAGTTGCCTCTAAACCAGTGCTGCCCGTCGAACGACTGCGGTATTTAGTATACGCGCATTGCTAGCTCATCATTTAACACACATACCTGTATATTCACGATGTTTGCCTAGAATGAGGCAGTAATTAATAAAACCTAATATTTATTTGCTTACTTACTTCATTCATACCTACATACAGTCGAACTGGAAATAGTATGCTCTTCAGTAGTATTCGTGTTTCCGTACTAGCACGAGCGACGCCCTAAAGAGTAATCGAAAAATCATAGCATCAAAGTTTTTTTACCATCAGAAGTCATAAATTAATTCCGTTAGTTGGTTTAAAAAACCATTACAGATAAAAATATTTTTTTTTATTAGATGGTACCGGTGTTTTTCGTACCTGACTCAGAGCAGAGGCAGCTGAGTCTATAGGGTTATCTATCTTCATCTGTCGCTCAAATATATTTTTGAAATACTTGTTTTTCTATTCGTTTCTAACCATGGTAATGCATAGTTATACTTCTGGTCTTTATTAGATCTCATCATCGTGCTTTCGTATTATCAAAGTTGATTACTGAAGTGCAGACATTTTCTGGGAGATCTATATCTTATTTGAGAAACCAGGTATGGTAAGGCACCATCAATATAATTCATTAGTGTATGTCCTCGTAGGTCGCATACCATTATTTCCATTGTCTACCGCCGTAATATTTCATTTTGCCAGTCGCATTTTATTCATTTTGTTAATCGCATCAATTTGTATGTTTCTACAATATTTTGATTATCATCAGCTGCAAGATTTTGATGATAATTAAAATCTGTCCAAGTTTGTAATCGTAAGACTAATACCTACTTTCTGAAAGTCTTGTTAATTTTTAAACTTCTGTTAACACTTAACTTTGTATAACTTTTTGTTCAACATAATCGCATGCTTGTGTCAGATTACTAGCAATAAGCACGTTACTAACGCCATCACTTAGTAAAGGTTTTGACAGTTTCGCCGTAACAAAACTGTCAAAACCTTTACTTAGTGATGGCCTAACTAAGTAATCATAAAAGCTCTCTGCGGCAGTAAGTCACTAATGTTCTTGTAACCTCCTTTATCTAAGATAATATTATACTACTACAAAATGTGGGTTCATATAAGTTTTGCAGATCAAAAAAAAAACATTTCGAATTTTCGTTAAGGATTTACGAGTATAACGATTGAAAGTTGTTTATTCGAAATGACAAATCATAAAATGTGAGACAATCAAACATTTAAATCATCTGCGAAATCTTCCACACGATTCTAAAAAGCTGAAAATATAGAAAGTGGTTATAAAACTAAAACATTATCCTCCTTTTGGGCTTCGCCGAAGTCGGGTAAATACCCGCACATTTGAGCCCATTTCATGTTTTTAATAATTTTATTTTATATTACAATATCAGAATTGCAATAAGAAATTCTAAAATAAAGTCAAACATGAAATTGAGAATTGATAAGGCATTCAGAAAATGGGAAATGTCTGGGGAGATGTACATCAGAAAATAAAATGGTTTACTTATAATGTTGTGTTCCTATCAGGTCTCGGAGCGCTGAGTCGGTGGCGGAGACTCCGATGGAAGGGTCCAGACCTGCACAACCGGCCGAACCCGGCACACTTAACCCTACTCTTGCGGAGACACCTGGTAACTACACCGTGTCCATGCCTTTTCCTAGTTTTTTATATAGATCAGGGTGAACCAATAAACTGATTTCGTTTGTAAATATGATAGTTAACCTTTTTAGCGCCACAGTCACGTATAGACGACAAGCCGAACAAGCAAACAAGTGCCCTAAGTCTGTCGACTTAAGGTACTTTTTGGCTTGTCGTTTTACTTGACCGTGGCGGTCAATGGGTTAAGAAAAGTATGGAAGAAGAAGACAGGCTGCCCCCAAATGAATTGGTATAAGGGCAAGAGGATGATTATGACTTGTGCTAGTTGAGGTAACAAATAAACAACTTTGGATACTGACTAGATTTAAGCCATTGATGTTGCACGATGGGGATTTCAGATTTAGTTATAGTTATGATGTTTCTGAACTTATAGAGAAAGTCGTGGGTTCGATTCCTACCGGAAGCATACTATGTACCTAAAGTTGTTTCCAGTTTGGTTAGGACATTGCAGGCTTGAATCACCTGATTGTCTGATAAAAAGTTTTATTTTTTTCTTTATTGTTTTATTAGGGGGTTTTTATCCACACGGATACGTCAACCCCATTGTATCATAAACTACATATCGTACATTAAATGGAATACAGAGAAATATCAAACTACTATGAAAATAATTAGGTATTCAACACAGCCAAACTACAGAGTTGTTTTGCTAAATTCGATTTGGGACTTGACAAAATTGTTTGAATTAAACCTATGTCCAATATGTTCAAGGAGTGCTCTCTTTCTAATTCTTCTCTCTCTTTCTTATTTCTAACACATTCCATCAGCAGATGTTGTACAGTCAACAGCAAAAGTAGATGATCAAAATCAGAAATTCAATACTAATGAACGGAGTTCGCGTCAGAACTGTGTGGCGTCAAAGTGAATCAAAAGTATGTGATTGTAAATTATACCAAACATTTACTACTAGTACAACTGCCATATATTCGTGATCAGTTTTGACTCCAAAAGTTAATAAACTCAATTCGCTCCAGAACTAAGAAGTGAAAAAAAAGAAGATAATTCAATAGATATTATTAATTTTGCATATTTGTGAACTTATGTCAATGTTCAAAAGTAGCTGATGTGATACAAAATCATAACTCAATAATTGCTTTCGCCCAGTCGGCTACAATATATTAAAACCGGAAGGTAGATTGATATTTTTGTTAAAGATAAAAATATCAATCTACCTTCCTTTTTTTTTACTTTGTAGTTCGCGAACTGAGTTTATAACTTTTGGAGTCAAAAGTGATCACGAATATAATTATGGCAGTTGTACTAGTAGTAAATGTTTGGTATAATTAACAATCACATACTTTTGAATCATTTCGACGCCACACAGTTCTGACGCGAACTTCGTTCATTAGTATTGAATTTCTGATTTTGATCATCTACTTTTGCTGTTGACTGTACGTCCTCAATTTAGTTACAAGCAATACAGTTTGGTGATTCGACTTTTAAAAATGATTAAAGATTTAAAGATGATTCCGTGCTTCGGAAGGCACGTACCTATCAGCTGGTGGTCCGGCCGCCCAAAGGCGGTCGTCAAACCATGTCAGAGGCCCTTGGGTGGTTTAGAAACTTTGACACTAGGATGTGTGGGGTTGTTAAACCTTACTGCCCACACGACAAGAAGAAGAAGAATTCGTTCGCATACAATTTCCGCCATTCTGTTCCACCAATAAAATCAACATCAGCCTTCCCCTACACAGCAATCAGCACCATGACAGAGCGCGAGTCTGCGCACCCGCCACCACTGCAGCGGCTAGAGGGGGACACTGTCGAGCTAGACCCCGCCATCCCCGCCACCCCCGCCATCCCCGCCACCCCCGCTATCCCCGACAGCAGCGCGCCGCACGACGGGGACGGCGACAGCCGGGAGCCCCGGGACAGGTTGTTGCCGCAGCGGGCGGGACCTGATGGAGAGGATCGCCCTGATGATGTTGATATGGAGGAAGAGAGTGAGAAGAGGACTGTTACACATGTAAGTGTTACTTTATTAGTTTAAGGGATTTTGATTGTATTAGTTTCAACTTGTGAATTTCTTGAATTTGAAGTCAAAACTGGGAAACTTGAAAATAACCACACTGACTTACTAAATTGCTTTTGTTGTTGACAATCAGATGTGTTTAATTTTCTTTACTCGCGGGTTCGAACCTCGCACGGAACAAATATTTGTATGGCCTACAGATAGTTATTTCTCTCTCTGTCTGGATATAATTATGTGAGTTTAAATGTCTGTGAACGCACCCACGATACAGGAGAAATTACTAAAGAGGGACATCGTTTTTTTTTTAATAAAACCATACCATACATTATTTTGCTTTTTACCTTTTGAACGCTACGGTCGGATATAGCCGACAAATGAAAACGTGCCTAAGTATTTTTACCCGACTGCGGCGAAGCCATAAAGGAGGGTTATTTAAAACTTTGTTACTGCTGTTTATTGATAGTATTTAATACCGAATAGTGTCGGCATTTTGGGCGCTGCCATTTGTAATTTAGGTTGATCAAAAACTAATTTAATTTAGTAATATTTTTTTTACACTTTCGTTATGTCTCCAGAGGAACAGCATCCAAGTGAGCAGCACAGGTCGCCGTGACCTGGAGACTGGCGGAGAGTGGAGACCTACCGCGGAGTGGGTGTCGAGCTGGCGCGGCAAACTGCCGCTACAGACCATCATGCGCCTGCTGCAGGTCTTGGTGCCGCAGGTCGAGAAGATATGCATCGACAAGTGAGTACTTGAGTAGACTGCTCATCATCATCGTTTGAGAAGAAAGACGTCCACTGCTGGACATAGGCCTCCCCTAATTCTAGGACGCCGTCTATCTAATGATGACAGCGCGTTCGTGCTCCACCCGCGTCTCAGAGAGATTTCAGCAAATGCGTATCAGCTCATAACGTCCACTTCGCAAAATGACAACCGATCGCAAAATGTCCCTTTCTCGGAGAAAAAATTAAAATGGGTTTCTCGGGGGATACGAACATGTAGTAAAAGACAACGACAATTACTGTGGAAACAGAGACTAAAACCAACTAGTGAAAATAAAAGGACATTTATTAATTACTCGAGAAGATTTAAGAAAATCATTAAACTAACCCAGAAAGCTCAGAATAACTACTTATTAAATAATTCTAAAAATAAATCCAAGACGGCTTGGCAAATTATTAATAACAATAAAGTTGTAAGGGAACCCATTACTCACATAAAAAAAGGAAATGAAGTAATATCAAACCCTAATGCAATAGCCGAATCTTTCAACACTTTCTTCATTGAACAGATTTCAGGAATACCAAAACATACGTCAGAAGACACAATTAAAATAAATATGAACCCACATTCAATATTTATGAACCCAGTTATTCCTCAAGATGTCACGCGTGTTATAAAAAACTTAAAAAATAAAAAAAGCTTTGGCTATGACGGGATTTCAACCACAGTTGTAAAATTTGTCTCTAACTGTATAGCTGCGCCCCTTGCTCATATCATTAACGTAAGCATACACTCTGGAGTATTTCCAGAAAGTCTAAAAACTGTTATAGTAAAACCAATATTTAAAAAGAATGATAAAGACGAAATGGAAAACTATAGACCAATTGCCCTAATTCCCATCTTCTCAAAGATCATAGAAAAAATTATCTATGAATCTCTCTATAACTTTCTCACAAAATACCACATACTATGTGACGAACAAAAGGGTTTTAGGAAAAATAAAAACATAAACATGGCTATTTTTGACTTTCTCCATAGAATAATGCCAAAAGTAGACTCTAGAATACCTGTATGCGCAATTTATGCAGATATGTCGAAGGCATTTGATTGTGTAGATCACGATACCCTTCTATACAAGCTACACGCATACGGTATTCGTGGCAATGTCCTTCATTTAATAAAAACGTACTTAAAAGGTCGCAGACAATGTACGGAGATATCGAGCCTATGTTTGAAATCTAGAAAGGAATTAAAATCTTTATCGTCTTTTAAGGAAATAAAATATGGTGTCCCGCAGGGCAGCGTGCTTGGACCTTTATTATTCTTATTATATATTAATGACCTTCCACGGTATATACTTCATCCAATGGTATTATTTGCAGATGATAGCACAACTATTATTTCACGTATTAATGAAGAATCATATGTAAATGACATAAACAATACAATTAGTAGTTTAGTAAAGTGGCTTGATAATAATAATTTAGTTATTAATCTTCAAAAAACTAAAATTATGAACTTTTACCAACGAATATTTACAGGAGATATGGATATAATCTACAACGGCCAAACTATAGAAAAAGTAAACAGCACAAAATTTTTAGGAATCATAATTGACAGCCAGTTAACTTGGAAGCCGCAGGCAGAAGATATATGTAAACGTTTAAGCACAGCCGCGTTTATGTTGCATAACCTATCGAAAAAAGTAAATCTATCGACAATACTTGTGGCTTACCATGGTCTAGTAATTTCTATCTTAAGATTTGGTATAATATTTTGGGGTCACTGTAGTGATCGAGAAAGCATTTTCAAAGCTCAAAAGCGCTGTCTGAGAGCTATATTTGGACTTAAAGTAACAGACAGCTGCGTACCTATATTTAAGTCTCATAAACTACTAACCTTCCCATGTCTTTATATCCTTGAATTGGCAATATTTGTAATAACAAATCGATGTCTTTTTGCAACTTTAATAGAAACTAGAAAACGAAGTACAGCTATGAGATCTCAATACAAAAATCTACTATGCACGGGCGTATATAAAACTAGTTTATTAAAGAAAAATGTGATTTGTATGGCCCCAGCAATCTTTAATAAAATACCTGACCAAATTAAAAACTTACCGTTGCAAAAATTCAAAAAACGTTTCACAGAATTACTTGTAGACAAATGTTATTACTCTGTGCAGGACTTTTTGAATGATAATTCTTTGTAATATCCTTATAATCCTAGTGTTATGTATTACATTTGCATGCTATATTAAGGCAGAATGTACATGGATTCTATTGTATAATGTCAACAACTTATTTTTATGTACCTACATTCTAAGCAAATAAAGATTCTATTCTATTCTATTCTATTCAAAATGTCAACTTCTTAAAATGTCTATTTCGCATAATGACCATTTCTCAAAATGTCCGTTTCTCAAAATGACAAACTCTCATAACGTCCACTTCTCACAATGCCAACTTCTTAAAATGACAAATTCGCATAATGACAACTCCACGTAGTTTCTACTTCAACAAGAAAATTTGGCAATAGGTATAGCTAGTTATGCATATCCTGAGGGTATATGATGTGTACCTAGGTAGATATCTGAAAATGAATCTTTATTACTTTTTAATTAAATTTAAAAAAGAAGCAAAATATTGGGATCAGAGAATAATGGTCATACTTTTGTTTAAAAAAGTAATGATTTGACTTATCAATCGTAAATGCGTCCTTAAGAAGTTGACATTGTGAGAAGTGGACGTTATGAGAGTTTGTCATTTTGAGAAACGGACATTTTGAGAAATGGTCATTATGCGAAATATACATTTTAAGAAGTTGACATTTTGAGAAAGGGACATTTTGCGATCGGTTGTCATTTTGCGAAGTGGACGTTATGAGCTGATACGAGCAAATGGACCCTTCCATTTGCTGAAATCTCCAGTCCAGCCTCGTCCAGCTCTTTTGGAATGCGACGGATGTGGCCAGCCTAGTTCCATTTGAGCATGGCAGCCGTGTGATTTAAGACTCATCATCATCATCATCAGCTTATAGTGTTCCCACTGCAGGGACTCAGGCCTCCTCTCTAGGAGAGGGATGGGCTATAATCCACCACACGGGCCCAGTGCGTATTGGTAGATGTCACATGTCTTCGAATTTTTTGGTTCTAAGATATGCCGGTTTCCCCACGATTTAAGATTAGTTTGTGTATTTTATCTATAGATTGAAATTGCCTGCCTAGGATAACCATCATACCTTAATTTGTACAGGGGTCTGACAGACGAGTCAGAAATCCTGCGGTTCCTACAACACGGTACCCTGGTGGGTTTGTTGCCGGTACCGCATCCCATCCTCATCCGCAAGTACCAAGCCAACGCGGGCACGGCTGCCTGGTTCCGGACCTACCTCTGGGGCGTCATCTATATACGGTAAGGGAACTTCTATTATCTAAGTTTTTAAACTAACAATTTTATTAATACTGAAAACGGGATATTTACCATGTTCTTCTATATTTTTTAATACACTTCCTCAAAAACTGGCTCTTATTGCACTACGATAAGGTTCGACATTAATTCCGCTTCGAATGCAATAACAGACTTTTTGCACTTGTATCAAAATGTAGGTACTATATATACTCTCCAAAACAACCGACTTCCAAAAAAATGTCTATAGGTATAACTTTACTTTCACAAGTCGGTAACTTTTTTGCCAACACTACAACTGACTTTTGATTTGTTTTTCAATACACTTCTTCGAAAACTGGCTTTTATCGCACTACAATTAGGTTCGACATGCAATGTATTAATTTCACAAGTATGAGTTTTTTTTCAATCAAGGGCGTAAAAATATATTCCACGGATAACTTTATTTATACTATGTCAAAATTGTCGCAATTCCTATAGTTGTAATTTTTTTTTTAATTAGGCCAAAGAGTTATGAACTTATGTATGAGTCTTAACGGCCTAAATATTCTTTTATATAGAACTAGCTGATGCCCGCGGCTTCACCCGCGTGGATGTCGTTCAAATTATATACTAAAACCTTCCTCTTGAATCACTCTATCTATTAAAAAAAACCGCATCAAAATCCGTTGCGTAGTTTTAAAGATTTAAGCATACAGACAAACAAACAAACAAACAGACGCGACTTTGTTTTATACTATGTAAGGATATCACAAATTAACATTTATTTGTGTTCTTAATTCCAAAATATTTCAAAATCCGATGAACTATTTCTTTCATAACCCTTTATTTTTCATTCCACAGTAACGTCGACCCGCCGATATGGTACGACACGGACGTCAAACTGTTCGAGATACAACGAGTGTAACCACCGCGACGATTAACTGCTATCACCCCTTGAACAACCGGCGCGATGATCTCTAAACCGAAACGCTGGTAAAATAATACCTTTACTAATAATTGATGTTTTTAGTTGGGAATTTAAAACTTATTATTATTAGAAAATTGTCCCACTGCAGGGCAAAGGCCTCCCTTCCCTCCTTCCATTTTTCGCGATAAGAGCGACAGTTTTTTTTTTTTTGAAGCTCTATTCGCTCAACTCGTACGGTCATGCCTTTTCGGGCTTAGTAGGTATACGGTTTAACTTGGATTATTTGAAACAATAGCGGGCTTATGCCCGGTTTCTGAGGCACTTTATCTATGGTTTATCTATTCATATGCGTACATTTGAATAAATAAACCACAGATAAAGTGCCTCAGAAACCGGGCATTAATCATGTGATGACATCATCAGTTGCGTAGCCTTTTCCCAACTATGTAGGTACACGTCCCGCCACGTAAAAAGAAGCTGGGCGCAGTGGAGGGGATACTGCTGCGCACGTTAGACAGTCGCGTTCTGAAGTACTAGGCTACTGTAACTGTGTTATGTGTAATTGTAATATTATTAGAATCCTAACACAAATTTCACTAGCTCCTTCCTTAGTACTTTGGAATAAGCTGAAATTTGAAAAAAAATAGTCATGTTTGACTTAACTGTCAGCGTTCTTTTTACATGGCGCGACCTATATCGGCTTCTATTCTAACCGGATGCAATTGAATACCAGTATTTTACATGGAGTGGAGATCCATAAACCAGTGCCCACGTACATTCCCTTCAAAACATTCCTCAAGCATTCTCTTAGAAACTGAGGGTCGTGCCCATAACAGCTAACTTTATCCCCTGATGGGACAGTGAGCCTGCCTCTATTTGCTACCAGTTAAAATCGCAATAGAGGTCATCGACCTACCTACATTTATTAAAGATCTTAATTTTGAAATCCAAAAATAAACCTGTTCATATCTTGAATCGTCATCTATCGTGATCTTCAAGATTTTTTCTAATGAATAACGATACTTGGTTCATTTGTTTTGGTTCGTACGAAGAGATATTAGGCAAAGGGCAATGACCGCTATTGCGATCTTAATTTGCAACAACTATAGTAAGGTTGCCTTAGTGCTTGAGTGTGAATAGACTCCTATACGTAAAAATATACGTGTCTTACTTGAAATTACAAATATCTGCCTGAAATCAATATTCTGGCCTAGGCAAAACTTTAGCGGTTTATTACTGGATATTGTTACAAGATAGGCTGCTATTATATTTTCTGTGTTTTTCATCATATGCCTAACTTAATGTAATAAGGCCTTATTATTCTCTCTGCCTTGACTGACTCTCTTCGAATATGTATGTTGTTCAAGACCAAATAATACAATGTATACTTCAATTTTATTTTATTTTAAATATTTCTAACATTCTGAACTTATTTATTTCACAAACAGAAGCTGAATTCACGACATATTTAGTCTATATATATTTAGTATTCTTATGAACGAAATAGCCTTTCTGTGTGTATGTGACGGTCAAATACTGGACACATATCGATGTTACTTTAGTCAATTGAATCATTTCAGATGTAACTGACCATGTCTTATGAGCGCTTTACGTGTTTACTTATATAAATATTAACGTAAAGCTGACAGCTAGTCATAATTTTTAATCTGTGTAATCATAAATGAATTTCGTAACTTATGAATCTGTGTCGTTTCCTTCTGTGGTTGCTAGATACAGTCATTAGCAACAATAAGTATGCACTTACCAACGTTTAGAAGCAATTTTCGCCTACTGTTGATTTCAGTTTCATGATACCTAACGAAACAGATATTTATAATAGGCATTATCATAAAGTAGACTATATTTTAAAGTTCCAATTGTTTTCAAATTCGCGTTTGAACTTTGCCAACTGTATTCTTATTATTGATTGCTCGTGACTGTCTAATAAGTTTTATGTATACTTGTACAAGATTTTTTTAATACAAGACACAAATTAATGACAAATCCGCGCCCGTTTTTATGTAGGTTGATTTCAAAAGGTTGATCAAAGATTCTTGTAGAAATCAACCGAAGGTCTTGTTTGCACTTCTTGACTGGAATTGTTTTATGGTTAATTTGGGCTATATACTCTTCTACCATTAATTTAGTTAATAATAGTATTTCATAATAGTCCAATTTTTATTTTATCAAATCGAATATAAACGAATTGACAAAGATTTCAATACAAAATAATTATTTTATATTTGTTGCAATGTTCGTTTGAAAGATTATAAGAAATCTAGTTATTTTTCTTTGTTATTTTTTTTATTCTATGACTTCTAACCGAGGCTTATGACAAAAAATACAATTATGATGTACATACATACATTCTATGTGATGGTTTTATTTTTATGATTAATGAATTATGTGTCTATAATATTATGAGAATAAAATATAAAATAGTTTATATGAATTTTATCACCAAATCGTAATAGTAATAATTATACAGTTTATGCATTTGTATTATGGCTGGTCCACACGATAAAGGTTTTATATGTACTAAAATATTAACAAAAATTGATGTTTATTAAACTCATAATCATTCCGAGTTCAATAAGTCGGGTAAATTATTTGTTTTGTTCCCAAATGATGATTTGTCCAAATAACGTTTTCTAAAAATAGAGGACCCTCCAACCACTGTTTTGTTGTGTCATTTTGATTATGTTCGCCACATCGTTTGTAAATTCAAATCATAACGGTCGAACATTATAACACGGCATTGACTGCCTTTTTGCTCTAGTGGTCATAAACGTGACTGCTGAGCATGAGGTCCAAGGTTCGATTCCCGGGTCCGGAAAAGCGTTATTGGTTTTTCCATCAGCAATTTCTCCGTAGCAGCCACGGAGTCTGGATTTGTGTCGGGTTGATGGCAATAGGCTCGCCCCCTATTACATGGGACTTGTTAAACAACTAATTTTCTAGCCTACCAAAGCTGTATCGTGTGTACTAGTCGTAATTGTCACGTTAAGTGCACTGTCACCTTATTTCTTATGTAAATTATAGCGGCCTGAGTGGACCACTGCAATGAGAGAATAGATTTAAATATATAAATAAAAAGATATAACTAAAACTAAACATGTTGTGTGTCAGATAAAACGAATATAAATAAATATGTTTACAAAGTTATTAGACCCTATAGACCATAAACTGGTGAATCCAGTGCTATTAATATTTTCTTAAGGGTCTGTCCCAAAGACTACCATAGGTTTGTCCACTTGACTTGAACTGCCAAGTTGAAATTATCCATTTTATAATTATATTATCCATTTATATTATTTGTATGCCTTGCAAGGCAGCACATAGTGATACTATAACTAAGTTTTGATAACATCGTGTACTCTTTTACCTGTCACAATTTTTTTTTTTAATTTGAATATTTTAGTAGACTGGCCTGTTGGTCTAGTGGTTAGTGACCCTAACTGCTATGCCGGAGGTCGTGGGTTCGATTCCCACCCAGGACAAATGTTTGTGTGATGAGCACGATCATTTGTTCTGTGTCTGGGTGTAATTTATCTATAATATGTATGTATTTAGAAATATATAAGTATGTTTATCAGTTGTCTAGTACCCATAACACAAGCTCTGCTTAGCTTGGGACTAGATGGCGTTGTGTGATAGTTGTGGAATATTATTATATTATTATTTTGTATGGCGTGTAAGCACAGGTCATCTATAGCTACGTATAGCGACGACTCGAAGGAGGTTTGTGGGCATTCAAACGACTTATTGTTCGACCCATATGGCGAGTGCTTATCACCGAAAGTGGTATTGCATTACAGACCCTTTAGATTATGTTAATAGCATTCATTTCTTAGTTAAATGAAAGAATGAAATAAAATTTTGATGGTAGATTCCACTGTGGCCAGCTTTTAGTGTAATTTGTAATTTTAATAATTTATTTGACACAATCACTGTACTTAATGTTATGTAAAATAGAAAATATATTATAATGTGAGCATTGATTTTGTATTATTATTTACTAATCCCTATTCCTGTGCACATTTAATTCTACTTTCAAGAGTAATATGCATTGTCAATGCACAGTAACTTTCTTATAAGCCATCTGGCCAAATAGTATTACGCTGCATTTGACCACGGCGCTAGGCACAACATACTTATTTTTCCTGCATTGCGGGTTTACTATTAGGTAACCTGCCTAACCCTTCGGGATACAGGTGAGAAGTTATGTGTATACTACCATGCTAAGCCCAAAAGCAAAAAAAAAACTCCAATATCAGTATTTTATTTGACACTATTTACAAAATTAAAAACACGTGTTTTTGTCGGCTGTAGCCAACGGTGGCGTGTTGGGAACGTATTCATTTGTCGGCTATACCCGACCGTGGCATTCAAAAGGTGAGGCATCTATCTATTGCCAAAATTACATGAATCGACTGGCTATCTGTCCTCTACAACCCTTTGGAACTACCGTCGTCTTCTGAAATAATGTATGGATATTTGGGGGTAGAGGAACAGGGTGTAAAGTTCCTCATCCCCCGTTGAAAAGGGAGGATCCTCCGACCGGACGGGTGTTGTGTCCGGCGGGCTAACTGCCCGACAGTTGTAAGTCGGGAACTCCTATATAGGCTTATGTCGCGGATAAAGTTGATAGCGCGATGTAGGATTTCTGTCAATCGTTGTTAGTACGCAGGTGTTGCGATAGATGTCGCTAGTCGCCACAGATATAAATAAATAAAAACAACAAACTCACAGATATACAATCTTTATTAACGAAGCGTCTGTTATAAAAGACGAACCAACCTCCTTTCTAGAAAGGATCCCTTGTAAAACAATAGTATTGCAAACGCCAACAAAGTAAAACTTCAACTAAATAACATCACATTCATTAGAGCTAACATGACTAGACTTAGTATTTATTATATTTATCAAGCTGTGCTTTTACTTCTTGTGTACTTTGACGAATATATTTCTAAAAAAATATATGGAAAACGTTGTGTTCCTATAAAATTGGAGGGTTGCCCTCGATTTGTCAGGGTTCCCATCATCAAATCCTAACATGGTGACAATAGGACCACCTCGGAAGTATACCCCTTCAAACAAAAAAAGAATTTTGAAAATCGGTCCATATTTGATGGAGATATACATTAAAAAAACATACACACGAATAGAGAACCTCGTCCTTTTTGGAAGTCGGTTAAATAGAGCATAATTATTATTGTTAGTAAGCATGTATGCATTCCTCTAACAATGGGGCACTTAATGTGCTTGCGTGTCCGGTTGTTTGTTCACTACAGGAACTTATGGACGCTACCGAAAGCCGAACTAGTAGCCCAATTCTGGGCCGACATAATTTAGATTGCCGTCGACACGCTAAGAAGGCATGTCGTGCAAATTACAAAAAAAAACACGTCAGTGGTACGACAGTATTTTCAGTAAACAGTGTGTTCTAAAACAGTTAAGAATTTAATTAATTCAATTGCTCCTACTGCCGATAGACGTTTCCGGTTAGATACCTTTTCTCAAATACTGCGTTCCCATTCCAAATTACGCCCTTCTTTATTAACACAAAAGTAGTTTTTTTCTTTTAGTTAGAATTTCTCATTAATAAAAACATATTTGGCAAAATGTGTGGGTTCTATAGGTACACCCTGCCTATATATATGGTATACTATAAACAATATACAAGATAACCACACCTCCAAGCGATAACTTTTCTTTGTGCGTCGATATCTCAGTCAATAGGTGTGGTTATCCCATACAATTGTACGAATATTCCCAAAATATACAAGAAGTATTACACAGCTACCATATTGTTATCAATTCGCCATTTATGAACTATACGAATGATTCCTCCCGATTTAATAATCAGTATTTTTCGGGTTGCCAGAGTAATTTACAATCAGTTTTCGATTTATTCTAAATTAAACAGACTTCTTATAGTAACGTACATAAAGTGTTAAAGACAGCTTCGATTAATGGTGCACGAAAACTTTCATAAAACTACCAAGCGTATTGTTTTTTTTTTAGTCTGGCAGCATTTAATTTGCCTCCCTCTGGCAACCCTGTTATCAGCAGGTTTAGAACATGACATTGGCTGTGCACTGATGTGCAATTTTAATGGCATGAAGAGTTACAAAAATGTCATATTTTTATACCCGATCTGCTTTTCTAAAATGGCAGGATTAAACCAGTTGGTAATTCAAGTAAGAAAGTCAGTTTTGTCTTAGAAATTATAGCAGATTGGGTATAATATGATGGACGCTTGTAAGCAAATATCAGCACATATAAATACATGTTTGCTTACCACAGACATACTAAACTATACATACTATACTAAACATGTACAGAATAAATGGGGTTTAAGATTATCTCTCTATCGTTATATGCAATACAAAACTAGTTTCCGAGACAATTCTAAAAATATTTCAATTTTTTTTTTGCCGATCATTGAACACCGTATTTATTGTTATTTACATTTAAAATCGACTTACGAACCATGTCTTGATGATTGGTAAAACTCTTAAAATACAATCTATATAATCACGTTATTTACCGTCAGGGAAATTAATTGTCTATGCACATTGATACCCCAACTGTCAAAGAATGACAGTTGTGATTTGAATAAACGGACAATTTATGTCGGTAGTCAATCTGCAAAACAATTACCTTCTCTGAGTTTACATCGAGATCGGTCTAGCAATTACGGACAGAGAAAAGTTAAGTATCTTGTCTCGATAAGTCATCAAAACGAGTATTCTAACTGGCCGTTGTGGATATTATACCATACATATAAATAAATCCTTCATTGTCGATATTAACTCTTTCGTTTACAATTCTCACTTCAGTTTTCATCGATTTAAGGTCGAAAATCAAGTATTTTCATGGAGCATTTTAAGAAATTAATTCTTCCACCAATTTACCCTATGTTATGTCCTATTCTGGCATTTCCTAGCCGTTTATTCAGCGGAGTAAGCAAGGCGACATAATTTCCTCAAATACTCTTCGTTCACCATAACCGCACGGGTTAATAATTACAACAATCATCAATAATTTATATCCTAAATTACCAACTTACAATCATACCTGAATTAATTTTGTTAAAATTCTCCATAAAGTGCATTATTTAAAACATTAAAATATTCATGGGTTTAAAAAGCTTTACCTACATATTATGGTTCAGATGGAGTGACTAACTTAACAACTAAAAATATTCCAATCTTACTGCCTGGGGATGAAAAAAAGAGAAAGAAGCATTTTACAGCTTTCAATCAATAAACTTAAACAAGGGTTTCTGACACGTGGCCACTTGATTTTAAAGAGCCAGAGAATTCGTCAATTAAAAAAACTAAATGAAAATTGTATGTCATGTAAAATGAACATTTTCCCATAATTTGTATGTCATGTAAAATGAACATTTTCCCATAAATTGTATGTCATGTAAAATGAACATTTTCCCATAAATTGTATGTCATGTAAAATTAACATTTTCCCATTAAAATAAAGTTTGTTTCGGATCGATTGTTGATCTAAATGTTGAAAGCTCCACGCTATACAATAGGGGATCGGACTGGGTCAAAATAATATGATTCTGTTTAGTCCGTAAGTTAGACTATCGAAAAATATTGAATACGTGTTTTTGTTTTATCAAATCAATAAAAAATGACGAAGATAAAACGCGTCAAAGATCTTGGAGTGGGGCTTGAAACGTCACTTGTGTCGTCAAAATGTACTATCATATGACGTCACACGAGTTTTCGAAGCACTGTATCGTCTTCATTTTAAGTTTACGTGAAAAAAGAAAAAATACGTGTCCAATAATTTTTGGAAATCTATCTGACGGACTAATTAGTTTTTTTTTGTCCGATCCCCTATTAGTGATATTGTAAAGTCGGATGTAAATGTTATCGATAAAAGAAAATAATAATTTAATATAATCAATCATGGATGTTTTACATCTGCCGGTCGTCCCGTGATGACAACTTTTTTTTTTCAATATGTAATCACTAAACAATTACGCAAAGCGTGCTCCAGTCAAATTCATTCGATAGCCAAAGCCAACATATTCATTTACATAGTAAGTAGTTTGTCCATCAAAATCTGAGTGACCGACCCATAATCACACTAAACTACCACACCAGTGTGACTACGGATCAATAAAATTAATTAGTCGTCCGATTAGCCGGATAAATAACCAAAATTATAGGCTGTTGCTAGTCGTCCGCTAAGTGGATGAATCACCGTCTCGCGACAGTATCCTTTATGGGCGGCATGGGCACCGGGCCGTAGGCCGACGAAGGAGGCCGGCGGAGGCCCGGCACTTCGGGGACAGAAGATATTAGTGTTATTTAATATGCGAGCGCGCGTCATGGAGTACAAAAATTATGGAAATAATGAAAATAAAAAATTATGTAAATTATGGATACTAACCTAGTACTAATTAACCGTAGTCACACCAGTGTGACTACTGATAATTTAACCTGATCCGTAGTCACACTGGTGTGGTAGTTTAGTGTGACTATGGGTCGGTCATGAAAATCTGAACCATCATCGAGTTTTACAAAATCCAAATAAAAATTAAAATATTGGACTATTATTAATATACTTTTTTTAATGTTATAAACACTACCAATGCTTGATTTTTTATTTATTTATTGAACAGTGCCAAAACTTTATATATTAACTGGGAAGGGTATCAAACCTCGGAATCATAGGAAAAGGTGGGAAAATTCGAAAAGGGTGATCGTGAAGATTTTAAGATCATTTTTTGGTGACAATAAGGGTGATAATCGTGAGTCAGGATATAATTGTTTACATATAGACTAGTCTAGGGTAAGGTTTACGTAGATTAACTATAAAATGCTTTGGTTTAATATTAAAATTATGTGTAAAAATATGTAATGCAAAATACTTCACAATCTGAGCCATTTTAAGCGACTTCAGCTAAAGTTCTAATATTTGGCTTTCTTTTTGTAATTCTACATTTCATGGAAGCCACATAAAACTTTTTTACTTAATGCTATAAAAAATCACTTATAGTGATTGAGACTCTTCGCCAAGCTGATGCAAACAAATCATAAGTAATGATTTTATTAAACTTGCAAATCATCTTTTACTAAAGCTACCAAAAACCTGGCAACACCTTCGAACAAACCCCCAGTGCTGCCAGCAAACAAAATAAAGCTACCATTTTAGTAATATTCTGTAAAAACCTGTATTATTGATTGGTGTCTTTTAAAACCGCTGTGACAGTAAAACCTTACCCTCGTATGCAGTCTATATGATAAACTCCTGGCTCACGGGCGCCGCTAGCTAGCTGAGCGAGCTGTAGGCGGGGGGCGGAGGGCTAGCGTCGCGGCCGGGCATCAGGACTGCGATCTTGTACGGTGGCGGAGCCTCCGGAGATTGTTCCGTTGCAGGCTGCGATCGCTCTGACGACTGCAGGAGGGTTGCGAGCGATATGTCGTCTGAGGGCTCTGATGGCGGTGGCTGAAGGAAGAAAAACTTGGCTTAGAACACCCAAATCAAATACTCAGTATTTTAACGGCCTATAGCCTGTTTCTAACAGAAGATCATGCGAAAAACAAGTAATTATTATTGGTTTGACGGCACGGTTAGCGCAGTGGCTCAAGCAATGGACTGCCACGCAGCGTGTCGCGGGTTCGATCCCCGCACGGAACAAATGTTTGTAAGACCTACATGTAGTTGTTCCGGGTCTGGGTATTTGTGTATGCGAGTTTAAATGTTTGTGAACGCACACACGATACAGGAGAAATTCCTAGTGTGGGGCAACGTTTTATAAAAAAAACCGGCCAAGTGCGAGTCGGACTCGCGCACCGAGGGTTCCGTAAAAAAAAAATATTATGTGATGTAACTAAAAATTTATGGTTTTCGTAATTATTCCTTTATCTATGCTATAAGACGTTGCTTCGTACCAAATTTCAAGATTCTGAGTTCACGGGAAGTACCCTGTAGGTTTTGATTCCCTTGCGAGTGTCGAAAATTTGCGGCATAAACGGGAGTATCTTGATGTAACTAAAAATTTATGGTTTTCGTAATTATTCCTTTATCTATGCTATAAGACGTTGCTTCGTACCAAATTTCAAGATTCTGAGTTCACGGGAAGTACCCTGTAGGTTTTGATTCCCTTGCGAGTGTCGAAAATTTGCGGCATAAACGGGAGTATCTTTTGATCGCGTTGACTTAGAAGTTTGATTTTTTCACAGCTCCAAGAGACCATAGACTTGAGTATTTGATATGAATTTCAGCTTGATACCTCCACGCGTTCCTGAGAAAAAAGGTCTTGACAGACAGACAGACGGACAACAAAGTGATCCTATAAGGGTTCCGTTTTTTCCTTTTGAGGTACGGAACCCTAAAAAGAAAAAGAATTAACGCATTCATATCTTGGTCTTTTTTATCAACACAATTCAGCAGGGGTTTTACCATGCAGCACTGTTCGAAAGAGACACCGCAGCCCTGAAACACAAAGAGCTAAGAAAGAAGGAACATAGGTTTCAGTCAGTTTAAGTCTGACACTCCTTTTCGCTCCAACCAGAGCGGGAGGGGTCATTTGATGAGATCCCACCCGGAAACAAAGAGGTTTTACCATACACAGACCCTAAGGTCCGATTTCCACCAAAGCGGAGCAGAGCGGAGCAATGTGACAAATTCGACCAATCACAGGAAAGGCGAAACAACAGTGATGTAAATTGTAACTAATGTGATTGATCGATTTCCGTACGTCTCTGCTTTGGTGGAGTACGGGCATAAGGCTCCCTCTACTTACCACGTATATGCTGACATGTCGGTCCCGCTGCGCAGTGCTGGAGACGCGCTCGGGCGGCAACACGGGCGGCGGTCGCGCGCGACACAGCGACAGCGCGCAGCCCACGCCACACACACACGCCACAGCCGCGCACACCACACTCGCCTCCCCGCCACCGCCGGCGCCGCCACCCGAGCGGATAACCTGCAATGCATGTGCAGGTATATATGAGGCCATAATTAGAGTAGCTTATCAACCAATATAAAATAAAATAAAAAATAAAATAAAAATAAAAAAGCCATTTATTTCTTACAGAAATGCTATTATCAACCAATAATGAATACCTACTCGGGCTACCATGCCATTAGGACCTAGTTGTGAGAAATGTAATATTTGAGAAAATTCAAAACGCTACGTAGGTAAGTACTAATAATGCGTTATAGGTCAAATGTTAGATAGGCCAATGTAAACTCAAACTCAAACTCAAATTCTTTATTGCATTCATGTGTTTTTTTTAAAGTTGTTACAATTAATTTGGTTCCAACATGAAACCCGGTTAGGGCACGGCAACATAAATTAGGTAACATACCAAGTCAGTACATATCAGATTTAATTCAGTACCTACTATGACAATTTTCCAGCATTAAGTTATATAGTTATTTTAATTAATCATTATCATTATCATCATCGTTTGCTTCAAGTTTTTAACAAAAGGTTTAAAGAATAAGCAATAGCAATAAGTTTTTTATTACAATGTTTGTTTGCAACTTATAACCACAACATTCAAAAATCAAAATAAAATGTATAATTTATAAATGTCCAAAAGTCTGTATAATTAAATCACAAAACATAAAATCACTAACAATAAAATCACTAATTCCAATAATATGTAAGTATGTCAAAATATATGCAATGTCCAACTAGACTGGCAGTCAAAAGATGATGTCAAAATGATTTTTTTACACCAGTTTACACAATAATGTCAGAGGAATTTATAATATTACAGTCTTAGTCTAAATAAAATAACAAAAGTATAAGAAAGTCAGGTACAAATTAAAAGTTAATACATCAATCTGTCATGCGTGCTATTGTGAATGTTTCATGTCAATGTAATTCAATTATGTAATTTAATTATGTTTCTATTCATATTTTCCAAAAAAATTCATTCATCCAGGTATTCTGCGACCGAGTAAAAGCATTTCTGAGTTAGATATTCTTTTAATTTTCTGTTAAATATAGTAAAATTAGGTTCTTTTTTAATTTGTTCCGGTAATTTGTTAAAGATTTTTACTGCCTTATAGTATGGGCTATTATAAAGCATTTTAATCCGGGAGGGTGGAAGATGTAATCTATTTTTATGGCGTAGTTGGCCTCATATGTCATTCTACTTAGCACAGTCAGCAATACCTTGCATTACTTGATCGATCTTGCAAATTAGATGAGAAGAAAGTTTAGTAAAGTCTGTCTCGGTACACACTCACTAGATTCCACTGGGGATGCGCGTAGCTAGTTCTAATTAATTAGCTACTTAACTATTGAGACTTTAAGAGAGGACAGAAAATCTATATAAAACACTTTCAAAAGTCTGAAAGCGTACAGCGTGCGGGTTCTAAAAGTATACTTTAGTATAACATCACGCATGTAATCCCCGAAGTTTTAGGCAGATGTGTACCTCACATTACGCTAGTTATGTTTAAGGCATCGTTCACACCAAACGTATTGTCCGCCGCCGACTGTGAGTATGCTCACTGTCTCTATGGATCTACGTAATAGCGTATAGTCGGTTCGGTGTGAACAAGAAGTTAAGGCGAGGTTGCAGTAAGTACTTTGTTTTTATGTACGCACGACCTCGCCCCCCGCCCTGCCGCGCGAGCGATATAATGCCTAAATTTTGACTGTTTTTTGCTTCTTGGAGAAAAACTATAAAGAAATTATACAAAATGTTTTCAACATTTACTTCAAAATAAAAAGTTCTATCTATTGATATAACTTTTATATAAATTCATGATGAAATGTCTTAGCAGTACACGTTTGAAATTGTAATTTAGAGTCATGTTTGATAAAAAAAGTATCGAGCCGATTATTCTAAATCGCGTTTCTATCTTTACGATTTACTAGAGAGTATGTTCAATTTTTATGTAAGTAATGATTTTTATTTATTAAAAAAATCGTATTTAGTTCGATTTTTATAGGTTCAAAAATCTTAAAATTACTGCAACCCGGCCTTAAATATAAATATTGAAAAGCGATAAACTGCGTAACGCGTGCTCACAGTCACAGCGGCGGACAATACGTTTGGTGTGAACGAAGCCTAAGTCCCACCATGTAATAGGGGGGGGGGGGCTATTATCATCAACCGGACAATGATTAAATTGGTTTTTGATGATACGTTGAAATATTTTTTGTAGGTATTTGTGGCTTGGCGTGGGAGGGGACGTCGTCGGCGTCGTTCAAAATTAAGGTTTAATAACATTTTCACACAAAACGACATTAAAATTCAACGAAGCCAGAACGAGAGTATGCAAGATAAAGAACTGACCTATTGAACCAGTACGGCCAGTAATTTGTATACCAAAGTTCACAGAGTACGTGTCTACGTAGGTTTTTCCCAGTAAAACACGCAATTAGATCTTTCAGATTTGAACAAACAACGCAATTAAATGCTGATGGCTATCCTCACGAAGGTATGCTGTTTCTCTGCGACAAAAATGTATTTAGAAAAAAAAATAGGTAGGTACATGAAAAGTGAACTTAGGCACAATCAGCCTATATTGTTCCCACTGCTGGAACTCAGGCAGCCTCTCTTTGAGAGCGAATGCGCTATATGTAAATATGTATATAATCCACCACATCGGCCCGGTGCGGGTTGGTAGATAGTTTCTAGCATTGGTGATGAAATAAATTGCACTAAGTAGTAAGTCTGCCCGGGTTCGATCCACCATTATAGGTACGGTCAGCATCAGAAGTATATTAACATTACTCAAAGTTTCGAAGCTGTTTTTATAATAAAAACTTGTTAGATATTACTCGTTACTACATGTTATTGGAGTGTAAGGACTATTTTAAAGAATAATCTTCCGAAACAATAAAAATAATAGCTAGAGTCCTGTACATAAAATAATTAAAATTCCGAAATGTTCAGCTACTTCTGATGCTGACTGTACATGAACTAACAAAGTGAACTCATAAAATGTATATAGTCTATATTTTTTTAGCGAAATCTAAATATTTACTTCTGGAAAATATCTTCACATCGGCAGATCCAATTTATTATTTTTCACTCATTGGCGGCTATTTGCTGCTGACTTAGGTATGGTTTTTGAAAGTCTAGATACCTACGATCATACATGTTGGTCTATAGGTATATCATAATGATGATTAGGATGTTAGTTCGAAGACATTTGAATTCTAGCTGAACTGCTGAGCAAAGGTCTTCCTCCATTCCTTCCAACGGTCGCGATTCTGCGCAATTTCTTTCCAATTCACCTGCGCTTCGCATCTTCCAAGCATCATCGCAAAGACCGATCTTCTTATTTCCGTAACCTCTATATAGAAAGGCGAGAAGATTGGAAGGCTAAGAGAAAGGCTTTTGCCCAGCAGGGGCACAATATTGGCTACTAATCCACCTACTCATGCAATAAAATCTAAAAAAAAATGACATCAAAAATAGACTCACGCTCACCTGCCGGTCAAAATAGTACTTGGCTCCAGCCAAGAACACGGTAGCCAGCGCAAAAGACACCAGCATCCCAAACTTGAGGTGCGGCGCCATCATCGGTGACTGGTGG
Organism: Diarsia mendica; assembly: GCA_949316265.1. NCBI lineage: Eukaryota > Metazoa > Arthropoda > Insecta > Lepidoptera > Noctuidae > Diarsia > Diarsia mendica. Next base: position 22,891,482 of record OX438899.1, read on the forward strand.
AGCCCTAGGGCTGCGGTCCGCAGCAACGTGTCAGGGGTGACGGAGCGGGCTGCTGCAAGGCTCGCGATCGTCGGCTGTGGTGGCTCGGCTGGTATTTCCACGTATAGGCTAGGCTCATCATTTTGCCGCCGCGTTGCGTGTACCGCTGGCATCGGTGGAGGCCTAAGGGATAGTCCCCATTGAAAAGTCGAGTTTTCTCTGGACTAATTATTTTTTGGGGTCGCATGGTTACCAGTAACATTTAGGCGGTTTGAATGTGCCGTGACTAATGCAGTATTGCAGACTGTCAGATGATGAGAGCTTACTTATATGTTTATTAAGCGTGGCTGATCACCGTCAATAAATAGTTTTATCGATGCTAAAAAGGTTTTAGGAGTTAGGAGTAGTGACTTCATAAGCTGAACGAAGCTTTTCCTTCGATGTCAACACAGCACAGGTAATATTGGTAATTGTGTGAGTTGTGTGACCTGGTGGTCGTGGCTTCGATTCGCATGGGAACCATACTTTGTAAAGTTATTTCCAGTTTGGCTAGGACTTCGCAGGGTTGAATCACTTGTCTGATAAAAAGATGATACCGTGCTTCGGAAGATACATATAAGCCGGGTAGTCCCGGCCGCCAAATGGCGATCATCAAACCATGTCAAAGGGCCTTGAGGCGATTTAGAAACTCTGACACTAGGGTGTGTGGGGTCGTTAGACCTTACTGCTCACACGATAAGAAGAAGCTATAGTAAAATAGCCAAAGATGCAGTAATATCTTCAGCCTTTTTATCCAGTGCATGGCCAGATTACTGTACAGCAAATCGAGAATAGGACCTTCCTAGTTACCTACTATCTGAACTTATTTGCTAATTCTACTTCCTCTTAGCGTTATGTTGTCAGCCCAGAACTGAACTACTAGTTCTACTAACTAAACAATGGAGACGTACCCAGCATGTCGATGCGAGCGGTGCGGGCGGCGCGGCGGGCAGTCGACGGCGGCGAAGCGGTGCACGGGCGCCGCCATGCCCTTGCGGCCCCCGCCCCCGCTCGCGCACACGCGACCCCGCGCTCGCCCTGTGCAAACACCTGGATGCTTACTATCACTAAAATCTTCCTACTGTTGTGGTGACATCACACCAGAAACAAGCCTGTTGGAATCACTATAGTTTGAGTACAAAGTCAGGGACATTAATTGTTGGCTGCTGGTTGTTCGAAAGAGATATCGCGGCTTGGACACAAAGGGCTAAGAAAGAATATCGGTGGTTTTTAGTTAGTGGAAGTCTGACACTCCCTACCGTTCCACAGTTCCACACAGACCGGGAGGAGTCAATTGATGACTTCCATCCAAGTATCCAAAAAAGGGGACATTAATTAGACTACGATTGTATTGCGATTTGTAGTTATATTTGAAATACAAAGACTGTCATTCTTTGCCACATATCTTGTGTAAAATGGCTATATCAGGGCCAATCATAGCTTAGTGACTAAGGTATCAATTTAAATTTATAATTATTAACCCAAACTGTACATTATTACCACCAGTCGGAGACTGCACCCTTCAAAGATTAAGAAACATTTGGATAAAGTAGTACAGACATGTACAGAACAAGATTAAGGTATGGTTTGGTGAATTGGAATACTGCCTCAAATAGTTTTTTGTATACTCCTCTACCCTTTCCAGTTTATCTACTCTTTTAAAGCAAATATCCCTGTTGTAATCAGCTTCAATCAACATGACTAAAATCAGATAGAATACCACGTACCAGCAGAAAGTGAAGATGGAACACGATGACGGCCGGTGTAGGCACACTGGCTGCGTTTATCTATCCAAAAATGCATTGGAACGACTCGGTGCTAGCGGCTGAAGGAATATCAGTGGCTGTACAATGCCTTCAGTTTACCGCACATTGGACCATTGTATGGGGTTTGCTGAAAGGAGAATTTACATGATGATATTTTTTTATAATAATTTTTTTATGTTTCGAAACAGTGACAGTTTTTAACAGATTATAAAATATCTTAAAATACAACATTTCACAGATAGGTCCCCTGGTTCCCAAAATAAATTTTCACCTGTGACTTGGGAGGCAGTGTTTCTTGTATATTACAGGAATAATTCATTTATAATTTTTACACTGCTGGGACATCATCCTCCTCTCAAATAGAAGGACAATCCATAAGGCCATTAATCCACCACAGGGGCCCAGTATGGATAGATGGATAACTCTATCCATACTGGGCCCCTAACTCACGATACTAGCTTTGAAAGTGCCTGCTGGGATTGAAGCTGTAGTAAACCAGTAGACCAGCATCCACAAAAGGCAGATCGGACCAGCGAATGGATGATCTTTGAACTGCTAAATATTGTTAGATATAGGTACCTAGTTTCTCAATTTAAATATTATTTTTATACTCATATAAAACCTAGCTAGTACTTATTCTGACCTTTAATTTGCAACTGATGTGTTGGACAAACGACCCTGCAGGCTGCATGATTACTTAGATGTGGGGAAATGACAGACTAGTAATACAGTAGCAAAGTATTTTGAGTTTTTTATTGGGACATCTACCTATAAAACTTTGCATCAGCACCCACACCCTACTTTAACTCCTTGTTAACTCCTGCACTAGACCACCAGTGCTCAGGTAGCATACTAATGTTTATTTTATACAGGTTGAATTCCACGCCTGGTATGCCTGACTCATACATGTAATAAATGTTGATTGTGTATTTAGTTAACATAAAACAGATGTTTTACATTTTTGTTGTAGAAGCTCACACACATTCTTGTTTTTTCACAGTAAGTAATAAAAACAAAACAAATGACTCATTGTTTAAAAAAATATTGGATAAAAATTTCAATAGATTTATATTTTCTAAGATTAAGGAACATATTATTATTGGCATATCTTAGTAGTAGTATTTAATAATGTTTAACCCAGTTGGTGTGCTACACCACTGAATGCCACAAAGGACATATTTAGGGACCATTAAAAATTATTAAAAATGACAGAATTCGGTCAGGAGTGATTATGGGGCAGATTTCAATCATAATTTTTTACAAGCACAAAATATCTATATTTTAGGTACTAGGTAAGTAGGTACTTAGGAAAATTCTTTACTTGCTAGTTAATAGGTAGATAATTTAAGATCTTACTACTGCTGTTTTCACTTTCATTGAAGGTGACAAAACAATTCTAAAGTTATCTTTTTACAATATTTACTACATAATATTTGATAACACTAATAATGATCATGGTAACCAGCTGTGGGTTACAGTTCGGTGATTATTACGGTAATTGGTACTTGCATACAATGGGTGGATGGCCTGACCCTGTGGTGACCTATTTTTTAAATCTGTCACTATGTCACACCTAGTTTAGTGATCCCCTGACCCATAAAGGGAGGAGGTGGGCGAAATTTCAAACGTAAATTTTATTCTTGATTCTGCTGCACTTGCTTTGCCAAAACATAACAGCCACAATATAAATAAAATTAGATGTTAAGCCCATAACGACGCTTAATTTCCGAAAATATTTGTGTTAATTGAAATCAATTTAACGGCTAATAATAATAGTTAACGAAAAAACTGAAATCATAGAAAAATACCTTACCTTTTTATGTATGCTATTCACAGTCTAGAATGAAGTCACAGGCCAAGACAAGATGGTAATTAATTATCAAATATATACCTAACAAAATCCATCCATTCATGACTATTTATTCACTGTATATTCACACGGACGCGGCAATATAAAACCTTCTCACTCATTAAAAAATATATACACTATCTAAATACATTTGCTAATAACACTAGGACATAAATCTACTGTGTTATATTTTTAAAATATAATAAAATAAATCATCAATTCACTTTTGCACTTGACAGCCATTTGTGGGCGGGGTGCGCGCGCTAAGCAAAACAACCAGAACTACCAACTGCACCATGATTTCGCAATCGATAGTAGGATTTTGCTCAATTAGCTTATTAATTATTAACACATAAAAAATCTTAGGAAGATATGAATAGGAAGAATAAATAAAAATGTTTTTAAGTTTTGTAGAATATGGAAATTGTGGTAAAATCTTAAACTTTAGCAGTGAGCTGAAATCGTAAGTAATTACAGATACAGTATCTAAAGATTTTCTGCGTTCCGAAACTATTTGTGTAAAATAATAATAAGATTTTTTAATGGAAATTAAACAAACGCATAGTGGCGTAACTAGGTTGTGATTAAATAATAACATAATTTAAATTTACCTCTCAAATGTGTAGAGATTTCCGGAAACTTCCACACATTTACCTTCGTTCAAAAACAAAGCATGAAATAAAATATTACTGTTCAAAATGAAAATCTTATTTCAAAATCTATTGCAAATGGTGCTAAAATTTTCTTTTTGTGATAATTTATAATCTTGAAAATTAAACTTTGTAATGATAAATCAAAAATATAAAAGCGAAGTTATCAGCTGAGCAGAGGCGTATTTCTGAACGATCCAAGTTTATAAATATATCCCCTCCTCCCTCAGCAACAAAACACACACCCAACTTCAGCGAAGTCAGTCTGTCAAAAATTACCAAATGAATTGTTCAACGGCCGCGCAATTTACATAGTCATTATTATTTTGTTTTTTTTTTTCTTAGATCTAGTGTAAAATTTACATGTTTAATTGGTTTTTGTGATATTTTACGAGTGAACTTACAGTTTTTATTGATCAGTGCACTGTGATTTTATGAGGACAAAAATGCTAACATCAAGACTTAGAATTAACGACGGTCGTCAGAGGACGGCGAAGCCCTATTGTCAGTGTTGGAACGAAAACAGACCTACTACACCAGGGGAGCACGCTGCGGGTTGTGCATGTGGAGAACACTCAAACAGTAAGTAAACTAATTCGAAATCGTTATTGTTCTGTTAGTCGTCAGTTTTTCTACTATCCTTTCGAGTGCAGAATAGTGTAATATGGGCAATTGGACACAACAATTACAATTCTACTACATAATCTCATTTAAAATAATAAATTATGTGTAAAAGTTGCCTGATCGAACTATTTACTTTACTATTTCAAGGCCTCATTACCATACACTTTCTCAACAATGAGAACAGGTACACTCTAACACAATACACTCTACAAAACATTTAATAGTCTCAATTTTAGACGGTTATTAAAAGGCAGTTCCTGAATCACCCCAGGCCGATTCAAATTGTCTTTGCCGACATTTCAGCAATTCCGAAAAAAAAAAAGCATATTTATTCCATATTTTCTTAACAAATATTTTTACAAATTAATCGTTTATAAATTTTATTTGGATATGAATCCCTTTTGGGTATATGCCTCCTCCATCCCGTGCCAATTTTCCCTGTTTTGGGCCAAGTCCATCCAACTCGGACCAGCAACTTCAGTGATGTCGTCAGCCCATCTCTTGCGAGGTCTGCCCCTGTTCCTCAATTCCCAATTTAGTAGTTAGTCTTTCTAATTTAATTGGTTTGGTGACGAGATTATTATCATCTTTTTCACCATGGCACTCTTTCCTATCACCACTATCTAATTTATTATTTGTTTTCCTCTTTTTTTTACAACCAATTTAGCACAAATATAATATCCATTGTTTTTTATCTGCCACTTCTGTTTTGTTTGTATTATGCTTCAAGCAATCTGTTCATCTTTTTGAAACAAGAGCTATTCCTATTAGACGAAGTCTTATATTTTGATCTTGGAATTTGAAGCATGTTTCAGTTTTTATGTGAGTAAAAAATTAATTAAACTAAAAAACATTTGTGTTTGACTATCAATCAGAGCAGTGTGTATCATCAGAACCTAACATGCCAAAACTGAAATTCTGACACTACAAATAACTCTAGAAAAACCTGTAAAACAGACAGACAAAGGAGCAACCTACTAAGGTTTTCTGTTTGCTCATGCAGGTTGGCTATTTAAATAAAAAATTATCATCTGTGACAGAATAAAATTAAAAACTAGTATTATGTTGCCATGTGTACAATATTATAGGTAAGAGGTAGTGAAGGCTATCAAAGTTAAAGATCAACTTGGTAATGTATTCTACAAATGGTGATGCAACTTTTGTTTGAGATTGCAGCAAGCAGCAACACATTAGTACATTGAACTTTAAGTGTTCAAGCCGTTGTCATATGCCCGGTTTCTGAGGCACTTTATCTGTGGTTTATCTATTCAAATGTACGCATATGAATAGATAAACCACAGATAAAGTGCCTCAGAAACCGGGCAATAGACAGTTAATGAAAGATACTCTGAAGGTGTAAACAAAGTATAGCACTAAAACCAGGTGGAGGCTGCGGGACTGCTTGAATGAGATACCAAGGCCCTGGAAAAGATGATGATGATGAAAGATGGTGGGTTTTAGTCAGTAGAAGTCTGATACACATTTCTGCTTCCACCCAGAGCTGAAGGGGTCATTTGATAATAACCCATCTTCAAAAAAACCACTCAATTTAAATGACAGACTGCAGTCTTACTGGTTTTTAACGTACCCTATAAATATACTTCCATGGAGGGTGATATAGGTGCATGTTTTCATTCATTATTAACAATAAATAAATTACAATAAATGTAATAAAGTCCTGAAAGTGAGTAAGTTGAATAATAACAAATTTAAAACAGTAATATATAATTGGCTAAACAATTTAGACTATACTGATGTAGAAAATATCTTGAAAACATAATCTATTCTAAATTTACCATCATACAAACACACAGCCTCACACACACACATACACACCACATAAATGCACACATGCACGCACACAAAATCACATACACAAACACACACACCACTCACACACATGGCAGCACGCTAGTTACTTAACTTATTGCTTTTTTTTTAATTTCCATTATTATTATTAAGTTTTTCTCTCTCTTTTAAAAAAAAAATAATTCTGTCAGACATAAGGTATTGTCACTTTAATAGGGGGAAGACACTAACACCTGCAACACAGTTTTTACTAGCGCAGATGTTAGGGAATTCAATATTGTAATTGTAACTTATGTCAATAAAGAAATTTATTATTATTACTATTATTATTATTAAAAACTAGTTGCATTGCTGTTGTCTGATGTTGCGATAGAACGTCATTGTTGCTGCAGTTGCAGTCAGCTTCAGTAGTGAAACTAACCAGGGAGGCCTATATATTTCTGTTTCAAATGATGTTAACATGTCCTGAGTTCTTGAACAATTAAACCTATTCATCGTTGCATCACCTTCCTGCTCTTGGCCCACTCTATTTGGGGTTGATGCAACACATTTTCTTTTTCAAATACTATTCTCGTAATAATGTTATAAATTAACATACACAATTAATTAAATTGTGACAAAGATTGTCAACCTTTGTGAAAGCATCTGTTAAAACCTTGAAATAGTAATATTAGTAATGTTGAAAGAAAGTTAACCTTTGTGATAAGCATGCAACTAGTGCATGCTTATTCAGTAACTTAAGGTTGAAATTTTTTAAGCCGATCCCAAAATAGTTGGGAAAAGGCTAGGCGGATGATGAGTGTAAAAAATGGTTTAATGACAAAAGCTGGAAACTGAGACTGCATTTTTATTTTTTACTAGCTGTTCCCGGCATGCGTTGCATGCATTGCAATGCTCTTTTTCCTACCCTACCTACCTGCTACCCTACCTGTTGTATGTAATTATCATACATTGAGGGTAGCCTCATAATAATGTAAATACCGCATACCGTCATGTTTAATAAATCAGTCTTTATCTAGCAAGATCGTGTTTCACTTCATGGTGGCAGCGATAAATTCGAATTACGCGTTCGGAAGTAATAAATAGACATTATCAACGTAGTTTTAGTGTGCAGTGGTGATAGACAGTACGTGTAAATATGGAACACGCGAGACCACCGGCCGAACTTGTGTTAGAAGGTGGTCCGGCGAACCGCGCTGACACGTGGCGAAAGTGGCTAAAACAGTTTAGGGTTTTCCTAAAGGCATCAGGAGTCTACAAAGAAGACAAGGGTGTACAAGCCAGCTTACTTATTAACCTAATAGGCGCTGATGGATATGACATATATTCCACTTTTAAAATAAAGGTGGAAGGACAAGATGACGACATCGATGTGTTGATCCAAAAATTCGATGAACACTTTGGAACTAAAAGCAATGCAACGATGGCGAGATTCAGATTTTTCACGCGAAACCAGATGGATGGCGAAAACATAGATGCTTATGTAACAGCACTAAGATTATTATGCCAACATTGCGAGTTTGAGCATTTAGAAGACGGTTTAATACGAGATCGTATTGTTTGTGGAGTAATCGACACAAGTGTGCGCGACAGACTACTCAGAACAGACGAGCTAAGTTTGGAAAAAGCTGTTAAAATATGCCAAGCAAGCGAGGTATCTAACGAAGAGAACCGACATATAGAAAAAACTAAATGTGAGGAACAAAGTGGCACGGTAGACGCGTTATCGAGTACGCGTGTACCGAGGCATGGCGGAGCAACGGGGGCGGCGGCAGCGCGGGAGGCGCGGGGCCGTGCCCGCGGTGAGCCTGCGACGACGCGCGGGGCGCCGCCGGCGCGTGTGGCGCGGCACGCTGGGCGTGCGCAACCACATGGATCAGCGGCCGGGAGTGCTGCAGCGACGTCGGGTCGCGAGTTCGATTCCGTACCAAATCGTGATAGGATGTCAAAGTGTTGTAGTGCATGTGGTAGCGTTCACGATGATAACGCGCGGTGTCCAGCACGATTTGCAAAGTGTTTCTTGTGCTACAATAAAGGTCATTTTAAAAATATGTGTATGGTCAGAGGTAATAAGCGAGTGTACCAAATACAGGAAAGCGGTGATGGTGACGATGAGTTATTCTATGTGTCGACTTTGGATCAAACTTCACAACATAAAGACAGTAAGTGGTTTGAACGATTACATTTTGCCGAAAATGGGCACGGAATGAGCGAATTGTTTAAACTTGATACAGGTTCGGATCTAAATGTTTTATCAGTGGTTATTTTTAAACAATTAGGGTATACAATAGATGATATCACACCAAGTTGCATAAGAGCACAGTCTTTGTGGGAATTATATTCCAATACTAGGCTCACGTCAGATGTTGTGGTCATATAAAGGTAAACACTACTTAATAAACTTTGTGATATCAAATGACCGATGTCAAAGTGTATTGGGGAAAAACACCTGTGAAGAATTAGGTTTAGTTAAGCGGGTTTACACTGTCAATGTTGATAAATATAATGATTTATTTCGTGGAATAGGCAAATTGCCAGGCAAATACAGAATCATTTTGGAAAACAATGCAAGTCCTTCGGTTTGCCCTGTCAGAAAAATACCTTTAGGGATACGGGATAAGTTAAAGGCGGAACTCGATAGTATGGAGCACATGGGAATAATTCGTAAGGTATCGCACCCGACGGAGTGGGTGAATGCTATCGTGTTGCCAGCCAAGAAGGATGGCAGTCTGCGAGTTTGCCTCGACCCGCGGCCACTGAACCGGGCGGTGCGCCGCGCACACTACCCCTTACCTACGCTTACTGAGATTGCCGCTAAACTAACAAATGCCAAGTATTTCAGTAAACTTGATGCTCGGTCCGGATTTTGGATGATTGAATTAGACGATGACAGTGCGGATCTTTGTACGTTTGGAACTCCATTTGGGAGGTATCAATTTTTACGATTACCTTACGGCATTAACTGCGCGAGTGAGGTATTTCACGGCAAAATACGGCAGCTATTAGAAGACCTCGATGGGGTAGATTCATTTGTAGATGACATAATTATTTGGGGTAGGACTAAGGAAGAACACGATGATAGACTGATCAAATTGCTAGATAGGGCTCGGGAAGTAGGAATTAAATTTAACAGGGAGAAGTGTGAGTTCAGTGTACAACAGGTTACGTATCTGGGGCATGTTTTTAGTAGTAAAGGTATGCAGATTGACACAAACAAGATAAAAGCAATCATGGACATGCCAGAACCAAAAGATAGGCCATCTTTAGAGCGATTTCTCGGCATGATAAACTACCTATCAAAGTTTATTCCAAATTATTCGCAAATTGCGAGCCCTCTTAGAAGTTTGCTCAAGAAAGGCAATGAATGGGTTTGGGACAGTGTACATGAGTCTGCGGTTCACAAGTTGAAGCAGGCGGTGAGCAGCGCGCCGGTGTTGGCGCTGTACTCAAGCGATCGGCCGGTTGTGGTCACAGTGGATGCTAGCTCCACGGCATTGGGCGCTGCATTAATACAGGACGGCCGCCCGGTTGAGTTTTCATCCCTCACGATGACAGACACCCAAAAGCGATACGCGCAGATTGAAAAGGAAATGCTGGCGATCGTATTTGCAATGGAAAAATACCATCAATATGTGTATGGGAAGAAGGATGTGGTCGTTGAAACAGATCACAAGCCGCTGGAGGCTTTATTTAAAAAAGGTTTGGATGCAGTGCCGGTTCGGTTGCAAAGAATGATGTTGCGCGTGCAACGCTATGAGTTTACAGTGGTATACAAACCTGGGAAGTTTATGTATGTAGCCGATGCACTATCAAGAGCAGCCTTACCGGAACTCATGCATGACAGAGTGACATGTGAGGTGGAGGATCAGGCTTGTTTCCTCATAGCAAACGTACCGTTCAGCGATAGTAAACTCAGTATGGTCAGAGATGTCACACAGGGGGATCAAGAATGCAAACTTTTAAAATATTATATTCTAAATGGGTGGCCAAGATATAAAAAGGATTTGAACGAAATGATAAAAATGCATTGGGCATATAAAGAAGAATTACAGCTAGTCGACGGGGTGATCTTCAAAAATCACTTAGTGTACATACCACGTGACCTAAGAGGTGAAATGATATCGCGCGTTCACGAAGGACATCTAGGAATCGACCGCTGCAAGCGTCGAGCGCGTGATGTCATGTTTTGGAGCGGGATGTCACGTGACGTGGAGCAGGCAGTGCGCACCTGCGCCACCTGCGCGGAGCACGCAGCGCGAAATGTAAGGGAGCCTATGATACCGCATTCAATTCCGGAATTACCTTGGAGAAAGGTTGGCGCTGACTTATTCTCATGCGACCGAAAGAACTTTCTAATTATAGTGGATTATTTTTCAAATTATATTGAGATAAGTGCCTTAACAAATATCGGCTCCCGAGCTGTTATTGCTGCGATGAAAGATCAGTTCGCAAGACATGGGATTCCAAAGGAACTAATTACTGATAATGGTCCAGCTTTTAGTTCCAGGGAATTCAGAAAATTTACTGAAGATTGGTGTTTCACACATACAACATCATCACCCAATTACGCACAGTCTAACGGATTGAGTGAAAGAGCTGTGCGAACAGTCAAAACAATAATAAAAAAATCATTAAGCACTGGTACGGATTATTATCTAGGGTTATTAAATTTTAGAACAACACCTAGGGATGGAATTAGTGCACCATCGCAATTACTGATGGGTCGACGACTAAATACTCGCTTACCAGTACACACAGAAAGATTACAACCAGAACGTAACAATCTTAAAGACTTTAAAAATATACAAACAAAACGTGACAAGACAAAAAAATATTATGATAAGCATTCCCGAGAGTTACCAGTATTACAGCCGGGCGAGAACGTAATTGTAACAGACGACGACAAGCGCAGGCGATATATGCAAGTGCAGGCACCAGCGCCGCAGCCGCGATCATACTTCCTCACTGATAGCAGCGGTCGGAGATACCGCCGCAACAGACGGCACATCATGAAGGGTGCGAGCTCAGGGGATACCACGGCACATTCTGCTTCCACGCAAGGGAAGGGGGATAGTAGCAGTGAAGATAATGAGCGCACGAGTACGTATAGTGATGCGGAAGAGAGTAAGAATGAGGGGCTGAGCGACAACGATAGGGTTGTGAGTTTGTGACTAGGTCGGCTAGTTCTTCTCCTGATTCTGTAGTAGTGCAGCCAACCCGAGCTGCTTCGCGAAGGGCACGTGAAAAACTTGCAATGTTTTTTAAAAAGTAATTAAGACCAGATATGTATGTGTATATATGTATGTGTTAGAATAGTATGTTAATAATAAGGACAAGTAGTGTTAGAATAGTTTGTTAATTATAAGAACAATCGTTACTTATTATAATAATTAGACCTGTAAACGGAAGATATTGATACCTGTGATATTGTGCCTGTATATATCTGATATTGTACTATTATGTATTGTTGTGTTTAAGGATGGTGGTGGGAATTCTACAAGTTAACTGTTTTTCATAAAAGGGGAAGATGTTGTATGTAATTATCATACATTGAGGGTAGCCTCATAATAATGTAAATACCGCATACCGTCATGTTTAATAAATCAGTCTTTATCTAGCAAGATCGTGTTTCACTTCACTACCCTACCTACCTACTACCCTACCTACCTGCTACCCTACCTACCTACCTACTACCGTACCTACCTACTACCCTAACTACTACCCTACCTACTACCCTAACTACCTACTTCCCTACCTACCTACTACCCTACCTACCTACCACCCTAACTGCCTACTACACTACCTACCTACTACCCTACCTACCTACTACCCTACCTACCTATTACCCTACCTACCTACTACCCTACCTACCTACTGCCCTACCTACCTACTACCGTACCTACCTACTACCCTACCTACCTACTACCCTACCTACCTACTACCCTACCTACCTACTACCCTACCTACCTACTACCCTACCTACCTACTACCCTACGTACCTACTACCCTACCTACCTACTACCCTACCTACCTACTACCCTACCTACTTACTACCCTACCTACTACCCTACCTACTACCCTGCCTACCTACCTGCCACATTCTCACCGTTTAAACCTTCCCTGGACTTCCACGAATATTTCAAGACTAAAATTAGCCAAATCGGTTCAGCCGTTCTATATTTTTCTGATATTTTGAAATTATAATAAATGTCTTCTGAGAGCCCAGAAAAACGACCTTGTCTACTGTAAATTAAAACCAAACCAATTTACTGAACATCATTTAAATCTTAAAGAATTCTACAAAAATAACTCTAAACCTCTTCCAGTAAGTGAATGGCGATGGGAGATGCCAGTGAGCACAGGCACCAGCTGGGTCATGATGTGTCCCAACCAGAAGCAGGTCACCTTCCACCCATACTACAGCTCCGGCACTGCAGCTGTGAAGGGTGACACTCCACTGGTACACGACTATCATTACTATTGGGAGGTCAAGATGCTGACGGAGCCTTATGGAACTGATATTGTAAGTACATTAATAATATTTATTTTAAAGAGTATTAAGGAATAGCTTCTTCTCATTCTGGGTAGTCAAACGGCCAAAGGTCTGGCAACCACTCTTACTTTAGTAAAACTTTACCCATTAGGTGTGCTGCATTGGCACGCGTTGGTCAGATAGGAAGTTGTTCCAATGAACATTTGCATTCATTTAGACTGGAAAAGGATCTCAATACCGGCCAAGTGCGAGTTGTACTCGCGCAACTGAGGTTCCGTATTAATTAACTTGTGGGTATCTTGTTATTAAACTACATTTATTTGCAGTTTTCTCTTTTATGGTTTGATTGACATCCTAGAAAAATAATATACATATTATAGTAGAAAATTCTTTCATAAAATATAATCTTATCTTATGTTTGGTTCACTATCTGTCTGGCAGTAATAATCTTGCATGTTTCACTCAGTAATCTCAATGTAGCCTTCAATTGTTTGTACAATATTTACTTTTACATAGTTAAGGCTAGCGAAATTGATAAAATGTCATCAGTTCGTCACACAACTGGGTCGTAGTTTCTGGAAAATAAAAAAAATACATTCAGTAAAAAGCTGATATATTTTTATTACAAAAAATTGAAGTGTCTGCTTCAATCAGAAATTTCTTTGTAGATTATTATTACAATCGCAATAGATCGCGAAAAGAGGAAGGAGGGAAGGGAGGCCTTTGCCCTGCAGTGGGACAATAATAATATAGGCTTATAATAATAATAATAAAGGAAGATTGCTTGAAATCTAAGCGTATCGCGTAAAACAAAATAGCGAAACAAAAACACAAAATAAATAAACTAACGGGCCTTGTGAACTGATTATGATAAAACTGTAAAAAATTGAATTTGATATCAGTGACCATATTTGTCTACTTGCTTGTAATACTAATAATAGTTTAAAAAAAACAAGTTTAGAAAACCAGATATGTTTAAGTTGTATTTATTTTATCTGACCCGTAATACCTATCTATTGACTATGAGGCCTCAGCTTCGAATTTTGCGGGCAGCGGGGCGGCGGCGGCGGCGGCGCGGGCGCGGCAGGATCTTATGCGTACAATCAAATGGACCGGTTCTCGGACTGAGTTCTCGGAATACAGGCGGCGCGGGGGCGGGCAACGAGCGGTGCACTCCATACAAGACGCGCCGCCGCCGCCGCCGCCCCGCTGCCCGCAAAATTCGAGGCTGAGGCCTGAAGTGTACCAAAATATACCGTTAACTCACATAAAATAACATCACGCCTGTAATCTAGGGTTAGGCAGAGGTGCACCTACATTTCGCCAGTTATGTAACAGGGGACGAGCCTATTGTTATGAGACGGGTACAAATCCAGATACTGAGAAATTTCTGATGGAAAAACCCACTTACACTACCCGGGCCATCGAACCCAGGACCTCATGGTCAGCAGCAGTCACGCTTGCCAACGACCAACGAGTTTGTTTATTTTATATCGTTCGAACTACAGTACTTTCACAAGTTATTATGCCTTGTGATTGTGACTGTAGCGTAGGAGTGCAATGCGTCGTTTCGGGAGTTGCTGCGTCGGGCTGCGCGGCGCCGGATGTTACCGGCGGCGAGTGCTGTGGGTGCGGGGGCACGCGGCGGCGTGTGCCGTGGCGGCGGGAGTGCGGGGCTGCGGGTCGCGGGGCGGCGGTTGCACGTTGCGGCGTGCATTCGTTGTTCCGTGATTCGGGGTCTCGAGCATTCGTTGTTGCGGTTTGCGTCGCTGCGTGCTTTTGTGCTCGCAGTGTTCGTTGTTGCGGGCATTCGGTGGCGTGTGGTTCGGCGTGGTGACTTTCGGAATGACGTATTGCACTCGTAGTTTCGTTCTTCTTCCGTCCTTCTGACATTCAAAAGTGCCTGTAATGGCTTAATTGAAATAAAGAATTTGAGTTTGAGTTTATTATAAAATAAGCATTTAAACACAATTCGTTATGGAATCAGGCGATACTTTGAGGAAATCCATGACATTAAAATTATATGCAAATTATTTACATTATTATTATTATTTAGCCCGTTGAACTGGCTGAGAGATCCAGTCTTGGTTACTCCATTGTTTGGTTACAGGATGTCTCTCAGCTCAGTGTGCCTCTTGGCAAAGGCCTCCTCCAGTAGCTTCCACTGTTTCCTGTCTTGGGCAACTCTCCTCCATTTGGGTCCCGCAGTCCAGTTAGCAGTTCCAAATTATTTACATAGAATTTATCAATTAACACTGCATATTTTTCGTAACATTTACTTTCAACCTGTTAATATTGGGGTGAGACGCAAAAAATTTTCAGAAAATTCATTGTGTTATGCTAGAATACAATCATAACTAACATAACATTAAGCCTGCATTCCCCGAAGGGTTATGCAGAAAGAACAACGGCCCACACTTATGTAGGTACATAAATCTTTTTAAAAAACTTTCTGAGGAAAAATCCATTAAACTGACTACGTCGTTAGTCTAGTGGTCACAAGCGCGACTGCTGAGCATGAGGTCCGAGGTTCGATTCCCGGGTCGTCAAGAAATTTTCAGTAACAGCCACGGAGTCTGGATTTGTGCCTGTTTGATGACAATAGGCTCGCCTCCTATTATATGGGGCTTAAACATAACTGGCAAAATATGGGTGTTATATGATATATTATGATACATTATGTTTTATTATGATACACCTCTGTCTAACGATCCAACCAAAGTACAAAACTGTTTTACATTCGTCACTTCACCATCTCAGGGCCAGTTGAAAACCAGCGTCGGGCACTAGCTGTTCGGCATTTTGCTGAACTGGCCCTATTTGGCGCTGCCGTGAGATGCACACACTCTTTTTTTCAGTTTAGGGGTTTAGTTTCTTTTATATTTTTTACTGTTTGTTGTGTGCACTTGTGGCATGTGCTAAATAAATATGTTTTCTTTCTTTCTAACCTTCGTAATACAAATTAGGACAAGTCTGAGAGCGTGTGTGTTGTTTTCCGAGCACACATTTCCACGTTGGCATGAAGCCACAATGTCAAATGTTGATAAACAAGTTCCTACTAATCCGTTGTTGCTGTAGGTATGTGAGCTTTTTCTAGAAATATTCAAAGCTAGGTAAGGGCAACACCGAAACCATGGTAGCGGGAACCTAATTTTGTAGGATTAAGTTTTTTTGTGCACGGAACCTGGAAATCTTAATCTTAAAAAGAGACAGAATAAGTTGCCCTTTAAAACATCAGCTATCTGCCAGTAAAAGTCACGTCAAAATCAGTCCAGCCGTTCCGAATATTAACCGGAACAAACAAACAGACAGACAAACAAAAATTAGAAAAAAATGTTTTTGCCGTTTAATATAATTTCCATATTGATTCACAAACAGACGCTTCAATTTTATTAATTCGTATAGAGCTTCGCCATTGACCTTTTGTTTCCCTTCCGATGTAAAAATACTTTTAATGTAGGTACTTATATATTTATACATGGAGGTATTTATATACGCGCCCACGCGAAGATAAATAATTAGTACCGTAGTAAAATCGTTTTTATGTGCCATTTATCGCCATAATAAGCTTTATTTGTACATTATAAGCATTGTCAGTTTGATCAGGGCTCTAAATATAACATACTAGCTTTTGCCCGCGACTTCGTTCGCGTGGAATAGTGACTTCCAGCAGATTTTTGGTTTATCTCGCGAAAAAAAAAAAAAACTATCCTATGTCCTTTCTCAAGTTCCAAACTATGTCTGTACCAAATTTCACACAAATCGGTTCAGTAGTTTAGGCGTGAAGCAAAGACAGACAGAAAGACAGACAGACAGAGTTACTTTCGCATTTATAATATTAATAGTTAGGATAATAATATCACGCATGTTATCCTCGAAAAGTAAGGTAGAGGTGTAGCCTAGCTTCTCATTTCGTCAATTATGTTAAAGTCTTATGTAATAAGGGGCGCGTCTATTGCCATCAACCGGGCACAAATCCAAATACCGCGTCTGCTACTAAAATAACCCTGACGAAAAACAATGAAATTACCCGAACCGGGAATCGAAACCCAGGACCTCAAATTCCCCGTCGGGGCTGTGGATATCGAAAGGTTACCGCGGCTCCGACACAAGGGCGAAGAAGAAGGAACATGGGTTTGGTTTTTAGTCAGTAGAAGTCTGACACTCCCCTTCGCTCTGCCCAAGAGCGGGGGGGGGGGGGGTTATTCGATGATTTTCCACCCACCAAAAAAAAAAAAAAGGACCTCAAATTCAGCAGTAACGCTTACGCGGTACGCCTCTGCCTAACTCTACGAGGATTACAGGTGTGATGTGATATCATGTTATGTGTTAGCCTATTGTGTGATGTGTCCCAATGCTGGTCAAAGACCTCCCCCAGCCTTCCCCAACTCTCCCGATGTGATTTACTTCTAATTACCAAACCATTCTTTCCAGATGGTAGGCCTCGGGACCAACAAAGTCAACATGGCGGATTCCCTGTTCACGTTCACCTCGTTCCTGGGCCGAGACAGCGAGTCCTACGGCCTGTCGTACACCGGAGCCCTACGACACAACGCCTCCGTCAGCCGGGATAACACCGGCTTCTGTAAAGGCAGCATCATAGGCGTGAAGGTGGACCTATGGCGGGGCACGCTCGAGTTTTATCTTAATAGGAAATCACAAGGTGAGTTTTTGTTTATTTTTACTAGAGATGGGCCGAATGGAGGCTCTGCCGATCGTCGAGTTTGGCCGAAACTTCGCTTAAACTGTGCGGTACCTACCCAAACAAATGTAAACTGGGGGTCTACTCTCTTTAGTCCGTCAATGAAAATACGGGCCCATCCTACAGTGGCTTGAAGTTTCCAAATGAATCATCATTTTCAGATTCATGAGTTTTAAAAGCACATAAGGAGTAGTCCTATCAAGATCGGAGACTCTACGCTCGAAGTTGTGGACGATTATGTCTACCTGGGACAAACGGTCCAGTTGGGTAGATCTAACTTCGAGAAAGAGGTCAATCGTCGAATCCGACTCGGCTGGGCAGCGTTCGGGAAGTTGCGCGGTATCTTCTCGTCCAACTTACCCCAGTGTCTCAAGACGAAAGTCTATGACCAGAGTGTGTTGCCAGTGATTACATACGGGTCCGAAACGTGGTCGCTCACAATGGGCCTCATCAGAAAGCTCAAAGTCACCCAAAGGGCAATGGAGAGGGCTATGCTCGGAGTTTCCTTGCGTGATCGAATCAGAAATGAGGACATCCGCTTGAGAACCAAGGTTAACGACGTAGCCCGAAGAATCGCCAGACTTAAGTGGCAATGGGCAGGGCACATTGCTCGCAGAACGGATGACCGATGGGGCCGAAAAGTCCTGGAATGGCGACCGCGAACCGGAAGACGTTGCGTTGGAAGGCCTCCCACTAGGTGGACCGATGACCTGGTCAAGGTTGCAGGAACCCGCTGGATGAGAGACGCACGGGACCGGTCAATGTGGCGACGCCTGGGGGAGGCCTATGTCCAGCAGTGGACGTCTTTTGGCTGAAATTATGATGATGATGATAAGCAGTAGAGGCAACTGTCCAATGGTGTTGTCATTAATTGTTAGTTCCGGCTCCTAAATATTCTTATATCCGTAAATACGGAGTAGAAAACTCTCGTAACTTTGGCCGGAACGCCCGGAACTACGGGCTTTTTGCTTAGAGAGTAGACGTTATTATTATTACTTCTGATTGTTAATTGTAGCGTAGCGGTCATTCAAACATAATTATGTTCTGCGACGTTGATTGACTATCTGATTTACCTACTGAAACCGGTTAGACAAAACCAGATAGCAAAATACTTATTCCTTCTTTGATTTCCACTAAAGTATTGCTTGTTTTGATTCAAGTTTATCAGCAGTATAATGATCCTACATCCTAGCTGATAACGATACTAATCAATCCATGTTCGCTGTAGGTCAAGTCTTAGCAGTAATCTTACGATAACTCTAAGATAAGGATAGATATCGTCACACAGTCATTTCCAGAATGAATGTTGTTAACCGGCTTCCCAAAAAGGAGGAGGTTCTCAATTCGATTGGTATGTTTTTTTATTATTTTTTATTATGAAGTATCTGGGCGATCGAGCTCTAATTGGTTGAAAATAGCAAATTTTCTCAGACACACGAGATCTAACTAGATCAATTTTTCGCCTTTGAAGACACTTAAGTATATTTCTACTTTCATCGAAATAGCAGTTTTTGCGAACGTGATGATGATGATGGGATAACTCAATAAAAGATGCACACAGATTAATCCTGTGGTCGTCTATTGATTTGATCAATAATTCAGGAAATCTACGAGGTAGATATGTATTTAATATTAGTTAAAGAAAACTAAAAAAGAAAGAGCAATCGTCAAATCCAGTTGGGCAGCGTTTGGGAGGTTGAGTAGTATCTTCTCGTCCAATTTGCCGCAGTTTCTCAAGACAAAACTCTATTTTTTTTTTATTAATCTTTATTCATGACCATAGATACAAGTCTTTCAGTCGAATACATAAATAACTAGACACAACACAAAATCTAAAGCTATAAAACTATTATGTTTAACATATTTTAAATTTTTTCTACAGTGTTACAAATATATTTATACAAAGCATTATAATAACTCCTATTTACTAATAGGTCCTGAACGTGGCGGGGAGTACTTTGTTGACGTTCACTGTCACTGCATCGACTGTTACTGTCAAAAATTTCACTCACTAAAATCAACCGTTGAATATTAAAACTTGTGCATTGTAAAATAATATGGTTCAGGTCAGCATCTTCAAATCCGCAATGATGACATCGGCTATTGTCATATATATGGATTCTGTTCAGGTGGGCTGGTGTCAAGCAATGGCCCAGTCGCATACGTGTTATGGTAGTGATAAATCTTCTAGTGATGTTTTTGAGGTTATGGTGCCAAGGTTTTATTGGTAATTCTTTCTGTATATCAGCATACCACTTGCCTTTCGTTTCCAGGGTTATATTCCAGTAATCCTTCCACAACTGTCTGTTCGACTCGTTAAAAAGGCTGTAGTAATCAGTAAATGGAACCTTTAAGAACTCCGAATGGTCTTCATCATAGTCTAAACGAGTTGCAATGTCAGCTACTTCATTTCCAGAAATGCCACTGTGTGAAGGTACCCATACAAATTCTATATTAATTAACTTATCATTTAATTCTCTAATCTTATTTCTAATATTATAAACAATATAATTTAACTTATAAGATAAATTTACATTTTTTAATGCAGATAAAACACTCTTGGAATCAGTCACTATCAGTATGTTATTTACATTATGTACAAAACTATTTACATGCTGAAGTGCACAATAAATTGCATAGCTTTCTGCAGTGAAAATGCTACATGCTACATTTAACTTAATGCATTTAGTCAAATCTAATTGTGGATCATAAAAAGCCGCTTTGACACAATTATTTGTTTTAGACCCATCTGTGTATATGATGTAATGATCTGGTTTATTATCTTTAAATTGTAGATATTCAAATTTATTATGCACAATGTCTAAATGTATGATTGAAGAACTATTAACAAGGTCAATATAGGTATTTTTATATACAGGCCAAATATCATATTTAATAACTCCTTTTGAATTATTTTGTACATGTTTAAATATTGTTGGAATTTCAGGCAAAGTTCTACCAACCAAAGAAGAAGCAGAGATAGTATTGGATGATAATGACTGGAAGATTTCAGGATGTATTATAATTTTTTTAACTAAAGGATTATTATTCAATGATAGGACTTTTAAGAAAAATCTCTCAGCCAACATCAACCTACGTAACATCAAGGGAGGTATGCATGTCTCAATTTCTAATGAATTAATAGGTGTAGAGCGCATAGCCCCACAAATAAGTCTCATTCCCATATTTTGGATGACATCTAATTTCCTAAGTAAGGTGTCACTGGCATTCATATAAGCTAAACTGCTATAATCAAAATGGCTTCTCACTATACTCTTGTACAACATACTCATAATTTTGGGGTCAGATCCCCAAAAGGTTCCAGCTAAATGTCTTAATATATTGATGCCATTTAATGCTTTCTTTGCTATGTGCTTGATATGTTCATCAAATTTCAACTTGTCATCAATAATAACCCCTAGGAATTTATGTTGTTTGACTATTGGAATTTCAACATTGTTGTATAAAATTTTAACATTTTTAAGAGCATTCCAATTTCTAGTCACAATTAAAACTGAACTCTTGTCTGGATTAATTTCTAATTTTAGTTTATTGTGATAATAGATGTACAATTGATTTAAAGCCTTATTGATATTAGCCATAGCTATCTCTATATTCTGATTTATGCTATACAAAAGCAAGTCATCTGCAAATTGCAAGATATTTACATCTGATGTGTCTACATATTTTAAAATTTCAGAAGTATAAATGTTATAAAGTAAAGGAGATGAAGTTGCCCCTTGCATTGTGCCTTTGTTGACAGACTTAGGTCCATGTAGCTTATTATTATATTTAACAAAAACCGTTCTATTGCTCAAAAAGTGATAAAGCCATTTTAAAATGTGACTAGGTATACCAATGTCATGGGACACTTGAATAAGTTCCTCTATATTAACATTGTCAAAAGCACCTTTTACATCTAAAAAGACACATACTGCATTAGAGTGACTTAATTTAACCTGTTTTAAATCTGACAATAGAGATACAAAGCTTTCAGAACAACTTGTGCCTTTTCTGAAGCCGAACTGTATAGAAGGAATTAAACTATGTGATTCAACAAAATGATCTAATCTTAACTTTAACATATTTTCAAAAAGTTTACCCAAACAAGATGATAAAGAGACAGGTCTATATGAAGATGCATTATTAACAGGTTTATTTGGTTTTAATATTGGAATCACACATTGGGTTTTCCAAGATTCAGGTATAAGTAATTCATCCCATAGTTTATTATAAATATTTAGTAAAATGATTTTGGCATTTAAATGTAACTTTTTGATTAACATGTAAGGTATGTCATCCAATCCCGGTGTAGTATCTTTCCTACTCATTAAAGAGGTATTCAACTCTTCTAAAGTGAAATTGTTCTTGAGAAATATATTCATTCTGTTTTCTGTAGCATTATCGAATAAATAATTTAATTTAGTCTCATCTATCTGGGTAGAATCTGCTAAATTTTGTAAAAAACTGGGAACCCATTCATCATTAAGAAATTTATTTCGATTTGTGCCAATTTTTTTAAATTTTTTGATATATCCCCATATCCGTGAAACAGGTGTTAACCGATTAAAACTACTGCATAAATTTTGCCAAGAAGTAGTGCTTTCTTCTTTTAAGATTATTTTCTTTTTTGCATCTAACTTTTTGTACTTAATCCAATTTTCTATTGTGGGTTCAGAAAAATAATGTTTTAGTGAATCTTTCGATTTTATAACAGCTTCACTACATTTCTGGTTCCACCATGGTACTGGCTTTCTTATAACTGTATTTGAAATTAATTTATGCTTTGGAATTGTTTTATACCGTAAATCATTTAATGTGTCAACAAAATTATTATATGAATTGATAGGAGTATCATTAATTAAATCTATGTAGGAAAAGCTAGTTTCTGATAGGTTGTAATACTTTTGCCAATCTGCTTTTCTATAAATATATTTATTTTGATCCACAGGAGGTGATGTGTCATAAATAGATGGTTGAATATTTATTTCAAGTAAAGTTGGAAGATGATAGCTACCCATGGGATCATCATGAACATACCAGTTGCACAAATGAGCAATTGAAGGGCTAACAAGGGCTAGATCTATAGCTGAAGCTTGTCTATTAGGATAAGGAACCGTTGTTGGTGATCCATCATTCAAAATGCACAAATCAAATTCATCAATTATATTATACAAACATCTCCCTCTAGTGTTATCACTATGGCAGCCAAAGGCTATGTTATGAGCATTAAAATCGCCCATGATTATACATGGTTTGGGTATGCTATTGATTAAAGCTTTCAACATGGTTGAGTCAAATCTAGTACTGGGTGGACTGTATACACAAAGTATAGCTAGTCTACCAAATTGTGTTTCTATACTGATACATATGTTTTGTATTGAATCAGAGAAATTTGTATTAATTAATTTGTATTTTAAATGCTGGTTCACCAAAATAGCAACTCCATTATGAGTATTGCAGGAATTTTTGTAAATGAAATTGTATGAAGGAAAGTGTGGAATAGTGGAACTAGCTTTTAACCATGTTTCATTGAGTAAACAAATATCAATATTTTTTGCAATTAACAAATTCTGTAAAAGACTCTTTTTACTCAGTAAACTCTGTATGTTAAACTGTAAAATATTTAAGTAATTGTCCATTAAATTAAATTTGATAAAAATATTTCTTTTATTTTCTTATTCGTTATTGGACCATCATCATCAGTCTTATTGCCTAATGAAATAAGAGACTTTACAATTGCATTAATGATTATGTCATTATTAGCTATCTGTTTAATGTCAAAAGTATCATTGCTTTTGACTTTTTCTGAATGTTTAGGTACAGGTAGAGAAGGAAAAGATTTATGTGTAAAGGAAGGGGGTAAACTCACAGCAGTGGCATAAGATAGTTGACGAAATTTGGCCTTCTTTTCTTCCAGTTTTTGTTTTTTGATAGGACAATCTCTTGAAATGGCAAGGTGGTTACCTGAGCAGTTGATGCACACAATCTCGTCAACATCACATTCCTTATACGAGTGTCGGCCAGCACAAGAAGAACAGTTTTGTTCACCTCTACAAACCTTGGCAGAATGATTAAATTTCAGGCATTTATAACATTGCAATAGTGGAGGTATATAAGCTTTGACTTCATATCGGAATAGTCTGATGTAGGCATATTGTGGGAGAGATGTAGATGCAAAAGTTACAGCAACAGTGTTAAGAGGAACTAATTTTCCTTCATCTTTTCTCATGAATCTTTTAATTGATATTACTTCGGCATCGCAAACTATATTTTTATAAATCTCTTCATTCGAAAGGTCCTTCGGTACAAATCTCAGGACTCCAATTTTTTCCGTAAGGTATGCTGGGATAAAAGCTTTCATCTTATTTTTCCATAGAAAGTCTTCCATTTTAATAAAATTGTTGGCATCGGCTGCTTTTCTAAATGTAACGCCCATTTTGTATGCATTTATTCTGTGCACACCTAAAACTCCCCTTACGTTATCTGCTATCAAGTTTGTAAGGGTTACAGGGTTCTTATTCCCTAGCTTCTCCTGTTCGGTAGATTCTACATAGACAGTAAATTCTGAATTTCCGTTTTCAAAAAATAGTCTCTTATAATTGGTTTTTGTGAATATCTTGTACTTATCTGGATCTGCAACCTCGTCTATATTGGCATCTTGGTATCTTCTTTTTTTCGTTCCCCCCGGGTCCTCACCCTGATTATGAGGACTCATCGTTTAATCTGGGTTCGCTCAGTTAAAAAATTTCAGGAATTCTGCACTTTTGAAAGCAAAATTTTAATATTTGAAAATTTTTGCAAATCAAAATTACCGCCTCGTTTGACTTCCCGCCAAAAAGTCTCAAAACTCTATGCCTAGGAAGTGTTGCCAGATTACATACGGGACCGAAACCTGGTCGCTCACAATGGACCTCATGAGAGGTTAGGAGGAGGAGCTTAAGGTTACCCAAAGGGCTATGTTCGGAGTTTCCTTTCGTGATCAAATCAGATATGAAGACATCCGCAAGGGAACCAAAAGTAATCCGAAACTTACACAAGTTTCCTCGACTTTGAGCATGGTGATCCTTTATCTAAAGTACCTGCTTGCTTAGTGACGACGTCGTACATATAAGGCGTGGTAACTGATGTAGACAATAAATTATAAACAGTCAATAATCACCACCATCTTTATAGTAAACTATAGCGACCCGCCCCGGCTTCACACGGGTTCACAGTAGTTACTAAAACCTTCATCTTGATTTCTTGAAACACTATCGATTACTGAAAACTGCAATGCATAGTTATAAGTTCTAAGCGTACAAACAGCAGGAGCGACTTTGTTTTATACTATGTAAAATTTATATTCATCTTTTGAATCGGAATACCAGTGCTGTAACTTTTTTTAATGTTACAGCACCATGCTTAGATAGAGGCATTTTGGCCTTGATTTATTCCTTTTTCCCTTAAACACTCCATCTATCTTTTCTTGGGTCTTCCTCTCCCTCTCCATCCATACAATCAAGACAAACGAACAAACACACATTATTATTTAATTAGTACGCATAGATAACTTTATTCAACCCCAAGTCCAATGTTTCACTGTTAAATCGGTTATCTACCCGAGGTCCCGAGCCTACTGCATGGCAGTTGGCACATGACCTCTATCGACATCTCCCTGGCTATCAGTGCGATAACAAACGTGTCATACAACCACAACATTCTTGATAACAGATAACGAATTAATTAGTTAATTAGCAAGATATCATTCCGTACAGTGACTCTATTTGAACTGTGAACGTACATAAAAAAAAATATATATACCAATCGAATTGAGAACCTCCTCCTTTTTGGGAAGTCGGTTAAAAATTGATGATGATTATTGAAAAAAAAAGTGTTTTTCCCACCGATTTAGATAGGTATATTAGCTAGATTACGATAATTAAGATCCGTATTAAAATAAAGCGTGCCATTTTGTGACGTCATGAGGACTATTTAGTTACCTACTATACAAACGAAAACAACTTAGTCTATTTTGTATATAGTAACTATACAAACGAAGTTTTTCTTCTATAAATGTCTATAATATTAAGTTTCTGAGTTGTAGTTTTAAACAAGTTGTAGTTTTTTTTAGTTAAACCGGGCTTGCGAAGTAAGTGCTCTTCCATTTATCGAAATAATTATGTAAGTATAAGTATCTAAATCTGTAGTGAGTGACCCGCGAGTCCGCGACGCGCGTTTAATTTGTGGTTCGTTAATTTAATAGTTTCTAAGTAATAATGTGTATAGTTACTTACTTTATTAACTAGCTTTTGCCAGCAACTTCGCCCGCGTGAAAATGACGAATTTCCATACAAACTTTCATCCCCTATTTAACTCCCTTAGGGGTTGAATTTCGAAAAATCCTTCCTTATTCCTTGTCTACACATTATAAAGGGAACCTCTGTGCAAAATTTCAGCTTTCTAGGTCCAAGCGTTTGGGCTGGGCGTTGATGAGTCAGTCAGTCAGGACTTCTCTTTTTATTTATATAGACACTATGATTATCATCAATTAATTCTTTCAAATTCGATTGACCGATTTAATCTTCTTACAAATAACATGTTTTTCTAAGCTGTCTAGAAAATACAATAAAATGTCTATGACGAATCTAGTACAATAACATTATAACGAATATATTTTCCTGTTTGTTATTAAAAAAAAATAGATAAGATATGAAAAAAAACGAGTATTTAGTTAGGTACATACAGGATTTATAAAACTTCTTACTTTTAAGATAGCAAAAATACCCAGCTGATTGGGTATTAAAATCTTTATAATATCCTTAAAATCTGTTTATTTTAACTTCCGTTTATATTAAATAGCAAAAGTATCTGGGTGTGTGTGTGTGTATTGTGTGATTTGATGATTTCCCACCCTCCAAAAATAAAGTGTATAATTTAGACAACTTACATAACTGCCAACAGTATAAATTTTGTCCAAACCTCAATGTTAAACTCTTCAGTTAACCTGACCACCAAAATCTCATTCCAGGCATAGCATTCTATAACCTACGTCGGCACAAAGCTCTCTACCCAATGATCTGCTCCACGGCGGCCCAGTCTTCAATGCGGCTGATATACGCAGCCTCCTGGCAAGCCTCCCTGATGGTGGACGCGGCGAAGATCTTGGCAGCCTCGGTGAACGGAAACCAGTCACTTGGACTGCCCCCCGGCTTGAGATGTACCTTGAAGTCACAGTTCTGGTTGACGTTGCCTAATCAAAGTAAGTGGGACATTTTGTTTTTGTTGTTTTAGAGATATTTGGTGGTGGATGTCATGAAAGGTGGTATATGTGGATCTTGATGAGCAAAGCTTACCGTAGTCGGTCTATCGTGGCCACTGAGCAAAGTCAAAGTCAAAAACATTTATTTCAAGTAGGCCAGTTACAG
Source organism: Diarsia mendica (assembly GCA_949316265.1). Lineage (NCBI taxonomy): Eukaryota > Metazoa > Arthropoda > Insecta > Lepidoptera > Noctuidae > Diarsia > Diarsia mendica. The sequence continues at coordinate 22,918,800 of OX438899.1, forward strand.
GCACTTTTGAATAGTCGAATTAAACTAATCCAACGATTACTCAAGCCGCCACCCAGCAAAGGCCTGACATAGTTTTGTATGACAAATCTGCCAAAAACCCTTACCAAGCGACGGCCCAAAAACCACTGAAGCTCTCCGAGTGCGGCAGTAAACTACTAAACTAATGAAGCTAAATAAACTAAGCTACAGTCCCAGTCACAAGGCATAATAACTCGTGAGTGTACTGTAGTTGCCAATTCCAAAGTGTTGGTCTCATGAGAAGAATGGCAAGAAACTTCATGGACACTCTTTTAAAATCGTTTGGGTTTACAATATGTTCAAGGTACAAACATAATCTTGGTATAATACACACATGATCACATGACTACCACCGATTGATCGAGATCGATAGCCGCTTCATGCAAAACATAGTTTTAAACTGCATCCGGTTAAACTGGAAACCGACCCACTCCGTCAGGGCTGCGGGTTTTTCGAAAGAGATACCGCGGCCTGGGCACAAGGGCTAAGAAGGAACATGGGTGGTTTTTAGTCATTAGAAGTCTGCCACTCTATCGCTCAGCCCAGAGCTGGAAGAGTCACACATAAAAAAAAACGGCGATTTATAAAACGCGGGCCTATCATAGTTAGGAAAAAGTCATGATGGCAATGTGTTAAATGCGTAATTAAATCTTTCGAAGCATTGATACATGTCTGGACCCTGAAGCATGAAGTAGGTAAGTAACCTACAAAAGCAGATTAGATTACTACAAACTAACAGTTTGCATTATTTTTTCATGACCCTTACCCACGGGATCATAGGCTGATAGACACTCATCGTCGAACAATCTAGGTTGTTATTATTTAAAGATTAACTTCCAGACAATATTTGTAAACAAAAATGTTTCTCAGTATTTCAATTTAGGTTTCAATTATTATGACTTATGCTTATCTAGACATTTATTTTTAACAGAAACCAAGTCACAATATTTAAGTAATCAATAATCTATACTAATATTATAAAGCTGAAGAGTTTGTTTGTTTGTTTGTTTGAACGCGATAAACTCTGAAACTACTGGTTGGAATTGAAAAATTCTTTTTGTGTTGGATAGTCCATTTATCGAGAAAGGCTTTAGGCTATATAACATCACGCTAAATCCAATAGGAGCAGAGCATAAATGAAAAATATTGCAAAAACGGGAAAAGGTATTTCCTTTTTGAGAGTTTCCGCTGCGTGCGCTGCGAAAACGGTTTGTGTTACGCAAATATCATGTATGAAGGAATTGTTCCTCTTTAAAAGTTCTTAAAAAAAAATCCGCGACAGCATATGTCTATCTTTTAAGATTGACTCACTGTAACCATTTTTTACTATTAAAATGTAAGGTCTAAAATAATTATTTTTTGCGAAGCTTATTTAACCCATATGGTATTAATCTATATCCAAATAAATGTGTTTGTTAGAACGGAAATTTAATATAGAATATTTGAGCCCTTTACTCTATACAGTTTAAACAAATATCTTAGAAGATATCGCAATGTAAAAATAACCGCGCAGCAAAATAATTCGCGCGTCGCAATGTAGGTACGGGGGAGCTGGCTGGCCTACGGGAAATTCAAATTCAAAATCTTTACTGCATCATAATGTTTACAAGTACAGGGTGTTATCGTATATTTAACAGTAAGAGCTAACTATAGTAATTCTCACTTTAATATAATCTAAACCATCTAAACTAATATTATAAATTAGAGGAAAGATAAGATTTTTTTTTATGTGGGACTAGCTGACCCGCGCAACTTCGTCTGCGTCACATAAATATAGCTATAACCTTTCTCGATATATCGACTATCCGACATTAATTAAGCTAAATCGTAACAAACAAAAAATCTTATCTTTCCTCTTTATTACAATAGTTTAGATGGTTTAGATTAGCTTAGATTATATTAAAGTGTGAATTACTATAAAATCTATCTCTTACTGTTAAATCTATACTATACTAATATTATAAAGCTGAAGAGTTTGTTTGTTTGTTTGTTTGTTTGAACGCGATAAACTCTGGAACTACTGGTTGGATTTAAAAAATTCTTTTTGTGTTGGATAGTTCATTTATCGAGGAAGGTTATAGGCTATATAACATCACGCTACTACCAATAGGAGCGGAGCATAAATGAGAAATGTTGCAAAAACGGGAAAAGAAAATTCCTTTCTGAGAGCTTCCGTTGCGTGCGCTGCGAAAACGGTTTAAGTTACGAGAATATCATGTATGAAGTAATTATTCGTCTTTAAAAGTTCTAAAAAAAAGTCCGCGACAGCATCTGTCTATCTTTTAAGATTGACTCACTGTAACCATTTTTTATTATTAAAATGTTAGGTTAAAAAGTATTATTTTTTGCGAAGCTTATTTAACCCATATGGTATTAATCTATATCTAAATAAATATGTTCGTTAGAACGGAAATTTAATATAGAATATTTGTGCTCTTTACTCTATACAGTTTAAACAAATATCTTAGAAGATATCGCAATGTAAAAATACCCGCGCGGAAAAATAATTACGCGGGTTGCGTCGCAATGTAGGTACGGGGGATTCTGGCTGGCCTCCGGGAAATTCAAATTCAAAATATTCACTGCATCATAATTTTTACAAGTACAGAGTGTTATAGTATATTTAACAGTAAGAGATAGATTTTATAGTAATTCACACTTTAATATAATCTAAGCTAATCTAAACCATCTAAACTATTGTAATAAAGAGGAAAGATAAGATTTTTTGTTTGTTACGATTTAGCTTAATAATAATTAATGTCGGATAGTCGATATATCGAGAAAGGATACAGCTATATTTATGTGACGCAGACGAAGTTGCGCGGGTCAGCTAGTATACTATAACACTCTACTTGTAAACATTATGATGCAGTAAATATTTTGAATTTGAATTTCCCGGAGGCCAGCCAGAATCCCCCGTACCTACATTGCGACGCAACCCGCGTAATTATTTTTCCGCGCGGGTATTTTTACATTGCGATATCTTCTAAGATATTTGTTTAAACTGTATAGAGTAAAGAGCACAAATATTCTATATTAAATTTCCGTTCTAACGAACACATTTATTTAGATATAGATTAATACCATATGGGTTAAATAAGCTTCGCAAAAAATAATTCTTTTTAACCTAACATTTTAATAGTAAAAAATGGTTACAGTGAGTCAATCTTAAAAGATAGACAGATGCTGTCGCGGACTTTTTTTTAGAACTTTTAAAGACGAATAATTACTTCATACATGATATTCTCGTAACTTAAACCGTTTTCGCAGCGCACGCAACGGAAGCTCTCAGAAAGGAATTTTCTTTTCCCGTTTTTGCAACATTTCTCATTTATGCTCCGCTCCTATTGGTAGTAGCGTGATGTTATATAGCCTATAACCTTCCTCGATAAATGAACTACCCAACACAATAAGAATTTTTCAAATCCAACCAGTAGTTCCAGAGTTTATCGCGTTCAAACAAACAAACAAACAAACTCTTCAGCTTTATAATATTAGTATAGATAGTCGATTTGTCGAGTAACGTGTTAAGCTAAGCTATATTTATGTGACGCAGACGAAGTTGCGTGGGTCAGCTAGTCATTAATAAAATTGCAGGACATACAATAAAGTTATCTACTTATCTGTCTGTATATAAATTATAACAGTTAACACTGTTCCCAATGTGGTTAAAAATATCTTCCATAAATGAATCGTAGTAGGTAATAGTCCATTGGTCTGGTTAGCTTCCAGTCTAACCGGATGCAGCTGAATACCAGTATTTTAAGTAAAGCGACTGCCTCTCTGACCTCCACAACCCATTTAGTCGTAGTTAGAGTTTAGGGCCTAGACCTAGACCTGTAAAGACTGCCACAGATATACAAAAGACAGCCGGGTTCAACTGCCTAATGCGCCTACCATACGCTCACACTTCCCCACAGTCTTGCCTGCGAGATTACACGGTGCACACAGTACATCGCGCGTGTGGTTTGTAATGGTAATACAGTTTTACCAACCATACGCGCGATGTACTGTGAAGTGAACGAAAAGTGTGGTGAAGCTTGAGCGTGTAGTAGGCCCATAACATGCTTTCTGAGTATCGGGGGACACTGTGTATTAGATGGTCACCCCCCATCCGAGGTCACCTCCGTACTTTTAACTTGCAAACCCACATAAACAAACCTAAAAAACACGTAACCCTCCATTTTGGCTTCGCCGCAGTCGGGTAAAAAACTACACATCTCAAAACAAACGGGATAGCCACGTGTCCTAGGCCTAATTGTTTTTTTTTGGTGGGTGGAAAATCATCGAATAAACCCCCCCCCCCCCCCCCCCCCCGCGCTCTTGGGCTAAGCGAAGGGGAGTGTCAGACTTCTACTGACTAAAACTAAACCCATGTTCCTTCTTCGTCCTTGTGTCGGAGCCGCGTTATCCTTTCGATACGATAATCCACAGCCCCGTCTCACTATCACACTAATATTTTAAAGTCGAAAGTTTGTGAGTGTGTATGTTTGTTACTTCTTCACGTCTAAACGGCTGGAGCGATTTTAATAAAAATTGGTATGGAGCTCACACTCTGGATTAACACAATGATAGTTTTTATCCCGATTTTATCTAACCGCGGGATAATTTTCGAGTTATAGCGGGTGACGCCGCTGGCAACAGTTAGTTTTTTTTATAAATCATACTGTCACCACTTCGCTAGCCCAAATATTTTGAACCCCAGTCACCCAGTGCACACGGAAAGTCACTGAGACAAACATTGAGACCTTAGATAACCTCTGGATAAGTGTTGCTATTGACTTTAATTTTGTTATTATTGTTTACTAGCTGACCCGCGCAACTTCGTCTGCGTCACATAAATATAGCTATAACCTTTCTCGATATATCGACTATCCGACTTAAGCTAAATCGTAACAAACAAAAAATCTTATCTTTCCTCTTTATTACAATAGTTTAGATGGTTTAGATTAGCTTAGATTATATTAAAGTGTGAATTACTATAAAATCTATATCTTACTGTTAAATATACTATAAACACTCTGTACTTGTAAACATTATGATGCAGTAAATATTTTGAATTTGAATTTCCCGGAGGCCAGCCAGAATTCCCCGTACCTACATTGCGACGCAACCCGCGTAATTATTTTTCCGCGCGGGTATTTTTACATTGCGATATTTTCTAAGATATTTGTTTAAACTGTATAGAGTAAAGAGCACAAATATTCTACATTAAATTTCCGTTCTAACGAACACATTTATTTAGATATAGATTAATACCATATGGGTTAAATAAGCTTCGCAAAAAATAATTCTTTTTAACCTAACATTTTAATAGTAAAAAATGGTTACAGTGAGTCAATCTTAAAAGATAGACAGATGCTGTCGCGGACTTTTTTTTAGAACTTTTAAAGACGAATAATTACTTCATACATGATATTCTCGTAACTTAAACCGTTTTCGCAGCGCACGCAACGGAAGCTCTCAGAAAGGAATTTTCTTTTCCCGTTTTTGCAACATTTCTCATTTATGCTCCGCTCCTATTGGTAGTAGCGTGATGTTATATAGCCTATAACCTTCCTCGATAAATGAACTATCCAACACAAAAAGAATTTTTCAAATCCAACCAGTAGTTCCAGAGTTTATCGCGTTCAAACAAACAAACAAACAAACAAACAAACAAACAAACAAACTCTTCAGCTTTATAATATTAGTATAGATTAGTGGCTTTATAAGTTTTAACCTCTACGAAAATAAATTAAATACAATTACAAATATCCGGGAGTGACAAGGCTAATTAAAAATAGAATATGGTCAGCAATTTAAAAATATATAAGTAATACTATCTGATGATGCTTCGCCCGCGCAGAAAATATATACTCAAACCTTCCTCAAAAACCATCCACTGGTGAAAACAGCATGAAAATCGGTACAGCTGTTTTTGAGGTTATCGCGAATAGACAAACAGACAGACGCGGCGGAAGACTTCATTTTATAATATGTAGTGATATCATAACATCATAGCTTGCAATCCCCGAAGGGCTAGGCAGAGGTATACCAAACAAGTATACCCATATTTAAAATGTCACTTACGGGATATCTTCCGTGATTTTTATTTGTTTTGAGTTCCCGATAACCCGCGATCATGGCGCTTGCAACAGCGTCGAAATATCGGGAACTCAAAACAAATAAAAATCACGGAAGATATCCCGTAAGTGACATTTTAAATATAGTTATGAACCGTGAAAGTTTAAAACAGTGTTTAAGTATACCCATATGTCGCCAGAAGTCTCTTGTAATAGAGGTTGAGGCTTTTTAGCCTGATTAAGCAGCAAAGCCGCCTCAAAATCTACCTCTAGCAGCTTCCATTCTTTTAATTGTTATCTCTAGCCACTCTCCTCTAGTTAGGGTTCGCTGTAAGTCTTATCTCATCCTCCCGTCTCCGTACTTGTTTCTCCTGCTCCGTTTACAATTTCTGTGAAAATGATCCGTTATTATTTTGCACCCATTGCAAAAAGGTGAAGGTTGCGGGGGTCCGCTGTCAATGTGGTGACACCTGGGGGAGGCCTATATGTCCAGCAGTGGACGTCTTTTGGCTGAAATGATGATGATGATGATTGTAAAAACAAGAAATATTACAATTTAAATTGTCTTTTCTTTCAGAATGTATCCTAGACGAAGACGAAATTCAACCAGTAACGCCGCAGAAGGCCACTAAATCGAATCAAAATATGGTGAGTAAGAGGTGTCATTGACTCTTTCACTATGCATCTTTTTGTCTCTGGCACTCTTGAACTAGCAAGGGATGTTTTTCCCTTTCTAACGTTAAACTCACATATAGCGTTGTCTCGTTCTATCAAGAAAACAGGTCTAGAGTGCCATTGATAAATTTGGGAATAAGTTAGCACAAATTATTGTCAACAGTATTGAACATATTATGGAATGTACGTCTTGCCACGTGGCGCAGGATTTAAAAGCTATTTTCTTCTAAAGTTTGAGTCTAAATTTTATGTTGTTATAAACCAGAAAATTCTCGAAAAAATACCATTAAGAAATAGAATAGGAGAAAATCGTTTTTGAATAGCCGTAAGAGTTTGTTTGTCATATTATTGGTATTAGCAATAGAACATGAAATGCTTTTATACAACGCAATACTTCCTGTGTGGTCTTTCGGTCATACAGAACAACTTTTATTTTATGAGTTCTTGAAATTAGCGAAAAAGAACTAACGCGAACTAAAGTTTGAAGTTTCGAAAGTCATAGAACAAAAAGGGTCCAGGTTCACGGTCTGAGACACCAAAGGAGAGGTAAAGCTTGCCTTTATGGCGTTTTTTATTGTTGAATTTATTTATTATAACTAAGTTATAAATAAAAATAAACCCAAAAAGCGGGTTCATACTTTACATTTCATGTTATGTTGTTACTTGGGGTTGGTATAATTTCATTTTGAGGAATATGCACGCTTGAGATGGTTATAAACAATTTGTTATTATTAGGGTAGGTACTATGACGGTCTTATGCGCCTGATCACCACTAAGCTCATTTTTGCTTGCACTCAAGAAATAGAATCGCTCGCTAGCCCGTGGCAGCGCCTCGGCACGATTTAGGCGAATTTTTTTTTAAATGATCAGGCGGAACTGTCTTCGATAGTACCTACTGTGTGTTCTCCCTGACGAAATAATGTACTTGAAAACGTTGTCTAGTAAAAGATCCTAACTAAGATAGGACAGAGAGATAGCAACATGTTTCGAAATGAACGCATAGTTTTAGTTTTTTTATTGTATTTAAAATATTTAAGCAAAGCCTTGTATTTATATTTTGTTCTGTCTTATAGACAAAGTTCTCATATCATACAAGCGAATTAGTCTATAAAACTATTGAGAGGCTACATTTTTTTCGATTTATTTTCCCTTAGACAATTTTTATACCATAACGCAGACGAAGCCACGGGCAAAATATAGTTTGTTGTAACCCTTCGCAAAAAATATTAGGAAAAAGCTGGGTAACGACTTCTTTTAGGAATTTAAAATCACGTTTAAGGTTGATGCGACAAGGTAGGCCGCGAAATTCGTTATGTGGCGACACCTCTTGTTCGCCTGTCAGCAACAATTTTTTTGTGTGGCAATACCCGTTGTTCGCCTGTCAACAACTAACTATCCATCTCATCATGATCTCATCTCTGTTTCTTAATGCACAAAAGCGATCAATCTAGTATTGTCGTTTACTTCTACGTCGAGTTCGATGATGGCGTAGGCGTAGTCATCATGCCCGTCGGGGCCGCGGATTTTTGTACTAGATGACGTGGCCTCGGCGCAAGGGCAAAGAAAGAACATGGGTTCGGTTTTTAGTCAGTAGCAGTCTGACACTCCCCTTCGCTCTGCCCAAGAGCGGGGGGGGGGGGGGGGGGGTCATTTGGTGATTTTCCACCCACCAAAAAAAAAAAAGCGTAGTCATCATCAACATCTTCCTGCCCTTGTCCTATTCTATTTGGGGTTGGCGCAACCTGTTTTCTTCTTCCATTCTCTCTTGTCAGACTATCACGGCATTATTTACCGGTGATGGCGTAGTAGTAAGAGCTAAAACACACGTCTTTCCCGATCCATTATAATAAACATACTGGCTTTATTCAGAATCCGGTATCAACGGCAGAACGCCGCACCGTCCGTGTGCCCACCAATACGGCAAAATGCCGCACAACCCCCGCAACGCACCGTGTGCATGTGCATAGGCTCTATATGGGATGGGCGAAATAATGCTTTGTTTTTGTGTTGTCTCTCTGTATGTTTTTGTAAAACAATGTTTTTGTGTGCCGTCAATCATTGAAGTTGGTTTAATTTGTGGTGGATTGCATGGACTGGGGTATTAAAACATGTCATTAGAATATCACAGCTGTTATTCGCGAAGGGTTACGCAGAGGTGTATCTAAGTGGGCACACTACATTTCGCTAGTTATGTTTAAGTCAGTAGTCAGTTATTTTTATCATCATTTGGAAACCTTTTTAAAATTACCATTTGGATAACATAAGCAAATATGTACTGTATTTGGATATTCACAAATTCCAGTCGATAAGGTCATAAAGGCTGTTTTTTTTTTATTTTACTGTATTGACAGTTGTTATCAAAATTGGTGGTTAATGAGAGTTCTTGCATGCAAAATTATCCAGTGGTCTACCGTGGCTACAAATAGCAGTATTGTTTTTATGTTACGCCAGTGTGCGAAAGAGAGGAGCTAGAACTCAAGTATATCTCCAACTCTATTTTTCCCACACAGAAGCCACAATAAAGTAATACTGTTATTCGAGGCATTGGTCTTTTTCTTACTTCTTTCACGCTCTTCCCCAGTCCCAGACATTTTCCGGCCTGAAGAGAAAGCACTGGCATAGGAGGTGGTAGATCACGGCCTGGCCAGGCCAACCATCGTGGGGCGTTTTTCTAATGGCTGGCTAAGGCCGACCGGCACGGCAAAGAGAGAGGAAAAAAAGACACGAAAATCCTGTTTATTTTGGACAAAACAGTCAAGAACTGCGTACATTAAAAAAATATGGACACGGGCGGTAGATTAGAAACAGAATAGTTTTTTAACTAAAACAAATGATATTTTTTAGTTATTAACCAAAACCCCAGTTGCTCACTATACGCACCAAAAAAGGGTTGTGGTTTTCTGCAAATAAATACTTTATACTTCGCACAATACAATTTAGGTTTAAATTATAATTTTTATTTCTGTCTCGTTCACTACTGGACATAATAAGTGTGTCCTTGTCTCATTCACTCGTTCGTTATTAAGTACTACTTAAATCGTTAGTAATTAAAAATAACTTGTGTATTCCTGTTATATGTCTACATCTCCCTACAAGTCACTGCTGCTTTTAATTATGCCTCCAAATCTGTGACTGTACCGGTTTCAGGCCTGCCGATGGGAAACCGCACTATGAATTTGACTGCCAGCAAGAAAAACGCACATTATATTCGCACAATTTTGCCGCCAAGCGCCATCTTTGCCGTGTTGACTTTGCCAATGGAAAAAATTAAGTGTTGTTGCCAACTTGTAAAATAAATTAATATGAAAAAAACTAAAAATCGGCTGAATTTATTTTTTAGTATTTTTGATTGAAATGTTTATGGAGATGTATTTTTTTATTTGTGGCCATTGAAATGTGACTCATAGTAATTTAAGTAGATCGTTAAAAATAAATGTGAAGACTGTAAATATTGATATTATTAAATTTTTGATATATATTAATGAAACTTTTATTGAAGAAATCCTAACTGTCCTAAGCCGTAGCCTCACTGTACCTCACTGTACAAATTACAGTGATGATTAATTGACGCACCTTAGAATGAAGTTACTGTGGCAATTGTAAGACAACTAAATTCTACTTTAAAAAAGACTGTAGTGTAGGTGGTTATGCTTTCATTCTACCACGATATGAAGACTGTTCTGCTACATGACACTCATTTCTAAATAAAGAATAGCATTCTTGATAATAAATACAAGGCTTTGTTACAAATTACACACGTATCAACATGCCTTATTCAAAGAGATCATCAGATAGTAAATTTGGATTATTACATCACTAGCTATGATTTACTACGGGGTGCTATAACACATTTTTTTAAGGTCTTCATATTTGATGCGATCAAGGATACGACACGTGTTCGTTTGTTGCATAAAATTATTCTGGGATGGTAGATGCCTATTGGCGGAATGTGTGCACATGGTATGTCAGGTCGGCACGATTCTTTTCTTTCCTCATTCGGTTTTTCCACACGGCTGTGCCAATTAATGCCGACCCGAACATTATGTGTGGCATCCCGTAGTTAACGTTCATATAATACATACACTCAAACATCTTCATTCAGTAAATTCGTAACACTATTCAGCAGTGGTGGCCCAGTGGTGGCGGCCCCGACTTACGAACAGTTGGTCGTGGGTTCGAACCCAGGCAGGCGCATTACTTTGTGTAATTTATTTCATCACCACTGCTCTCAAAACGGTGAAGGAAAACATCGTGAGGAAACCGGTATGTCTTAGAACCAAAACATTCGAAGACATGCGACATCTACCAATCCGCACTGGGCCCGCGTGGTGGATTATAGCCCATCCCTCTCCTAGAGAGGAGGCCTGTGTCCCTGCAGTGGGAACAATTATAGGCTGATGATGATGATGATTCAGCAAAATATTTTCATTTCCAAATATATATTTTTCAGCTGAGTGACGTTTTTCCGAGTCCGTTCATGAATGACTACTACGTAGACAGTGTCGAGCGGAACTACAGGATCGTCGTGTGGGAACCTAGTGTACCTACCCACTAGCTGACCAAGTGGCATTTGGGAAGGAATATGTTTAGTAGTAGTTCTCACGGCGCCCGGCGGTGTCCTGCATGATATTTTGCAGTAAAAAGTTGGGATCACATGTCAACGTCTCGGTCTACTTCTTAGCGTGTCCATCTCCATAGCAATCTAAATTGTGTCGACCCAGAAATGAGCCACGGACACATTTTGGCGCCTTCAGCAACATGCAGCGTCCATAAGTTCCTATAATGAGCAAACAACAGACCACGCAGGACAGAATATTACGACGTGCCCCCTCGTTTGTGGAACAAACAGATCCTGAGTTATGTCAGATGGGAGATTTTCGGCAGGCGGAACGAACTTCAGCCTTTCTTTAGACAGTTAAAACAAATGCAGTAGAGAACTGCCACGTGTTTCCAAAATTACTGCAAAATATCGTACACATCAACGCCTTTTATAAACAGCCTGTATAAGACTTTAGCTGGTAAGTAAAGGCGCGTCCCCATTAGGACCGAGCCGCGCGGCATTTTTTTTTTCTGTTTGGTGGTAAATCATCAAATACCTAACTGAAATGGATGACTGTTCTTGTACCTTTGTGTCTGTAAATTGTGAAAACAAACTTCTTCTAAAAAACATGAGGATTTAGTAGTGTAAGGATTTGTTAATGGTGACTGTTTTCTTTTCTTTTTTTGTTTGTTTTTATCAGCTGTAAGTCCTCCAAGAACTACCATAAATAAAACAAAGGCTATTCCTAAAACTATGGGGTTCAACCTAATAAACTGTTGGAAATTAACAATCAATATTATCTAACTACATATAATAACTTTTGGATAACTTGACAAATTGAAGTTAAACTTTAATGTAATTTTCTGTATTTGTGTGTTTTTTTCGTAGGTTTCAGTGTCAATTGTGACACTAATGGCGCTAGCATAGCTGGTTCCAGATATCGCTATTGGTTGTATATCTGATAATGTCATTTTATATTTCAAAATAGTTTGAGTTCGTTGGTCAGATTGAGACCTAGGCTATGATCGCGCTATCTAATATTTGCTTTTATTGGTATTTGAGGTATTTCCCATATCTTCATTAGATAATAAATTAAGACGTATACATTGAGTTTTTTTTTTTCATTTTTAGATGAAGTCTAAGTAAAGATTTATTTTTTTATACATAGAATACTTACTGTTTTCCAGTGGTTCAAATTACTATTGTAATGAAGTAGTTCTAATGTCATTAATTTTTTTCCAATAAAAAATGGTAATTTAATAATAATTGTTTTATTTACCTTTTTTATTTTGCGAAAACTTGCTAACAGCCAGATACTCAAATTCTACCTTGACAGTACCTAGTCGACATTACATGCTTAAATCACTCAGGAACTTTTCCCAAGGGGGTAGGGGCAGAAACCACAAAACGCCACCTGCTGCCGATCCTTACCACCACACAAATGTAATCAGAAGTTAAATACTGTCAAATAATGTGCTATTAAATAAAAAGCTAAACTAAGATTACTGAAATTAAAATTCCAAAATAGTATATCACGAATGCTTGACAAGGTTGGCGAATCAGTGAATTATTTTCCCATTTCCTAAGGATGTGGTAATGTGGCAACATTGGCCCCACATGTCAACATAAATCGTACCAATATGGCGGTTGTTTACTTTGCGGTTCACAGTTTCGTTTGAGATATTTGCCTGTAATCAAAGTTATAATTGATAAAATGGTGCAAACTTGTGTAGTGCGTGGTTGTGGTAGTACGTGGTGTCCAGGAGGTGATATAAGATTTCACGCGTAAGTGTTTAAATCGGGATTTTTGACACTGAATAATTGTAAACATATTTCTTTGTATTTTCAATTAATTACTTCATAAAAGCTTGACCTATGATTTAGTCAATGATAACTTAGATAACTATGTAAAGACCAAACAGTTTTACATTGAATTTCATGGACTTTCTGCAATTTTATTTGTTTTTGTTTTTATGGAGTCATACTGAAGTAGTGTGACCATATTGGGGATATATCTGGGACTTTCCGTGGGACCTTCATTAATTATATAGTCATTATCATACTCGCTTTATTACATTTTATTACTTTTTTCACACACCGTGTTATTTCTGTTAGTTCTTTGAAATAACATAACATTTTCGTGAATTTTTAACAGTAGTCAAATAGCCAATTACTATTTAAATAATACAGTAAATGTAATGAATAATAAAAAATTATGTTCTGGTTTTAGGTCAACAGCGAAGCCCAGGTCTCTACGAAGATTGATAGGGGCGTACAGGTGTAAATAAAATCAACTGAAGAAAAAATACTGCAGAAGAAATCTAAGATTCTTATGCAAAGAGTTTTACGACCGACTAAAGAAATCAGGACATGTTTTCGTAATATAATAAAATGATTTTAATTTAGAAAGTGTTTTTGTTTCTTTTTGAGGTTTTATACATATGTATTACCGTTCCTATTATAGCCCCGTATTTAGATGAAAATACATAATATTAAAAATTCCACAGTGGTAAAAAACCTTAACACTGACTTACCCAGAAATCTTTAAAAAAAAATCATCTTATAATTATGTATCATTTTCATTAGTCTACAAAATAAAAGAAACATCTAATTTCTTTTTTGTGATTTCATGATTTTTTAGTAAGAGTTGTACTGGGCAAAAATCTCTCCCAAATCCTTCCAGATTCATTATCTTGAGCCACCCCACCAGCCCTTGCGGTAGGCAACCACCGTGGTCGTGTCACCACCTCTTCTGTCATTATGATTTACTAGCTTTTGCCAGTGGCTTCGCCCACGTTTAAATGGCGATTTTCCATACAAACGTTCATCCCCTATTTAACTCCCTTAGGGGTTGAATTTCAAAAAATCCTTCCTTATTCCTTGTCTAGATTATAAAGGGAACGACTGTGCAAAATTTCAGCTTTCTAGGTCCAAGGGTTTGGGCTGGGTGTTGATGAGTCAGTCTGTCAGGACTTCTCTTTTTATTTATATAGATAGATAGAAGATCATTAATTTCGTATTGCTACAGGAACTAAAGTTTTATACTGGCCATGGTCTATATTCTATTTCTGTGCCAAATTACGTAAGACTTTTTTGCGTGATTGAAAATGACAAACTGCCAAAAAAAAATCAGGAACTTTCACACTGTAAGCAAACAGCTTCTTTCGTAATTTATCATTGGCATCTTTCATCAATCTAGAAGTGAACAGAGATGTGGATATATTAATTTAATCAAACACAAGTTATGAAAAGGAACTACGTAATGTCCTAGGTAAAATAAAATAAAGGTTACCCTACTTAGAAAGAGAGGGTCAGCCCACAGAGAGCGAGATAGCGATGCATAAGTTTTGCTTCAAGTAGGTATTCGAAGTGTGGTCTCCATATTTATCTATAACTTCATGGTTGTTACTTTTTTTTTTTTTTTTTTGTGTTTTAATGACCTGGTTACTTGGACCTTTAAGTCAAGTCTTATTTTATTTTCCAAAACACTACACTTTGTATCACTTCACTTTTTATATTGATTTAATCGTGTTTTTAATATATTTATATAGCGGTTTGAAAGTGTTTTTGTTTTTTAATAATTGTTCAAGTGGCGGCGGGCGGGATGAAGAATCACACTTGTTCACATCACTGAGTTCACTAGCCAACACTAATCTGTCAAGTAGGAAGTTTTGACAGTCAAAAATAAGATGCTCCATGGTTCCTTCTTGGGATTCACAGTATGGGCATGTATTACTTGTTATAATACCAAGTCTAGCAAGGTGTGACGGTGCAGTATTATGGCCAAAGCGCAATCTATTCATTATAGTGATAAAGTCTCGGCTGGCTTCTTTCAAATTATTGTACCAGGGTATAACAGGTAGTCTTTCTTGAATACTTCCATACCACTTTCCTTTGATGTCTTGGTCTTTCTTCCACATTTCTACCCATAACTTACATATATTTTCATTAATACATTGCAGGAAGTCAGTCATAGGAATGCCCGTTACATTTTTAACATCAACAGCATTAATACCTTCATAAGCGGTTTTATCAACTGCTTCATTGCCAGAGATACCCCGGTGAGAAGGAACCCACAGGAAAGCAATTTGGATGTGCTTAAGGTAATATTGATGAATTATTTCCTTGATAAAATACAGAATGTAATTTGACCTAAATGAAACTGTAAGGTTAGCTATGGCTTTTATCAAACTTAGTGAATCAGAAACTATCAAAAAGTATTTACAATTGTTAATTTGGCGAATATGTAATAATGCCTGATAAACCGCATACGCCTCTGCAGTGAATATAGTACATGTATTGTGCAGAACAAAGCTTTGTGAGAATTTTCCATGTGGATCATATATAGCAGCATGTACATGATCACTACCCTTACTGCCATCAGTGTAAATAACATAATAATTTGCATTATCTGCCAAAAACTGTAACATATCCAAATTATTATTAATAGTATTTTGCAATACTTTTACAGGATGTGAAATACATTGATATGAGAAGGAGTAACATGGCCATGGGCACTGTTTTCTAATACCAGTATAACTATTTTCAGTTTCTAACAATATTTTGGATAATGTTGGGGATTTGCCATTCAAGAGATCCTCTCCTGTTGTTAGAGGCCCAGCAGTTCTACTTACAGAAGGTATAATTTTGTTTATTATTTTCCTGTTATTTGCAGCAATTAGTTTAAGACAGAATCTCCCTGCAAGTAGTATACGTCTCAGAATTAAGGGCATAATTTTAGTCTCCACTTCCATGGCCCTTATGGGAGTAGAGCACATTGCACCAGAAATTGTTCTCAAAGCCCTGTTCTGCAATATATCTAGTTTATTTACATGAGTACTA
Source organism: Diarsia mendica (assembly GCA_949316265.1). Taxonomy (NCBI): domain Eukaryota; kingdom Metazoa; phylum Arthropoda; class Insecta; order Lepidoptera; family Noctuidae; genus Diarsia; species Diarsia mendica. The sequence continues at coordinate 22,934,940 of OX438899.1, forward strand.
TTTATATACACTAGTGAACTATAATCAAAATGACTTCTAACTATACTTTTATACAGAATTGACAATATTTTCGGGTCTGCTCCCCATGAGACACCTGCAAGACATTTAATTACATTTATACCTTTTAGAGCATTCTTTGATATATATTTAATATGTTCCTCAAAAGTTAATTTCCTATCTATTACTATTCCTAAAAATTTCTTTGAATTTACTGGATTTATAAATTCTCCATTATAAACTACTTTTGAATTAGTGTTTTCATTTCCAAATATCATAACACTACTTTTGGAGGGATTAATTTTTAAATGTAGTACATCATTATAATAGTGAAATAGTTGGGACAAAGCTCTATTAATATTGTCAATTGCAATTTCTACATTATAATTACTACTGTACAAAACAATATCATCAGCAAACTGCAAAATATCTACATTACTATTTACATATTTACAAATCTCACTTGTGTATATATTATATAGCAAAGGAGATAGGGTAGCACCCTGCATTGTACCCTTAGATGCACATTTTGGACCATGCAATGTATTGTTATGTCTTACATAGAGTGTTCTTTTATTCAAAAAATTATAAATCCATTTACATAGTTGACCAGGCACACCTAACCTAGACATAACTTGTACAAGTATAGCCGGATCTAGACTGTCAAATGCACCTTGAACATCTAAAAATACACAAACAGTCTGTAACCTTTTCTCCTTTGCATGTTTCAGGTCTGAAATTAAGGAAGTGAAGCTGTCTGCACAACTTCGCCCTCGACGAAATCCATATTGTACATGTGGAATGATGCCGTTAGATTCCATATACCAATCTAAACGATTCTTAATCATGTTTTCAAATAATTTACCTAGACATGAAGACAGTGATATTGGTCTATAAGAGCTGGCAAGCTCTGAAGGTTTATCTGGTTTGAGTATCGGAATGACACATTGTGTTTTCCATGATTGTGGAATACATTTACAATGCCAAAGTAAATTAAGAATATTAAGAAATATTTTTTGTGCAGATTCATCTAAATTTTTAATAATTCTATATGGGAAATCATCTAAACCAGGTGTTGTGTCTTTCCGAGATAACAAGCTCATTTTAAATTCAGACCATGTAAAAGGATCTAGCAAAAATTTTGAATTTGGATTATCATTATTTAATTCAGAAATATTGCCTAAACTATTAACATCAATTAAATTGCTATTATCGGATAATTTATCTAGAAATTGAGAAATAAACTCATCTTTATATGATTTATTGCCAGCTCTTATACCTTTGAACATTTTGAGAAGATTCCAGATCTTACTTATAGGAGTAGTTCTATTAAAAGTGTTACATAAGTTATCCCAACCTATTCGTTTTTGTTCTGATATGGTTCTTTTTTTAAGTGCATCTTTTCTTTTATAATCTAAATAATTATCCATAGTAGGTTCGCTTCTGTAAAGTTTCAATGCATTGTAAGAGGCAATTACACTTTTTTCACAAATGTCATTCCACCAAGGAGCTGGAGGTCTGCTTTTAAAATTATTTGGTTTATTGATTTTAGGAATTGTCATATCTTTTAAAGTATCTAATCGAGAACAAAAATCATTATAAGTTGAAATAGGATCATACAATTTTAGGACTAAATCATTAAATATTGTTTTGGAAATAGTTTTATACTTTTCCCAATCTGCTTTTTTATATATAAACCTATCCATAGGGGGGTTAATATTATATTTATCTATATGTAGTGAAATCTCTGTTATTGTTGGATAGTGATAGCTGCCCATGGCGTCATCATGTACAGACCACTCGCATATTGATGCGAGGCTAGCACTAATAAAGCTAACATCAATTGCAGACGGATTTCGTCTCGGGTTGGTAACAGTTGTATAACTACCGGTATTTAAAATACATAAATCCAAGTCATCAATGATATTGAATAAATCCTGACCTCTGCTCTTAGTGGATAGACAACCAAATGCAATGTGGTGCGCATTAAAGTCACCACTGACAAATATAGGCTTTGGAAGACCATTAATTATATTACGTAGTCTATTGATCCGTATATGTCCACTAGAAGGAGGACAGTATACACAAAGTATAGTCAAGCTACCATGCGCTGTACATAAAGACAGAGCAACAGTTTGAATGTCTTCATAAAATGTAGTGTTTAAAACCTTGTACTTTAAATATGGTTTAATCAATATTGCTACACCATTATGAGTATTATTGGAATTTTTACTATAGATATTATAACCAGGTATTCTAAAACTATTGTCTTTAAACCATGTTTCGTTAAGTAAGCAAATGTCAATATTTTGTGTTTGTAAGAATTGAATCAATAAGGGTTTTTTACTATTAGCACTTTGAATGTTATACTGAGCAATACGTAGCTTAGACAGTGTGTGACTTGGATCCATTACTTAAGATTTTTGAGAAGAATTTCTTTAATACTATTTACGGTGGTAGGCGTATTATCTCCCTTATTACCCAGTTCCACCAACGTCTGTACTAGGGCCATAAGTACGTCGTTGTTGGCAACTATTTGGGCTTTGATGTCAACCTTAGGAGGGACATCTTTAGATTTATTTACACTTTGTACAGGATTATGTACAGATACAGATTTATTTACAGATACAGGTTTATTTACAGATGTATATACAGGCTTATTTACAGATTTATTTACAGTGTCAATAGGTTTAATTTTTGGAGGTGGCAGAGGTGGGAATTGTGTATTGTCATTTGTTTTTTTTGTTAACGTAGCACTTGCATAAGTTATCTTATTTTTCTTTTCTAAAATTTTATTTAACTTAATTGGACATAATCTAGATATTGCAAGATGAGGCCCGCTGCAATTGCAACAGCAGATCTCTGTTGGCCTATCACATTCTTTATATAAATGCTCACCTCCACAAATGGAACATCTTTGTTTGCCATTACATATCCTAGCAGAGTGGTTAAATTTAAAGCAACGGAAGCATTGCTGTAATGGGGGCACATATTCAAAAACTCGATATGAAAACAGATCGTATTGTACATTTTCTGGAAGAACATTTGATAGAAAAGTAATGCTAACTGTTTGTAGTGGTACTTGTCCTTGTCCTATCTTCTTTGTGAATCTTCTTATAGCTATTATTTCATAAATTGATGTTAGTTTAGTATATAATTCTTTATTGGAAATGTTTGCTGGTACAAATCTGATTATACCTGTTTTTTCAATTTGTGCAGCCGGAATAAATGCCTTCAAACCATGTTTTTCTAGAAAAGCGCTATTGTTGATGAAATTATTGGCCGTATTATACTGTTTGAATATTACTGCTATTTTATTTGCGTTTATTCTTTGTATAGCCGTCACACCTTTTATTTCGGTCGAAAATATGTGGTTTAGATATATAGGGCTCTTATTGCCTAATCTATCGTTGCTGTTAGTATTTTCGACAAATACTTTAAAATCAAAATAACTGGCATTTTCTGGGTAAAGTCTTTTATAGTGTGGTTTAATGTACGGAGAGTAGTCATGCTCACCGCCGCCGCCATCCATGTCCATGCTTGTCCTCCCGCCTTCGTCGTCAGGCCGAGGCCGTTTATGTGAGGTGGGCGGGTTATCCCCGCCCCCCTCATTTCCTACCATTTTCGCCGGTTTATACACCTATCGCTATTATTTTAATTCACTTTTAACTAAAAATCTAACTAATATTTATTTAAAAAGGAAAATGAAAAAATTTCTGATGCGCTCTTTTTTAAAGTTCCCGCCAGAATCCATGGTTGTTACCTACTGCCAGTGTCTCCATATAAAAATCGAGAGTTACCGTGTTGCTAGGGTAAAAATACGGTGTTTCTCGACCAAATTACGGTGTATTTACTAAAAGTATACCGTGTAAATTACCGTGTAATTTTTCAAAGGAAAATATAACAAAATTAATATGAAATGAATCAAAACACTATATTTTGCTCTTTAAATAAGTAAAAAAAAAATAATTACATGTGAAACATGCAAAATTCAACATTAATATTAGATTAATGTTGAATTTTGCATGTTTCACATCGTTAGTTTGCCAGAAATCAACACAGTTTTTCCCATTTCTATTCCTTTTTACCCGACTGCAAGGAAAGGGATAATATTGTTTTGGTTAGAAGTTTGTTTCTTTCGACCGGGGCAGTGTTGCCTTTACAAAATTGTTAATTTGACTGACGTGAAATTCGCTGCAGGACATAAAGGCAGTACACGGTGAAATAAATACAATAAATTAGTTCATAATGGTAATACGGTGATTTATGACACGGTAATACATTATTACCTTGACCGTAGATAACGACTTGATTACGGTGCATCTACGGTAATTACCGTGTACATGGAGACACTGCCTACTGCAATGTTGACAGTTTGACACTGACAGTATCATTAAAGGCGGCTGCTGTGGTGGCTGTTGTTCAACGAGCGCCTATAATTCAATAAATTAATTTCTATTACGTGAATACTTCAGTGTTCTTATCGTGCAGGAAAATTAAATTGCCAGTTTATTTACAGATATCCAGTGAAATTGTGTCAGTCAGTGAAAGATCTAATAACATTAGCATCTTGTGTGACCGCTTAATCTTTTTGTGAAACGAAGAACCGCTACGTCAAATAGAAAAGATGGTGTTCCAAGTGAGTATTCGATCATTTGATTCGTGGTAAAGGTGGGCGTGGGGCGGGTCCCGGTGACATCAGAATACAAATTAGGGCGCAGGGTAGGACACGCAACCTTGACCCGCGTCTTCGAATAGTAAACAACACCCGAGGGGGAAAATAGAGCCCATTTTAAGAGATATTGGGATAGTTTAATGTCATGTATCCTTTTAATAAGTACCTTTCCTTTTCGTGATCCAGGCCTGCCTTTATGTTGATGCTATTCATAGTCTTAAACCAGTTTTTGACCCAGAAATGTTAGTAAAAACCAGTTCTAAAGTGGCTCTGAAGTGTGTAAACCTGATTATGACATAATTTACTGTAATAAAAAGCATTTAATGAGTTGTTTGACCTTAATTAGAATTTAGTTTGTTACCAAATATTGCAAACAATTTTCAGTAAACCCAAATAAAAAAATACAGTTTAAAGAATAACACTCCCTTATCATCACACCTGCTTTCACAGGTTAGACAGAATGTCAGGTACACCCACTGCTTATTGCCATCAACTTTAATAATCTAACAATTTGCCTAATCAGGGAGATAAATCCTGGACCTCATGCTAAACAGTAGCTTTGTAATGTAACCACAAGACAGTCATTCAAAAACTAGCCAAGCATACTGTAATTTTATTTTCATCAAAAAAGCCATTTAGAAAGTGCAAGCACTTGAAATAACTGAAAAGTGAAAGTTACAAACAAGTAAATCTTACTCAGTTTTATCAACACTCATAAGGCATAAAATATTTAACACACCATACATAAATAGCCCTACATAAGTGGTTAATTGCATTTATTAGTATTCATATAAAAACTGGAATTCTATTCAGACTCAAGAATCCATTCATTATAATTTTATAGTAGGTTGCTGTACTTTGTAGTATGTCAGTTGAATATTAATGACTATGATTCATAATGCATCATTTTATGACTGGACACACTATGACCATGCAGAGTTAGTCACACTTAAATAACCATTACTGCAATTTTCAATAGTATACATACAAGACACATTGTCAAAAGCTGGTGGGCTTTCTCATGGAGATTGGCTGAATGGCATTTTTCTACAGTAAAAATAACTCATGTTAGTATTTTAATATCTCTGCTTACTGAAACTGGCATAGAAATTGGAGAAACAGATTTGTTTGTAAACAAATATGTACCTATGTAGCATTGTGGTGTTGGGATCAAATTCTGCCCAATTTATTTAATTTGCTTATTTAACACTGCGCAGGCTAAAGTTTATTCCCAAGGGCCTTCATTTTCCATTACTCACAGAACAAGGTGTGACCCTTCAAATTCAGGTTAATGAACAGCCACTCAGAAACACACTCCCTCCTGGACTAATTAGTCTGAGTTTTATGTGTCACATAAAATAATATGCCGATTTTCGGAGCTGTGTTTTCGACTTTCTGTATTTAGCTTGATTTGTGACACTATTTCCTCACCTAAAGGCACACTTCATCATTTCGGCCCAAAATTATTCACCGTTGGGTAAATATTAATAATAATAATTAATCAATTATTATTCACCATTTAATTATTGCCTCTCCTTTCTACTGTCACTCTTCTCTATCCTGTGCTCCTGAAATTTTCGTCAATCCAACGCGCTTTTGATGGACGGCCCTACTATCTTAGCCCCAACCTTGGCACCCATAATGTCAGAACCTTACACTTTTTAAGGTGAAAGAAAACCCCTTTGTTATTTTAATTTAGGACCCTACAATAAACCCAACCAAAAATGTCTTGATTGGCAGACATGAATAGCATGGCACTGCTCGCCCTGACAATGTCGATTTTTCGTACAAACTTTGCTCCACTTTTCCCCCCTAGGGGGTTGAATTTTGAATCCCTCCTTAATGGATTCCTACGTCATATGAAGAATACGTGTTCGAAATTTTAAGCTTCTAGGTATCTTCTATCTGTATATATAAAAGGCAAAGCTGACTGACTGAGGATCAACGCACAGGCCAAACCCTAAGGGCGCCTTCAAATTACCCGCGAAGTGCCGCGCGGCCGCAGCGCTTCACCCGCGCGATTTTATTTACATGGATTTACAAAGCAGCGCGGCGCCACGCTGCCATCGCGCGGCACTTAGATAGGAGAACCAACGGCTATAACGGATGGATAACAACGTTAACTAAGCTAATTCAATCTATTTCCATTCAGCGTGACCCAACCGTGGTGGGAGTCCCCAACTTCAACGCGACGGAGGACGCGGCGGCGCTCCGGGCTGCCATGAAAGGCTTCGGTACTGATGAACAGGCCATTATTGACATCCTGGCAACGCGGTCCAACGCTCAGCGGCAGGCCATCGCTAAGTCCTTCACCCATGAGTATGGCAGGGTAAGTTTTATAGCAGTACTTATTCAGGGTAAGGGTAAGTCATATAGCAGTACTTATAATGCAAGATGTAGGTACTGATGAACAGACCAGCTGTGATATCGTGACCACGTCTACGACACGGTTGGCGCAGTGGCTGAATGATCGATTGATGCTTTGTGTGTCGCGGGTTCGATTCCCACACAGAAACAATATTTATGCCTTATAGGTAGATGTTCCAGTTTATTAAAAAAAAAAAATTGTTATTACAAAACCTTTGTTATTCTGGATGTATTGTGTGGTGTCAGTGTCGGTCTTTACCGTACCTTCCGTGATGTGGGCTATGTAAATCTAGATTCACGCAAATCGCGATAAAACTACACTGTGGCCTAGGCTCTGTACTTTCGATTCCATATGGTATCGTGTATATTTGCCAATTATTGTACAGTTTTAATCAATCTTTGCTCAACTGACTGTAACATAAGCACTGAAAATATCTACAATATAGGTACGTAGACTTCAGAGAAATTATCGCGAGAAACTGTTACTCATACTCATCTCCCTATCATAGCTAAATATATATCAAAAGATTCACTGTGCTAATAGATAGTGAGCAAACACGCGTCATAACGTCTGTTCAATGAAAATTATAGTCTTGTACAGGCGATCAAATTATCTTGGCAGGTCTGAACATAGGCTCTGCGAACTTTTACGCATGTAAACTTGTGAAGAAAACTGTTATTGCCAGATAAACCAATACTTAAACGATCAGAAAATATCTAATTTAAACAGTGAGAAATACAAATAAAATAAATATCATAACACTTTTAAACATTAGTTGTAAAAAAAAGCAAAATTAAAAATTTTGAAAAGACCCACGAATGCTAAAAAAATATTGAAAAAAGTATAAAATGACATAAAACACCCACCTTAAAAAAACCCAAGAATGTCCGTCGGGGGCTGCCATTAAATGAACTAGTTTTGCAATGTTCAGCTCCCGACGGACTTTCTTGAGTTTTTTTAAGGTGGGTGTTTTATGTTATTTTATACTTTTTTCAATAATTTTTTAGTATTCGTGGGTCTTTTCAAAATTTTTAATTTTGCTTTTTATTTTAAACTTTTTACTTTTTTTTTTTTTTCTAAGAACATGCGCCAACCAAACCTAAACCCATAACTGAAAACTGAATCAAAATCGGACTAGAAGTTTTGGAGAAAAATGGCAACATGTATTTGCACAAACACACAAACACAAACAAACAAACAACCTCTCACCCCAAACGCATATACCGTCTCCGTTCCGTCGTGGGTAACAAAATGACCTGTTTGATCCCATTGTACGTAATGCATGATGATTTATCATCAGCCAGAAGATGTCTACTGCTGGACAAAGGCCTCCCCCATAGAACGCCATAACGAACGGCAACCTGCCGCTTGTATTATCATGATTGCTTCGGAATATTCAAAATTATTTAAAAAATAAAATACCGGAAACGTACACGTATTACGTACGTTTAATTCGCAACTAGATAGAGAATGCTCATTAAGATGTGTCTCTGGTCCAAGTTATCCAAATCATGGAGGTGCACACAAGTGCACGGCACGGTTGGCGCAGTGGCTAAGCGATTGGACTGCTGCGCTGCGTGTCGCGGGTTCGATCCCCGCTCGGAACAAATATTTGTATGGCCTGCAGATAGTTGTTTCGGGTCTGGGTATTTGTGTATGTGACTTTCTATGTTTGTGAACGCACCCACGATACAGGAGAAATTCCTAGTGTGGGGCAACGTTTTTAAAAAAAAAAAAAAAAAAAAAAAAGTCACAATATTCCAGGTTAAAAAAAATCTTCATAATATTCCCACTTTATACTGGGAATCTGGGATTGACATGAGAGATTCTCTAGCTCTTATAATACACGTAATAGTCTGTTATCCGTACAATTTTAAAAGGCTATGTGCAGTAAGTACATTGTTTCAGACTTTGATCTTGATAATCAATGATTAATTATAAGATAATCGTGTGAACGGACGAGAATAAATGAGTCATATTATCTTAAAATACTACGACTACAGATTGCCAGCATATCCGCTACGAACTTTGAATAAGAGTGAATGAATGCAACTTCATGTAAACAACAGTCAATCTTTGGATAAGTGGAAGGAGGGAAGGGAGGCTGCCCTTTTTTTTTTTTTGGTGGGTGGAAAATCATCGAATAACCCCCCCCGCTCTTGGGCAGAGCGAAGGGGAGTGTCAGACTTCTACTGACTAAAAACCAAACCCATGTTCCTTCTTCGCCCTTGTGTCGGAGCCGCGTTAACCTTTCGACAAACCACAGCCCCGACGGGAACCACAGCCCCGACGAGGACCACAGCCCCGACGGGAACCACAGCCCCGACGGGAAAGGGAGGCTGCCCTTACCCTGCAGTGGGACACAAATAGCTGTTAATAATAATAAACAGTCAATGGTTCAGTTCTGAAAGACTTCAACCGGTGGACCTGAACTGGAAGTTTTAAGTTGAAAATTTGTCACACTCTAATTTCGCATTTCAATGTAGGTATATACATGTATTGAATTTTGAAGTTACGATCAATAAAACTAGGTGTAATAAAGGCATTTCCATTTTACTGTTAGACGAGAAAAGTTCTCTACAAACTTATTTTACAAAAATCTCAATCATTACTCGCGATCATTGCGGTCATCACCCACAATCAATTCAGTGACTGTTGGGTTGGGCCTTTCTTGTGCCAATATCCACAGTGTGTGCCAGTCTCATCCAGGTTTTTCCCCCGATGGTAACCATGTCGTTTGCCCATCTCGCTGTTAAATTCTGTCCTCTAGTTTCTGAAAGACTTCCTCTTCGTAAACTGACCCCAAATTTGATGCTACAATCTTTTAGCCCAAGAAAAGCCTCCAAACCTCAAAGCCTCTAACTTATAGATCTATATTTAACTTCCCCATACCACTGCGACACTAACATTTATTGATTATTTCGCACCGACAAACTGTTTAAAGTCGCCATGCATATTTCATTTTACATAGTGCGCTAGTTTCCTACGCTAGATACACGTAATCTACTATCAAGGTTATAACCGCACTCCATAAATACCTTCAAATTAGTCATGCTTCTTGGTACAATTACACTTAGCCTTGGCTACAAGTTCAATGGTAACAAAATTGGTACAGCTAGTCTCACAGCTTCCACCATAAGCGGAGAATAATCATGCAGGAAATGCAGGGTATCCACATATCCAGGGATCTATCAGATTGTTCGAGATTCGTCTTGTCTCTTCTATGATTGGTGAAATATTGCACCTCACCGTTGCTATTGAATTGTGACGTTGAGCTCCTGTGTTATGAGTCGAGCTACACGATATCTTTTTTTTTTTTAAACGTTGTCCCACATAGGAATTTCTCCTGTATCGTGGGTGCGTTCACAAACATATAAACTCACATACACAAATACCCAGACCCGAAACAACTATCTGCAGGTCCGGCCCCATCTAATTTTAAAAAGTGTTTGTAAAAACCTATTTGCAAAATAAACATCATATTATTATCATTTATCTTATAATCAAACTACACCAACTCAAGGTACCATGACACCATCATTCTTGGTGTTTGTTTTGGTAATTCTGTACGTTTTCTCAAGGCCAAAATAAATTACGAGTCATTAGGAAAAACTTGAATAGGGTTTTTGTTCTGCAAGTCGTATCTAATTAAAGTTTGTATTACGGTAATTTATGAACGTAGAGTATCAAGGTGTTTAACCGTACAGCATGAATGTTATATGTATAGGGTAGATAGATAGAAAGGGCTAAGAAGGACCATGGGAACCACCCATGTTTCGACTGGCCTGTTGGTCTAGTGGTAGTGACCCTAACTGCTATGCCGGAGGTCGTGGGTTCGATTCCCACCCAGGACAAATGTTTGTGTGATGAGCACGATCATTTGTTCTGTGTCTGGGTGTAATTTATCTATAATATGTATGTATTTAGAAATATATAAGTATGTTTATCAGTTGTCTAGTACCCATAACACAAGCTCTGCTTAGCTTGGGACTAGATGGCGTTGTGTGATAGTTGTGGAATATTATTATTATTATTATTATTATACTATATAAAGCTAAACTACCACTCACTGACTGACTGACTGACAGAATTGTTCTCCCAGATGGTGGATGGGGAGGTGGGTATATTTTGACAGATTCGTAAACAAGTAACTCTGGTGAGTATGGGAAAAGTCCCAAACCCCCCCTTTTTGCCCCCCCTCCCCCCCCTCCCTATCGTATCTCGGAAACTAAGAGACGGGTATTTTTTTTTTATTACGGATTCGTATAGAGCAGGCTCGGTAAAGTAAAAATCATTTTTCAATGTTGCCCCCCTTGCCCCCCTTCTCCCCCCTTTTAGGCGAATCTCGAAATTTAAGAGACTTGGAACGATTTTTTTTTCACATTCATTTAGAGGGGCCTTTGCGTTAATCGAAATCATTTTTCGAGACTCCCCCCCTCACCCCCCCTTCACCCCCCCCCCCCTTTTCACTTTTTTTTTTTTTTTTTACATAAAACTATTGAGGGGCGTTGAAATTTGTATACCCTCCCCTCCCCTCCCCAACCTCCCCTAAAATTAAAAGGGCTGTAACTTCATAACGGTTAGAAATAGCCATTAGGTGTTTGAACAAATGTTATTGTAGGCGTCGAAACCTGTCCGGTGGTGGTACAGCGGTAAAGCGAAGGGGGGAGCGGGCGAGCGAAGCGAGCCGGCGACCCCCGTAGCGTAGGGAAAATGTCATGATAGCTTTCCGGTGGTAGGTTGGTCCTGAGTGTAGCGAACCTGCGAGACCGAGTGGAGCGAAGGGGGGAGGTGGCGAGCGAAGCGAGCCGGCGACCTCCTTAGCGTAACGAAGGTTGAGTGGGTGAAGCGTAACTCAGGGGCGACGACAAGCAAACTTTAGGGTAATGTTTTTTTAGTGGTAGTAGGAGTTAGTAGGTAGGTGGTAGGTAGGTGATAGGTAGGTAGTAGGTAAGTTTAGGTAGGTAGGTAGTAGGTAGGTAGGTAGGTGTAGGTAGGTAGGTAGTAGGTAGGTGTAGGTAGGTGTAGGTAGGTGTAGGTAGGTGTAGGTAGGTGTAGGTAGGTGTAGGTAGGTGTAGGTAGGTAGGTGTAGGTAGGTGGTGGCATACGTGAGATTCATATAGAGGAGGCTCGGGGAAGTAAAATCCGTTTTTCAAATTTGAACCCCCTTGCCCCCCTTCACCCCCCCTTTAGGCGGATATCGGAAGTTAAGAGACTTGGAACATTTTTTTTTTTCAGATTCATTGAGAGGTGCAATGCGTTAGTCGAAATCATTTTTCAAAGCTCCCCCTCTCCCCCTCTTCACGCCCCGCGAGCTGCGCGCAGCTCGCGCACCCACGCAAATACTAGTTATACTATATAAAGCTTAATTACCACTGACTCACTCACTTATTGACAGAATTGTTCTCCCAGATGGTGGATGGGGAGGTGGGTATATTTTGACAGATTCGTAAACAATCAACTCTCAAACCTATGGGAAAAGTCCGAAACCCCCCCTTTTCCCCCCCCTTCTCCCCCCTTCCTATCGTATCTCGGAAACAAAGAGACTTGAAGTGTTTTTTTTTAGGGATTCGTATAGAGGAGGCTCGGTTAAGTAAAAATCATTTTTCAAAGTGGCCCCCCTTGCCCCCCTTCTCCCCCCCTTTAGGCGGATCTCGGAAATAAAGAGAATTTACGTGTTTTTTTTTAGGGATTCGTATAGAGGAGGCTCGGGGAAGTAAAAACCATTTTGAAAATTTGACCCCCTTGCCCCCCTCCACCCCCCCCTTTCGGATCTCGGAAGTTAAGAGACTTGAAACGAATTTTTTTTCAGATTCATATAGAGGGGCATTGCGTTAGTCGAAATCATTTTTAGAAACTCCCCCCCCTCTCCCCCCTTCACCCCCCCCTCTTAACCCCTTTTTTTTCTCTTTTGTTTACAGATTCGTATAGGATAGGAGGCTCGGGGAAGTAAAATGGTGGTACCGGTAAAGCGAAGGGGGGAGCGGGCGAGCGAAGCGAGCCGGCGACCCCCGTAGCGTAGGGATAATGTCATGATAGCTTTCCGGTGGTAGGTAGGTCCTGAGTGGAGCGAACCTGCGAGACCGAGTGGAGCGAAGGGGGGAGGTGGCGAGCGAAGCGAGCCGGCGACCTCCTTAGCGTAACGAAGGTTGAGTGGGTGAAGCGTAACTCAGGGGCGACGACAAGCAAACTTTAGGGTAATGTTCTTTTAGTGGTAGTAGGAGGTAGTAGGTAGGTAGTAGTAGGTAGGTGTAGGTAGGTAGTAGGTAGGTAGTAGGTAGGTGTAGGTAGGTGTAGGTAGGTGTAGGTAGGTGTAGGTAGGTAGTAGGTAGTTGTAGGTAGGTAGTATTGGAACATTTTTTTTTTCAGATTCATTGAGAGGTGCAATGCGTTAGTCGAAATCATTTTTCAAAGCTCCCCCTCTCCCCCCCTTCACGCCCCGCGAGCTGCGCGCAGCTCGCGCACCCACGCAAATACTAGTCATACTATATAAAGCTAAACTACCACTGACTCACTGACTGATCTATTGACAGAATTGTTCTCCCAGATGGTGGATGGGGAGGTGGGTATATTTTGACAGATTCGTAAACAATGAACTCTCAATCCTATGGGAAAAGTCCGAAACCCCCCCTTTTCCCCCCCCTTCTCCCCCTCCCTATCGTATCTCGGAAACAAAGAGACTTGAAGTGTTTTTTTTTAGGGATTCGTATAGAGGAGGCTCGGTAAAGTAAAAATCATTTTTCAAAGTGCCCCCCCTTGCCCCCCTTCTCCCCCCCTTTAGGCGAATCTCGGAAATAAAGAGAATTTACGGGTTTTTTTTTTAGGGATTCGTATAGAGGAGGCTTGGGGAAGTAAAAACCGTTTTGAAAATTTGACCCCCTTGCCCCCCTCCACCCCCCCTTTCGGATCTCGGAAGTTAAGAGACTTGGAACATTTTTTTTTTTTCAGATTCATTGAGAGGGGCATTGCGTTAGTCGAAATCATTTTTAGAAACTCCCCCCCCTCTCCCCCCCCTTCACCCCCCCCCCCCCCCCTCTTCACCCCTTTTTTTCTCTTTTGTTTACAGATTCGTATAGGATAGGAGGCTCGGGGAAGTAAAATGGTGGTACCGGTAAAGCGAAGGGGGGAGCGGGCGAGCGAAGCGAGCCGGCGACCCCCGTAGCGTAGGGATAATGTCATGATAGCTTTCCGGTGGTAGGTAGGTCCTGAGTGGAGCGAACCTGCGAGACCGAGTGGAGCGAAGGGGGGAGGTGGCGAGCGAAGCGAGCCGGCGACCTCCTTAGCATAACGAAGGTTGAGTGGGTGAAGCGTAACGAAGGTTGAGTAGGTAGGTGTAGGTAGGTGTAGGTAGGTGTAGGTAGGTGTAGGTAGGTGTAGGTAGGTGTAGGTAGGTGTAGGTAGGTGTAGGTAGGTGTAGGTAGGTGTAGGTAGGTGTAGGTAGGTGTAGGTAGGTGTAGGTAGGTGTAGGTAGGTAGTAGGTAGGTGTAGGTAGGTAGTAGGTAGGTGTAGGTAGGTAGTGGGTAGGTGTAGGTAGGCAGACCCGCGAGCTGCGCGCAGCGAGCGCAGCCACGCAAATACTAGTTATTTATACTATATAAAGCTAAACTACCACTGACTCACTGACTGATCTGTTGACAGAATTGTTCTCCCAGATGGTGGATGGGGAGGTGGGTATATTTTTACAGATTCGTAAACAACTAACTCTCAAACCTATGGGAAAAGTCCGAAACCCCCCCTTTTTGCCCCCCCTCCCCCCCCTCCCTATCGTATCTCGGAAACTAAAAGACCCGTATTTTTTTTTTATTACGGATTCGTATAGAGGAGGCTCGGTAAAGTAAAAATCATTTTTCAAAGTTGCCCCCCTTGCCCCCCTTTTCCCCCCCTTTAGGCGGATCTCGGAAATAAAGAGAATTTACGTGTTTTTTTTTAGGGATTCGTATAGAGGAGGCTTGGGGAAGTAAAAACCGTTTTGAAAATTTGACCCCCTTGCCCCCCTCCACCCCCCCTTTCGGATCTCGGAAGTTAAGAGACTTGGAACGAATTTTTTTTCAGATTCATATAGAGGGGCATTGCGTTAGTCGAAATCATTTTAAGAAACTCCCCCCCTCTCCCCCCTTCACCCCCCCCCCTCTCTTCACCCCTTTTTTTCTGTTTTGTTTACAGATTCGTATAGGATAGGAGGCTCGGGGAAGTAAAATGGTGGTACCGGTAAAGCGAAGGGGGGAGCGGGCGAGCGAAGCGAGCCGGCGACCCCCGTAGCGTAGGGATAATTATCATGATAGCTTTCCGGTGGTAGGTAGGTCCTGAGTGGAGCGAACCTGCGAGACCGAGTGGAGCGAAGGGGGGAGGTGGCGAGCGAAGCGAGCCGGCGACCTCCTTAGCGTAACGAAGGTTGAGTGGGTGAAGCGTAACTCAGGGGCGACGACAAGCAAACTTTAGGATAATGTTTTTTAGTAGTAGCAGGAGGTAGTAGGTAGGTGGTAGGGGTAGTAGGTAGTAGGTAGGTGGTAGGTAGTAGGTAGTAGGTAGGTGTAGGTAGGTAGTAGGTAGGTGTAGGTAGGTGGTAGGTAGGTTTAGGTAGGTAGTAGGTAGGTGTAGGTAGGTGGTAAGTAGGTGTAGGTAGGTGGTGTCATTCGTGAGATTCATATAGAGGAGGCTCGGGGAAGTATAATCCGTTTTTCAAATTTGAACCCCTTGCCCCCCTTCACCCCCCCTTTAGGCGGATCTCGGAAGTTAAGAGACTTGGAACATTTTTTTTTCAAATTCATTGAGAGGTGCAATGCGTTAGTCGAAATCATTTTTCAAAGCGCCCCCTCTCCCCCTCTCCACGCCTCGCGAGCTGCGCGCAGCTCGCGCACCCACGCAAATACTAGTTATACTATATAAAGCTAAACTACCACTCACTCACTGACTCACTGACTGACATAATTGTTCTCCCAGATGGTGGATGGGGAGGTGGGTATATTTTGACAGATTCGTAAACAACTAACTCTGGTGAGTATGGGAAAAGTCCGAAACCCCCCCTTTTTGCCCCCCCTCCCCCCCCTCCCTGTCGTATCTCGGAAACTAAGAGACCCGTATTTTTTTTTTTTTACGGATTCGTATAGAGGAGGTTCGGTAAAGTAAAAATCATTTTTCAAAGTGGCCCCCCTTGCCCCCCTTCTCCCCCCCTTTAGGCGAATCTCGGAAATAAAGAGATTTTACGTGTTTTTTTTTAGGGATTCGTATAGAGGAGGCTCGGGGAAGTAAAAATCATTTTTAAAATTTGACCCCCTTGCCCCCCTCCACCCCCCCCCTTTCGGATCTCGGAAGTTAAGAGACTTGGAACATTTTTTTTTTTTCAGATTCATTGAGAGGGGCATTGCGTTAGTCGAAATCATTTTTAGAAACTCCCCCCCCCTCTCCCCCCCCTTCACCCCCCCCCCCCTCTTCACCCCTTTTTTTCTCTTTTGTTTACAGATTCGTATAGGATAGGAGGCTCGGGGAAGTAAAATGGTGGTACCGGTAAAGCGAAGGGGGGAGCGGGCGAGCGAAGCGAGCCGGCGACCCCCGTAGCGTAGGGATAATGTCATGATAGCTTTCCGGTGGTAGGTAGGTCCTGAGTGGAGCGAACCTGCGAGACCGAGTGGAGCGAAGGGGGGAGGTGGCGAGCGAAGCGAGCCGGCGACCTCCTTAGCGTAACGAAGGTTGAGTGGGTGAAGCGTACGTAACTCAGGGGCGACGACAAGCAAACTTTAGGATAATGTTTTTTAGTAGTAGCAGGAGGTAGTAGGTAGGTGGTAGGGGTAGTAGGTAGTAGGTAGGTGGTAGGTAGTAGGTAGTAGGTAGGTGTAGGTAGGTAGTAGGTAGGTGTAGGTAGGTGGTAGGTAGGTTTAGGTAGGTAGTAGGTAGGTGTAGGTAGGTGGTAAGTAGGTGTAGGTAGGTGGTGTCATTCGTGAGATTCATATAGAGGAGGCTCGGGGAAGTATAATCCGTTTTTCAAATTTGAACCCCTTGCCCCCCTTCACCCCCCCTTTAGGCGGATCTCGGAAGTTAAGAGACTTGGAACATTTTTTTTTCAAATTCATTGAGAGGTGCAATGCGTTAGTCGAAATCATTTTTCAAAGCGCCCCCTCTCCCCCTCTCCACGCCTCGCGAGCTGCGCGCAGCTCGCGCACCCACGCAAATACTAGTTATACTATATAAAGCTAAACTACCACTCACTGACTCACTCACTGACTGACAGAATTGTTCTCCCAGATGGTGGATGGGGAGGTGGGTATATTTTGACAGATTCGTAAACAAGTAACTCTGGTGAGTATGGGAAAAGTCCGAAACCCCCCCTTTTTGCCCCCCCTCCCCCCCCTCCCTATCGTATCTCGGAAACTAAGAGACCGGTATTTTTTTTTTATTACGGATTCGTATAGAGGAGGCTCGGTAAAGTAAAAATCATTTTTCAAAGTGGCCCCCCTTGCCCCCCTTCTCCCCCCCTTTAGGCGGATCTCGGAAATAAAGAGAATTACGTGTTTTTTTTTTTAGGGATTCGTATAGAGGAGGCTTGAGGAAGTAAAAAACATTTTGAAAATTTGACCCCCTTGCCCCCCTCCATCCCCCCCCTTTCGGATCTCGGAAGTTAAGAGACTTGGAACGATTTTTTTTTCAGATTCATATAGAGGGGCATTGCGGTAGTCGAAATCATTTTTAGAAACTCCCCCCTCTCCCCCCCCCCCTCTTCACCCCTTTTTTCTGTTTTGTTTACAGATTCGTATAGGATAGGAGGCTCGGGGAAGTAAAATGGTGGTACCGGTAAAGCGAAGGGGGGAGCGGGCGAGCGAAGCGAGCCGGCGACCCCCGTAGCGTAGGGATAATGTCATGATAGCTTTCCGGTGGTAGGTAGGTCCTGAGTGGAGCGAACCTGCGAGACCGAGTGGAGCGAAGGGGGGAGGTGGCGAGCGAAGCGAGCCGGCGACCTCCTTAGCGTAACGAAGGTTGAGTGGGTGAAGCGTAACTCAGGGGCGACGACAAGCAAACTTTAGGGTAATGTTTTTTTAGTGGTAGTAGGAGGTAGTAGGTAGGTGTAGGTAGGTAGTAGGAGGTAGTAGGTAGGTAGTAGGTAGGAGTAGGTAGGTAGTAGGTAGGTGTAGGTAGGTAGTAGGTAGGTGTAGGTAGGTGTAGGTAGGTAGTAGGTAAGTGTAGGTAGGTAGGTGTAGGTAGGTGAATATATTTGGTAGGTAGGTGTAGGTAGGTAGTAGGTACGTGTAGGTAGGTAGGTAGTAGGTAGGTAGGTAGTAGGTAGGTAGTAGGTAGGTAGGTGTAGGTAGGTTTAGGTAGGTGTAGGTATTTTTCAAAGCTCCCCCTCTCCCCCTCTTCACGACCCGCGAGCTGCGCGCAGCGAGCGCAGCCACGCAAATACTAGTTATACTATATAAAGCTAAACTACCACTCACTGACTCACTCACTGACTGACAGAATTGTTCTCCCAGATGGTGGATGGGGAGGTGGGTATATTTTTACAGATTCGTAAACAACTAACTCTCAAACCTATGGGAAAAGTCCCAAACCCCCCCTTTTCCCCCCCCTTCCCCCCCCTCCCTATCGTATCTCGGAAACTAAGAGACCGGTATTTTTTTTTTATTACGGATTCGTATAGAGGAGGCTCGGTAAAGTAAAAATCATTTTTCAAAGTGCCCCCCCTTGCCCCCCTTCTCCCCCCCTTTAGGCGGATCTCGGAAATAAAGAGAATTACGTGTTTTTTTTTTAGGGATTCGTATAGAGGAGGCTTGAGGAAGTAAAAACCATTTTGAAAATTTGACCCCCTTGCCCCCCCTTTACCCCCCCCTTTCGGATCTCGGAAGTTAAAAGACTTGGAACATTTTTTTTTTCAGATTCATTGAAAGGGGCATACAGTTAGTCGAAATCATTTTTCGAACCCCCCCCCCCCCCTCCCCCCCCCCCCTTCAACACCCCCCCCCCTCTTCACCTCTTTTTTTCTATTTTGTTTACGGATTCGTATAGAGGAGGCTCGGGGAAGTAAAATAGTGGTACCGGTAAAGCGAAGGGGGGAGCGGGCGAGCGAAGCGAGCCGGCGACCCCCGTAGCGTAGGGATAAAGTCATGATAGCTTTCCGGTGGTAGGTAGGTCCTGAGTGGAGCGAACCTGCGAGACCGAGTGGAGCGAAGGGGGGAGGTGGCGAGCGAAGCGAGCCGGCGACCTCCTTAGCGTAACGAAGGTTGAGTGGGTGAAGCGTAACTCAGGGGCGACGACAAGCAAACTTTAGGGTAATGTTTTTTTAGTGGTAGTAGGAGGTAGTAGGTAGGTAGTAGGTAGGTGGTGGGTAGGTGATAGGTAGGTAGTAGGTAGGTGTAGGTAGGTAGTAGGTAGGTGTAGGTATGTAGTAGGTAGGTGTAGGTAGGTAGTAGGTAGGTGTAGGTAGGTGGTGGCATACGTGAGATTCATATAGAGGAGGCTCGGGGAAGTAAAATCCGTTTTTCAAATTTGAACCCCTTGCCCCCCTTCACCCCCCTTTTAGGCGGATCTCGGAAGTTAAGAGACTTGGAACATTATTTTTTTTCAGATTCATTGAAAGGGGCAATGCGTTAGTCGAAATCACTTTTCAAAGCGCCCCCTCTCCCCCTCTCCACGCCTCGCGAGCTGCGCGCAGCTCGCGCACCCACGCAAATACTAGTTATTATACTATATAAAGCTAAACTACCACTCACTGACTCACTGACTCACTGACATAATTGTTCTCCTAGATGGTGGATGGGGAGGTGGGTATATTTTGACAGATTCGTAAACAAGTAACTCTGGTGAGTATGGGAAAAGTCCGAAACCCCCCCTTTTCCCCCCCCTTCTCCCCCCTCCCTATCGTATCTCGGAAACTAAAAGACCCGTATTTTTTTTTTTTTACGGATTCGTATAGAGGAGGCTCGGTAAAGTAAAAATCATTTTTCAAAGTGGCCCCCCTTGCCCCCCTTCTCCCCCCCTTTAGGCGGATCTCGGAAATAAAGAGAATTTACGGGTTTTTTTTTAGGGATTCGTATAGAGGAGGCTTGAGGAAGTAAAAACCATTTTGAAAATTTGACCCCCTTGCCCCCCTCCATCCCCCCCCTTTCGGATCTCGGAAGTTAAGAGACTTGGAACGATTTTTTTTTCAGATTCATATAGAGGGGCATTGCGGTAGTCGAAATCATTTTTAGAAACTCCCCCCCCCCTTCACCCCACCCCCCTCTTCACCCCTTTTTTTCTGTTTTGTTTACAGATTCGTATAGGATAGGAGGCTCGGGGAAGTAAAATGGTGGTACAGCGGCAAAGCGAAGGGGGGAGCGGGCGAGCGAAGCGAGCCGGCGACCCCCGTAGCGTAGGGATAATGTCATGATAGCTTTCCGGTGGTAGGTAGGTCCTGAGTGGAGCGAAGGGGGGAGGTGGCGAGCGAAGCGAGCCGGCGACCTCCTTAGCGTAACGAAGGTTGAGTGAGTGAAGCGTAACGAAGGTTGAGTGAGTGAAGCGTAACGAAGGTTGAGTAGGTAGGTGTAGGTAGGTAGTAGGTAGGTGTAGGTAGGTGTAGGTAGGTGTAGGTAGGTGTAGGTAGGTGTAGGTAGGTGTAGGTAGGTGTAGGTAGGTGTAGGTAGGTGTAGGTAGGTGTAGGTAGGTGTAGGTAGGTGTAGGTAGGTGTAGGTATTTTTCAAAGTACCCCCCTTCACAACCCGCGAGCTGCGCGCAGCGAGCGCAGCCACGCAAATACTAGTTCTATTATATAAAGCTTAATTACCACTCACTGACTCACTGACTGACTGACAGAATTGTTCTCCCAGATGGTGGATGGGGAGGTGGGTATATTTTGACAGATTCGTAAACAAGTAACTCTGGTGAGTATGGGAAAAGTCCGAAACCCCCCCTTTTTGCCCCCCCTCCCCCCCCTCCCTATCGTATCTCGGAAACTAAGAGACCGGTATTTTTTTTTAATTACGGATTCGTATAGAGGAGGCTCGGTAAAGTAAAAATCATTTTTCAAAGTGGTACCCTTTGCCCCCCTTCTCCCCCCCTTTAGGCGAATCTCGAAAGTTAAGAGACATGGAACGATTTTTTTTTCAGATTCATTTAGAGGGGCCTTTGCGTTAATCGAAATCATTTTTCGAGACTCCCCCCCTCACCCCCCCTTCAACCCCCCCACCCCTTTTTCACTTTTTTTTTTTTTTTTTCTAACAAAACTATTGAGGGGCGTTGAAATTTGTATACCCTCCCCTCCCCTCCCCAACCTCCCCTAAAATTAAAAGGGCTGTAACTTCATAACGGTTAGAGATAACCATTAGGTGTTTGAACAAATATTATAGTAGGCGTCGAAACCTGTCCGGTGGTGGTACAGCGGTAAAGCGAAGGGGGGAGCGGGCGAGCGTAGCGAGCCGGCGACCCCCGTAGCGTAGGGATAATGTCACGATAGCTTTCCGGTGGTAGGTAGGTCCTGAGTGGAGCGAACCTGCGAGACCGAGTGGAGCGAAGGGGGGAGGTGGCGAGCGAAGCGAGCCGGCGACCTCCTTAGCGTAACGAAGGTTGAGTGGGTGAAGCGTAACTCAGGGGCGACGACAAGCAAACTTTAGGGTAATGTTTTTTGGTAGTAGGAGGTAGTAGGTAGGTAGTATGTAGGTAGGTGGTAGGTAGGTAGTAGGTAGGTGTAGGTAGGTAGGTAGTAGGTAGGTGTAGGTAGGTGGTGGCACATGTGAGATTCATATAGAGGAGGCTCGGGAAAGTAAAAACCATTTTTTTAAATTGACCCCTTTGCCCCCCTTTTCTCCCCCTTTAGGCGGATCTCGGAAGTTATGAGACTTGGAACATTTTTTTTTTTCAGATTCATTGAGAGGTGCAATGCGTCAGTCGAAATCATTTTTCTAAGCTGCCCCTCTCCCCCTCTTCACGCCTCGCGAGCTGCGCGCAGCTCGCGCACCCACGCAAATACTAGTTATACTATATAAAGCTAAACTACCACTCACTGACTCACTCACTGACTGACATAATTGTTCTCCCAGATGGTGGATGGGGAGGTGGGTATATTTTGACAGATTCGTAAACAATGAACTCTCAATCCTATGGGAAAAGTCCGAAACCCCCCCTTTTCCCCCCCCTTCTCCCCCCTCCCTATCGTATCTCGGAAACAAAGAGACTTGAAGTGTTTTTTTTTAGGGATTCGTATAGAGGAGGCTCGGTAAAGTAAAAATCATTTTTCAAAGTGGCCCCCCTTGCCCCCCTTCTCCCCCCCTTTAGGCGAATCTCGGAAATAAAGAGAATTACGTGTTTTTTTTTAGGGATTCGTATAGAGGAGGCTTGAGGAAGTAAAAACCATTTTGAAAATTTGACCCCCTTGCCCCCCTTCATCCCCCCCCTTTCGGATCTCGGAAGTTAAGAGACTTGGAACATTTTTTTTTTCAGATTCATTGAGAGGGGCATTGCGTTAGTCGAAATCATTTTTAGAAACTCCCCCTCTCTCCCCCCTTCACCCCCCCCCCCTCTTCACCCCATTTTTTCTCTTTTGTTTACAGATTCGTATAGGATAGGAGGCTCGGGGAAGTAAAATGGTGGTACCGGTAAAGCGAAGGGGGGAGCGGGCGAGCGAAGCGAGCCGGCGACCCCCGTAGCGTAGGGATAATGTCACGATAGCTTTCCAGTGGTAGGTAGGTCCTGAGTGGAGCGAACCTGCGAGACCGAGTGGAGCGAAGGGGGGAGGTGGCGAGCGAAGCGAGCCGGCGACCTCCTTTGCGTAACGAAGGTTGAGTGGGTGAAGCGTAACTCAGGGGCGACGACAAGCAAACTTTAGGGTAATGTTTTTTAGTGGTAGTAGGTAGGTAGGTGGTAGGTAGGTAATAGGTAAGTAGTAGGTAGGTAGTAGGTAGGTGTAGGTAGGTAGGTAGTAGGTAGGTAGGTGTAGGTAGGTAGGTGTAGGTAGGTAGTAGGTAGGTGTAGGTAGGTGTAGGTAGGCAGACCCGCGAGCTGCGCGCAGCGAGCGCAGCCACGCAAATACTAGTTATTATAGTTATATAAAACTACAAAGCCACTCACTGACTCACTCACTGATTGACATGTCGTTTCTCGGAATGGGTGAGAGATGGGTTAGGAGTATGTTTGGCAAAAATGTGTAATCTGACCAAGTGAGTAGAGGAAAATTATAGGGAAAGTTCAAATCCAAGATGGAGGGCGAGTCCATTTCCGGTTTCGGTGGGGGAAAGACTTGGATGGATTTCGACTTAGAGGTCCTATACGAAATCTAAAAGCATTTAAAAAAAAAGTAAAAAAAAAAAAAAAAAACAAGATGGCGGCCGCGCCAGGACGTTTTGAAATTGTCGACTTTTTTCACTCGACTTTGACGAATTGTTTTCTTCTACCAAATTCTAGAACCGCCAACATAGAGTTTGCCAATTTGTTGGTAATTTCAATGGCAATTTGGAAAAATTATGACATTGTGAAAATCCAAGATGGAGGACGCTGCGGCGGCCATTTTGTAAAAAGTTGGATTTTTAGATTTTTTTCAAATGCATTTTTTGGGTAGTTAGCAACATCGGACGGGTTCGAGTTGTACCGGGCGGTTGTATGTTTTGTTGACGAGTGTTGCCTGGTGCAAAATTTTTCCCCATTTTTAGGGTATTTTCCCAGATTTTCCCCAAAAACATGAAAAGTAGAAATAATGACATTTTAAATAGAGACTTTGACTAGCCGGCAACATTGGGGGCCCCCAAATGACATTTGACCATTTTGGTTCGTTTTAATTGGCAACCCCTAAAAATATTGAACTTTTTCATTTTTGGGACTTTTTGACTTTGGCGAATTAGTTTGTTCTACCAAGCTCAAAAGTTGGCAACACCAAGTATACCGGTCGGTGGCCTATATTGTTGACATTTAAGGAAAATTATGACTTTTCAGAAAATCAAAGATGGCGGATGCTATGGCGGCCATCTTGTAAAAAGGCCGAAAAATCCCAATTTTCGACACGATAATAGGGACAGCTGGCATCCCCCGACCGGATAGTGTTGTATAGACCGGTTATGTGATTTGTCAAGGAGTGTTGCCTGGTGCAATTTTTTTTCCTCTTTTTAGGAAAATTTCCCTGATTTTTCCCGAAAACATGAAAAGTAGAAATAACGACATTTTGAATGGAAATTTTACATAAACACTAAGAATGGCGTCCCCCGAATGACATTTGACCATTTTTATCACTTTCAGCTGGCAACCCCGAGAGCCATTGGCTTTTGAATTTTTGTGTCAGACCCAACTTTGGCGAATTAGTTTGTTCTACTAAACTCAAAAGTTGGCAACACCAAGTACACCAATTGGTGGCCTATATCCCTGAGATTTCAGGAAAATTATGACTTTTCAGAAAAAAAAAATGGCGGACAGTGTGGCGGCCATCTTGTAAGAATGATAAAAAATCCTAATTTTCGATACGATAAATGGGACAGCAGGCATCCCCCGACCGGATTGTGTTGTATGAAGTGATTGTGTATTTTGTTGCCGAGTGTTACCTTACGCCACATTTTTCCCCTTTTTTAGGGTATTTTCCCAGATTTTTTCAAAAAACATGAATAGTGGAAATAACGACATTTTGAATGGAAATTTTACATAAACACCAAGAATGGGGTGCCTCAAATGACATTTGACCATTTTCATTCTTTTCAGCTGGCAACCCCGAAAGTCATTGGGGCTTGAATTTTCGGATCAGAACCGACTTTGGCGAATTCTTTTGTTCTACCAAACTTAAAACTTGGCAGCACCAAGTACACCAGTCGGTAGCCTGTATCCTCGATATTTCAGAAAAATTAAGACTATTCAGAAAAACAAGATGGCGGACAGTGTGGTAGCCATCTTGGAAAAATGTTGAAAAATCCCGATTTTCGACACGATAAATGGGACGTTCTGACCGGATTGTTTTGTCCAGGTTGTGTATTTCGTTAAGTAATGTGGCCTGTTGCAAAAAAAATCCCCATTTTTAGGGTATTTTCCGAAATTTTGCCAAAAAAAAAATAAAAGTAGAAGTAAAGACTTTTAGAATGAAGACTTTGACTAGCTGGCGACATAGGGGAGGTGGCGAGCAAAGCGAGCCGGCGACCCCCGTAGCGTAGGGATAATGTCACGATAGCTTTTCCTCGGTGGTAGGCAGGTCTTGAGTGGAGCGAAGAGGGGAGGTGGCGAGCGAAGCGAGCCGGCGACCTCCGTAGCGTAACGAAGGTTGAGTGGGTGAAGTGTATAAGTAACTCTCATGAGTAGCTAAAAAATGCAAAACCTCCCCTTTTTGCCCCATTTTCCCCTCCTATCTTTTTCAAAGTTGCCCCATTTGCCCCCTTTCTCCCCCCTTTAGGCGGATCTCGAAAGTTAAGAGACTTGTAACATTTTTTTTCAGATTTATTAAAAGGGGCAATGCGTTAGTCGAAATCATTTTTTAAAGCTCCCCCTCTCCCCCTCTTCACGCCCCGCGAGCTGCGCGCAGCTCGCGCAGCCACGCAAATACTAGTTATTATACTATATAAAGCTAAACTACCACTCACTGACTCACTGACTCACTGACATAATTGTTCTCCCAGATGGTGGATGGGGAGGTGGGTATATTTTTACAGATTCGTAAACAACTAACTCTCAAACCTATGGGAAAAGTCCCAAACCCCCCCTTTTCCCCCCCCTTCTCCCCCCTCCCTATCGTATCTCGGAAACAAAGAGACTTGAAGTGTTTTTTTTTAGGGATTCGTATAGAGGAGGCTCGGTTAAGTAAAAATCATTTTTCAAAGTGGCCCCCCTTGCCCCCCTTCTCCCCCCCTTTAGGCGGATCTCGGAAATAAAGAGAATTACGTGTTTTTTTTTAGGGATTCGTATAGAGGAGGCTTGAGGAAGTAAAAAACATTTTGAAAATTTGACCCCCTTGCCCCGCTCCATCCCCCCCCCTTTCGGATCTCGGAAGTTAAGAGACTTGGAACGATTTTTTTTTCAGATTCATATAGAGGGGCATTGCGGTAGTCGAAATCATTTTTAGAAACTCCCCCCCTCTCCCCCCCTTCACCCCCCCCCCCCCTCTTCACCCCTTTTTTCTGTTTTGTTTACAGATTCGTATAGGATAGGAGGCTCGGAGAAGTAAAATGGTGGTACCGGTAAAGCGAAGGGGGGAGCGGGCGAGCGAAGCGAGCCGGCGACCCCCGTAGCGTAGGGATAATGTCATGATAGCTTTCCGGTGGTAGGTAGGTCCTGAGTGGAGCGAACCTGCGAGACCGAGTGCAGCGAAGGGGGGAGGTGGCGAGCGAAGCGAGCCGGCGACCTCCTTAGCGTAACGAAGGTTGAGTGGGTGAAGCGTTACTCAGGGGCGACGACAAGCAAACTTTAGGGTAATGTTTTATTAGTGGTAGTAGGAGGCAGTAGGTAGGTAGTAGGTATGTGTAGGTAGGTGTAGGTAGGTGTAGGTAGGTGTAGGTAGGTGTAGGTAGATAGTAGGTAGGTAGTAGGTAGGTGTAGGTAGGTGTAGGTAGGTGTAGGTAGGTAGTAGGTAGGTGTAGGTAGGTGTAGGTAGTTAAGTAGTACCGCGAGCTGCATTGAATTTTTTTTTTTTTCAGATTCATTGAGAGGTGCAATGCGTTAGTCGAAATCACTTTTCAAAGCGCCCCCTCTCCCCCTCTCCACGCCTCGCGAGCTGCGCGCAGCTCGCGCACCCACGCAAATACTAGTCATACTATATAAAGCTAAACTACCACTGACTCACTGACTGATCTATTGACAGAATTGTTCTCCCAGATGGTGGATGGGGAGGTGGGTATATTTTGACAGATTCGTAAACAATGAACTCTCAATCCTATGGGAAAAGTCCGAAACCCCCCCTTTTCCCCCCCCTTCTCCCCCTCCCTATCGTATCTCGGAAACAAAGAGACTTGAAGTGTTTTTTTTTAGGGATTCGTATAGAGGAGGCTCGGTAAAGTAAAAATCATTTTTCAAAGTGCCCCCCCTTGCCCCCCTTCTCCCCCCCTTTAGGCGAATCTCGGAAATAAAGAGAATTTACGTGTTTTTTTTTAGGGATTCGTATAGAGGAGGCTTGGGGAAGTAAAAACCATTTTGAAAATTTGACCCCCTTGCCCCCCTCCACTCTGGTGAGTATGGGAAAAGTCCCAAACCCCCCCTTTTTGCCCCCCCTCCCCCCCTCCCTATCGTATCTCGGAAACTAAGAGACCGGTATTTTTTTTTTATTACGTATTCGTATAGAGGAGGCTCGGTAAAGTAAAAATCATTTTTCAAAGTGGCCCCCCTTGCCCCCCTTCTCCCCCCCTTTAGGCAAATCTCGAAAGTTAAGAGACTTGGAACGATTTTTTTTTCAGATTCATTTAGAGGGGCCTTTTCGTTAATCGAAATCATTTTTCGAGACTCCCCCCCTCACCCCCCCCCTTCACCCCCCCCCCCTTTTTTCAACTTTTTTTTTTTTTTTTTTCTTACATAAAACTACTTATTGAGGGGCGTTGAAATTTGTATACTCTCCCCTCCCCTCCCCAACCTCCCCTAAAATTAAAAGGGCTGTAACTTCGTAACGGTTAGAGATAGCCATTAGGTGTTTGAACAAATATTATAGTAGGCACCTGTCCGGTGGTGGTACAGCGGTAAAGCGAAGGGGGGAGCGGGCGAGCGAAGCGAGCCGGCGACCCCCGTAGCGTAGGGATATCGAAATGATAGCTTTCCGGTGGTAGGTAGGTCCTGAGTGGAGCGAACCTGCGAGACCGAGTGGAGCGAAGGGGGGAGGTGGCGAGCGAAGCGAGCCGGCGACCTCCTTAGCGTAACGAAGGTTGAGTGGGTGAAGCGTAACTCAGGGGCGACGACAAGCAAACTTTAGGGTAATGTTTTTTGGTAGTAGGAGGTAGTAGGTAGGTAGTATGTAGGTAGGTGGTAGGTAGGTAGTAGGTAGGTGTAGGTAGGTAGGTAGTAGGTAGGTGTAGGTTCTATTATATAAAGCTTAAATACCACTGACTGACAGAATTGATCTCCCAGATGGTGGATGGGGAGGTGGGTATATTTTTACAGATTCGTAAACAAGTCACTCTCGTGAGTATGGGAAAAGTCCGAAACCCCCCCCTTTTCCCCCCCCTTCTCCCCCCTCCCTATCGTATCTCGGAAATAAAGAGAATTTACGTGTTTTTTTTTAGGGATTCGTATAGAGGAGGCTCGGTTAAGTAAAAATCATTTTTCAAAGTGGCCCCCCTTGCCCCCCTTCTCCCCCCTTTAGGCGGATCTCGGAAATAAAGAGAATTTACGTGTTTTTTTTTAGGGATTCGTATAGAGGAGGCTTGGGGAAGTAAAAACCATTTTGAAAATTTGACCCCCTTGCCCCCCTCCACTCCCCCCCCTTTCGGATCTCGGAAGTTAAGAGACTTGGAACATTTTTTTTTTCATATTCATTGAAAGGGGCATAGAGTTAGTCGAAATCATTTTTCAAACCTCCCCTTTCCCCCAACTTCAAAACTTCACCCCTTAATTTTCAGTTTTGTTTACGGATTCGTATAGAGGAGGCTCGGGGAAGTAAAATGGTGCTACCGGTAAAGCGAAGGGGGGAGCGGGCGAGCGAAGCGAGCCGGCGACCCCCGTAGCGTAGGGATAATGTCATGATAGCTTTCCGGTGGTAGGTAGGTCCTGAGTGGAGCGAACCTGCGAGACCGAGTGGAGCGAAGGGGGGAGGTGGCGAGCGAAGCGAGCCGGCGACCTCCTTAGCGTAACGAAGGTTGAGTGGGTGAAGCGTAACTCAGGGGCGACGACAAGCAAACTTTAGGGTAATGTTCTTTTAGTGGTAGTAGGAGGTAGTAGGTAGGTGGTAGGTAGTAGGTATGTGTAGGTAGGTGTAGGTAGGTGTAGGTAGGTGTAGGTAGGTGTAGGTAGGTGTAGGTAGGTGTAGGTAGGTGTAGGTAGGTGTAGGTAGGTAGTAGGTAGGTGTAGGTAGGTAGTAGGTAGGTGTAGGTAGGTAGTGGGTAGGTGTAGGTAGGTAGTGGGTAGGTGTAGGTAGGCAGACCCGCGAGCTGCGCGCAGCGAGCGCAGCCACGCAAATACTAGTTATTATATATTCTTAGCCCTTTGTCTTCCGGGGCCGCGGTATCTATTGTGTACAGTCGAACAAGCTAATAAGTATACAGCTAGCTAACTTGCATTTAATTTTAAGATTATACAGATACGTTTAGAGACCGATGTGAAATGATCAGCGTTCGAAATCAGTCGCTTAATGCGAAACGCTTTATAAAACAAAATTGCAATCAATATTTTCAGTGTACTAGAACTATAAAGATACCTGATACCTGTATACTTATTAGCTTGCTCCGCTGTACAACCCGAGCTCTGGCAGAGAATAATATTATGTCTTGAGTTCGTTTTAAAGATCAGGGTCTTTCTTTATACAGAAAATGTCAAAAAATCCTCAAAAGCGTATTACACACCTAACGACCTGAAAACATTCGTTGCGATTATTGTATTGCCAATTTCCCTCAAAGACGGTAAACGACCAAAACGCTTGATTTCTTTTATGTACAACAAATCTAAGTTAGATAGCAGTTCCTTCCATTTTTATTAACCGTTCTTTTACCTACGATCTAGGACATCATCGAAGACTTGAAGTCAGAACTGGGTGGTCACTTCGAAGACGTGATAGTGGCTCTGATGATGCCTCCCGAAGAGTACCTCTGCAAGGAACTGAACAAGTGCATGAACGGGATGGGCACGGATGAAGATACCCTCGTCGAGATCCTTTGCACCAGGACTAAGCAGGAAATCGCTTCCATCGTGCAGGCATATGAGAGGAGTAAGTAGTTTTTTTATATCTAGGTAATGTATGATAATCTATTTATTAATTATACAGCCAAGGAGCTTAGTGGAATTCCCTGACAGCTTCCGTGTTCTCAAGTTCATACGACCCCATTATATGTTAAAAGTTTCTTCTGGGTTAGCTATATAGTTCCATCGTCGACCTCGTCTCTGTCCTCAGGACAAGATTGAGATCAAGAGAGAGAAAACGCACAGGCATAACCAGAACTGCTGGTTCTAGAACAAGAAGTCTAAAATTAACAACCAGTCCATCTTTGGCAGTTGTTACAGGTAGACTTAGGCCCGAAAGTCTGACAACCAGTCTTATCAATTAGTGTCGTATTGCACGGTAATAACTGGATTGCGAAAGTCAGATAGGCAAAATAATGGTATTAAGCTCCATCCCGTTAGACTGGAGGACCAAACATAGTTGGGAAGTGCCGAGGCAGATGTCATTTTTTTCTTTTCTGAATGAATGTTTTCGATATTGATATTTTTTTGAAACTCTACATTAAATACTCGTAATGAAGTACAAGGTCGTTTGTATTTTCATGTCAGGCGTGCATTTACAAGTTTAATTACATAACTAAAACAAATAATGGTTTCTCCACCTGTTTTTATGTTTTGAGTGAGTCATTTGATGGACAAAGTTGAATGTCCTATGTCAATGTGCAATAGTAACAAAAGATTCAGTCAATATTATTGGTAGTAGATGATCGTTGCGATATTGTCACAGACAGACTTCATCATTAGACTGGTTTGTTTTTGTGGTACGTAACACCAAAACAAGTAGATTGTCAACGAAAGGTAAGGCAGAGGTGTACACACGGCTACACATCAAGCTATACATTTCCAGTTTACGCTGATCTCGCATTGTACGGAAATCCTATACAATGCGAGACCAACTTATACTGGAAATGAATAGCTTGATGTGTTATTTTTTAAGTCCCATGTAATAGGGAGCGAGCCTATTGACATTTGAGCCTACATGACTACAGCTTACACTGTTTATCTTCTGCCGACACTAGAGTAGAGATCGATCTACTTCAATTAATAATGTGATCTTCTCTGTACAGTGTATGATCGCCCTCTGGCCGAACACATGTGCTCCGAGACTTCCGGCGATTTTCGTCGTCTGCTGACGCTCATTGTGACTGTAAGTATTATGTTATGTGTTCAGTAACTGCATGTACTTTGTTAACTTTGGTGTAATAATGATCGAGACATAATTAGACAAGTTCATCGACACTACGAAGTTGAAATAAGTAGGAGTAGATATGATTTTTTTATTAATTTATATGGCATACTGGGGTTGACACTTGATAGTTTTTGGGTATAATATCTTAATAATTTGTTTTGAATAATTCTACCCAATCCTTGCCAAAACTAGGTACCAAGAAAAGAACAATTATACATTTTTGTAACCTGTTTTTATAACAATAAAGAATTTATCTAATAAAGTAATAATATTCTAACTTAGCAACTAGAATAAATTGTCCAAAGTAGAAGTAAAAAAAACTAACTAAACCAGTTGCAAATTATCTTTATAAGACGACGTTAATCGTTGGCTGTTGTTAGTCAGTCGCCATCTTTGACTGTAGGACATTTAACATCGATTATTTTATGAACATTGTTGGTTGATTACATTTTATTGAAAAAAAAAGTATTTTTATACCTGTTCGTATGTCTTTGTGCCCATTTCTGCAGTTTCGCTAGATAATGGTTTATGGCATATAAGATTTATAAATATACATTACATACATACTTAATATTTATATTATTATATATTTTGGGCAACTGGAATGGTACATACTAACACTAACATCATCAAACAGTGATTGTTTTAGAATGTATTTAGATGAAGCTTTAGCGATGTTATCTTTTGCACTTAACGCTTTACTAGACTAAACATTTAATTTTACACTTTCAAATTTTCTGTTGACGATATTTGACAAGTGACGTCAAGTGATTTCCAAAACAGAATCCTATACGACCCATGACAAAGAACAAAAGAGTGCGTGAAAAGCGTGTTTCCTATTCACATACATTTGTAAAGATTTGACCTTGATATCGATTCTGTCCCGGCTATAATGCTCTTATCGTTGGTACAATCATATAATATTACATAGGGGTACATACCTACAAGTAAGAGAATTGATTTAATATTACTTTTACCTACGGCGATCATCGAAATCTTTGACAGAAGTCCTTGAATAAATAGACAACATATAGGCGGCATTTTCCTTTTTCATTTTCCCAGTAATACGAGGTGTAACAGAATATACACAATTCCCCGTATCTGGTGTCTCAAAGCATCAAACTTTCCCTAAGGAACATGGGTCGAAGAAAGGAAAATTGGAATTCCCAATTTCCCATACAAAAAGGCTATGGCATCGGATGACGCAATTAGTGTGAAAGATCAACTTTTTTATGGACCCATGATCATTAGGGAAACATTGCTTACCACCTTATTGTGCTTATCCTGTTATAGCGAGTGATTAAGATTCGTTTTCACATCAATGAAAGTAAAAGCATTGCCCTACAATTCGTGCCCATTGTCCACTGTGATCGAATAGAACCGAAGGGCTCAGTGAAAGTCCAAAATGAATGCACGCACCATTAATTTTCCTTTCGACTTCGCTTTCGCCGACTATCTAGTGACCTTGGAGTGTGGTGATCAGTTACTTTTGTGTCCATATCGTGTGTGTTCTGTTTGATTTCATTTATTGATTGTTTCTATGTACATTTGTAGTTTTAGCTAGAAATGTGAGTGGCGTGTTGTTTCGCGTTTGCATGTTTGTTTCAAGGTGCGATCGGAAAAAAAAAACGAATTAGTCCGTCAGATAGATTTCCAAAAAAAAAAAAAATTGAACACATATTTTTTCTTTTTTCACGTACACAAAAAATTAAGACGATACAGTGCTTCGAAAACTCGTGTGACGTCATATGATAGTACATTTTGTACCTTCAAGTGACGTTTCAAGCCCCACTCCATGATCTTTGACACGCTTTATCTTCGTAAATTTTTATTGATTTGATAAAACAAAAAACACGTATCCAATTTATTTCGATAATTTATCTGACTGACTAAACAGAATCATATTTTTTTGAGTCAGTCCAATCCCCTATTCTTCGCCCCCCCTGTTTTGGCGGGGTGGGGGGAAGGTCCGCCTTCTTTTCCCCCCAGCTAAAATACTGGGAAGTTGCGAAAGACTAATTTTTTGAGGGACTAGCTGGCTTATATCGCTTTAAGAACCAATTTAAACAAACGACTTGATTTGAAGAAGCCAATTTTCTTAATGATTTATGTACAGTCAGCATCAGAAGTAGCTGAACATTTCGGATTTTTAATTATTTTATGTACAGGACTCTAGCTATTATTTTTAATGTTTCAGAAGATTATTCGTTAAAATAGTCCTTACACTCCAATTACATGTAGTAACGAGTAATATCTAAGAAATTTTTATTAAAAAAACAGCTTCGAAAGGGGAATGCCTGAAAAATGCTTGAAATAGACAGAAACTACTAACAGTCCTTAATTCTATTTAGAATAAATTAGGTATAATGAAATAATTCTCAAGTTTGTATACCTAGGGAGAAAATATAACGATCTTTAAAATATTTAACTTGATATCCGTCCCATTCCTTCTTATTTTATCATGGAGGTCAGTGTTTATTTGACATGAGTAATCGACATTCAGCCAAACAGGAATCGTCAAATGATCTTTAACGAACTATTTTATAGAATTACTAGTGACCCGCCCCGGCTTCGCACGGGTACAAAAAAGGTATTAAAACCTTCCTCTTGAATCACTCTATCTATTAAAAAAAACCGCATCAAAATCCGTTGCGTAGTTTTAAAGATTTAAGCATACAGACAAACAAACAAACAAACAAACAGACGCGACTTTGTTTTATACTATGTAAGGATTGCACAGTTATCATTCATTTAATATAATTCGTCCTATTTATACCGTAAATCTAATTAAAATAATATATGCATGTCAATTAATTAAAATCAAATTATTTTCAAAATAGAAAACGTATCGTAGGCTGTATGCATCTGTCCTTTGCCTTACTGACACTTTGACATTACTGCATTTAATTTTTTCGATTGTTGATTTGATCGATTCATGGTTTTGCGTTTGCGACTTGAGTTACTAGTATATTGCTTTTTAGGATATTTAACGACGATTTTGGCCATTTTTTAAGGATTTTGATTTTACTTCTGTACACGTTACCCATTTTTGAACACGGACTTAGATTGAATGCTGTTTTGTTGTATAATTATTGCATATTAATCCTTAACCTGACTTAACCTATATTTTAGAAAAAAATATTGAAACTGGCTTCTACCTAGTTTTTTGATAATGATTGAATTTGTAATGGATTCCCTACGATTTATAGTGCAATTTGGCGTATATTTCATTGTTGTCCATTTCAAGCATTTTTTTGTGTGGCTGATGGGCAATTCCCTTTGAGTAATGTTAATATACTTCTGATGCTGACTGTACATAGTTAGTAAAAAATAAATATACAGTACATAAATGTCACTGATATGGTACTACCTAGGTAAATTTATGTAATATTAGTACTGTCTGAAGTCGCGATATGATGGAATAAATTGGTATAAAGTATCGCGGTTACTAGGTCTTTCTATGGCGGCCGCATGACGTTAATATTCATATTAATAGTCTGCTGTCTGTCATTTTGAATATGAATTCGTTATTGTAGGCTCTGTGTTTTTGTATCATAGCAACTTGTATAAAAGCCTTGTATATTGCCTTCAGAAGGCCAGTCAAAAGCCCATCTTAGTAAAGGGTATCGTGTTACCCTGCAGCTGGGTCGTGTAGTCCATGTAAAATACTTGTATTCAGCTGCATCCGGTTAGACTGGCCTAGTTTAGTTCATGGATAGGTAACCACCAATTACATACCAAGTTTCCTCTGTACTTCGAAAAGCACATTAACCTTTTGACCGCCACAGACGACAAGCCAAAAAGTACCTTAACTCGACAGACTTAAGGTACTTTTTTTGCTTGTTGGGCTTGTCGTCTATACGTGACTGTGGCGCTCAAAAGGTTAAATCTGTTGTCCCTGCTTTCATTTGAAGATCTTTGACTGTCGTTACAGGTAGTCAGTGGCCTGAAACCCTGAACCCGAAATACTTATTGGGTTGTGGAGTCAGATAGGCAGTCGCTCCATGTGAAATACTAGTATTCAGCTGCATCCGGTTAGACTGTAACATAATTAGAAAAGGCTAGGCAGGCCAATATTTATAACTTCTTAAAAAACCTTTAAAGCCAAAGGCACAAACACCAAGTACTGATCACTCCACCCAAGGTTATACAAAGAGCTCTGGCTACGTGTTCATATAGTCTGCTCATCGCCAGGGTGCCAGGGACGAGGAGGTCGGAGTGGACCCTGAGAAGGCGCGCGAGGACGCTCAGGCGTTGTTCGACGCCGGGGAGGCCAAGTGGGGCACTGATGAGGAGGTCTTCAATAGGGTGAGTAGACAGCAGTAAATCACAGTAAACAAAGTCAGTATGAAAGAAGATGTAGAATAGCTGCTACACAGTGGAAATTATGTTTTTCCTACTCCTGAGTCTTGCGCTATTAGTTAAATTCTTTTTCTGGGGCTACGTCGAGCTTCATTGTCTCGGCGCTTTTCTGGTGGTCGCCACAGTCCACTCTTGATGCTGGCTTAGGGGGCGTCCATAACTTACGTGAGGTGTTTTTTTTTTTATTGTCCCTCCCTCCCCCCCTGGTGAGATGTCGTGAGATTTTATTCAACCCCCTCCCCATCCCCCAATATCACGTGAGATTTTTCAAAATGTGGGTGTCTTACGTAAACGCGTTGGATTTTGACTTTTAATCGGTATCGGCATGGGCTCCCCACCGCTGTTTATTGAAAATGGACGTCGCCAAACCGACCTAGACGTATGAGTGGCTAAGATTAAATGTTAAGCATGTACAATCTGGATTAAATGGACCAAAATAGTATAATTTTTTTTTGTTTCAATCAGAAAAAAATTGCGTGATATTTGCCGAGACCCCCCCTCTCTCCAACGTAAGATTAGATGAGATTTGACTCTACCCGCTCCCCCCCCCCCCCCCTTAAACACCTCACGTAATTTATGGACGCCCCCTTTGGGTAACGTGTGGTAGGCTTGCCCTATAATGGCTGCTACAAACTTGTTTGAGGCAGCCTTATTCAGCATAGACCAGGTGGCAAAATCTAATGTTTGTTTTGTAGCCAAACTATGCCGAATGATGCTGACACGTACATGTGTGTATCATGCCGAAGATAACAAGTGTGGGTTTTCTTTCAAAATGAAGGTGTATGCCTCTCAGTAGTAGACTAATATAGAATGATGCTGTAAGTGTGGTGAAACAGGTCTTAGCATTTATCCACAGTTAATTACAGTTTTAATCTAAAACCTGACAGATCCTGGCCCACGAGAGCTTCGCCCAGCTGCGTCAGATCTTCGAGGAGTACAAGAACATCTCGGGACGTACCATCGAGCAGGCCATCAAGGCAGAGATCGACGGAGAACTCAAGGACGCCTTGTCGGCTATTGGTCGGTTGCTTTTTCCTTTTGCCTGATTTATGGTTTTTTTTAGTGTAGAAGATTTACCAAATTGTCTTTCTTTTAAACGTGCTTAAAGACAGACTTTCAGAATACATCATTTTCCACGCAAAAGTAATACGCAAATCGTTGTCAATTCGATACACAAAAATCTATTTGTGGTAAAAATTATGTTTGTCTACTCCTCCACAATACCCCAATACAGTTAAATTGTTTCTCTGGGACTTCGTCGAGTTTCATTGTCTCGGCACTTTTCTGCTGGTCACCACTTTTGATTCTGGCTTTCAAGGGTGTTTGTGAATATAATCTTTCAAGCGGTTTGGGAATATTGTAGCCGGCTTGTCCCAATAGTCTCTCTATTTTTAATTCTGTTCATAGACGTTCTAAATCTTACACCATAGTTTTGAGCTGATTTAAATCAGATTCAACAAACATTTTAGCACGTAGCTATAACCGAACTGTGTCGAAGAAGAAGTATGTTAAAAATCTACTTTCAAATACATACCGATCAGTTTATTAATAAAAAGTGAGATATACGCACGCGTGCCAATACCGCGACAAATGGTAAGACGCGAGTAATTGAGTCAATTGTATGCTGTGTGCCATATTACATCCAAGCGGTCCCAAGTTCCCAACCGCGCCGGTCGCATGTCGCCAGCGGAAGGAGGCTATTAATGATATTGTACATGAATTACTAGCATTGTCCTTTGAGACGTTGGCCCGTTGCATAAAAGATTATAAAATGGGGAAGGGCCAATGCCCTTCCCCATTTTATAATCTTTTGGGCAATCTTTTCGTTGCTGGGCAATCCCAGCAACGATACTATTCAGGGTGAAGTAAGAAAAATATATAATTGAAGGCCAAATGAAGCTACTTTTTATTACGAAAATCTTTGTGGAGTTACTTTATAATTAAACTAATAATTAATCTACATAATAAATACCTTTAATTCGTTCACTGACAACAACGGACAGCCCAAATCGCTGAGCCTGTATGATTGAAATAATGCATAAGAGGTCTTCATCTTCTCTTATTCAATCTACTATTTTTACAAATTCTTTCTCCATAAAGGATGATGATTTGTACGGAAGTTTGTAAGTTTTTGCCAATAGGTTTCCATCAGGCAAATTATTTAATGAATGAATGTGACGCCTACCGACATAACGGTTTCTCGCTAATAAGGGGACATCATTCATAGTGGTCGTTATTAATTAGTATACTGGTCACCCGTTTATAGCGGGTTCAATGTTCTTTGACTGCTATATCGTAACAGCTTTTTGTTGGATAAAACAAGAAATTATACAGAATTGTTCAGAGTTCTTCCCTCAATAAAGCCAGTATAATATTCATTATTTTATAATGCATGCATAACAATTTTTCCTTAGCATTCTTTTGTAAATTTTGTGGCAAAATAACCCCCCTCAGTCAAATAACCAATCTCTTCGCCACAAAAATATTTTCAGTGGAATGCGTGGAAAGCGCAGCTGCTTGGTTCGCGACCCGTCTGCGGAAAGCAATGCAAGGCATGGGAACTGACGACAGGACCCTCATCCGGATCGTCGTGAGCCGCTCCGAGATCGACCTCGGCGCCATCAAAGCAGAATACGAGAGATTATATGATAAGACCCTGGAAAGCGAGATTAGGGTACGTATAATATCTTGGAACCTTCAATTCCAGTTGAATGTGTGGAGAATGCCCCCGCCTGGTTCGCGGCTCGGCTTCGCAACGCCATGCAGGGCGCCGGCACTGAGGATGAGACCCTGGTCAGGATCGTAGTGGGAAGGTCTGAGGTAGACCTCGGCAGCATCAAGGCGGAATACGAGAGATTGTATGATAAGACCCTCCAGAGTGATCTATCGGTATGTTGGACTATTTGGATGGTGGGGGTGGTGGTGGATTTAACCTTTTGACCGCCACAGACGACAAGCCAAAAATTACCAGTAGCCAAAAGTAAGGTACTTTTTTTGCTTGTTCGGCTTGTCGTCCGTGACTGTGGCGCTTAAAAGGTTAATAATAACTTTTATTATTTCTTAATTTTATCGTGGCTTTTGCTGTTGATTTGGAAGTTAAATAAGATAGCGGTTTTTTATTTATTTTCGGATTGTATGGGTTCAAAATGAATATTTGGTGTATAATAATATTTCTATTAAAAAAATCGGTCTGAAACTGTCGTCAGCTATGCTGAGCAATATTACTCTTAAATGAAATACAGTAGAAAAGTTCTCAAATGGTTTATTACATCTAAAACGACTGTTTGCAGAACTTACATAAGATTTTTTTGGTAAATTATGTCAATCCAAAAATAGTTTTTTTGATTTTTTCCTTATCCATACGTCATGTTTTATCCAGCTTGACTCTCTAGGTATCCGTATCTCTAGATATCTGACGATTCTTAGCTTCCTAATTGGCACAAATTAAACCACCTTCTTTAAATAACTATAAAATTACCGGTAAGTCAATCACTGCCCCATAATGTAATGGTAGAATGCTTGAACGCACTGCACTTAAATTGCCCCAAGAAAAGCACTAGCTATATTTCTTTGCTAATCACATTTTTTACACACGAAATATATTACTCAAAGGTGATCGTCAACTGTACTAATATTTATAGCTCGATGATCGAAAATTAAACTCTTATATTATCACCGTACTACAGTTGTCATTCCATCAGAAATATAGTAGGTAAAGTCATGATCATCGAAAATATGTACCTTCATTTTGAACGCATTATGCAAAGATTTATATCGTTAGATGCACGTTAAAACAATGTTTCGCTTCTATTAGTCTTATAATAGTAGGAAGGAGCGATTAATCTGACTATAAGGTTAACCGGTTGCCCATTATTTCATAATTTATTATACGGGTAACTGTAATACCCCTAGATGGGGTAACCTTTTCGGCGCATGGTATATTCTCGTCGATATCATAATTATGTGTCGAGCCATACGGGATGCTTAAACTCAATCTTCTTAATGGAAACACTTTTTCACACAACCAAAAACGGTGAGAAAGCATCTAACGATTAAATTTTATGCTAATTTACAAATAAGATGCTTAAATAAAATATACAATTATTGAAGCACATTATAAGCATGAAAGTAATGCGTATTATTATATATCTTTTCGATTCTAAGCATGCCACGTACTTCGTCAAAGAAAAAAATATCTAAAATTTGGTTTTATCCCCCCTCTATTATTTAAATTTTCTGTGCTTTAATTGTTACTTTTATTGATTTATTGAAAAATTACTTTTATGTTATATGTAATGTGGTTTAATATTTTTCACATTTTCTGTAACTCTCTGCCATCGTGATTGGAAAGGAGGTGAGAACTATTTGTTTTGAGTATTTAAAAATATAAGCATAGAGCTTTATGGCTGTTTTAGCTAAAGGCATCTTCGTAATTTAGAAATATGTCATTACAACTTTATATAAACATTGAAATCCTACTTGTTTTTATGTATTGGTCTTATTTATTATATTATGCTAAATATCCTGTCTATGATGTATCTACTTATATCATGCCAAATACTTTGTCTAAATAAGTAAATAACCCACTATTTCTCGGACCCGTAACCACATTAAAACACTTACTAATCACATCTTAGTTACGGGTTTCCAAAAAGCCACAAAAATACTAATCATGTCGCGTTTTCTCTTTCCGCACGCCGCATGCGCACCTGACGTCACACCTCACGCCATCTGTTGACGCCACACGGAACTACTTGGTAACGCCATCTTGGTTTTGCGACACGTCAGCAGGGCGAGACTTCGGGAGACTACAAGCGCGCTTTGGTGGCTCTTCTGGGACCTGTCTAAGGAGAAGATTGAAGGGATAAGCAAATGGAGGTCTAGAGAACAGCCCTATAATTCGCGTTTGACGGTAGCATCAGTCTTTGAGCCTGCGTTCACTCTGGCTCAGTATAGCCGAGGCTTTGAGTAGAGGGAAGGTAGAAAACACCTGTCTTGGCAACTTTTTACATTCTTTAGCGCTCCATTTGCTTATGATTCTACAATAATTAAGCTTCTGTCGTGTGCAGCTAGAATAAGATATTTTATGTGTACTCAAGGCGTCCTTGTGAGATAGTTTGCATCTTTACGTGTTTTTTGCAGTTGAATGTTTAATATTTATATCTATGTATTCGGTCGGCGGACCTAAAACTTGTAGTGCATAATGTTTTAATAATTAAGACATGTTTTATTTTAAGCTCAGATAATGTAGACCAGCTGATTTATTGAATCTAATTATGATTATTCAATAGGGAAAAGTAACTTTGGAAATTAATTCATAACATACAAAACTGTTAAATACTGATATGAGAATCTCAAAATGCTAACTCGAATATAGTAACAAAAAACTATTACAAAAATGGCTTCTATATATGGCCTAAACTAAAACTAATTATTTATTAATGACGATAGCCCCCGAAGTATACGACTGATTTAACTAAATCATAACATCACAATTATTATCCTCAAAAGAGTTGGTAGAGGTGTAAAGTTAAGTACATTATGCCCTC
This sequence comes from Diarsia mendica, assembly GCA_949316265.1. Taxonomy (NCBI): domain Eukaryota; kingdom Metazoa; phylum Arthropoda; class Insecta; order Lepidoptera; family Noctuidae; genus Diarsia; species Diarsia mendica. Next base: position 22,975,853 of record OX438899.1, read on the forward strand.
GTAAATGAAAACACAGTAACTGAAGTTACTGTGTTTTCATTACGAGGACTGCATTATTATTGTAAAGCAAATTGACTACCCACGTAAATACCCCTTAAATTCCATATTAGCTGTCATTCTTTGAGAAATATTGGACATCACGTCCTCAAATAAATTAGGCAGATGAAAGTCATTCTTTAACATTTGATTTAGGATGTCAATTTGCCTAAAAAATCACTAATTTCTTGAAGCACCGAAATGATTGCTTATTGTGCTTCTAACTAGAATAAGAAAGCAACAGTACATTAGATGTTAGCACACGAATTCACACAATTCTGCCTTAGTGGTGCCTATAGTTTGTTACAAATTCATAGTTTATTTAACAGAAGAAATTAATCAACAGATATTTATGCATAAAATATGTATTTTGAAATGAAACAAGTTTTTTGAAAACATAGATGCTGTATGTAGTGGTAAATACTAGAAAATGGAAAGTTATAATATTGTTATAATAGCTCTAGTTAGTTTGACACATATTTGGCCGTGGAAACATGGAATGATAAAATACAGAACCCTACAAGGGTTAGAAAACTAATGTTCAGTGCCCTAGTTTCATTTCAATATTGTTGTCATTCATAAAAATGTTGCCTATTGAGAATATTGAAAAAAATATTGGAAGTATTAATATATTGGATAAATTTAATTTATAAAATTGTTTATTGGAACGTTTGCATTCCACTCGAATCGAATCACTTCGAATCTTCATTTTAATCTTTGTAGCTTTAATTTTATTTAATAAATTCAATTTTAATGTACTTGTTCTTGTTTGTATTATTTTGTTGCAATTCCCTAGTCACGAGAAGAGGCCTTTGCCCAGCAGTGGGATGGCACAGGCTAACAGTATATATAGTCCTTTAGTTTAATTAATCTACCGACTAATCTGCAGCTAACTGTATAGCTCGGTTCCCTATACAGAATCGAATGTATTGTATTGGGAACCGGATGGGGTTCGGACCCGGACCACAATTAAGCTGTGGGCGCTTTTGCTGGGTGTAAGTTTTGCAGGGACCACCCCTACGTACACTGACAGGCTACATTCAGCTCCTTATTCTGAATCATTTTCCATTTAGGCTGTTTAGGGGAAAAAATAATTAAATCACAGTTACCTAATAGTTTATGACAAAAAATACTAGTAATTTTCATCATCCCCCCGCTCTTGGGCAGAGCGGAAGGGAGTGTAATACTTCTACTGACTAAAAACCACCCATGTTCCCTCTTCGCCCTTGTGCCGAGGCCGCGTTATCTCTTTCGATAATCCGCAGCCCCGACGGGCGTCGGCCCTTGCGGGTCCTTGCTGACATCTATTTGAGGCGCACGTGGAACACAACACGATCGCGCCGTCGACACGGTCTGTTGCCGTCATAAGACGGCCGGACGGCGAGCTAGCCCATTACTCACCGTCCACAGGCCCACGTCTACGGTGGCCGGAAGTCATCACGTGGCCCCCGACGCCCGGAGCGTCTCCCGCGGCGGCTGGGGCGAGAGGTTCTCTCCCTCTCACGTTCCGCCACCTTCGCTAGCATCACTGCTTCGCAGAAGGAGGCAAGCTTGATATATGTTGGGGGATTACATTGATTATAAAAATGCTTGGCTCAATGCTGGTCCTGCTCCACAACCATAGGGGCAAATAAATCGATTATCATGTGAAGTTATTATGGAAGCTGCAGAAGATTGTAAAAATATCTTTGCATTATATAGATTCAATATTTTAATATTATATCATTGCATAGCACATGTGTGAGTGTGAGTACTATGTACTATAAAGCCACTTTAGCCATTTAGTTATATTTTTATTGACGTTGCCCGTTGGTGGCCGAGAGAATGTCATGCTCACTCAAATGTCGTTCGGCGTGGTGGCTTTCGGAATGACGTATTGCACTCGTAGTTTCGTTTTTTTTTTGTGAAATGTTCTTCTGACCTTTAATGGCTTAATTGAAATAAATGCTTTGAGTTTGGAGGCGACGGCGTCCCATTCCTCCTCGCCCCGGACCATGGCTTGCACCAGGGCCGGGCGCGAGAGGTCACCGCAGCCGATCGCCGCTACGAGAACACGGCGGGGCTCCGCCCAAGCAGGGCACGCCTCCACAGGGTGCTCCACCGTGTCCTGTCCCACCCTCATCCAGATTTAGCCCCCGATGGCAACTATGTCGTCTGCCCATCTCGCCGCCGGACGACCCACACTTCTTTTTGTCAGTCGGACGGCTTTCGGTGACAGCCTTATGCCCGGTTTCTGAGGCACTTTATCTGTGGTTTATCTATTCATATGCGTACATTTGAATAGATAAACCACAGATAAAGTGCCTCAGAAACCGGGTATAAGTCCACCTGTTATCACTGCGCCTTGCTAGGTGTCCTGCCCAACTCCATTTGAGTTACGTAACGCGATTTCCAATACCGAAAGCACGCGGAAGTACGTCTGCGGATTTCGGCGTTAGGAACTCGATCTAAGTTTTATGCCGCGTCCATGTTTCAGCACCGTAAGTCATTATGTGCAGAATACACTGGCTATAGAGGCGGGGTTTCATACATAGCGGAATTACGGCTGATTTCAAAATGTCGGCTAATTTCCGAAACGCGACCCACCCAAGCTGTAGTCATTTACTTCTTCGAAAAACGTCGTATGACACACGCGGACGTTTGTTACTGCAGTTCTCGGCTCCATAACAACCTCGCCAGCGGCTCGGTTGTGAATTCCACCTCTATTGCAATGACAAACTTTCCCCACTTATATCAAAATGTACTATGAATTTGCTAAATTTCTATGTTATGTCAAATAATTAATTTTGATAGTTCAATTATAATTATTTCTATGGGCTAGTATGACGAGTGTTCTCATATAATTTTATTGTCGTAGTGTCGGTGCAAATAGGAAAAGTGTAGTATAAAATAAAACTGCGCTATACATGTTCATAAAACTTATTTAATCGCACGCCATTCGCACGTTACAGCCATCCGTTAACTGATTCTAACATTACGATTTATTATTACAATATAATATTTAAAAACTTCCATAAAAATACTTATAAACACAACAGGCTGTGAATAGGAAAATAAAGTAGGATAAATAATGACCTACAGCTTTCTGTTAGCAAGTACGAGTAGAACCTCTCTATGTGAGTTTGCTGTGCAAAGCGAAAATAGATATGTTTCCTTTTCCTACTGATCTACTTTTAAACTTTTCATTTCTATACATTTTACATACAAGATAAACCTTTAGAAATACGGCAGTGGGATAAATCATGATTTACTAGAAGCTTTACGAAGATACATTTTTTTTAAGTAGAAACAATTTCTCAAGTGACTTGTAAATATAAAATTATGAGTTACAGTACTCTAGTAAATAACCTGTGACCGTAACTGGCAACATTGGCAAAAACAAACAATATATACAACATTTCAACTAGATTGCACATTCATACATTACATCGAATCACTAAATCTAATTTACGCGAAAGCAACAGTAACTAATATATTAAATTTACACGAAATACGTACTCAGTAACATCACATGGACGTTACAGTATCAAAAATATTTGTTTACACTAATTTTAGAAGCCTCTTCAAATTCAAGATTTAAACTATATAACATTGTTAGATCAAACGACAACAAATAATTTTGATATTGTAACTTTCCGATATAAGAGGAACATAATGCAGTAAGCTACCGAACTCGCCAGATCTTATGCGCAAGACTTCTTATGAACGTATTCACGCTTAGTTAAGGCCGGCACACACTATAGCTCAATAAAAACGCATTAAAACAAACAAATAGGTAGGCATAATCACATAAAAAATATGGCCTGATATAACAATTTATGACTTAGCGTAGCCTTTGGCGTTACACGGACACTACAATGTGTCCCGGAGCTAACTATATCTAGCACGGGTTTCGGGGAGAAGATTACAGTATGAATATGTTAAGTATTTACAATATTTGAGCAGGTTTAGAGTTGACAGTAAACGTTATCTCTTGCGTCAATATGCGTTGATATATTAGGTAATGTCTACTAGATTATAGAAACTAGAACACAGAGAGATAATTACATGAGTATTATATCGAGCTGACTATCACCCACTCAGTATCTACTTCACAAAACCCGTCCTAGTAAGCGGCGGAGGTTTAATTCAAAAACTTATTCAATTTCAAGTTTGTTTTGGTGCGTTTTACTATGTATTAGGCACAGATGTGTAAATGAAACCTCTGTAACATTACGTAAAACAGGTAATTTGTAATTTTCTGTAGTCAATAAAGCCTTATAATTATATAATAGTCCCGGGGGTCACTGTTTAACGTCCCACACGATGTTGGGGACGGGAGCGAGTCTCAAGCCGCACGAGGGTGAGGTCCTCAGTCGTTGGGTCCGAAGAACTTCGCGTGGAGATCTGATAGCGGGATTATCTGCTCATCGCCTAGCGCTGGTTGCTGCTCAGCTTTAGACTGCTCTCGCAACTCTGAGGGGTAAAAGTAAAGGTTTTTCAAACTTGTTATCAAGGGTTTTTTCATACTTCAAAGTATGGTACTTACGGCGTCTTCGTCTGTCTGCAAGAGAACACACGACTTCTATAACGATCTTTCTATAAAACTGCTACTCAATCATTTGGTACACGTACATAGACACGCCTATTTGCTGTAAGGGTTAGGCAGAGGTCCCTTTAATGAATTGGGTCCCAGTTTTATACAATAGTCGGCTACAGGTCTATCTCTTACTCAAATGAGCTAACGAAATCTTAACGCATGATTTTTAATAGTCAGATAACAATTCATTATAAGGCCTTGATAACTTTGATGTAGAAAATAATTATGTCAACTGTCATAATATTTATTCTTCTGTAAATATACTCTGACTATTGAAAAACCAGCAATATTGGTAACATAATTGTCTTAATTCTGAATAAATTGAGATGTATGTCCCTAAACTAGATTGTTATCTTAGAGAAACTGTTATCGTGTCCTGTTAGTTGTTCACTGCATAAACTGATGGATGCTACCAAAAGAGCGAAACTAGTAGATCAATTCTCGGCCTACACAATTTAGATTGCCATCGATGCGCTAAGGAGAGAGATATGCTAGTCGTACCCAGCGCTGTGCTGTGGGTCGATAGCACAGCACTATGTTGAGTGGTAACCTGCTTGTCGCAGTCACAACGTGTAAGCAGTTAACTTCCTTTTTAAAAGCTTTTATTTTTTAATATTTGTTGTGTTGTATGTGAATTGCTTTTTTTATTGTCGTCGTGTTTCTGCGAAAAATAAATATGTTTTCTTTATTATTCCTTACCCTGCCAGTGCTGCAGCAGTCGGTTGTAGTGGTTGGCGCGGTCGTGTCGCTTGAGCTGCGTGAACACGTGCACCAGTCCGCGGTAGTCGTACTCCAGACCCGAGTAGCGCTCGCCGAACAGCTTCAGGCCTGGGAAATATCATGAATTCGTTCATAAAATATACTGGGAACTAATCTCCCAGGCTAGTTTTACAACTGCCAGATATTATAATCATCTGCCTAGCCTTTTTCCAAGGGTCGGCTTCCAGTCCAGCTGCAGAACCAAATGCAGCTGAAAACCAGAATTTTACATGGAGCGACTGCTTTACAGACCTCCACAACACAGTGACTACTGAATAATACGATATGAGTCGTAACAGGCAGTGGCCTAGAAGTCTGACAACCATAGACTGGTTGTCAGACTTCTGGGCCACTACCTGTTACGACTGTCAAAGATCTAGAATTGAAACGTGACCGGGACCAAATGCTTTCCGAGGCACGGCACGGCACGTATAAAAAAAGCAACAGTAAAAGGTACATCTATTACTCTTTTTTATAATGAACTAGCTTTTGCCCACGGCTTCGCCCGCGTGGATGTCGGTTCAACTACAAAAGTGACGATTTTCCATACAAACTTTCATCCCCCTTTTCACCCCCTTAAAGGTTAAATTTCCAAAAACCCCTTATTAGTGCTCCCCTACATTATAATAGGAAGCCGTGTGCAAAATTGTGAACAGAGATCAGATCGACGATGGACTAAAAGAAGCCTATTAACTTAAGCGACTTAAATATAGATTGAGGATAGGGTCGCATGAGCTCTCGATCCTCGACGCAGGCAGGGAATTCCACTCCTTGGTTGTCCGCATAATAAAAGAAGCAGCAAACACTCACTGATAGAGATAGATCGAAGGTAAAGTTTCTCGGCGGCGAGATGCATGTTCATGTGGTAGTTGTAGAGCGAGGCGAGGTGTCCGATACTCAGTCCCACCTCGTAGTCCTCTGGACCGAGCAGTTCCTCCTTTATGGCTATCGCCTTCAGGTGCATCTCCTCTGCGGCCTGGAAGTATGATTATTTATTTTATTGACAAAGAAAAATCTTATACATTTCCATTTAAAACCTTGACTCCTCTGCTAAGTGAGACCAATAATTACAGAAGTCAGAGTCAGGAATTGTTGTGTAAAACTCCACAATGGATTTTGAATTGGATGCGTTGTATGAAATCAAAACATTTATTTCAAGTAAGCCAGTTACAGGCACTTTTGAATAGTCGAAAGGATTCTTTGAACTTCAGTTATAGATAAATAACTAAAGATGACTAAAATGAAGACACCAACTTAATTAGATTATTACAGATTTTGTTGTTGTTTGTAATATGGGACGACCCTATTGCCATTTAAACAGGCTACGAATCCATCTGCTACCGAGAAGTACTGCTTCTATTACTATTGGAAATTCACATTTGTATTCTACTTTGATGGCCGTCATCATCGTTTTCCAAACAATGTAAGATAACAAAGACATTGAGCAGACCTGGAACTTCTGCATGCTCTGGTACAGTCGGCCGAGGTTGCCGTAGTGTTTGGCAGTTTGCACGTTCTTCTCACCGAACGCCATCATGGACAGCTGCAGTGCTGCCTTGTGCAGGGCTTCCGACTCCTCCAGCAGAGTTGGTGCTAGAAACATATAGAATATTAATTAGTTATAGTAAGATTAGATAATTAAAACAAAATGAATTTTTCAAATCGGTTCATAAATGACGGAGTTACGAGGTCAAAAACTTAAAAAAATACAATTGAATTGAGAACCTCCTCCTGTTTTTTGAAGTCGGTTTGAAATTAACTGTAACGTGTGTCTTATAAATGAGGAGGTTCTTTTCAAAACTTGACTATTCCACTTTTGACAAAACATGATTTTTATTTATTTTTGGGTTGGTAACATTGAAATCTACACGATGCAAAAACAAGAGCTTAGCTAAACGCGATAGATCCACTGGAAAAAAATAAACAAAACACACGATTTGGTCAAAAGTAGTTAATTCCACTTCGAAATGGCATTACCCACTTCCAATATTCATTTTTGGAACAAAATATGATTAATCCTGAAGTAAATTTACTACTTTAATCTGAATTGCAACAAAACATGTTTTGTCCATTCATCCGTCCATTTTTCAGTTAGAACTTTATGCTCACTTAACTTTCGTTATGAAGCTGAAATTATCGTTTTTGAACGATTGCACAACACTTTTATGACTGTGGCGTTTGTTTGACACAAAAGTCACGTCATGATTGTCATTGATTCCTCTAGAGTTTGCAACAAAACTTGATTATTCCAGCACAGCCGCGTCAGAACTAGATTATTCCATTTTAAATTGTCGATTTATTCAGTATATATTAATCCTAAACTTTTGAAACCTGTACCACACAATGAGTATTATGCTTGTATATAATATTCAAAAAAAAAAAAAAACGATTTACATTGCTGCATATCTAAAATACGTTTTTCTTAAATTCTGAAAAAAATTGAAAAGTGGAATAGTCAAGTTTTGAAAAGAACCTCCTCAAATAGTAAATTATTGTATTTCTGGTCAACAGTCAAAAGTTATTTCTTTTTTAATTTTAATGAAACCACCAAATCTATTTATATTTTCTCGAAATATAAATAGATTTTTTTTAACATTTTAAAACTAACATAACGAACTGTGAACTCGCGCAGAGCCCGCTGAGGTGAGTCACCACACAAAGTACTATTAGCGACGAACTCAACTGTCACTGCACGGAACATTCTTTTCGAATACCCACAAAAATGAATTGTGCTGGATGTAAACAAGTAATAGGTCGCGGAGAACTGCTAAGATGTTGTACGTGTCAAAAACTGTACCATTACCGATGCATCAACATGACCACAGCGTATTATGTAGAAAATAAGAGTAAATTAGTTAACATATGGCGATGCCCATCGTGTAAAACCTCTACGAAACAAATACGAAATGACGACACACCTGTTAGGAGACACCCTCCAGCTACCCTTGACGACACAATAATGTCCATTGACGACCAAATACAAGACGACCAAACACAAGACGACCAAAGTATAATAGGAGACACAGGAAATTATGACGCACCGCAAACAAACATTGACAAGTCTACGATCTCATCACCGACCTTACTACATACGGAGCAATCGATCACAATAGAACAAATAAGTCAACTGTTAGACCAAAAGTTGGAATTACAACAACAATCTATTTTGACAAAAATCAAAAGCACGATCAAATCAGAAATCAATATAGCTGTATTAAAACTCCAACAAGAAATATACCAAAAAACTGAACAACTTTCTCTGGAGCAAACTAAAATGACTACCAATATTATTCACATAAACGAAACCATACACAAACTTGAGGAAAAAACCGAAAAATTTAAAAAAGAAATAGCCGAGTTACAAAACAAAAACATGCATCTGAACGTGACCGATCTCTCTATGAATACTTCGAATCATCATGATCATAGTAAAACAATTGTTATTCATGGCTTAAACGAATATTATAACGAATCAGAAAGAAACCTTGAAGATAGAATAATATTTGCGTTTCAAGACACATTGAATGTCGACCTCAGTGGTTATATCGAAGAGCTACATCGGATAGGACGGAACGGATTTAGACGGCCACTACGCATGGAACTGATCAGCAAAAGGATGACGAAATATATCTTGGACAACGCGGATTATTTAAAAAGTCTAGGCTTATATGTGTCGGCTTTCCTTGATAAAGAATTTTTACAGAGAAGACGAAAACAAAGAGAAGGACGGTCAATAATACACCAAAACATCGAACATAATAAACTAATAGTGGATGGAAAAGAAAGTCGTTACGAAACGATAAATAATATAAGTACTCCTTTCCCGACCCAGGCCACAAATAACAGGCAAAGTGAACTTTGTTCCTTTCGCAACTAATTTTGAAATTCTGTTGCAAAATATACGTAGTCTCAAAAACAAAAAAGATTTGCTACAATCGGTCATCGAAGAAAGACCCAACTTTCATGCTATATGTCTGACAGAAACCTGGATTACTGAAAATAAAATTGAATTACTACACATAGATAAATACAAAGCGGTTTCCTGGTACAGCAGGAAACACTACGAAGGTGGAGGCGTATGCATTTTTATACAGGAAAATATTGAAGCCTTAGACCGACCAGACATAACATCGTTGTCTGTTGAGTCTGTATTTGAAGTGTGCGCAACAGAAATAGTCCAACAAAATATTGTCATCGTAGTAATATATTGGCCTCAGAAAAATAGGGAGACTGATGTATTTTATAGTTCTCTCAAAAAACTTTTGCAAATGTTAACAATCAAAGATAGTAAAAAGAATATCATTATCGCAGGAGATTTCAATGTCAATATATTAGAAAATTCAAACAGCACTACATATTTATTAAACACTATGAGTAGCTATAACTTCGACCAAAGGATTAACGATCCCACCAGAATATCCAAAACAAGTGCTACATGTATAGATTTAGTATTTACAAACTTTAAATTAGAACACTTTAAGGCCTCTGTTGAAGACTTCGGACTTTCTGATCACAAGGGAATAACATTATCAGTTCCCAAAAAGACATTAATAAATGAACGGACCACGTGGTATATTACAAAAAGAATATTTAATGCCAAAAACATGGAAAACTTTAAGACGCAATTAAGTCAAATAAATTGGCGATCAATATTATCTGATGACAAAGACGTAAATTCAAACTATGAATCTTTCCACACAAAAATTTTAAGTGTATTAAATGCCTGTATTCCAAAAACTAGAATTAAACTTAAAAACAAAACAAAGAAGTCATGGCTAACTACCGGTTTGAAAGTGTCTTGCCAGCACAAACGTCTACTTAAAACATTTCTGTCACAAAATGAAGCCCCTCTCTTATTAAAATACTACAAAAAATACGAAAAACTATTAAAAAAAGTAGTTATAAAATCTAAAAAGGTCATAAATATTAAAAGGATACAAAACAGCACCAATATTTCGAAAACGATGTGGCAAATAATAAAAGAACGCACAAATAAAACAACCAAACGAACAAAGAAAAATATTAAATTAAAAATACAAAATACATTAACGGAAAGCCCTAGCACTGTTGCAAACGCTTTTAACGACTTCTTTAAGTCAGTTGGAGGAAAGTCTAGCGCTCAAACCGGTCGACCTGTCATTACAAAAAACGATAAATCTCTATTTGTCAAACCAGTAGATGAATACGAAATACTATCAATAATAAGACAACTTAAAAACAAGAGAAGCTGTGGTTTTGATGAACTCCCACCCTCATTAGTCAAAACATGCGCAGAGGAACTAGCCATGCCACTTACTTATTTAATAAATCAATCCTTCACTGAAGGAACCGTCCCCAAACTACTTAAGATCTCGGTAATCAAACCAATCCACAAAAAAGATTCTCAGACTGACAGCAATAATTATCGTCCCATAGCACTTTTGACTACCTTTTCAAAAATTATAGAAACGGCAATGACGACTCGCCTGTATTCTTTCTGTGAAAGATTTAACATATTTAACGAAAGCCAAAATGGATTCAGGAAAAATAGATCAACAACCAACGCAGTTTATAAATATATACAGCAGATCTTAAATATAATTAATGAAAAGAAATACGCTATAGGCATTCTCTTAGACATGAGCAAAGCATACGACAGAGTTCAATATAATATCCTCTTAAATAAATTGGACGGAATAGGTGTACGCGGAATAGCTCATAAATGGTTCACGTCTTACCTTGAAAATCGTTCACAGTATGTAGAAATTGAACATTACAACCATAGTACTGGAGAAATTACTAATGTTAGATCGGAACCAATAAATATAAATAAATCAATTCCACAAGGTAGCGTACTCGGGTGCATATTGTTTCTTATTTATATAAATGATCTCCCCAAAATAATAGATGCTGTGAGCGTTTTGTTCGCAGATGACATCTCCGTTGTATTTCCATGCTCAAATATTATGACCCTTAAAAATGACATTCATCGAATTCTATCTGACATACATACTTGGTTAAATGAACATAATCTTGAATTAAATTTCGCTAAAACTAAAATAATGCAATTTAGACCTTACCAAAGACGACCTCTCGACATAAACTTTACCTTTGACAAAACCAAACTTGACTGTGTTGATAATTTTAATTTGTTAGGCCTAAATATTGACACAAACCTAAATTGGAAATCCCACATAACACAAATAAGTAACAAAATTTCTAGATTTTCGTACGCTTTATCGGAATTGAAAAAATCTACAGATTTTAAATCTGCTAAAACTGCCTATAACGCATACGCGCACTCTTGGCTCCGTTACGGCATAATACTGTGGGGTAATAGCACGAACGCCGATAAGCTCTTCAAGCTACAAAAAAGATGCATGCGAATATTAATGAATATAGGAGGCATGGACAGCTGTAGACCGCATTTTATAGAACAGAATATCCTTACACTCACGTCTCTGTATATCTTAGAAATTTGCCTGTTTGTCAGGAAAAATATATCACTTTTCCCCTTAAATAAAGATCATTATACCCAGCCCCGATACTTGCGGCACCGAAATGATCTCGCATTACCAGTTTCAAAACTGGCCATTTTCCATTCAGGTCCATATGTAATGTGTATCAAAATTTATAATAAAATTCCGAAATTCTTAAAAGACATCAAAAGGAACAATTTATTTAAAACTAAATTGTTTACTTATTTAAACCAGAAGTGTTACTACACATTGCAAGAGTTTTTTGAAGATAAACATAAAGAAATAATAAAATAAAATAAAATGAATCATAATTAAAAGAAGGTTATTTTTGAAGGTTATTTAAATTAATTAGTAATTTTATTTATTTTGACTTTGGATTTTATTTGATTTGACATAATTATAGTAGTATTTTTCTTTCCTAATTATTTTGACTTTGGATTTTATTTTATTTTGTTTTATTTTATTTTGCTTTGATTTGACATAATAGTATATTTCTTTTATAATTATTTAGACTTGGATTTTATTTTGTTTTGATTTGACAGTATATTTCTTTCATATTTGCAATAATAATAATTTTGTAAAATGTGAAATGCAGTTAATTTTATTATGATGATATGACATGTTATTAATTTAATTTGATTTGTATTTGTTTTGCAGTGCCCTTACAGGGTGCATGTTTGATACCTCTTAAACTATTCCAACCCATGTACAACATGTATGCAATAAACTGATTTGATTTGATTTGATTTGATTTGAAATCGGTTCGTCCGTTTAGGAGTGACGAGTGTACAAAGAAACAAACAAACACATAAATCTTCTTGGGGGCTTCGCCGCAGTAAAGTAACTAATAAAATAAATTTTAAAGCTTACCGGTCATATCCTGTCCGGCGGGTGTGTCGAGTGCGATCTCCTCTAAGATGAGCGCCTTCACCCGTTTGGCTGACGCCAGCAGTAAGTGATCCGGAGGTACCAGGTTCTGGAATTACAAGTAATTTAGGTTAGGAGTTAGTTTCAGTTCATTTTAAGTAAACTTTTGTAATGTCTAATTTATTCTACCATAATTATAAGTAATTATTTAAAAGTGCCCTGGTCACTAACATTATAGTTAGCACTGAAAACGGAATATCTACCATGTTAACTATTGTTTTGAATTCCCGCAATAATTTCAGTTTATCCGTGATCATGGTGTTTGCAACAGCGCCGAGATATCAGGAACTCAATATAAACATTAAACATTTACAATTTTTTTTTCATATCAGAATAAAGAAAAAAAAAAGTAAAGTAAACGATAACCACAATACGCGCAAAAACAGGAATCGCTGATGTGGGTAACAAGACTGCTGGATTAAAGTGGAATTGGGCGGGCCATGTCTGCAGAATGCATCAGGACCGATGGGCTAGGGTCGTCACGCAGTGGGTGCCAGAGGACGGGCGTCGTCGCCGAGGGAGGCCTAGAAAACGCTGGCGTGACGATTTGGATGCTTTTATAAGATTGGCCGGAGAAAGCCGCACGGAGAGAAGAGTGGAAGATTATGGGGGAGGCCTTTGCTCAGCAGTGGGACAATATAGGCTAACAAAAAAAAAAAAAAAGTAAACGATACCGTAACGTCTGACTGGGGAAAATGGAAGAAAAAACGCGTTGGACCAAGCCCGAGTAGAATGGGACAAGGGCAGGTTTTTTTTTTCTAATCTGTTTTATCGTCACTAACCTGGATTTTATATGTACAAACATGGCGTGCATGGTACAGTATCCAATGATATGATATGTCCATCTAGTATGACTTCATTATATTTGTGTTACAGATCTTGAAGAGCACGTCTCTTCAGCCTTTTAATTGTGCGATTTGGTTGTTGTTCCATTAAACTTCTTGCAGGAAGATGTTGATATAACTTTTGCACTTCCGTATGTTATGCGTCACTTTGAACCGTTTTTCTTACATTCCACAAAGCTCACCTCAATGATCCGTATAGCCCGCTCGGCGTGGTCCCTCGCCTTGTAGAACCGTCCCGAGGAGTACTCCAGTACGTAGAGCGCGTACGCGAGGTCCTCCTGCGCCGTCGCTACGTGCAGGCTGCTGCGACCGAACACGCGCCTCAGAGTGCATAGCGCTTCCTTATACTCACCTCAATGATCCGTATAGCCCGCTCGGCGTGGTCCCTCGCCTTGTAGAACCGTCCCGAGGAGTACTCCAGTACGTAGAGCGCGTACGCGAGGTCCTCCTGCGCCGTCGCTACGTGCAGGCTGCTGCGACCGAACACGCGCCTCAGAGTGCATAGCGCTTCCTTATACTCACCTCAATGATCCGTATAGCCCGCTCGGCGTGGTCCCTCGCCTTGTAGAACCGTCCCGAGGAGTACTCCAGTACGTAGAGCGCGTACGCGAGGTCCTCCTGCGCCGTCGCTACGTGCAGGCTGCTGCGACCGAACACGCGCCTCAGAGTGCATAGCGCTTCCTTATACTCACCTCAATGATCCGTATAGCCCGCTCGGCGTGGTCCCTCGCCTTGTAGAACCGTCCCGAGGAGTACTCCAGTACGTAGAGCGCGTACGCGAGGTCCTCCTGCGCCGTCGCTACGTGCAGGCTGCTGCGACCGAACACGCGCCTCAGAGTGCATAGCGCTTCCTTATACTCACCTCAATGATCCGTATAGCCCGCTCGGCGTGGTCCCTCGCCTTGTAGAACCGTCCCGAGGAGTACTCCAGTACGTAGAGCGCGTACGCGAGGTCCTCCTGCGCCGTCGCTACGTGCAGGCTGCTGCGACCGAACACGCGCCTCAGAGTGCATAGCGCTTCCTTATACTCACCTCAATGATCCGTATAGCCCGCTCGGCGTGGTCCCTCGCCTTGTAGAACCGTCCCGAGGAGTACTCCAGTACGTAGAGCGCGTACGCGAGGTCCTCCTGCGCCGTCGCTACGTGCAGGCTGCTGCGACCGAACACGCGCCTCAGAGTGCATAGCGCTTCCTTATACTCACCTCAATGATCCGTATAGCCCGCTCGGCGTGGTCCCTCGCCTTGTAGAACCGTCCCGAGGAGTACTCCAGTACGTAGAGCGCGTACGCGAGGTCCTCCTGCGCCGTCGCTACGTGCAGGCTGCTGCGACCGAACACGCGCCTCAGAGTGCATAGCGCTTCCTTATACTCACCTCAATGATCCGTATAGCCCGCTCGGCGTGGTCCCTCGCCTTGTAGAACCGTCCCGAGGAGTACTCCAGTACGTAGAGCGCGTACGCGAGGTCCTCCTGCGCCGTCGCTACGTGCAGGCTGCTGCGACCGAACACGCGCCTCAGAGTGCATAGCGCTTCCTTATACTCACCTCAATGATCCGTATAGCCCGCTCGGCGTGGTCCCTCGCCTTGTAGAACCGTCCCGAGGAGTACTCCAGTACGTAGAGCGCGTACGCGAGGTCCTCCTGCGCCGTCGCTACGTGCAGGCTGCTGCGACCGAACACGCGCCTCAGAGTGCATAGCGCTTCCTTATACTCACCTCAATGATCCGTATAGCCCGCTCGGCGTGGTCCCTCGCCTTGTAGAACCGTCCCGAGGAGTACTCCAGTACGTAGAGCGCGTACGCGAGGTCCTCCTGCGCCGTCGCTACGTGCAGGCTGCTGCGACCGAACACGCGCCTCAGAGTGCATAGCGCTTCCTTATACTCACCTCAATGATCCGTATAGCCCGCTCGGCGTGGTCCCTCGCCTTGTAGAACCGTCCCGAGGAGTACTCCAGTACGTAGAGCGCGTACGCGAGGTCCTCCTGCGCCGTCGCTACGTGCAGGCTGCTGCGACCGAACACGCGCCTCAGAGTGCATAGCGCTTCCTTATACTCACCTCAATGATCCGTATAGCCCGCTCGGCGTGGTCCCTCGCCTTGTAGAACCGTCCCGAGGAGTACTCCAGTACGTAGAGCGCGTACGCGAGGTCCTCCTGCGCCGTCGCTACGTGCAGGCTGCTGCGACCGAACACGCGCCTCAGAGTGCATAGCGCTTCCTTATACTCACCTCAATGATCCGTATAGCCCGCTCGGCGTGGTCCCTCGCCTTGTAGAACCGTCCCGAGGAGTACTCCAGTACGTAGAGCGCGTACGCGAGGTCCTCCTGCGCCGTCGCTACGTGCAGGCTGCTGCGACCGAACACGCGCCTCAGAGTGCATAGCGCTTCCTTATACTCACCTCAATGATCCGTATAGCCCGCTCGGCGTGGTCCCTCGCCTTGTAGAACCGTCCCGAGGAGTACTCCAGTACGTAGAGCGCGTACGCGAGGTCCTCCTGCGCCGTCGCTACGTGCAGGCTGCTGCGACCGAACACGCGCCTCAGAGTGCATAGCGCTTCCTTATACTCACCTCAATGATCCGTATAGCCCGCTCGGCGTGGTCCCTCGCCTTGTAGAACCGTCCCGAGGAGTACTCCAGTACGTAGAGCGCGTACGCGAGGTCCTCCTGCGCCGTCGCTACGTGCAGGCTGCTGCGACCGAACACGCGCCTCAGAGTGCATAGCGCTTCCTTATACTCACCTCAATGATCCGTATAGCCCGCTCGGCGTGGTCCCTCGCCTTGTAGAACCGTCCCGAGGAGTACTCCAGTACGTAGAGCGCGTACGCGAGGTCCTCCTGCGCCGTCGCTACGTGCAGGCTGCTGCGACCGAACACGCGCCTCAGAGTGCATAGCGCTTCCTTATACTCACCTCAATGATCCGTATAGCCCGCTCGGCGTGGTCCCTCGCCTTGTAGAACCGTCCCGAGGAGTACTCCAGTACGTAGAGCGCGTACGCGAGGTCCTCCTGCGCCGTCGCTACGTGCAGGCTGCTGCGACCGAACACGCGCCTCAGAGTGCATAGCGCTTCCTTATACTCACCTCAATGATCCGTATAGCCCGCTCGGCGTGGTCCCTCGCCTTGTAGAACCGTCCCGAGGAGTACTCCAGTACGTAGAGCGCGTACGCGAGGTCCTCCTGCGCCGTCGCTACGTGCAGGCTGCTGCGACCGAACACGCGCCTCAGAGTGCATAGCGCTTCCTTATACTCACCTCAATGATCCGTATAGCCCGCTCGGCGTGGTCCCTCGCCTTGTAGAACCGTCCCGAGGAGTACTCCAGTACGTAGAGCGCGTACGCGAGGTCCTCCTGCGCCGTCGCTACGTGCAGGCTGCTGCGACCGAACACGCGCCTCAGAGTGCATAGCGCTTCCTTATACTCACCTCAATGATCCGTATAGCCCGCTCGGCGTGGTCCCTCGCCTTGTAGAACCGTCCCGAGGAGTACTCCAGTACGTAGAGCGCGTACGCGAGGTCCTCCTGCGCCGTCGCTACGTGCAGGCTGCTGCGACCGAACACGCGCCTCAGAGTGCATAGCGCTTCCTTATACTCACCTCAATGATCCGTATAGCCCGCTCGGCGTGGTCCCTCGCCTTGTAGAACCGTCCCGAGGAGTACTCCAGTACGTAGAGCGCGTACGCGAGGTCCTCCTGCGCCGTCGCTACGTGCAGGCTGCTGCGACCGAACACGCGCCTCAGAGTGCATAGCGCTTCCTGGGGGAAAAGAACAGGAAATATAATTAATTTAATTCAAAGTAAAGTGGCATTTGAGATAATTCGAAAGCAGCAACAAGTTACAATACAAACAAGTATGTGGTTCTAGATCAATATCATCATCGACATCATTCAGTCCAGACGTCCACTGCTGGACATAGACCTCCCCCAGGTGTCGTCACATTGACCGATCCCGTGCGTCTCGCATCCAGCAAGTCCCCGCAAACTTCACCGGGTGGAGCCATCAATCAACGAAGAATTATTAGTTATACAGGGTGGGCCAAAAATTTTTGCACTTTTGAAACATGAATAGAAATAAAACTACAAATGTTATTTTGTTGATAATTTATTTAACGTAATAACCATTTAATGAAATTTATTATTTAAAAATAACAACGTCCAAATGTGCGCTGCCTCGTTGTTAACACTCCTGCAATCGACTACGCAAATTTTGGAAAACTCGCTGACACATGCTGCGGGGGATCGCGGTTATTTCCTCGTGGATTTTTTGTTTTAATTGGGATATTGTCGTCGGTTTATTAAGGTACACTCGACTTTTCAGGTATCCCCACAAGAAAAAATCGCATGGTTTAAGGTCCAGGCTTCTCGGAGGCCATGGGATATCACCCCTGCGAGAAATCAATTTGTTCAGAAACATTTCTTTAACTACCGGTAAACTCACATTTGACGTATGGCATGTTGCTCCATCTTGTTGCATCCAAGTCCTGCTGTTGTACCCTTGAAATTCATGCAACTACGGCATCAAAAAGTCTTGCAACATCTTGACGTATTCCGCTGAATTCACAATTACATTATTTCCTTGATTATTTTCAAAGAAATACGTACATACCAATGCCCTTTGATGATATGGCACCCCATGCTGTCGTTTTATCGTGGCCGCCCTGTTTGTTTAATATTCATTTTCGATCCCGTTTACTCGAACTTCTCGACTCAAGTTTGGATCAAATTAACACTTTGACACTCACTTACACGGCATAATCCGTAATCAATTCTAAACAGGAGTCGTACAGTAACGTAGGAATCATTGTTTTTGTAAATTTGTTTTACACAAAAAGCACGCTGTTGTCCCGTGAAGCGCTCCATCGTAACTAAAATTGCATGAAGTGGCGCACAGTTTCCTGCCACCTGCGCGCCCCTCCCTCGAACGTTTCCCAAAAAATCTAGTGTTTCTATTTGCAAAAATTTTTGGCCCACCCTTTATAAAAAAATTGCTGATGTTACCGTTACCTGTCTTGCCGGACGTTCGGATTGAGCTCAAATAAAATGAAGTTTGACAAAAGTTCATAAAAATGGAGCACGCAATAGGGGATCGGACAAAAAGAAACTAATTAGTACATTAGATAGATTTCCAAAAATTATTGGACACGTATTTTTTCTTTTTTCACGTAAACTTAAAATGAAGACGGTACAGTGCTTCGAAAACTCGTGTGACGTCATATGATAGTACATTTTGACGACACAAGTGACGTTCAAGCCCCACTCCAAGATCTTTGACGCGTTTTATCTTCGTCATTTTTTATTGATTTGATAGAACAAAAAACACGTATTCAATATTTTTCGATAATCTAACTTACGGACTAAACAGAATCATATTATTTTGACCCAGTCCGATTCCCTATTCCTAACTGAATATTTCCCTGAGGAAAAATATCAATGCAACTTCAAATGTTAACTTTTGTTTTTCTAATTTATAGAAACAGTTTCAAATTACCTCATACACGGCTACGCTGTGCACGATGGAGTCGATGTTGAGCAGGTAGAACCCTAGGTCCAACAACGCGGCAGCATATCTGGGGTGCTCCGGTCCGAAGGCCCGCCTGGCCAGCGCGACTGCTTGTCGCACTAACACGCCGGCTGAACCGAAGCGGCGCTTCACTACGCAGGCCTTGCCGCAAGCGCGGAGGACTTCGATGGTTATCCTGGAAAAGCAGAAAATGTGGTTTAGGTCGAATTTCGGTAATTATACTGATCGCGATCAGCGTATCTAAATTTCGATTATGAGCTGATCAGCTGACTGACAACGTCTAGAATGAATAGAACAGTAGAGCAGTCATGGATGTTACATTAGCAGGGGGAAGGGGTCGCAGGGCCTTTTTATTGATTGAAATGTAATTGAGCATTCGGACGTATGATTGAGATCTGTTTACAAATCCAAGTTAGCCTCCCCATGCTGTGTTGCTATTATTCATGGATATAAATAGAAATTTAAATTGGTACATTAGAGCTATGACTGTTTGGCTTTTCCCACGACTTCTAGGGCCGCTGAAATGAAGTATCAATATTAGTGAGTTTAAGTTATACTCAATATAGGCCAAAGAAAAGATAGATGGATTGTGTGTAGCGTCTGACAGGGGAGTATGGAAGAAGAAAATGCGTTACGCTCCCCCAAGTAGAATGAGACAAGGGCACGAAGATGATGGTGACACAATACAGTGATAAGATTTTGGATTTCGCAATGTGTTACTCACTTGGGCGGCGTGTGCGGCGTGAGCAGTTTAAGCGCGCGCATGGCCCAGTCGTACGCCGCGGAGTAGTCGCAGCGCACAAAGAACAGCGCGCTGAACTCCTTGCACACGCGCGCCGCCAGCGACGTCGCGCCCCACGCCACCGGCCCGCACCAGCCGCAGCACCCAAGCGGGTCTGACCCGCCAGCGTCCATGCTGGAAACATCAACACAAGAGTCAACAAACATTCATAAATAAATAAAGAGAATAATAATTATTTAAGTTATTTTACTGTTGGCTGTGAAGCTACCTTTCATATATTAAGTAAATAACATATTAGCTGCTATCTATTTGAAACAAAGTTTACAAGTTACTCGTGCAAATAGCGTGTAAGTACTCTGACATCGAAAAAGCTTTTGACAAAGTCGATCACGAAATTCTCCTTATTAGACTTGCCATCAACGGGAAACACGGAGACATACTAGCTGGTATGTATCTCACATTAAATACCGGTCAAAAAGATTAGTCGTTAATGGTCATCGGTCTAGTTATGTTGCTATTACTTCTGGAGTTCCTTAAGGCTCAATTCTGAGACCACTATTATTCATTCATCGAGCAATGACTGTATATATTTTTGAAAATATAAAGTTATTAATATTTCTCTCTCAAAACGGAGAAGGACAACATCGTAAGGAAACCGGCATGTCTTAGACCTTAGTCTATAGTAGCTAGCTGAACCATTATTTTTTGTTTTTTAACATTTACTGCCAAATTGATAAGACCGATTCGAACAAATGTGTAGCGTTCCATAAGTAACACAATGATAGAATAAACCAATACGTACCTGAAATGAGGCCTGAGGCAAGAAAAAGAAAGTCACTTCTCAATTATTTTGTCAATAACAATTTTTAAAATGTATTGGGAATAAAATCGGAAGTCTCAAATATACAATTGGCACACAAACATGCATTTGGAAACAGTGTAGTTGTAAAATAGTAACACAGCAGTTGCCTTGCAATTTAAAATCAGACAATCTGAGTAATTCCCAGTTTCTACCAAAGTGGAGACCAGAGTAGTGTGGAAACATGTAAATTCGACCATTCAGAGACTTCAACCAATCTTCTTCTTAGCGTATCTCAGCCCAAAATTTCGCGACAAGTATGGCATTTTCAGTAGCGTCATTCAGAAAAGTCATACCTCGTTCCTCTTGTCTCCGCTTTGGTGGAAAACCTTATTTTAAATATAGATACAGATCATCCACGGCTATATAATCTCTTTTCCAACAAATTCACATAATATCTAAATGAGCCACAATAAACCGTCAAACATACCTGGTATGCCTCTGGTATGTCTCAGTCGCGAGCTCCGTATCGTCTTCTTCCATGTCGCCCTGCGCGATGGGACCCGTGGGCCACTCCGTCATGAAGCTCTCGGGCACCCCCAGCAGGTCCCGCGCCAGCTCGTACGTGTCAGCGGCGCCAGTGAAGCAGCAGTATGCTGACTGTGTGTTTAGTAACCTGAGAAATTAACGAAGAGTGAGGAAAATGTTGTGTATGAATGTAGATCTATAAGAGTAAAAAGGAAGACCAAAGAAACGATGGACGGACTGTGTGGAGGATGATATGGCTAGAATGGAGTTGACTATATGGAGGATGATAAGAAACGAGGTGAGAGGACGAGTAATAGAGAAGTATGGAAGAAGAAATGCTGTGAAGACCTCAAATAAATTAGGATAAGGGCAGGAGAATGATTACGATGGCGATGATTTGGATTTTGACCGGTATGTTAGTACCTACAATACGAACATGTAAGTTTATAAGTAGAGTTCACACACTCGTAATTTCCGTAATATTTGAAACTAGCTTTTGCCAGCGGCTTCGCCCGCGTGAAAATGACGATTTTCCATACAAATTTTCATCCCCTATTTAACTCCCTTAGGGGTTGAATTTCGAAAAATCCTTCCTTATTCCTTGTCTACATTATAAAGGGATCCTCTGTGCAAAATTTCAGCTTTCTAGGTCCAAGGGTTTGGGCAGGGCGTTGATGAGTCAGTCAGTCAGTCAGGACTTCTCTTTTTATTAGGGTTCCGTAGTCAACTAGGAACCCTTATAGTTTCGCCATGTCTGTCTGTCTGTCTGTCTGTCTGTCCGTCTGTCCGTCCTCGCTTAATCTCTGTGACCGTTAGCACTAGAAAGCTGAAATTTGGTACCAATGTGTGTATCAATCACGCCGACAAAGTGCTAAAATAAAAATTGGAAAAAAATGTTTTATTAGGGTAGCCCCCCTATATGTAAAGTGGGAAGTATTTTTTTTTTTAATTTTAACCCTAACGTGTGATATATTGTTGGAAAGGTATTTAAAAATGAATAGGGGTTTACTAAAATCATTTTTTGATAATGTCAATAATTTCGGAAATAATCGCTCCAAAAGTAAAAAACAAAGCGTCCCCCCCCCTCTAACTTTTGAACCATAAGTTTAGAAAATACGAAAAAAATCTGAAAAGTAGAACTTTATAAGGACTTTCTAGGAAAATTATTTTGAACTTGGATGGAAACAACAGATGGAAACTGCAGTTAACCAATATAATTTGGTCCCTGAATCGTATGAGCGCCTATACAATCCAGAGGTCAAGTTTCATTGGCCCGCATTTCAAACAAAGAATTATTACTACGGAACCCTACACTGAGCGTGGCCCGACACGCTCTTGGCCGGTTTTTTATATATAGATAGATAGATATTGATTGCATATAATACTCTGCGGCAAGTATGTGCATCAGTTCAGTTATGCAAATCTCGACCCACTGCAGTATAGTGATATTACTGAGGTCTTAGGATAAGAAAACCACTACTTATGTGATCTTTATCGGGTAAGGTTGAGGTGTATGTAACTAGATATTATGAAATGATTAGCTTTTGCCCGTGGTTGTACATTATTCAACTGGCTCGTAATACGATTGCATATAGCGGAGATGCGAATATTGAGATGGCTGTGTGGAGTGACAAGAATGGATAAAGTAAGGATATCAGACAAGGTTTGAAAGGGGTGGCTGCTAGAGGAAAATTGAAAGGAAGTTGTCTATCTTGGTAGTTGGTATGGAGATGTAATGAGGAGGGATATTCATGTTGATGGATGGACAAAAATGGATGGATTGTGTGAAGAATGATAATTATGTAAAAGAAAGAAGTAAACGATGCCGTGACGTTTGACAGGGAGCATGGGAGAGGAAAACGTGTTGCGCCGACCCAATGTTTATATTGTGATTAATGATGGGATGCAATTAACGTTCGCTTCGAGTTTTGGTTATAGGACATGACGTTTTCTTAACGATATTTTCCCATTAATAAGATAAACATTAGGGTATCCCCTTACCTATGGCAACATTCTAGTGTGAGCCGCTTGTAGTAAGTGGTGGGTGCCATTTTCAAGCAGAGATCTCGCACCCGGAGCAGCACGCGGTGTGCATCCGCGTACCAACCAGCCTCGTTCAGGAAACCACCTGGAACGACAGATTACACATAAATGTAGGTAGTAGACAGCTAAAATGTGATGAGGGGTTCATAATCATTAACATTGGTAGATTTGCTCCATCCACTACCAGTTCCTTCTGAAAAAATCTGCCTCGATTTTTTCTACTGTTGGGATTGGGACATAGGCTTGCTCGATTTGAGATGGAGCAGCCGCATCCACCACACAGGCTTGGCGCATGGCGGTTATGTCTTCGTGAGAGGAAATATCGAAGAAGTTCGGTTTGCAATAGACTATAGATAGATCGACTAACAGACCCTTATTAGCTGGTTACACCTTTTTGTTTTTATAAAACGTGCCTGTATTGACACAGCACAAGGAAAAAGAGGAGGTCTTGTGTGCCTCTCTTTTTTCCACACAATGCTGTCTCGGTCAGTTTTTTTCGGTAGGAGTCCAGCTCACCCCCACCATAACTGCCTTATTCCGCTGCTATGTCGTCTAGCATTTAATGAGACACACTCTATGAATCACTTTGCCCATCCATTTCTCATCTGATATTCGGGAGACAAGACCTGCTTAATCCTATGTAGTCTTTGTAGTTTATGCGGCAGTTATTATATACGCAACTTAGCATTGTCAGGACAAGCTGGCTCAGCTTGCAGAAAACTTCCAGAATTAGCACAAGTGACGTATTATTTGTTAGGCCGCGCTCAGTTTGGACGCGTTTTCGTACGAATTTTACTCGTACGAACACGCACGAGCTATCCTAACACTCCAAGTACTATGGGAGCGCACATACTGGATGCGAGTTAGTCGTACGTATAATTAGCCTAATTTACATCGTACGTTTACGTACGATACAAATTCGTGTCCAAACTGAGCGCAGCCTTATATAATTTTCTGCTCATGCTAATTAATGACAGTGTATTTCAAACTAATCTTTAATTCAGGAGTACATGATGTAATCTTGTGGGCAACTAGTGTACCTGCAATTTTTAATGTCCTCACTTCCTTGTAGTGTGGGTTGCTCTGGGTGTCTAATGCTCGTGGAATTGAAATATGGGAGGCCAATTATAACCCTCTGCCTCTGACGGCAGAGTTCCACACTTTGGTTGTGCGCATAATAATCGTGGAGGAGAAGAGCGTACGACTGGTCGGGATATCAACCAAGTGGTGGATGTACCAAGTACGTCTGCTAGTCCGTCTGGTCCACCAAGGTCCGAACGGACCAGCAGCTCCTTTGGATAAATGTGTTCAGGGCGTCTAAAATGAACCTTTCATAATAGTTACTTACTGTCATCATCATCATCAGCCTATAATGTTCCCACTGCAGGGACTCAGGCCTCCTCTCTAGGAGAGGGATGGGCTATAATCCACCACGCGGGCCCAGTGCGGATTGGCAGATGTCACATGTCTTTGAATTTTTTGGTTTTAAAACATGCCGGTTTCCTCACGATGTTTTCCTTCACCGTTTTGAGAGCAGTGATGATGAAATAAATTACACAAAGTAATGTGCCTGACTGGGATTCGAACCCACGACTCACTGTTCGTAAGTCGGGGCCGCCACCACTGGGCCACCACTGCTCCACCACTCCACACTGTTACTTACTGTGTCTGTGACCATTTAGGACAGACGCCACAGACACAGTTCATATTGTGAATCTTATTTGTACTGAATAAACATTTTTTTTCTTGCTTTCAGGCTACTTACTTACCAAGTCTGAGTCCTAGATGTATGAGTGCAGTCCTGCTGTGGCGGGGGCTCTCGGTCTTGATCAGGTAGCTGGCAGCAAGCTCTTGAGACAGCTTGGACCCGTGCTCTATGACGGCCTGGGGGCAAGGATAGGACAGTTAAACCTTTTGTATTTAACTCACAAAATACTATGTACATACAGTCACCAAAAGAGATAAGTATTCAGGCCCCTTACTTCAAAATACTTTTAAGCAATGTTATAAGTGTGCCGTGCAATGTTCTAATAGCCTAAAAAACTTAGGACACACATGGATAACTCAAGTCAAAAGCAAAACTTCACAGTACACTTATAATATTGTTTAAAAGTAATTTGAAGTTAGGTGCCTGAATAGTTATTTCTTTTGGTGACTGTACATCATAACGTCTGACCCCAACATAGGAATGACCCCAATATGGGATAGGCTAGGCAGATGATGATTTCACCAGTTATGTTTAGTCCCATGTAAAAGGGGGCGATCCTATTGCTATCATACGGACACAATTTCGGACTCCGATAAAAAATCCTGATGGAAAAAGCAAATAACTCATTGCCCGACATGGGAATGGAACCCAGGGCCTCATCGTCACAAGCAAATAATTCTTTATTACCTAGCTGCAGGTAATATTTCAAGTTACCTACTCCTATGATTTATTTTTTATTAATCGTTGTACTTCTTTACAGTTTTACCTAGAGTCTAGTAGACAATTAACTATATTCAAAACATCGCTTTTGTTATGAATAATAAAAAAATAGGAAGGTCAGGGTTTCCATTGTGATTATGTTAACAATTACGACCTTTTGTTGTAATTATTAACATCTTTATTTGCATTCCTTAATGTGTGAAAATCTTACTTACGATCTATGTTATGAGGTGGGACAAATCGCATGCCACTCGAAAAGTAATGAATACAAATGGATGCAGAGGGAGGGGAAAACTAAGGAAACGATGAATGGAGGTGGTGTGAGGAATATTATGAAAGAAGTAAGAAAAAAATGTTGCGCCGACACCAAGTAACATGTGCCAAGGGCAGGAAGATGATGAATGCTCACTTACGGAGTATCTTCCATGATTTTCAATTATTGGAAGTTCGTATAGAAAATCACGCAAGATGTCCCATAAGTGACAGGGTAAGTTTAGTTATAAACCGTGAAAGCTTAAAACAGGACTTATCGACATTTTTATGAACTCCATAAAAACCTTACTTAAATAAATCCGATAAAGTCATTCTAAAATAAGCGCTCTGGACGTGGAGTTGCGGACCAGTCCGTTACACAATACAATATTTTATCTGCTGACATTGAACCAATATAAAGGGTTTTTGAAGAGCCCGTATAGATGACATAACAACTGAATTGATATGCCTGCGGACTCTATTTAGTTAACAATACCCACCTGCAGGCTGCAGGGCTGTCTCACTTATAAGTAGTCCACACAATTAAAATTAATTACACTTCCATTTGTCTATTGAGTAAGAGACCTTATCTCTTACCGTATTTTTAAGATAGTGCGCATTATAATCTCGTCTCAATCTCCAAAATACCTCTTATTTCCTAAATAATATTTTTGCCTTGGATTGTCGCCGAGCTGAGATTGCGACAAGGTTTTGAGCGTTTTTAATTTCTGGAATTCATTTAAATAGTAGAAGTAATATTATTATACATAGTCTTCGTTCGATGCATCGTGTGGTCTACATACGGTGGGTACAGATTCATTATTGTTGGTTGGCTAAATATAACTTTAAGCTATTTTTAAAGATGTTTTTTGATAACTGAGGTCCCTCAAACTGAATAGTTCTTCTTCCCTACCAAGTTCTAACTAAGGGCAGTCCTATACTCCTATTCCTAGCATAATAGTGGTAACAATTGTTCTCCTAGACCCGATCATATTTTGGTAAGGTTACTGACGTATTATAATAATGACTGGCCTATGTGTACTGTTAGGTACCTCTGCCCAACCCTTCGGGGATTACAAGTCGTGATGTTAATTATATTATGTTAGTCAAGTATATTTGTAAACAACATTATCTCTAATCAGCGGATTAAATATACAATCATGTTGTTATTTTTATCACATAATTTGCATATCATAATGTGGCTTTATCAGAGATAAGATATAATAAAGTTGCAACGATGATAAATGATCACTTGAATATTGTGACTACATACAATACATAGGTATTACTTGAATTAAACCGGGAATAACGACAAGACCTGGGAAAATCCACTTCAAGAAATACGAGGACTAATATAAAAATAGTACACACAAATATGAGTCAATTTCGTTTCAAAAACTGAATTCTGCAGCTGCAGCCCAGCCTTTTCCCCAACTATGGAACGGTCGGCTTCCAGTCTAACCGGTTGCACCTGAATACCTACTAGTGCGAAAAACGTATGTGAAAAAAGAAAAAAAATTATGTGTCCAATATTTTTTGGAAATCCAACTGACGGACTAATTAGATTTTTTTGTCAACTACCCTATTCAGAGAAAAGACTTTGGTGACATGATTAATGAATATTAATGATAGTATCATATCTGCCAGCCCTAGAAATCATCGGAGCGTGCACCACTAGTTACGATGAGCATAACATAGCGTCCGTCGTAAACACAGGCTGTTTACTACCGAGTGTGTGCGTGACAGGCAAAGGAGACTCATCTGTCTGAATAGCCCGCTATAGCTGGTAACACGGTAACTGACGCAAAACCTTTCCAACGATGGAAGGACAGGTTTTACGTCAGACCATAGATATATAATTCCGTAGATTGGTAATGTCAACAATCAAACGAGACCAAAAACCATTGATCTATGTCTGTGTAAAATGTGAGTGTGTGCACAGACAGTGTTGTGACTAGTCTATTCCTTTGTTGGTCTCTATCGATAATTTATGTGACGTAAATCGTCATGCACGAGTAATTCTGTTAAATGTCTTATGGCGAACATTACACGATAGGTTTTGCTGTCAGTTTTGCAACGGTAAATTTTTTGATTGACGAAAAACCTACCGTCTAATGCGATGATTGAAGTTATTTTGTACTGACTGACGAAAACCATCACTCATGATTGATGGAATTGATTGACGCTTGCATGACCGTGTGCTAGACGCCTATGGGTCTGACGCAATAAATGCTGTCGGCATGCGACTATATAACCTCATTTAGCGGTAGAATAATTCGAACCATCAGACAAAACATGATCATCAACAAACAAACTCATCAGCTTTAAAATATTAGTATACATACGATTGTAATCTATCTATATTTTATTTTGTTTGTTACAATAAGTACCTACATAATAATATAATCTATTTTTCTAAGACTATGCATTTGTAAGACGCTATCTTAGCTGTCGATATCAACAAAATTAGGCCATCGCATCACTAAAAAGTGAGGTTATAACTCCTTCGTATTTCTCTATTTGTTATTTCTCAAATACGTCGGTTTTAGGCATGCTAATTCATCTAGATCGTAAATAAAATAATGTTCTCATAATATTTTGCTTAAAGCCGGCTTATTAGGTGCATTGTTATTGCAGAAATAACGATGTAAACAACTTGTAAACTTACTGGTGAAACGAGTAATCCTGGGGATTTTTCTTTTTGGAAGATTCACATCCTGGTACTGCACAAGAAACCATCGTATTATGGTAATTCAATCACGGGTTATCACTGTAGTTCACTTAAATAATTGCCGAAACGCTCGCGTAAACAGTTACCGGGGCCGGTATGGGCCGGTAGCAAATACGTGTTTTGGCCCTGTTTCTCTCTCTGTTTCTCTCTCTTTCTAACACAGCAAAGTTCCGCTAAAGCGGGAGCTCTCATTCACTCTCAAGCCCAATCTACGGAATTATATATCTATGCGTCAGACACTGTATTTTGGACAGTCTATGACGTACTAGGGTGAGATTTTAATAGGTAGAGGTAGATAATGATTTTGGAATCGAGCAGAGATGTGCGTGGACACGTAGCTTACTCTAGTAACCTTGCATAGTCCAAGACTGCTGCTGGCAATCTTGTATCTAATTTTTAAAAGTGACATGGTCACTATGGTCAGTATAACACTATAATTTACACGAACTGCGTAAAAATCTAAATTATTAGATGATCATCTGAAATTTTTAGAAAAAAGTCGTAAGGAAGGTTTTCAGTATGAATGTGGATGGGTATAAGAGTAAAAGAAGACCAAAGAAACGATGGATGGACTGTGTTAAGAATGATCTGGTAAGAAAAGAGGTGTCTCATGAGATGACGAGAAACAGAGAGGTATGGAAGAGGAAGACATGCTGCGCCGACCCCAAAGGAATTGGGATATGGGCAAGGGAATGATGATCTGAGATTATGGGCCGAAATATCGGGAACACATAACAAATCGTAAACGTGGTAAATATCCCGTTTATAGTGTTAATACTAGTCTTGTCTCTTGGGTAAAACCGTCTTAAGAAGTAACAAAACAATAGCAGTTACAAAAGTGATTAATGATCGCTATGCAGCTTGCACAGCTGAGACATGTCTTGGGTTAATCCACAAGGATAGGACGTAATAATAGCACAGAATATGAAGAGCATGACATGGCGTCCGACGTCGTAAACACAGTTTGTTTACTATGTATACTGTGCTATCATCATATAATACAGAGTGTGTACGTGACAGGAGACTCATCTGTTTGGACAGCCCGCTATAATATTCCTTTCAACGATGGGGAGACCGGTTGCTTTAGTTTAGATAAATAATAAATGACGTAATAGGTTGGAAAATAAAATGGCATATGACCTCTAGCCAGCTTGCATTGTCCAGAATGTATAAAATAAGAATTGCACAAACGAAAATAACCATACCTAATCATCCTCCTGCCCTAATCTTGAATTTATTTGTGAACCGCACGATTATGAAAGAAAACCCTAATTCTTTGTTACATAGTTACCTAGTTAGTTCTTTGTTACGCAGCAATCAATGTTGTGGAACAGTCGATATGGGTACTTCCATATCGACTGTTCCAAAACATTGCCTGCCTGCCTTTGTAACTTTTTTACACCATTACAGGCAACACAGGACTTGCTTTCTTCCACACATTTCTCCTTTCACCTCTGAGGCCTAAGCTTACAATATCATGAGACTCCCGTAAAGCAAAATTAAAGATCCTCTTTACAAAAATCACACATATTTACCTGAAAGCACTGCAACAGCCTGAGCTGCGACCCAGCAAACCGCATCAGCCGTTCGAATATCTCCAGCTTGGAGAGTTCTCCGCCCAGGATGCAGAGGCGCTTCTCCTGCAGCATCTGTAACAATGATAAGAACAGGGTTATTATCTTTTCAACACACTTGCTCATAAAGTGGCTATAATTTCACAGCAATTAGGCACGTAATGACACCTATAATCAAACTGTGACTTTTTCATTGCTATTATTCACTAGTGAGTTATAGGTTTTTTTTTTAAATTTTATTGGTTGAGTTGCTATGTTTAAAAAAAAGTTTCGATACAAAAAAGATCGTGTTCAATAGTAAAAATAAATTAATGTACCTAGTGCTTCCCCATTTCATGCAACTTTGAATTTAAATAGATAATTTCAACTAATACGTTTTTAATAAACGAATCTTTCACTCAAATAATATAACTTTTGTTTTCTCTGTAATAAAGAAAAAAAAATGCCCATTTTGTCCGTGGCTAAAACTCTATTATCCGCGAAAAGTTAAAAATAGTGAAACCACATTCTTTTAGTCTATGGCCGATCGTCATTGTTACAGTAGTGGCGCCACTGGTCAAGAAAAAATGCATCGCTACGTCAAACTTAGTACATTTATTTTAGTTCCGTGTTTTCCCGCCTGCATAGATAACTTGGTAGAACTGTAGATGCGCGCGCATTAATTTTCCCGCTATTGTGAAAAAAAAAAAAACAGAACTTGTTTTAACTGTTGAAGTTGGTAGAACTGTAGATGCGCGCGCATTAATTTTTCCGCTATTGTGGAAAAAAACAGAACTTGTTTCAACTGTTGAAGATGACTTTTTAGTATTATTTTCTTCACAAGTGTGTTGAAAAACGTCGTATGATACACGTGTGTATTGATGATTACCGTCCTCGGCTTTCTTAAGACCCTCACCTGACGGCTCGGGTCTCAATGGCGCCTCTGCGGTAATCACCAACGTTATACACTTGTACCATAATGTACTATTATCATGAACTTGAACTGTGAAGAGAAACATTAGAAAGAAATAGGCAAATCATAACTTCGAGACCGCTTGACAAGGATCGCGAAGGCATCGACCGCAGTTTTGGACGACCCCCCAAACCACAACCACTCTGTCAAGAATGGACGACTAAGAAGAACCTTTTTAAGATACTTTCGTTTACGAACTCTCTTTCATCAGTCATTCAGGAGTGGGAGGCTCGACTGCCAGCAGGCAGCACGCACAATAAAATGATTATTGTGATGAATTGATGACTAATACAAATTACAACATAACTTTGAACTTTTAGTGTGACTAGTGCTCCTATTATACAAAGGAAACATGGCGGAACACATGATTGTGTTGATCTTTATGCCCAAGTACCTATACCTCAAATCTTTCCAACCAAAACAGAAAGAAAACGAATTGTCCTCCAGAGAGTTTCTCCATTAACACTGATTAAAATTCTTAAGCCGTCAAAACAAAAGACTCATCAATCACAGTAAATCCCGAAAGAGCACCGACTACTAACAGTAGACACACTTTCTTACCGTAGACAAGGCCTTATCACAATGAGGATAAAGTCTTTTGTGGTGTAAAAACAGAACCATTGGATCAAATAAAAGCAGTACCAAATACTTTGTTGTTACGCAGACCTACGCATACTTTGTTCGTAGCAACAAATAATATCAACATTGTAAACCTGGAATCCCGTTGCCGACAGGTTCGTCCTATAAGTGCAATATAACCAATTTCTTATGTCAACGGACGCCTGAACGCAAACATTGTAAAAAGTGTTGTATATTTTTACCCGACTGCGCAAAGCAAAGAAGGGTTATGTGTTTATCAGTCTATGTATGTATGTATGTATGTTTGTTCCTATGTGGCATTTTAAAGGCCAAACGCCTTGGCCGATTTTGATGATCCGTACGTCAATCGATTCGTCTTGACCTCGCGAGTGTCACTAAAAACATTACAAAAAACAATACTCACTATAGTAACAACTAGTCGCCATATTGTCAAAATGAAAAAAAAAAAATTGACTCACCATGTCAAGTGGGGTATCGTTGAATAGGTATTTGAAAATGAATATTAGGTTTCCTTTATCATTTTTCATTTTATAAAACCGTTTAGGATATATAACGATTTAAAGTTATTAGAACAAACAATATCGCATTTCTTACTTATAACCGGATTCTTTTACGTGTACGGAATGAATATAAAATCGAATCGAAATCTACCGTCTTATAATAGTAATAACGAAGTTAATGAAAACTGACTAAAAAGTGTTAAATAAAAAAATGTAGTTAAAAAACTAAAAAACCCGACTGAAAAAACGGAAAAGCAAAAAACAAGCACATTTTAAATTAAACAAAACTTGGAAGCAGGCGGGGTTCATTTGAATATTAAATTATGAAATGAAAATAGAATGGACCCCGCCTGCTTACAAGTTTTGTTTAATTTAATTTATTCACTCATTTGTGTGGCTTTGGAGTAAGCGTAGGCGGGAACGAATCACTTTTAAGATTAAGTGGAGGGTTAAACGTCCCGAGGCATTTGGATAAGGATCTTACGGAACCGGGTATGGCAGAAAAAAGGGGACGCTAGAACCCAGTAAGTAGTGGGTGATTCTGGAAGGATTGTGCCGAACGCCAAGTAACATAGAACAAGAGGAGAAGAAGATAATCTAGGCAGGAAGGCAGGAAAATAATGAGGTGGGCTTCTGCCAGAACGTTCATCAGCTCAGAACGGGTCGCTTGATTTTGTCCGCTGCCAAATTGCCAAAGAAATAGTTGTAAGGATGCTTTAATATTGTTTTGCAAATATTTGTTGACTTAAAGACTTGCGATATGAGTATATACAGGAACCACTACAATTTTGAATACGCAGCTACTTTTGGTCCCGCAGTATTAAAAACAATACTGATTTCCTTCCCTCCGCTACATGTTCTTCACTTGCACCCCCACATTATAGGACAATGTCGTCGTTAATCGCTGGACAACAAACTCATACATTGTAGTACTTTGTGGTTTCATACATTGAGCGAAGTGTTTTTATGTGTTTTTATTAGGCCATACGTTTTAACGGGTATCGCCTCACCTGCGATCACTTTGTTGCCTTCGTTTTTAAGCTTGTTATGGTTCCTACTTAAAATATACCAACGGGACCCTATCAGTACGTCTGTCACAGGACTGTCTCTTGAACCTTAATAAGTTGACAAAGTCAATGACATTTTACCATATTATAGTTTCTATTAACCGCTGTATGGCCGCTACAACTACAAATAATAAAAATAGAGCTAAAAATTAAAGGTGATTTCCGAGTTCTTTTCAATCAGTAATCCATACTAATATTAAAAATGCGAAAGTAACTCTGTCTGTCTGTCTGTTACTCTTTCACGCCTAAACGGCTGAACGGATTTTGATGAAATTTGGTACAGACATAGTTTGGAACTTGAGAAAGGACATAGGATAGGTAGTTTTTTTTTTTTCGCGAGATAAACCAAAAATCTGCCGGAAGTCACTATTCCACGCGAACGAAGTCGCGGGCAAAAGCTGGTAATTAATAACGAACCCTCCGATCCGATAGCTGTACGATGAGCTGTTTAGCTCCAATATTGTTTTGAAGTTGTCAGTGACAAGCCATTACTGGTCAATGCCATTATGACTAAGTCCAATTGAGTCTTTGCCTTCTTATTGTACGTAGCGTGGTCGTGCCGACCACGTTTATTTTTGCCTTGAACTCGAGCAGGAAAAAACGCATGAAGTAATTTTACGAGGTATTTATTCTTCTTGCTTGAGTTATCCTCAGTAATTCCGGAGAATGAGTCTTGCTGATCTATGGGTGTTTTTACTTGAAACATTTTATTACAATAATCATCGTTTTCCTGCTCTCGTCACATTACTTTTTGAAGCCGTCGCAGTATGTCTTTTTTTTCATACTTCTCTATAGTCGTCTCTCTTCTGTGACATTTTAGCCATATTATCTTTCACACAGTCCACCCCTCGTTTCGTATATTGATTAGCCTCACCGCAGTTTATTAACCGTAGGTGATATTAATTAAGCCTGTATCCCCCTTCAATCGTTACAAAATTTATAGCTTTCTGTGGGGGAGTCCGACGATAGATTGTATGTGGACACTTTGTAACATTTTACCAAAGACAATGTATGAAAAATATCGCTTCCCTTCTTCTACTTAGTTTATCATAACAGTTTGTAAGTTATCGCCACAATCAGGGAGTTGTAGGTCAAACTAAAATGTAAAGCTTGCAGATTATTCGAGGGACTTTGTGTGATTTCCGTCTCAAATACAATGTGTACAAAAATGAGAGGTTTCTTGGAAGTGTTTAAAAACAAAGTAAGTTAAAAGCTTGAGATTATGTTGCTTTACTGGCTAAGCTGTTACTTGGTTATTGAGTTTATCATTGTATTTGATGGGCTTTGCTTTTAAAGTGGTTTAGAGGCAGATACGGTTATTACTTGTAACAGTTGTAACCTATGCTGTTTGTAGTATCGTAGAGTATCAAAGATACTTCAGATTATTTTGCGCACTTCAGTCTTGTAACGACCATGTATTCATGGTCATGAATGGGCTAACAATATTATTGATTTGGTTTTTGCCAGGTTGCAGAGTCGACAAAGTTTGTGCAGCCTAGGATTCATGAAAATTCTATTATTATTACTAACATCACAATATCAGCCTTCTTTGTTTTGGCACTCGAATTCACTCAGTTATAAAATGTTAATGACCCTACAATCTTCTTCTTAGCGTGTCGATGACAATTTAAATTGAGTCGGCCCAAAATTTGGAGACGAGTTCGGCACTTTCAGTAGCCTCCATCAACTACTGTGATGTGCAAGTAACAGGACAGGCTGGACACGATATCAATCAAGTGCCTAAATAACTCAAAGACTGTCTCTTTTTGCGTTCAAACGTCATTTATATGAAGAATACGTAATTTACTATAGCAACGTAATTTATTTTAGTAATTGAATTGAAAACAATGATCAGAATAATGTAGTCCAACTTGTTTGTTGCATTGCATACAATAGTGTTTGTCACGTTCGTTTTCCATAAGAGGTCAGCAGAAGTCCAAGTGATGTGTTTGGTATGGCGCGGGCGTTGGCTGATTGATAAAGTGGCATACATAATAATATTATAAGACCGCGAGAATGCAACTTCATCCTTTTCTCAAATATTCCAGTCTAACTGAATGCAGCTGAATACCAGTATTTTACATGGAGCGACTGCCTATCTAACCTCCACAACTAGACGGCGTATCTCCATTCTCCACAGACAATGGCCCACCTTCCATCTTGCGCTGCATGCCCTGACACCTGCACACTTGACGATCTAATGACTGCATCAGCGACTAGAGTTCGAGTAGCTGAATATTGGGCCAATTTAATGTATTTTGTGAAGATTTGCCATCGACACGCTAAGAAGAAGACCTTGAAAAAGACTTGTTGCCAGACTAACGGGCCACTGCCTACCTGTGTCGACTTTTTGTGATGTCGTCACCACGAGAATACAACTCAATTCAAATAAAATCAAATCAATTAGTACGGCTGAATATGCTGAAATACTAGTAATGAGAACGCACGAAATCAATTCATTGCTCGTACCAAAATTAGATTGTAAACAAGATAGTAATTAGGGGCATTGCTCATCAATGAACAGTAGACTTCGACCCAAGAGAACTGGGACAGCGCAGGTTACAATGAATGTGTGTTTATAAACAATGGGTGAATTTGATGAGTCATCCATTTCACAACACTAGAAATTTCTTGCGTTTTCCGTAATTTATTTGGGGTTTCTGTCGTCATCGTGACGATGATTCATCCTTGAAATTTTAATAAGCTTTGTCCAGAACTTTGTCACCTCGATAGTGTTGGTGGCTTCGGCCAGGTTCCTCAAGTTACAGCAAAGAGCATGAGCAAAGTTTGTGGGGGATGGAACCGAGTAACAAATAGGTACATCCCGTGTCTGTTACTCTTTCACATAAAAACTATAGGAACGGATTTGGCTGAAAATTGACACACAGATAGTTTATAACCTGAATTAACACTAACACTTTTTATCCCGGTAAAACGCCGCTGGTAGGCTTCATCTGGAACAGAACAATCCTGTTACCAAGCAAACTTTGCCAATACGAACTGATTACACCGTAACAAGCAGAACAGTTCAGTCCGCTCATATTCGCACAAGCATTTAGTACTTAGATAAGCAAATAATAATGACATTAGGCTTGTTACGAACTAGATAAGGACTTGTATGTGCCTATGCTTGATTTACTATAATGATAGGCAGATAGTGTTTGAGGTGGTCTACTACATGCATAATGCACTTAAACTAAGTATTTACTACTACTATACTAAGTAGATTTGGGAATCCTTCAGAGATAGAATCAGCACTTCATGTATGCGTATAGAGGTAACGAGAATAATTTACGTGGATGTGGTTGTAATGTTGGGAAAGAGAGAAGTCTTTTCAAAGGAGTTTCTTGAACGTTCTTCTGTATATTAGATTTACGTTTTATAACGGACAACTAGGATCAATATTCTAACTAACAAAAACCTCATAGATCAACCACTCCTACTTTGCTGACCGGTTACTACCGGTATTATTACCTGGCCATGAGCTAACTCAAATAATTCGACCGAGTCAAAACGAGATTAAGCACGCGAAATAATCTGAATCATAATATGTGTGTGGTCATATGAATCGTAAACAAATCAAGCTACAATAAATTGATAGGTTTGTCCCACTTCAGAACCGTGTTATTGGTTACTATGCCACTGATAAATACCAGAGACGCATAATAAACAATATTAGATTACTTGTAGACGTTGCAGTTGGTATCACTGGATTGACATCTTGAAATGCATATCGTTGCTCTAAATTGTAGTTGGTAACACACATGATGACACATCTTGGTACGGTTTTGCACCCTGACCCACAGTCATCCGCCTAGCTTTTTCCGCACTATATTGGGGTCGGCTTCCAGTCTAACCATCTGTGTCAGGATGACCGTACCAAGGGATGTAGAAGAACTAGATATAACGCCTACAACTTGGTGAAACCGATGTGGTCCGGCCATTCTGGAGTCAGACTGGCTGACCACTTTCCTCGTTAGTATTAATTACCTCATTAACGAGGTACTAATTATTTGATGTATGGTACCAAATAGGTACAAACACTTGGTATTGCTAAAACTTATAAATATAAAACTTCTAACAAACGTTTAATCGGATGCAGCTGAATACCAGCATTTTACGTGGAGCGACTACCTATCTGCTTTTCACAACACCGGTAATACGGTATGATCTACAATTTACTGTCAGGACCAACCTTTGTATGGTTTCCGAACTACAAATGGGACTAGGAAGGACTGACCTCGGGTAGGTCTGATTTGTCACCTTGACCTAACAGGCGAAAAATCAATACAAACATTATGAAGAGACCTTCCAATTGACTCTGAATCTTGGTAATTTCAATCAATTGAAGGAGTTCGGCTTCGATGTAATAGGATATCAAATCATGTGATGGATTGAGTCATTGGAGTCATTTGATCAGGGCGTTTCTTTAATGGAAAGATGACTATGTACAGTCGGGTTCAAAGGAATGTCTTATATGGAACTATGTACTGGTTTCTTTATCTTTGTTTGAATCGGATTTCTCCCCCGAGTCTTTCTATGTTCTATGATTTAAACAACCACACTCACATTTATAGCAATGTAGAGACTGAAACATTTGAGTAAATAAAATATTCTGATAATAAACATCAAAAGGTGGAAAAATATTATCCATTTTTACACAGAAACATAATTATATCAACATCAATCTAAGCCTTCACAAACCTAATAAAAACTTGACGACTGTCATAATATTTCTTACGCTTTTGAAGCTGATGACGCTCTCACGGGTTTCGACATAATAATATTATCATAAAATGTGTTTACTCCTACAAGGAATTAAAGATAAAGTTTGATATTACACTAATTACTTTTAACACAATACCTAATTAACCCTATACTTGGCAGAGATTTTTTTTTTTGAAATGTTGAAATTTTTTACATAGAATGCACTCTTAGGTATTCATAGAGAGGAGAAAAAATAATAATAATAATCTATTCATATTATTATAAGATTTATTGAATGTATCACATGTGATACATTGCCAGACTCCTAGAAATCTACCTTATAAAATCTTTGTATCATATTTGCTACACTGCCAGGCTTCCAACGTTATTTTAACAAAACAAAAATAAAAAAAATACACGCTAACGAGAAAAAAACATTTAATTTATGACACATTTTCATTGTACTTCCATACATACAATTCAAAAACAGAACCCCCTTTTAGTATTAGTCGGTAAAAAATAAAAATCATAGTAGTAACGCCCTTTAGACCTTATAAAATCTTAATTATTGGCAAAACAGGCTCGTGGCCACGTCCAAAGCGTGTATTTTGCGTAAGGTATACTGCGTAGGCTTTATACCCTTTTGGTTTTTTTTTTACTTTACCCCCATAAATGAAAGGATCCTCAGAAAATCATCATCTGTAGTATTTATTGAGCTGCCAATTGTTTGCGTGCTATAGATATTTGTTTGTTGTTCTATGAGAGAGTCATCTGCAAAACAGCTTTCAATGACACTCGTCTCTTCACGAGGGTCAAACGAGTTGCAGCACTTCTCCAGAACCTATAAACTTACAGCAACGCCAGTTAAGTTGTAATCTTTTAGCTGGTATTACTTTTCTCTTTATCGCGATCACTCTAAGTCTTTTAGAACGAGTAGCCGCAGAGAGAGAAGGTGCAAACAATGGTTACAGCACCTGGTTATAACGTGTCAAGTTGCTGGCTCATGGTAAAGGTAGTTGCAAGGAGGTTGCCAGTCGTGAAGCCACTTACAAAAAGGTTCCCAGTGAGTTTACTTGAAGTAACAAGGATGGTACCGGACACAATGGCCTAGGCTTAGCACAATGAAGCTGCCGTCTTCTTTTCTTTTTCTTTTACACAGATATTGTATACGAATTGCTTGGGCAATAAAATTGATGGCAAACAAGGGTTTGATTGCAATGACTGAGGGTATAGTACCAAAGATATTGAAGCAAATACTTGGTTTATCGTCATTTGATCAAAAATTAAGATTTCCTGATGAACATGGCAATGATAGAGGCAGCGATCTGGTTTCGGAGTCCGTTGGGAATAAGCAATACTTCAATCAACCTCAGTAGTTCATTCAATTTCAAATAAATTCAATTTAGCTCTTGGTTCCGGAACAAAATCTCGGTAATTTCCAAGTTACCGAGCGCTTCTTTGTTGTTTCATACTAAGACGATGAACCACATGTGGCAGAAAATAAAAATAAACAATAATATTGACAATATATATATAAAATATATTGTATATTGTAATAATTATATAATAAATTGAAACCATACAAATCAAGCAATGTAACATATTTGATACAGGCGAAACATTATCTAAAAGTATGGCTATCTGGCAGTGTATCATATCTGATACACTAAGAAAGAACTGTAAATTACATACGATTTCAGTCCATTTTGGTACTCGAAAGTAGCGTTTCTAAGTAGCAAATATAGTAACCTATTTGAATTAAACAGCTTTTGAAAATAATTTGACCTAAATGTAATAAAATTTGTGTGTTTTTATCTTGCAACGCCAAGACGCCTTTTGTCGGTTTACTACTTTGTTTTCTACTGCATTTTTGGATTTTTAAATGATAAAATAGTCTTTTTTTGTAGAATTTGGATTATATTTTCTACCATATAAAATAATAAATCTTTTGAAAATACGTCTTGGAACGTCTCTAGATTTTCATAAAGTTCAATGTATCAAATTGTATACAGTGCCAAGAATAGGGTTAAGCAGTTTGAAAAGCGATTCTAGCCTAAGTATTTGCACTAGAATTAACATAGGAATCACCATGTTAAGTCTTATGGCGGGTACACACTGTAACGTAACATGAAATTTAACACGAATGAGCCGTCCAGACTTTTACAATGCAACAACAAGGGGAATTTGTTTCAGCGTTTCAACATTAAGGTAGGAACACATGCCCGAATGTATTTCCAACCATACAAATACTTTTTTTTTGTTGTGAATGGCATGTGGCAGTTGGACCCATAAGGTACGTACAAACTAACGTAACGTACGAGCTTAGGGTGTCGCTGAGAGAGGTCAGCAAAGGGACAGCAGGCTAGATCTGAGCGGAAAGTATGGTCTCGAACTCTCGAGTCTCGAGCGAGGGTCAGAAAGGGGTACAAAATGTACACTTAGGCTGCCGCTGTCACTTATATTCACGTCATTATTTCGACGCTGCGGTAAGCGCCATGATCGCGGGATGACTGTTATGGTAAAGAAATTGTTAGGTGCAGACAAATCTTTCTACCCTCTTTCTTTATATGCTTCTGACGCGACACAGCAGTGTGTTTCTACCTTTAGTGTTGTTATTGTTTAACTATGTTGCAACGATTATAGGTAATTATGTCATGATTGTAAAGACTTAGTTGACACAGCATTGCTTATGTAATATACCTTGAACAATAACAATAACCACACGCAGACAGACAGAGGACTAGACTGCTGAACAAATAGACAGGTGAACCTGTCAGGGTTATTTTGCAGCCATTCCATGTGTCATCTGAATGAGAGTTGCCGACTGTCTCGTTGGTCTAGTAGTCAAAGCGCGACTGCTGAGCAACGGGTCCTGGGACCGATTCCCGGGTCCGGGTAACGTGTTAAAAATTACTGATGGCTAATTTCTCAGTAGCAGACACGGAGTCTGGATATGTGCCCAGATGGCAATAGGCTTCCCCTACTACATGACGTATTCAAGACCTGTGCAACAATTCAACTTGCTGAGAATCAATGCAAACTCGAATTTCTATTTTGTGTGGACTATTAGAGCTACACGGACAATTTAAACACGGACAATTTAAGTTGACTGTCAACATTGCTAAATAATTAGTTCCATGGACATTATGAGTTAATTTCAGGAAACTGCACACAGATACAACAAGCGGCCCTGGCAAATAAAATACCTTCCTATAACCTGCGCGGCAGCTCGGTTCTATGTGCAGCGTGGCAATCGATTTTCACCGCTCCGCGCGCGAGAAATATAATTAAACCAGATTTTTGACCGTAACGGGTGTATTCAGCGTATATTAAAAGGTATTATTAATTAACATTGTGCGTCCTTGTAGATAATGTATTAGATATTGGCACTTCATATTTAATAACAATCCTCAAAATGTTCGTACCTCTGTACGTGCGTATATGGTGTTCACTAGAAACACTAGTTAGGGTTTAGAATAAAACCATCAAATTATCAGTAAGTAGATGAACCACTTTTACCCTTCACCTACTATTATACCCTAAATTGTGAAAGATGTAGGCTTTAGAATGTCGCTACTAAGATGACGTGTAATAGAGAAGTAAGGAAGAAGAAAACATTCTGCGCCGACCCCTAATAAATCGGGATAAGGCCAGGAGAATGAAGATGACTTTAAATGAAAGAGTATTCAACTACCTCGGATCATCATCATCATCATCATTTCAGCCCGTAATCACCCACTGTTGGGTATAGGCCTCCCCTTTCTTCTGCCAGTCTTCCCTGCTTTGTGCGTCTCTCATCCATCCATTTCCCGAGCTCCTGACGATATCGTCTACCCAACGAGCTTTAGGGCGACCCTGGTTTCTCACGCCCAACCTTGGCCACCATTCGGTCAGAATCTTACTCCATCGGCCATCTCCGCGTCTAGCCAAATGTCCTGCCCAACTCCACTTTAGGAGTATCGCCCTGTCCCCGACGTCGAACACTTTCGTCCGACTCTAAGACAAGATCAAGACACCTCGGATAAGTGCCCGCAATAATTGAGAGACTGCAAAGTCAATCGCCTTTCATTACTGCATGTTGCACCAATGTATAATGAACCAAAGCCCGAACAAAGTCAGTCGTAACCACATAAAACGTTGACTTGTATTATTTACTTTTCAGAAGGTTCCTCTTTGTATTCCCGTGCTCAAAGCTCAGTAAAAACTGGACCGCATCCCACAAGTTGGCCTTTCCCGTCAATTAATAAAGAAAGGGTTGTTTTGTTTTTTGTTTTCAGTTGAAGGCTTTGAAGCCAAGGGTTGTTTGTAACCTTGAGCTCGATGGTTTCAATTAGAATGTTTTGCGAGGTGGAAATGGAGGGGAATTTTACAATGTGCGGGCGGGTGCAAAATCTATACAAACATTGTGCATGTACAATATTTACTCTTGTGTCGGTAACTTAATTCAACGGATAAATGGATTTGGATAAAATTGGTACACAGGTAGACCTACCAGGGTAACAGGGCTACAGGTAGGTCTACCTGGGTAATCTAGGTATTTGCAACTTTTGATGTTTTTTTATTCCCGGTAGGTACTTTTATGTTTTCGTGGGATGATTTATCGACCTCCATTTGGGTTCAGCCGCATGCAAAAGCGACTATGTTTTTTAATACAATTTATACGCACATTGCATGCAATTTTAGAACTACGTAATGCAGTATGTAAATCTACAGTTAAGTCACACGCATACTAAGTACAGCCGTTATTTACTTTGTGAACAGATTCGATTTCTAGGCACAAAGTAAATTCTTTGCGAACAATTTACAACTTAATCAAGCAGCCAAAATCGTAAAACATGCAGTAAAATGTATACGTTCCTATAAAAACGTCTGCCAGTCACGAAATAGCGGTGAGTGTTCTTAATCACCGCCTAGGCTTTTCCAACCAGATGTAGCTTTAGATGGAGCGACTTCCTTTCTGACCTACACAACCCCTTGGTAGATTAATAGTAGACTGGTTGTCAGATTTTTTGGTCACTGACTACCTGTAACGACTGCCAAAGTGCACACACGGGTGTGTGCAAAAACTATCTATCCGTCTGTACTACGTACTCGTATTATAAAATCGTTTGCCGGTTTGCCCTGACTGATTTTATCAACGCACACTCATACCACTGGCCGGATCGGACTCAAATTTAGCCTACAGATAGCTTCTGATGTAGGCATCAGCTAAGAAAGGAAAATTCAACCAGTAAGCGGGGTAAATAGAGGGAAGGGAAAAAGAAAACGTGTGGCGCCGACACCAAATATAATGGGATAAGGGCAGGAAAATGATGAAGCGGGGTAAATAGGTGTTGACAACATGAAATATACGTCACGTTGTATGAATATACGTCATGGGGCGAAGCTGTCGCAGGTCGGCTATTATTGCTATGAAAATGTTAGTATGGACTCTATAATTGTCTCTATGCATGTCAGTGCACACTCTATACTATAGAGTGTGCACTGACATGCAACGGAAGGGGAGTATCGATCCAATTGCCAGCCATTCCCCGAGAGGGCGGCGACCTGAGGACCTATCTTTAGCGTTTTTTTTTCCTACTTACGCTATTATTTTCTGATTAATATCGTTGCGAATTCCAAAACAGTTAAATTGTATCTCTGGGACTTCGTCGAGCTTTAAGTATAGTCTCGGTGCTGTTCTGGTGGTCAACACGGTTGATTCTGGCTTTCAGGAGTAAGGGTGCTTTTCCACCAGAGATGTGCTATGCAGCTACGCTGCGAAGATGTAATAGCTAAGCTGTGAAACTATGTAACCGTTTCCACTGATGCTATGCTATGTTTCGATAGTAGGGAAGATAGCATAGCAACACATAGCACGCATCTTCTACAAATTATCGACTTAATTATTATTATTATGATTTTAATCAACGATTGTAGACAATTGACGTGCCCCACGGTTTTCTATTTTATTATTTTTTGGTTTTTAGTACATTTATCTTAAACATTGCAATGTATGTTTAACATAAAACCGTTTAACTTAAAAAGTTTTTTTACCTATTTTTTATTTTCTAGTTTTTAGTTTTTATTTCGCATTCTGTTTAAAGGGGCCGCCATCTTGGATTTAATTTTATATAGTATATTGTATTATACTGGTTGAGCACTTTCATTTGATACCCATATTGATGGGATCGATAAAACCTACGTTATCCGCCATTTTGTAGCGGCCGCCATCTTGGATTTAATTTTTTTATGGTATATTGTATTCTGCTTGTTGAGCCCTTTCATTTGATACCCATATTGATGGGATTAATAAAACATAAATAAATTATCCGCCATTTTGTAGCGGCCGCCATCTTGGATTTCAATTTTTTATAGTATATTGTATTCTACTTGTTGAGCCCTTTCATTTGATACCCATATTGATGGGATTAATAAAACATAAATTATCCGCCATTTTGTAGCGGCGGCCATCTTGAATTTATAATGAATAAACATAATTGTATTGTCACCAAAATCCAATGTGTATACAAAATTTCAGATTAATCGGTTGACTGGAAGTGGGTGAAATTTGAATTACTAAATTTGATCCAAGAATCCTACTAATATTATAAATGCGAATGTTTGTGAGGATGGATGTATGGATGTTTGTTACTCTTTCACGCCAGAACGGCTGATCGGATCTGAATGAAATTTGGCACAGAGGTAGATTATAGTCCGGAATAACACATGGGCTATATATTATCCCCATAATAACTTAAGGGGGTGAGCAGTATTGCATTATCCATAATCCTCAACTGTTTTACAGCTTGATACTGGAAATACGAAATAACGCAAGGGACATCGAGCGTGCTGTGCAACTTTTCACTTTAGGAGCCTGGTGCGAGCGTTGCAAATCCAAGAGAA
The DNA here is from genome assembly GCA_949316265.1 of Diarsia mendica. Taxonomy (NCBI): domain Eukaryota; kingdom Metazoa; phylum Arthropoda; class Insecta; order Lepidoptera; family Noctuidae; genus Diarsia; species Diarsia mendica. The sequence goes on from OX438899.1 coordinate 23,020,771, forward strand.
AGCTGAAGTCCCTTACGGCATTTCAAATTTCCGGTATCGAACCACAATCGAACTGTCAACTGTCATACTATATTAAAATAGAAGATCTATTTCAACCAAATTGTCACTGGTGTACGTAGTCTAACGGTACGGAGGCTTACCTGTAAACAAAGGTACGCAAGTTCAAATCACAGTCAGTATCCACTTTTTGTGATTTTTTATAATGTTGAAGGATTTCCAAAAATGCTAAACAATGTTCGCGAGTTCGATCCCCAGTCGGTTTTCACTTTTTGTAAGTTCCAGGTATTTTTTAGGGTTCCGTACCTCAAAAGGAAAAAACGGAACCCTTATAGGATCACTTTGTTGTCCGTCTGTCTGTCTGTCTGTCTGTCAAGACCTTTTTTCTCAGGAACGCGTGGAGGTATCAAGCTGAAATTCATATCAAATACTCAAGTCTATGGTCTCTTGGAGCTGTGAAAAAATCAAACTTCTAAGTCAACGCGATCAAAAGATACTCCCGTTTATGCCGCAAATTTTAGACACTCGCAAGGGAATCAAAACCTACAGGGTACTTCCCGTGAACTCAGAATCTTGAAATTTGGTACGAAGCAACGTCTTATAGCATAGATAAAGGAATAATTACGAAAACCATAAATTTTTAGTTACATCAAGATACTCCCGTTTATGCCGCAAATTTTCGACACTCGCAAGGGAATCAAAACCTACAGGGTACTTCCCGTGAACTCAGAATCTTGAAATTTGGTACGAAGCAACGTCTTATAGCATAGATAAAGGAATAATTACGAAAACCATAAATTTTTAGTTACATCACATAATATATTTTTTTTACGGAACCCTCGGTGCGCGAGTCCGACTCGCACTTGGCCGGTTTTTTTTATTTTGATGCTATATGGTTTTTAAATCAATTCAGAGTAGAATAATATACTATTAATTTTGAATATAATATTATAAATCTGTAGACAGTTTCTGTATATTGAACATATTATTTAGAAAAAATAATGTTTTCTTTTATTGTGTTACAATCCTTTTTAGAATTTTCAAGCGCGTTTACGGTGGCCGGAAGCCATCACGTGGCCCCCGACACCCGGAGCGCCTCCCGCGGCAGCTGGGACGAGAGGTTCTCTCCCTCTCACGTTTCACCACCTCCTTCGCTAGCATCACTGCTTCGCAGAAGGAGGCGACGGAGTCCCATTCTCTCTCGCCCCGCACCATGGCTTGAACCAGGGCCGGACGCGAGAGGTCACCGCCGCCGATCGCCGCTAAGAAAACACGACGGGGCTCAACCTAAGCGGGGCTCCGCCCAAGCGGGGCAAGCCTCCGTGGTGTGCTCCACCGTGTCCTCCGGCTGATCCTTGCAATGGTAGCATCCGGACGTTTCCTTCCACCTGATTCGGTGTACCACCCGAAACAACCGTGTTCGGTGAGGACCTGCGCCAGATGGAAGGTGAGGGCGCCGTGGCACCTCTCAAGCCAGTCCTCAAAGAGGGGACTTACCACCACTGTGCCCTGCACGGGGTTGCGACAGTCACTCTCTTCATGTCGCCATGAAATCACACCGGGGCTGTCTGTCCGCCAAGCGGTAATATGCCGCGGCAGTGGAATTACCCCCCAGTGTAGTGACTCCGCGCGCCATTCATGCAGGAAACTACATAGCCTAAGCCCTGTAGTGTGTGTTTGCTTACCATGCATGAAATTTTGGCAGTTTAACTTCGTCTTCGACAGATGCCAGTGTTCATTTGACACCATTTTCTGAATTGCGGTGTTAATATTTGTCGTGAACAGTCAACAAATACAAATTGTTGACTGTTCACGACAAATTTACTTTAAAATAAAAACCTAATTAAAGTTAGATGAGACCCACGACGTAAATCTATTTATTCAGTGCGGGAATCGAATACAGGACATGCAGCGTCACAGTCAAACGCCGAGGCACTACGCCAACCGTGCCGTCTTAAGCTGTGGCTTCCTCGGGCATTGCTGCAACTTTGCTTAATAAACGGCCAGTTTGCACTTTCCGTTTACAAATTGCCGCTGAATCTTACCCCAACTTGCAACATCACCAAAAATCTGCGACTGGCCATGGAACAGATGTCTTTGCAAATAAGCTGCTTTAAAGGGGAGACAGTCGCCTGGAATTAGATGTAGATGCGAAAATTCCACTTTCCGATGAGTTTTCCCATCCAGTGCCAACAGAAGATGAACTTACCATGCACGGTTTTCCTAATTTGAGAGGTTAATATAAATGATTAAGTGTGGTTGTGTAAGAGGGTGTCACCAAAGAACAAGGCATTTGTTTGTACATTTTGTGAAATAGGTTAAGGTACGGTTACGGTTTTTAAGCCATCGTCGTCTCAACTCCATTTCATTTTGATTCAAGTCGCTGCCGCTCATAATTACAGCGCCCCTATGGACGCCTTTTGTAATCATAACTCACATTATCACATTTTGATCAAGCCGTCAGGTCTCACATATAAAATAACATTACGCCTTAATTCCCGAAAGAGTTAGGCAGTGGTGTAGGTACCTAATCGTAAACCCACATTTCGCCAGTAATGCATAGTTCAAGCGTCATGTAATATAGGCGTTTGATGTCTATAGATATAATATCGCCATTGACGGGCACGAAAACCACGCTCCGTGGCCTCTACTACAAAAACACTTTGCAATCAAACCCCGGACCTCATCCTCAGTAGTTGCACTTGAGGTCACTCGATCAACGAGACAGTCACACATCAAAATTTCCACGTGAACGAAGTCGCGGGCATCAGCTAGTAAATAATAAAACAAACTGGGTGAGCTAAATAAAACCGTTTAAAAAAGAGAAGTCCTGACTGACTGACTCATCAACGCCCAGCCCCAACCCTTGGACCTAGAAAGCTGAAATTTTGCACAGAGGTTCCCTTTATAGTGTAGACAAGGACTAAGGAAGGATTTTTCGAAATTCAACCCCTAAGGGAGTTAAATAGGGGATGAAAGTTTGTATGGAAAATCGTCATTTTCACGCGGGCGAAGCCGCTGGCAAAAGCTAGTTCCATATAAAAAACATAGCTTAGCTGAGTCCGTTTCCACCAGTGCTAAGCTATGTGCACCAATGAATATGATTGGTGGATAACAAACGCATCCATAGCAACGTATCATAGCACATCTCTGGTGGAAAAGCACTCTTACAGGGGTTTGAGAATAATGTGGCGGGCTCGACCCAAAAAAAAATGAGAAGAGAATATCATAGATCTATCGAAAAGAGAGTTGGAGGTTGATCCAACACAACAGGAAAATGGAATAAAATACAAGCAGAGAATAGGTACCTATGATAATATAATATGATAATAGGGAAAACTGTCAAACTGTTGTTCTTAATGGGTACACATCGAGAACTATGACTATCCCCTCAGGGATTCCACAGGGATCGCTGTTGGGTCCCTTGTTATTCAACATCTTCATCAACGACGTCTCTTCATGTTTCTCGAACTCAACAGTTCTTTTGTTTGCGGACGACATGAAGATTCTAAGTGAAATCAGAACTTATGAAGATGCTGAACGTCTCCAACATGATCTGGACAGATTCCAAGAGTACTGTATAGCCAACCGCTTGGATCTAAATGTCACGAAATGTTATACGTGTACCTTCACTCGTAAACCTAAACCTATTCTTCACGATTACAAACTAGCCAACACTTCAATAGCCAGAGTTAATACTATTAGAGATTTAGGAGTCACTTTTGACTCGAAACTTACTTTTGACACTCACATCGATAACATTATTAAAAAAGCTTCTAAGGCTTTAGGCTTCATCTTGAGGATTTCAGCCGATTTTAAAAATATCAAAACACTCAAAATTCTATATTGTGCTTTTGTACGCAGTCACCTCGAATACTGCTCACCAGTATGGAATCCGATTTATAATATCTACATCAATCGCATAGAAAGCATTCAAAAGAAGTTCTTAAGGTACATTCAATATAGATCTAAAACCTATTCACCTAATTATCACAGCCGGTGCAGGAAGTTCCACATTCTTCCACTGGTTGAGCGGAGAAAAATTGCCGACATTGCTTTCTTGTTCAATTTGGCAAATGGTACAACCGACTGTTCCGAACTGATGGGCAAAATTGGGTTGCGTGTTCCATCCTTCACCTTAAGGAACCATCAACCGCTTTATGTTCCCTCTGTGCGGTGCATTTACAGGCAAAATTCTTATATGATAAGAGCTAGCAGGTCATACAATTCCATGTGCCGGTGTTTCGATGACTTAGACTTATTCTCCACCAGTGTTCCAAAACTAAAAAAAAATCTTTGTAAAAACTTTTTTGAAACTCACTAAAAATTGTCCTATCCTTTCTTGATTCTCTGCGAGTGCTTAATTCTTACTCTCTCTTGCGTGTCTACTGTTTCTTGTGCTACCCTTATATTGTCAGTGAAAACTTTTAATTGGCCTTCTTTCACTATCTGTCAACTATCTGTACCCTAGCTGTAAGTTTTCTTAAGAAATAAATAAATAAATAAATAAAAATAAAGATGAAGGTCTTGTAGACTAGATAAAAAGATACGAAGAATAACTTTATAGGGGTTTAATTTACATAGACATGTAATTCACATGGATAATGCCTTTGATAACACATGACGTGAAAGATTATATGCAGAGATAGTACTGCACACAAATAATATAACAATTACTAATGACGTATGTAATTATGCATTATGGATACCTAACACTGTATTGTTAGGGTATAATTTTCAGAAAAAGTCATGAGAAGTTTCACGACTGGTTGCAATCAGGCTAGTTAGTAAATTGAGGAAAAGTTATTGCCTACACCTAAAAAAAGTGTAGTTTGTAATTTTGAAAATAATAGCTTTTTACTGAATGCATATATGAAAGCAACAAATACGGTAGTCGTAACAAAAAAAAAAAAAATTCTCAATGTTTGTGTTTGTTGCGGGTCATCTCCGAAATGGCTGGACCAATATTGACGGGACTTTTACTGGCAGCTAGTTGATGTTATAAGAACTACTATTATTTTATGAAAAGAATGAGGGTACTTTGAAAAAATGTAATGCTTTGAAATTGAGAAATAATAATTTTACGCTGCGGAAGGTCTCGGGCATCATCTAGTCTTGGATGTTTATAAAATTCGTCAGCTCGAAGCACAATGGATGTTGTTGAACTTTCGAAGTGAATGGCATGGCCATTAAACCTTTATTAAAAAGGAGTGCAAGTCTTCGTAGACGACATTTTGTCTATCTAAAATTTTTTTTGTAAAATGGTTTATATTACACGTTTCTTTAAAAATCATTAGGATTCTTCTGCTGTTATCCCAATTTATTTGAGGTCGGCGCCTGTCTGTCAGCCTACTTATCTTTTACACGTCATCTCATCAGATAGACACCTTTCTTGCCATATCATCCTTCTTCTTCTTTCTTCTCTTCTTTCTTTCACAAAGTCCATCAATCGTTTCTTTGGCCTTCCCTTCCTCTACTCTTTCTTACAAACATTTTAGCGAAAAGCGCAATAACCTACCGCTGCCAAATGACATAACAAAACTGTACTCTAAATAGCCAAAAAAAACTCATAACAGTACCTACCTACCTAAAATTTACTGTCGGTCGTCGTTAGGTACTGAGGCGATCCAAGAAACGGCGTGACGATTTGGACTCGTTCTTGACAAATTGGTCAGAACTAAACTGTAACTGAGAGAGTTGGAAAGGAATGGAGTAGGCCTTTGCCCAGAAGTGGGAAACAATAGTCTAAACAAAAAAGTACGTTCCAATCAGTCCACAGTACACACTGTAATGTATGATATGGTGTATAAATAGCTTAGCACTAAATAAAGATGTTTTGCTACAAGGTCGCTAGTCGCTACAGCAGCACTGTTAGCCAAGTTTCTCTACACGTAACGTTTCTTGATTTATTTCAGTAATAATCGGCCAATTTCGTTCGCGATTGTGCTAAAGATTAATATCATAAAACACCGCCTGACTGTGGTGATCGGTTGTTGTAGTATGGGCATTTGATGCGTAGGAATGAGGAAAGTTTTAAGTATGAATGGAAAATTATAAGAGTAGAGAAAGGCCAAAGAAGCGATGGATGGACTGTGTGAAGGAAGTCATGGCACGAAATATGATGTCTGTTGAGATGACGAGTAATGGAGGAAATAGTGCGCCCACCACAAAAGAATTGGGATAAAGGTAAAAGAATTTTGGGTATCATAAAACGGCTTCGGCCGTCTACGAAACCGTAGTTTCGTAACTGGTTTCGATGAAGGAATGATTTGTCCTTCCTTATACGAACACCCGACTGTAGTCTGTAATCTACGAAAAGGTGTGCTTTTTTATTTATTTAATGTGGGCTTACTCTTGACCTCAATCTTGCCCTAAGGGCAGAGATGAGGTCGACGATGGAACGAGCTTACCCAGAAGAAGCCTATTTACTCGCGACTTAAATAGATTGGGGTTATATCAGTAAAACCCACATGTTTAGTGATAGTCCCGTGTAGTATGGGGGTGAACACATTGCCATTAACTGGGTATGAATCCAAATTCCGGGTTGCAACTAAAAAGTCCAGTTTAATGAAAACCCCAATAACAATTTTTCCAACTTGAAAATCGAACCCAGGACCTCATCCTCAGTAGTAGCACTTGTGACTGTTAGACCAAAGACGAGCCAATCTAAAACAAATATAACTGCTGACAGAATCCCGTACAAAAAGTAAGAAGGCCACTATAGTATACACACTAGGGATTCGTCTTTTTGATCTTGAGCAAGGTGAGTACATCACGAAATTGGATTTGACAGGAGTGGTTTCTAGCGAAAGCAAGATTACATCTAACAAGATTTTAGGGAAAATCCACGCTTAAAGTGATAACCGTAGATCTCGAGAAAGATCGACAGGCCAAAATCAAAGCATTTATTTCAAGCAGGCCAGTTACAGGCACTTTTGAATTGTCGAAACAAATACAAAATAAAAAGAAGGTAAGTACAGTCCCAGTCACAAGGCATAATAACTGTGAATGTAATCTATGTAGTTGCCCATTCCAAAGCGTAGTCCTTTATGGTAAGAACGGGCAAAAAACTCCATGAACAATCTTTTAAATCTTTACTATTTTAACATTTGACCTTAGGGTCTAGTCAAAGACAGCAGCAACAACGACGCAAGGATAGAAAACTCCACGTTTGAGATAGAGATAAAGCTATACAGACTTATATTAATCCTTTTGAAAAGTGTGACACAACGCCTCGATTCCACCGTCATTGTCTTGCCCCTCTACACAATGACCACCATTTCTATTCCAGCCTTACGTCCCCAAACACGAAGAAAACCCAACGACGCGAGACCAGACCACAATAAGGCACTTGTGCTACAAACAAACAATTCTATCATTAAAAACCTCACGACACCTCGAGCCATCCATTCTGCAGTTCTGCACAAACTATGCGTTTGTAATGAAACAAATAGAAATACTCTATTGTCTTCTCATCTGGTCATAATAAACATAGAAATGGATGACATTCCTGGCATACTAACTGCCTCATTATTCAAATAAACGTGGTTCCTTAGGTAAGAGTGCTGTTTGCTAGAAAGTACAGTATGTTTAGTTCTTTTCTAATGGAATATTATCATCATTCATCATCATTTCAGCCAAAAGACGTCCACTGCTGGACATAGGCCTCCCCTAGGTGTCGCCAAATAATGTGCAGGCTGTTATGTCTAGCCATAATCACCTACTACCATGTCACCCTTGTCCCGTGGTAATTGGAGTTTTTCCATTCTACCCTGACCACTGCCAAATAGAGGCATAACCTCATCGACACATGTCGTCTTAACCTATTGTGCTCAAACCTCGCTCACCGAGCAGCAAAAGATCCGCCTTGGGGTTTGGCAAGGAGCAGTTGAAAGTAGCAAAAACCAGCGTTCCAAAACGGTAAGATGCATGACGACTGCTGGGAAAAACTCTCAACACAATGATTGCCATGTTGCTGAAGACGGACGATGCCGCAGAAAGGCCGTCTCAGAAAGAGATGACGTGATGATGGTTCCAGGTGACACAGGATAAACAATCCAATAGGGAATTGTCATGTCTGATCCTAAAAGAGACGTAGTAGACTTCCCCTAGTAGGGTAAGTAATAAGATTATAAGAGCAGCCGTTTCTTTTTGCTTAACCAGCCCAAGATAGGCTCTATAAGAAAACCACAGACAAAGTTCTAGTAACACCAATCCAAGACACATTGACCGGATTCTTTTGAAACAATATAAAAATAAATTTTGATGGTCGTAGTATAATCACAGCAGTGATTCAATTAATGACTGATGCCGTGGGAAAGATGCTGACCTTCCTCACGGCTTTCGCTTTCATTCTCTGAATTAAAACACCATCGTGAGAGTGTAACGGTAAAATAAGAACGGAAATAAAATTGGACTGACTGCCTCGTTGGTCGCAAGCGTGACTGCGGAGCATGAGGTACTGGATTCGATTCCCGAGCCCGGTTAAAGTGTTACTGGGTTTTTTACAAGGTTTTTTTTTAGTTGCTGCCATGGAGTTTGGATTTGAGCCCGATAGATGGCAATGGGCTCGCCCACTATTACATGGGACCTAACGTAACTGGTGAAATGAGAGTGCACGCCCAAATTAATAGTACTATTAGGTACACCTCTGCCTAGCCCTTCGGATTACAAGCGGGAAGTTATGTTATGGAAATTAGATAAGCTTAAATATTTGCAAGAATATTAGTAAACCAATGTGCCGTGAATCAAACTGTTTTTGGTACACACTTCCTGACAGTAAGGAAACAAGATGTCAAAAAAAAAAACAAAAAAAATTAATTGCAGTCATCATATCTATAATTACAAAGCAAACATTTCGAGGATAATCCTAAACGATAAACTCCAGCTTTAAGCAAAACCCTAAGGCCATGACAAGAAAATAAACAAAACGAACTAAAACCTCCATACTTACGGAACAACGGAAGTAATACAAATACTCGCCTTGAAAAGGAAATTGCTAGATATTCCGAGATTTCCAACTAAACACAGCTAAATGTTGCAGGTTTAATACTGCAGTTATGTTTTGGAATGTTTAGTAACGACAAAAGCAGTTTCCGCCTTGGGGAAGTAAAGTTAAAACATGGTGAAGTGGAGTTCGTTAAACAGCGTATCATTAATTTGTACGGTTACTATTATGATCCAGCTGGAAGACCAAAGAAACGAAGAATGGACTGTGTTAATGATGATATTGGCAAGAAAGGAGGTGTCTGATAAGATGACAAGTAATGGATAAGCATGGAAGAAGAAGACAAGCTGCCACAAATGAATTGGGAAATGGGCAAGAGCAATGCTAATCATGATCCACCTGTGTCCCACTGCAGTGGAATATAGTAGTTATTTGGTCTCTATCATTTAGGTAAAAGCCCAACTCATCACGGCATCTGCTTCTGGCCTACTGCGTCGCCAGTTTGTTATTTGGAACCCTTTTCTTAGCTACTATCTCACAATTCTGATCCGACATTCGGCAGATGTGGCTTGCCTAGTGTAATTTCGTCAGCCCACGGCTGCGATCTGTATCTAGAACTCAATGTTATTCAGTATTTTGAAGGCATAAGCTAGACTAATTCAAATTCAGTATCGATAAGCAATGGTGTGGGCGCGACCTCGACACAAGCCGACACGGTGTTAGGTTACAACATTGCGCGAGCGCACCTTGCACAACCGTACACTCAGGCTAGATGTGGTGCATCGGGCAGAGGTGAAAGGTTACTTTCACTTAAGGCTGTGCGATCATCTCTAAGGCTAATCAAAATTATATCTAGGCAAACTTCCAGCTTAATTCACAATTAATTTAACCTCAGGGTTACCGCGGTACTCAAAACCATTCTGTCTGTCTGTTATCTATAACGATTGATAGAAATAGAACGATGGTTTTACATCGTTTAGCGTTATACTCTGTACATCTAGTGATTCAAGTGGGACTTGGTTATTAAATTCAAAGAGCTGACAAATTGATCTGAAGCCCATTATATCTTCGGGGTTTACTTATTTTGGATTCAAGCAGTAGATAGATGGCAAGACAAATAAAATTCATAACTAAAATAAATCGCAGGACTTGATCATTGTCATCATTTTCAATCGATGTAATACATCGATTGAAAATCGACCACAGCTGGATTTAGACCTTCCCCAAGTGTCGTCACACCGTCCGTTTTGTGGTTCTCGCGTTCTATTTACATTTACGCTCCACAAAGATATTTCCTCATAAATAAAACCAAATCATTAACCACTCCAATAACTCCAACCACAAATTATCACCAATTGAAAACCGTTCCATCACAAAACTCGTTGTACCCCAAGGTCCAATCTAATCAAAAACTCGGCTAAACTCGGCTTCCTTCGAACCGGACGCGGGTATGCAACAATGGCGGCAGACAAAGGCTGAGTCAGCGACGTGCTGCCGATAACCGTACCGACAGACACTTGAACTTTACAAGGTCGGCCCACACCTGTGGGGCCTGGCCAAAGTATAAAGACTAGAAGGTATTATAGACAATACAAACGCAAAATGGCAGATTCGCAAGGAGTTTGCGCGAAATGTTACGCCCGTCAGCGGCAGACATTATTCTAAAATGCATCATCTTCATCTTGCCCTTGTCTTATATAACTTGAGGTGGATACAGGCGATACAGCACTGTTTTTGTTTTGCAGTCTCGATCCCTTGTCAACCATCACGCTTTCATTTTCTTTTTTATTTTACACAATTCAACCATCTAAGCTTAAGCTCACTATATTTCTTTTCGAATTTGTTCAAGGTAGCTTTTGTGAAACACATCACCTTGTCTCATATTCATTCATTGCATTCTACTGACCTACTAGACCCTCTCGTTTGGGTCACAAAAGCCACTCAGACGCCCGGACATGTATCTCTTGACCATGACCTTCACCTCACCGCTTTGCACAACTCGGTCATTCGAGCACAATTGCCACAACATAACAAACATACGGGCTCTATTACCACCAAACCACCAATGAGGAGATGAGTTGAATGAAGACGTGCAAGCTTCGACCAATCACAAGAGAAACGAGAGACTGGATGTTGATTTCAACCAATGGGATTAGTCGGTTGCCGCATGTCTCCGCTTTGGTAGAAACCAGGCCATAAAGGTTAAACCTTGTGTCGGATCTGTGCGATGTTATTGTCTTCGTAATGTTATGAATATGTAGATAGTGAGATCTTATCCCATCTTATCGGTACCTATAAACTTTACAGTCTAGCTAGCTCGTGGCGTTATAAAAAGATTACCGACTATCTGATGAGTTTCAAGCATAAACAGTGTCGCTCTAAAGTGGTTGGATTATTGAGTACTAATACATAAGAAGAGTATGAAACAAATAATATGGAATATCGTTGACTGCTGCTAACTCTGAAAATACCAAACTCGTCGCCAAATTCTAGCCCGATTCAGATTTGTCTATGTTACTTGAAGTAGACGCCACATGGTTTTCTTGATTTCTTCAAATAACACATTCCATCCATAATTTCTTTGGCCTACTTCCCCATCAACATTCATATTCCCTTTTAAATAAAACGTTTCATACCCCATCACAACATGTAGACCAAGACAGACAACCCAAAAATTAAAATACAACAAACAAACTACGCATACAAACACACTAAACATTTGACCCACAAAGCCCAAAGCCCAGACACGTGCAAACGACCTTGACCGGGCCATCTTACACAACGTGACCGGGTCAACGCAGCGCGGAGCCAAAACCTACATAACAGTCTACAGCCAATTGGGTAAGCGTGAGCTTATTTAAACTGTTCTTATCTGATAGTGCTGTGTTGACGAACGAAAAGTGGAGCTAGCAACTTGAAAACAAGGTTGTTTGTTGAAAGAGTGAACATAAGGTAGGTGTACCTAAATAGTACAACCAAACGCCAGTAAGGTTTAGTTAGTCCCATGTAATGGAGGTGAACCTATTGCCATTAACCGGGCACAAATCTAGGCTCGCACGCTACTGAGAAACGTAATAACACCTTTCCCGACAGGGAAATAAAACCAAAGACCGCTCGCGCTCAGCTGTCGCGCTTGAGACTACTAGACCAACTCATACCATAACTCGTGCGTGTCAATGACATACTTACAATCGTTAGTACATTTCTTAAACCAGAAAATACGTAGTCGATAGGAGCTTCCTCGTCGGAAATAGGAGAGGTGGCTTAGGCCCGGTACGGTATCCAGTATCCACCAAAACGGAGACGAGAGTGCGGAGAGATGTGCCAAATTCGACCAATCACAGGAAGGGCGAGAGAGCAGATGTAAATTTTAACTAATGTGATCGGTCGATTTCCGCACATCTACTCTCGTCTCCGCTCCTCTCCGCTTGGTGGAAACTGGGCTTTTCTAGAAACAAATGGTGATAAATTCAATGACTGCCGGTAGTCGGCGCGTACGCACACAGATGTTTGTTTAGTTATGTTTACTAATACGGATATCGTAGTATACATAACGGTGCCGTGTAGCATGTTTAATGGTGTCTGTCGTGTATGGTTATGTTTTTGCGGTATTCAAGAGGCCTCTTGTAAGTTCAAGAGGTGTAATGAAAGTGATGTTCATACAAATAGATATCATGTATAACTTAATATTTTTACATTTAATTAAACAATATTATTATTGAAAACTATACAATACAATGCATATTTGTACATCGAAGGAATTCGATTGTTGAATGGATTATCATTTCATACGATTGTCAAAGATTCAAGACGGATGATTACTTCGCGTATCAATCAAATTCCTTAACTTACTTAACACTCAGGGCATATAAGAGCAATTTCCAATCACTGGAATTAACGATTCCAAAACTGTGAGACGCAATCATCATGAAAATTTCAAAACACTCTAGTTTTAATGGCAGAAACACTGCAATTTTGCGGACTGTTTATTCCTGAGACTGAAAACATTGATGCATTTGTGCTGCTAAAGTGTAGTTAGTAGTACTTTGTTGTTTGGAACGGTGCAGTGAGGGCAGGTACCTTAATCCTTGTAGCTACTAGAAAATGTACGCACCTATGATTTTTCGTATTCATGGGCGCACTGCGCATTCACTTGCCTCAGTGAAGGAAAAAACATTGTGAGGAAATCAGCACGCCCGGAGAGATATATCTCGAAGACAGACTGTCATGATAACTGTGAATGGACTGCCATTCATGTTATTATGGCTGTGGCTGGACTGCTGGTTTATTTTGGCTATGCAAAAGTGCTTATCACGGGTCAATTTGAATTAAATGAGTTTGAGTTACACTTCAAAAAAGCTGAGAAAGCAATCGAGAGAGGATGACAATTTGCTCTCAATTTTTGAAACAACTGATACTGTATTATAACTTTTTATGATCAATCTCCTTGGCAATTTTGTACCTAACAGGGCCCTACGTAACATCACAATATTGCACAGACAAGGAAAATTATAACAAATAAATGAAACAATTTGTAGCGTTATCTATGACTTGTAATGTGTCATTGTTTGTTTCATTCGCAGTAAGAGGTGACATTTTAATATTTATTTATACAGAGATACAATAGTACATATAGTCAATGCGCAAAAAAATATTATAGCGTCATAAGTCCCACACGTTAACATGATAAAGTTAAATTCTTTGTTATTGAAAAATAAACAGGGGTTTTTTCCTAGCCTGCTCTGGCCCACTCCTGGGCAAAGGGGAGGGACGAGAGAGCTAGTCGAGGGCAGGTTTGTTTTGTATCTTGTAAAAGTGTTTGTAAAAACCTATTTGCAAAATAAACATCATTTATCATAATTATCATGTATCTTCTCCAAAACGAAAGCACTACTTCGTCTTAGTTCCTACATCGTACAGTTAATTTCCAATGGCATTGCAAAATTGACATTTTCACTAACTTGATTTTGGACATAAACCTTTTCTCGATGCTATTATTATTTTAGCATTTAGTTTCATAGTTATAACCTTTGTGTTCGCGGAGGAATCCCGACGCCACCGTGACGTCATAGATATTTGCTTTAGTAAAGATTTGTTTATTGTGTCCACTACTGTGGTATGCAGAATGCAGCAGCCATGCTTATAGGCTGTTTATTATTATTTTGCTCTCTTCTATTTTGTTTTTACAACGCATGTCAAGCCGGTACAGCACGAGTAACACGGTTGATGAGAGGGCAAGGTTTTTTAAGCTATTGCATAGCTTCTATCGCGGGCCTTGAGCGTGGAGAGCGAATCCAGAAATTCCGTAACGAAAGTTTTCAAGTTTCAGGTTGCTATGGTTAATTGGTTACGGAAGATAACAAGGTTGTCAAATTAAATAATTAATTATTTGCTGTTGATAAAAAATGATATGCAATAGCTTTACCGCGGCAGTCTCAGAGTGCCACATTTAGTTTTTTTATTTGTGATTGGCATCTCGCAGTTCAACCTAGGAGGGCTTCTTCTTCTTAGCGTGTCGATGACAATTTAAATTGAGTATGCCCAACATTTTACGACGATTTTGGCACTTTCAGTAGCCTCCATCACCTACTGTGATGATGTGCAAGTAACAGGACAGGCTGGACACGATACCTATCAAGTGCCCCACAGTTCGTGGGGCAAGACCACATTTACACTCCAGGGCAGAGTCATATAATTATGTATCTCCACCTGAATAGGTTTTCCTTGCTTCGGCCTACCTGTGTCTAGAGTATTTTTAGAGACTTCCAGGTCAGCCACGGCAACTCGTGTCCAGGTGGAAGATTTACGTAGGAGGTAGTCGGCTGCTTATCCGGATTTTCCTGGGGGTGTCTTCAGTGCAAGGCCTTCAGCTAGGACACGGCAAGAGCACTGGTGTGGTGGTATCATTAACCTAGCGGTCCCACACTGAAGAAGACCAAATAACTTGGAAATGTGTTGTCATATATGATCGTGATCCTCAGCATTGAGGGCACAGTGAAGAAGATGAAGATGAACCACAGATAAGTTAAGATAATGGTGACATTTTTCTCGATTAGAATCTCGGCTTGAATGAATCAGCTGTTGCTATAGTAGACATTATCATTATATTATCTCATCGTCTGCACAGGTGATGGATGACCTTGCTATTTATGTAACACGTAATGAAAAATGCATGTCATGTAAAGCATGAGATAATTTGTATAATTTTTAAATTATAGCATTCAAAGCAGGTAAGGCCATATTGAAGGTGTGAAGTGTAGACCAGATAGAGATTGAATACTGTCGTAATTAAAGAAAGAATAAAGAATGAAAATGTATTTATTGGTAGGCCCAAAAAAACAATGTTAGAGGAAAATTTGCTACAGAAACCGTAAATAACATTCGAGACAAGACGATTACGACTTGAGAAGTCAAAACATAAACACCGAATAAGATGACCACAGACAGGGTCAATTCCATGCAAAGCGGAACCTACTGGCAATTTGCCCAGATACGCAAACAACGGAAAAGAATTGTGATGTAGCCATGTTGGGAAGACATAAGTGCATGATTATTCCAATCCCAAAGTAAGGACCGACTGGAACTTTTCCTCTAACAATAAATAAACTCTTTAGAGCTAATAAATAACTCATGTAATGAGTTGTAAGATTTTATTGTTGCAATAATAGGCAATAAACTTCATAGCGCTATCGACCAACAAGATAATAATTATTTTCAAGGTAATTATATTCCAGTGATTTATTCAAATAAGGCTTATTAGTTAGGGAAGACTATAGTATAGCCGAAAAGTTCTGGAGTGACGACCGCGAACCGGAATACGATGCGTTGGAAGGCCTCCTAGGCTCCTACCAAGTGGGCCATAGAATCGATAAATATGGCGACACTTCGGGGAAGGTCTGTGTCTAGCATAGGACGTCTTTCGGCTGAAATGATGATGATGACTCCCATAGAACGTCGCCCTTCGCCGATTTATGTTTTAGCCAGAAAGAAGAATTGGCGG
This sequence comes from Diarsia mendica, assembly GCA_949316265.1. Lineage (NCBI taxonomy): Eukaryota > Metazoa > Arthropoda > Insecta > Lepidoptera > Noctuidae > Diarsia > Diarsia mendica. The sequence goes on from OX438899.1 coordinate 23,036,715, forward strand.
AACCTCCCAGCAAGATTCTCACCATTGCTAACAGTATTCCCGATGCTTCCGCATTGCATCTCATCCTAGCCGACATACTTGTCCAAGACAGTTAAATTGTTTCCCTGGGACTTCGTCGAGCTACATTGTCTCGGCGGCGGCGCTTTTCTGGTGGTTGCCACTGACTTGCCACTGTTGATTCTGGCTTACAGTAGTTTGGGAATAGGGTAGCGGGAATGTCCCAATAAAAAAAAAAATGCCGACATATTATACCTTTGCAACCATGCATGCAGAAACGTTACCAAACTGCTATTAAATCAATACCGTCAACTTCCTCATCTGCCAGTGTCTGCCACTCATGATTATCATTCATACCAGCATCCCGCCAAATGTTTTATTTACTAGTGCTGTACCTACGTCGGATTACAATCAATATTGCTCGCTTCCCTGTGCCGATTATGGGTAGTGCGAGCTGAATTGTAATTGGGAGTTAGTGGTGGCCATCTTAGTCATGTGGGTTTAAAAAAATGATATGTAATATAAAAAGTTCCCAGACTATCACAGATATCAAATTCAGACACATGGGATGATATGGGCTTTGTGCAAGTAGGTGAAGTGCAAAATGTTGGTAAACACACTTTTTTTGTAACCACGCAGCAAAGCAACAAGCAGATTTACCAATCGAAAACTTAATATTATTATTATTATTACTAGCCATCCGTGTCCCACTGCAGGGCAAAGGCCTCCCTTCCCTCTTTCCACTTATCCCTATCCAATGATGTTATTTGCCAATCCCTGCGAAAAGAGTCGAGTTCGTCCCGCCATCTTCTTCTGGGCCTGCCGCGTTGTCGTTTGCTGCTGTTTGGGACCCATTGTGTGGTTAGCTTAGCCCACAGCTCCTCCGGCATGCGGCAGATGTGGCCAGCCCAGTTCCATTTAAGCTTGGCAGCCGTGTGAAACTTAATAACATCAGACAAATACTATTGCTTACCAACACGAGCCCCTTCTTGCAAGTTTGACATCAATCAACAAACTGTAAGGCCGCCTCCACACCCATCAACTCGCTAGTACTCGCTACCATATACCGCGCCCCCCATAAACGTACAACCACGTATGCGCAACGACATCCGCGAGCTTCTAACTAAACCGAGACCTAAAAACAACCAACCAGTCGGGACTTCTAATAAATCCACACAGCACATATTTTCCTAGAAGCCGAAGCTAGATAATTAACAAACATAATTATGAGCGACGATCTCCGTAAACGCGTACGGCGCGTACAAAAAGGTGCGCGTGCGCAAGTGTGCAAGCAGGCCACCCGGTTACCGAGTTGGCTGGGCCTAGAATGTCTGGCGCATATTGACTAGATACGGCCCAGTCTAGACTTGTGTGAAACGCATGACATACATTATCGCGAGTTAATAGTAAGTTGTGTGTAAGTGTACCGTGGACTGGTCCTTGTGTCAGAGTACAGTCTGTACCCAGCATTGACTGACCCCTCTTCTCACACCACATGCCCTTTTCTTCTTTATACGAGGAATCAGATAAAGCTGGGTACAGACTACAATAGGACGAAACACTAGGACCGAGAAGTGACAGGTGCTTCGAAATTGTGAAAGCTATGATAAAAATCAATCCTTAGGAGGACCTACAGTGTCCTACAGTCAACTCGTTGCGGTGCTAATGTTTATTAATAACGTAGATTAACATTTATGGTAATCCCTTGGTCCCGTTGGCTCAGCTAGGTGCATGTCGGTATTACGGTCAACGAGCTGATCGTTCGATGAAGTGCTTTGATTGAGATGGTAATTTAATTGATTAATGGATATAAAGACCAAGAACTAATGCAATAGGTAGACGTTTTGGAGTTCTACTCAATGCAGGGCCAAAGATTCTAGACATGAAAAAAACAGAACAAGGTTGAGAAATCATCAAATCGTGCCGCTCTGGGTGGAGCAGAAGGAAGCCTCCGTGTTCCTTCTCATGCCCTTTGCTGACTGTTGACTCTTTCGAACAAAGTCAGCAACCCTGGCAGACCGAAGAACACGGCCTTGAGTCTTAATCAGCAACGCGACTAATCTCGACTAACTCTTTTGCAATATAATAACTAGTTGACAGTGACAAATCAATTGCTCACTTATTCAAAAAACTAATTTTATAAAACAAGCGGTCAAGAAAGATATTTAAATTAGCATAGCTTCGCACAAAAACACCAGGAAACGAGGCACAGAGTTGAATGCTGAGCAAAAAATAGGTGCTAACGATCTTAGGACTGATTTGGAATAAGGCGAACAACACGGAAGTACATGAATTGAAGTGGGTTTGGCACATTAGCGGTCGATTGCCTAGGCTACTTATAGGACCAGTGATACGTGTAATTACGTCTAGTGCACAATGAGCAATTCACCCTATTACCTCTTGAAAATATCCCCAGTTGCCACATGGAAGACAGATCTAGAAATTCCTCTGTGCAACGCCTGTAGGGCAGCTCCCTGGAGGGGCCGATAGTAACCCGCTAGTCAGCAGGGACTTTGTAAAAAATAAAACCGTTTAAAAAAAGACTACCTCAACGACCGACTTACTGGACATTTGTGTGGGATGAGGGCCAGACAGACTGCTTTCATAGCCGTTTATATGACAAATTGACAACAATACTAAGATTGAAACCTCGTTGTTTGAGGTATCAATTACAATATAAAGTACTGACTGGTCTTTAAGTGTTGAATGTTCCACTGTATAAGTTATGCAGACGACTCAGTACCTACTGTCAGTGCGTACCTCCTATATGTATAGCCTAAGGTGCTGAGCAGACGGAGCAATTTTGATACTCGAATCGTTTCTTTTAGTTGCTTTGGCAACTGACGACCCTTATCGAACTTTTTATGAAGTTTTTCATATAATTTCAAGAAAGTTGCTGAAACTGGTAACGATTATCCGAAGCCTTTTAAAAACTTGATATATAGTCGCAACAACTAAGGTTGCTTCGTATGCGCAGCCCTTAAAGGGCACAAAAACGTCAACGTCCAACAGTTTTCTATCGACTATCTAAGGATTAATAACCTGTTTGAAACCCGTTGCAACGTAAGTAACGAAGTTTTTGTTTACAATTTCTGATTAGCATAATACTGACATGTGTATCGCGAGAAGTTATTAAAATCAAACTTTATGTGCAAGAATTATAGAGTAATCTTTTGAAAGTGCAGGGAAGCCCAACCTTGTATAACTGCCAAACAACAGGTTGGAAAACCTTGCCAACCTGGCAAGACAAACCTTGACTTAGACCAGACCTTGGCTTGGGAAGCCCAACCTTGTATATCTGCCAAACCACAGGTTGGAAAACCTTGCCAACCTGGCAAGACAAACCTTGACTTAGACCAGACCTTGGCTTGGGAAGCCCAACCTTGTATATCTGTCAAACCACAGGTTGGAAAACCTTGCCAACCTGGCAAGACAAACCTTGACTTAGACCAGACCTTGGCTTAGACAAAGGATATACAAAGTGATTGCCTCTTGTCTGATCAAACGTTATTTAGAAACGAAATAAACTGTACCAGTGGCCCTTCTTTGTGACAGTTTGTTTCCGTCGTTGCGTATAAATTTAATTGTTTTAGTAACAAAAGCATACATAATTGCACAATCGGAACCCATTTAAATAGGAAATTGTGAGCGCAGCTATCGAGAGCAATAACCTATTTTACTGCACATATCGATAACAAACTACTTGATAATAACCGCCCGGTTTCTTGATATGACTTTGACGTTTGACCCAAAATGTGTCGCTGTTTGTGGTCTATGCTAAATTGCAGGGCTGTCTTGTTTACAGTACTTTTACAGCTGTGTTAGGTACCTAGGATTTTGCATCGGTCGGCTAAAATCACCATGATCTTTATCTCCAACAAAATAAGGGTGCTAAAAAGCAGGGATAGACTAGTGGCGTGACCGTCGTCGGAGTGACAAGTCATGGTCTCGAGTTCGTATTCAAAGATAACCACCTCTGATTTTTAGTGTGTGTTGTTGAAATTACATAACATCACGCCTGCAATCCCCGAAGGGTTAAACAGAAGCGTAGCAAATAAATAATACAACCACATTTCACCAGCAATATTTAAGTCCCATGTCATAGGGGACGCGCCTATGACCATCAACCGTGCACAAATCCAGACTCCGTAGCTGCTACCGAGAAATTCCTGACGTAGAACACGATAACACTTTCCATTGGGAATTATTTCTAATATTGTAAAAAATTTCCGTCATAAAACACGCAGTTAAACCATTTGAAAACATAATTAAACGTGGCACACCGATAAACATAGTAATTCACGTAACCCGTAACGGTTGGCAGGTCGTAAACATATTATGGTAAGTCTATATTGATTCTAACAGTTTGCTTTACGTTTCGTATATGAATGTGGATGGCTGTAAGAGAAGGGGAATACCAAAGAATCGATAGATGGTCTGTGTGAATGGAAAGAAACCACAAGAAGTAGAAGACAGAGGCATGCTGCGCCGACTCCAAATAAAAAGGGATAAGTGCAGCAGAACGGTGAGGCCACGTGAGGCTTTGCCCAGCAGTGCGGTGAGGCCACGTGAGGCTTTGCCCAGCAGTGCGGTGAGGCCACGTGAGGCTTTGCCCAGCAGTGCGGTGAGGCCACGTGAGGCTTTGCCCAGCAGTGCGGTGAGGCCACGTGAGGCTTTGCCCAGCAGTGCGAAACAAACAGGGTAACAAAAGAAAGGAGAATGATGAGAACTATAAATAATAGTGCGATGCAGGAATTCTTCATGCCTGTCTTATAATTATGGCGCTACATGTCTTGTTGTATGCTACTTCTATACCGCTACAATGTCATGGAAAAACGTGTCTCAATGAGGCCATATAGCCAAAATGACATAGTTACATTTCCAAGTTTTACAGGTTACACTTTCCGATATCGATCGGTTATACCAAGAAAATTACGGATTATCGATGTCGTTCGCTTGTATATCGTATCAATATTTAATATTCCTAATTTCCGCCTTACGTTTCGATAAGACCATTTTAAGCCCCTATTTGCAACCTTTAACTTAACCAACGAGTAACCGGCACGGTATCGTCGTGATTAACTGATTATGGAGACCAGTAAGTGCTAAGTAATTGACGTAGTACACACCTACTTCCAAATTAGTAGAAAATGATCCGATGAACATAATATTAAAAAGGCATAATTAGAGAGGCTCTGCGAGAGGGTGTGAACAGTGAACCAGAACCAGAGATCGGAATAGGATGAGCATATTCGCCTACACTTTAACCAAGTAATAAGTGGTGTAACATTAAGTTGCGTCATAAAATTTTCAATAGGACATCAGTTAAATCATACCCGCTAAATTACAGAATATGCCACACCTACTCTTTTGTCCGTCGCGTCGTACACAACTAACTGCATCCTCCAGGATTTGAATGAAGCAAACGACAGAGCTGTCCAGGTTGCTACGTACTAGCCGGATAAAATCTATTCGATAAAAAAAAGAAAGTATCATGCTACCCTCAATGATATCCTTTGAAGGAGGAATTATCCGCTTGATACTTGCATCATTAAAGTTACGGTAAATATGTTCGATGTATTCCTAGCAAGGCGGAGTGATGACAGGTGGACGAATTGCGTCCAAGAACTGGCAAAAGAAGTGTGGGTCGTCCGACGGCAAGATGGATGGCAGACGACATAGTTGCCATTGGGGGCAAAACCTGGATGAGGCTGGCACAGGACCGTGGAGATTGGCACAAGAAAAGAGAGGCCTCTCTTTCATACCCAGTAGTGGATGAGTTCGGACTGTGGACGATAATTCTGATTATTTCCGACCTCTGGCCATGATGGTGCTGGTAGATGTCACATGTTTTAGATATATATTAAAAAAGGTACTATACCAGAACCACAGGAGAACGCAGTGGGTAACATGACGCTCATTGCAGGTGTAGCATTTCGTATTATTTACCTGTAAAGAAAAACAAACAACTTTATTATCCTTGTTTTATTTTATTTTTATTTTATTCATTTTAAGAAGGCTTACAGACTAATAACAGAATAATAGGTAACAAAAATATATAATTAAGTTGCTAATAACAAGCCTCCACAGATATTATAAAAAAAAAATACGATTAACTAATGCCTAAAAGTTAAAGTTACGGTTTTTTATTTTATTCTAGAATATACTTTGCTACATGTGTGTTTGAGTACCACCAGCCAGTGCTTCATTCGCAAAAAATGATTTGGCTAAAAGTTTTCTTGCTACGCTCGTCTTAGTGCAAAATAAGTCAATGTCATGCTCGTGAGATAATTCATTAAAGCAACGAGCGCTTCTCATAAGATAAGCATTACGCCTATAATTAGTAGAGGCAGAAGGCACACTCAGAAGAGGGTGATAATTAGCTTGATTACATGTTATTGTTTATTTAAAAAGAATAATAGGAACTAAAGTGCCAACCCACACTTAGCCAGTGTGGTGGATTTTGATACATACAGGATTTTCCATCCAGCCATTTCTCAACTATGTTGTAGTCGGCTTGCTGTCTAACCGGCGCAGTAAGGGATTAATATTTTACATGAAGCGACTGCCCATCTAACCTGCACAACCCAATTAAAACTGGGTAATACGCACCCTTTTGTAAGACTGGGTGTCTGACTTTCAGGCCACTAACAACCTGTAATAGAGATGTTTTTTTTTTTTTTTTTTTTTTTTTCCTTAGCCTACACTGTCCCACTGCTGGGCAAAGGCCTCCCCCATGGCTTTCCAAGATTTTTTACACATTGCCTTCTCCGTCCAATCCGTTGAGAATGAGTCCAGATCCTCACGCCAGCGTTTTTTGGGCCTGCCTCGGTTACGTCGGCCGTCTTCAGGCATCCACTGTGTTACTATCTTCGCCCATCTGTCCGGTTTCATCCTTGAAACGTGACCCGCCCAGTCCCATTTTAACATGGCAGATTTAAGGCCAACATCGGTGATGCCTGTCTTAGACCGTATTAAGGTGTTGCGCATTCGATCGGAGAGTCTAATCTTAAGAATGCTACGTTCCATCGCTCTTTGGCAAACGTTGAGTTTGGACTTCTGAGCCTTAGTCAAAGACCAAGTCTGAGCGCCATAGGTTAGGATAGAGATGTTTACTAACTAAAAAAAAATATGATTCTAATTAGTCCGTCTTTTAGATTTTCGAAAAATATTGGATACGTGTTTTTTGTTTTATCAAATTAATAATAATTGACGAAGATAAAGCGCTTCAAAGATCATGAGTCCCCGGGGGCTTTTGACGGCACTACGTGGTAAAAAATGTAGTGCGATGTGACGTCACACGAGTTTTCGAAGCATTGTATCGTCTTCATTTTTGGTTTACGTGCAAAAAGAAAAAATACGTGTCCAATATTTTTTGGTAATCTATGTGACGGACTAATTAGATTTTTTTGTCAACTACCCTATTCTGTAATGAATGTGAAAGGTCTACAAATGGTAGCAGGAACCATCAGTTAAACGAGCTTTTCTAGCACTGGGAACATTATAGAATGATTTTGCAATCGAAAGTGTGAATTTAAAAAGTATTAAGACTGTTTGGTCCTAGTATACGACACGTCTAGACGTAGGGTTTCTTTTGTGTTCAATCGATTTTGTTACCCTGAGGGCTGAGGGGCATGTTGAATGTGAAAGAGAATACTAGGAATATGAAAAAAGACGTTAGTGTTATTTAAAAGAGCTGTTAATATAATTATAATTAATTATATTAATAATTCAACAGTCGCACTTCATCATCATCATCATCAGCCTATAATTGTTCCCACTGCAGGGACTCAGACCTCCTCTCTAGGAGAGGGATGGGCTATAATCCACCACGCGGGCCCAGTGCGGATTGGTAAATGTCGCATATCTTCGAATTTTTGGTTCTTAGAACAGTCGCACTTGCGACCACTAAACCAAGGAGGCAGTCAATATAGACATGCATTAGGTATGTCTTAGTGTTGTTGAAAGCAAACATTGTTTCATGCTAAATAACTTATTAATAAAACACGATAACACCTTATATTGCCAAACCTGTTTACTAAACAATGTTAGTAATTGTGTATATTAATTTTAATTGATATAAAGTGTAAGTTATTTCCAGTTAGGTAGGTATTGTTTTCCGGATTGATTCATATTTTAACAGGTAAAACTGAATTAACTAAATATTTCTCTAATAGTTGTGTTGAGATAATATCACTATACAGCTGTATATAGTACTATACAGCTTTGTGGGTTTTTTCAAACTGCTATGACAGTTATTCTTAGTATTATCGTATATTTTACCTTATTGCTTTTACTTTAAAATATACACGTTAGGTAGGTACAGTCACGAGCACAAATAGTTAACACGAAAAGTGTTTTTTACCTACTATATAATGATTAATAGGTATTATCTCAAAGTCAAAATCGCTTTTGAGTTTTCATACGTGTACTTACATATGCTATGCATATTTCAACCTCGATATTTTGCGATGTTTCCACTTATATACTCGTGCGAATTAAGGGCTTGTATAAATAAAAAGGATCAATAACAAAAACAAACTTATCGCTAAATGCAATCAGATATACAGGCGATTAATAAAGGTAAGTAGCTGTACTTTTAATAAGTAGTCCTGTCTGATATAAACAACAATCTTGTGTTAAGTGATACATGACGTTTAAATACGTCATGTATCACTTAACACAAGAAATTAAATGCAGCTATTATCATATATGATAATAGCTGCATTTAATATAATAAATATGTAAGTATTTGCAATCAATACTGCAACCATACAGTGTGACTAACGGTACAACCAGTTTATGACTCTTATCGTTCCGGAGAAATCTCGAATGCTATAGCGATTAAATGTTTGCATTGCAGTCCGTAAACTAATTTGGAATAAACACGCGTAAGTTTAAATGCAAAAAAAGATATAAGATAAAAAAAAAAAGTAGTTAAAAACTAAAAAACCCGACTGAAAAAACTGAAAAGCAAAAAACAAGCACATTTTAAATTAAACAAAACTTGGAACCAGGCGGGGTTCAATTTTTTAGTTCTATGTTTTTCATTTCATAATTTAATATTCAAATGAACCCCGCCTGGTTCCAAGTTTTGTTTAATTTAAAATGTGCTTGTTTTTTGCTTTTCAGTTTTTTCAGTCGGGTTTTTTAGTTTTTAACTACTTTTTTTTATTTCCAACTTTTTAGTTCTTTTGTGTTTGTTCTTTCGTTGGTCGTGTAAAATTCTTCGCAAATGATTTAACTTTTGTGCTTGTTTATAGGATTTGTCACTTAAAATTTCTTTTAAACATATAAGTGTTTTATATTTTTGTAATCTCCCTTTAAAACCCTTTATTTTGATACCCCACTCGATGGTATAGGAAAAAAAATTTTTTTTGAACTCCGCTATTTGGCCCCCAAAATCCGCAATTTTTCTTTGTTTTTTAATTTTAATGTAGCCTATATATAACACTCGCGCCATCAAGACGAATCTAACGATGTATATTTCATTCAAATCCCTTCATCCGTTTAGGAGTTATGAGGGAACAAAGAAACGGACATACATACATACATACATACACGTCAAACACATAACCCTCCTTTTGGGCTTCGCCGCAGTCGGGTAAAAAGAGGTTATCGAAAGAAATCTCTGTTTCAGTGACTCACATTTTACGATTAGTGTTGGCAACCCCAACATTTTATTTTCTATTCTTATAACACTGTGTACACATGTGCATTTACTCTCAGAAGGGACTAAGCGTCCCATCAGTGAGGACGTGCTATCTAAGCTTATAATGAAAGCCATTAAATAGCCAACAATACAGAAGTGGTTATCAAACAATTATTAGTGTTATCATTATCACCAACCATGCGATGTGTGCTCCTGTGTACATGTGATTATCTGATAACGCGACGTGTGTGAGATGTTAGCATTCTTCGTCAATTTGTGTACACAACATTGACGCGGACTGAATCGAACATTGCTCTTCACTCTGATTAGGATTCCTGCTTAAATAGGCTTTTAACAGCAGAAAAGGCTGCGAATTACGAGTTATTATATTAGGGAACACATGCACAATAATTCATTTCAGATGCAGGCTATTCTAAAATCTAAGCTATTGCACGGTTAAATGTAATTAAAAAAAAATGTTGTCTATTGTGAATTCACATTCAGACAGACAGATACATCATCTGCGTAGCCTTTTCCCAGCTATGTTGGAGTCGGACACAGCCAAAAGGCGACGTGGTAGACCTCGAAGGAGATGGCGGGACGAGCTTGACAGAACAAACGACCAGTGGTCCCATGGAGGAAAATAACCAGTGGAGAGCGCGTGCGGGGGCTACCGCGGGCGCTAAACACACGCTATATCAAGCGTAAGCGGCGAAATTTTGCTCAGTCGCAAAAATTGTAGGCTAACGCACGAACGTCACGCGCTTCCGTTTTGAAAGCATTTATTACGAAAAATTATGCCTAGTTGTGCAATTAAATGGTGTGGAAAGTGTACTACAACTTCAAGTTACACAAAAGATGGGATAACATTGCACAGTTATGTGGTTTTCTATTCAATTTGATCAAAACAATGAAAAAAGAATCATATAATTGCTGTCTCTTTCTGGTACACTGATTTGCACTAATGCAGTTGTCTCTTTCTTTCATGATAGTGATGTTCGAGTTCGCAGTATCGCGACGGTTTATGGTATCGATATAATTAAAAATATAATTTCTTAAGACGCAGTTAACGGGGGAACCGTAAAAACGACCTGTTTTTCGTCGCAGAGTTAGCCGTATTGCTACTTATTACAATTCCAAAAAAAATACAGTGTATAGTCAAATGTATAGGTAAAAGACTTATGCAAAAATATTTTCTAAAAGTAATCAAGAACCTCGAAAAAAAAAATCACAAAATCACAAAAAAATCACACTAAAAAACTTTTTCGTCTCGAAATGCTCAATATTTTGAGTGACAACTGTTATTTATTTTTTTACTATCAGAAAGGAAATTTAACCAACTAAAGACATATGTAATAGTACATTGTTCACCGAGAGAAGAAAGTGACCGATTACCGTCGAGGGTGTCGTTTAAAGCCCGAAGCCGTAGGCAAGGGCTTTAAAACACCCGAGATCGGGAATCGCACTTTCTCTCGAGTGATACATAGTGCTTTATACTACACCTACGAAGAAAATAAAAAACTAAATTAAAATTCTAATTCAAATTCAAAATGGCGCCAATGGCGTCTGCAATTGTCACATGTTCTTTTTTCAAATTGTAATCTGAGCGGGAGAGAAAAGTGTATGAAAATCCATTCTCTCCCGCTCAGATGCGTTTTCTCCCCGCATATTTGTTCGATATGCAATGACGTACTTTCTACCGTAAATTTGATAAAATATCAAAGTACTTTCCAAGCAGGTGTAGTATAAAAATATTTTAACATTACAGCGTATTTTTTTTTTTAATAAATTAAATCTGCGAACTATCGTTCATTTTGGCAGTCACGAGCATCAAACGCATTGCCATTTTCAACCTTATTTGTTTAGGCGATGAGTTAAACGCGCGCTCAAGGTCGCGGGCAGCTAATGTCGCCTTAAAATACCTTACATTTTTTAGTTTCATTATTGCTATATTTTCAAGTATGCTTATTCCCATGGTTTTATTCGCAAATGTGTATAATACTGGCATAAACTTGTACGTAACAGTAAAAAAATTAAGTGTATGATATCTCTGCCTGCCTTTTACACAAAATTTAGACGCGTTGCTTGGAATCTATTTGAATCATTGCAATCCTAGAAAAATAGGTATGTTTTTTTAAATGTTTTTAAATAGGCCAGTGTAGGTATGGAACAGACGTTATCAATTTTAGTTTTGGAGTAAAGGTGGCCAATACGCGCATCGGCATGTGAACACATTGCTGGCAGGTGGCGTGCGTGCAGAAAAACGGAGGCAAAGGCCTATGAAAAAACTGACACGATAGGGATAAAAAAAATTTGGTTGGATTGTGTAGCCTAGCTATGGAACGAGGACTTAATTTTTTTTATTACCAATTTTATTGCAGTATCGGGTTAACCTGCGCCATATACACCATTTAGGGTCCGATAAGCATGGTCCTACGATGCACCGTTTCCGAGTTATGGGCGTTTTAAATTATTGTACCAAAATAAGTTAAATACAAATAATATCTTGAAAACGGATCGTCCTAGGCAAAAAATGACCGAAATTTTAACCCCCCTTTGCTACCCCCGTGATATCATGATCTTAACACACAAAATTAATTTGAACTAATTTGAGGTCCTTTTACTTTTTTTTTCACCAATTTGACGTAGAATCGACTAACCATTTAATTGATTTAGCTTCATGTGTAGCAAAAAAATATATTGATACTCGACTGACATATAATACGAAAAATAATACAAATTCAAAGGATTATATAAGAAAAACATATTCAAAACTAATCCATTTTAAAAACCAGTAAATATATTATATTTTTTAAATAAAGTCTTCTAAGTTTAATAATTACCTGTTTTATTTCAAAATCGAACCCGTAATCTCTCTATTGCAAACAAATCGTTATAATACTAATAAGTCAAACAATTATTATCGATATCGATACTTTTTCAATTACTTTTTTAGAATCCCTAGAGAATGAGTTGTCATTTGGTTGTCAGTTCGTCAACCAATCACAGAGTCCGAAACGTACCTCTCCCCCCGCAGTATATTAGTGACTTTGATTTAGAACAAAAACGTGCCCATACTTTCTCCACTGGTTATGTGCTTCATGAGTGGTCCACATTGGCCCTGGATCGCAAAATTTGGAAATCATGGGGGGAGGCCTTTGCCCTGCAGTGGGATGACACAGGCTAACAGTAACAGTTGGAGTCGGCTGAATACAGCATCTGAATACCAGTATTTACATGGAGCGACTGCCTATCTGATCTCCACAATTTAGTTAGTACTGGATAATATGATACCTCTTGGTAAGACTAGTTGATTCTTCTCCATTAACAAAGCTAACAAAACAGTGAAGAAAAACTTATTGCGAGACCATCCTTACCGAGAGCTTTCATGACCCATTCTTTCGCAGAGATCAAGCCCCAGTAATGGGAACATTAGCATTAAACACTGATTAGATTATGCATGTTGGCAAGGTACCGCAAGAAATTCTGATCGAATCATGCCTGCGGTTAGTTAAATAACATTCATCATCATTCATGATAATGAGATTTGAGAATAGATAGTGAAAAACTTTCAGCATTATGAAGAACTAAATTCATGAATACTGTCATATGAGTGGCAACACTATATAAGCTGGCCACATTATTAAAAATGTAGTAGTCTTTGGTCTTTACAAATAGTTGTCAATTGTCATATCTATGTTTATTAATCATACAAGTCTAAATTCTAATTAAAAGCCTTTCAACATTATTGATACTTTATTATGAATCCATTACACCCTATCATTATAACATGGTGTCAGAAGTTCAGTGAGTTAATGTAATAGTCTATTCAAGTGTGCAAGAAAAAGCAAAATACATTTTAAAAAATGCCGGACCAGTTGCCAGCAGCGTCGTCGTCTCGTAGTCAAAATGCTCAAACTACTCAAGTCAGAGGGTCAATACCAGAATTTAATTACAGTGCAAGTAATAAGGCGCAAGAATGGAAAAGGTGGATGAGCCAGTTCAAAATTTATTTACGAGCGACCGGACTTGAAAATGAAGGTGACAAACGAAAAGTAGCCATTTTGCTACACTATTTAGGCAATATGGGCCTCGAAATTTTTAATTCTTTTGATCTGGACATAGACACAATTGGATATTCGGCATTATTATCGAAATTCGAAGAATATTTCACGCCTAAATTGAATCTAACCTATGAACGCCATAAATTTTTTACAAGACAACAGCAAAATAATGAATCAATTAATGATTACATTACCGTGTTACAAAACTTAAGTCTAAACTGTCAGTTTGATACACTGAGAGAAAGTCTAGTAAAAGATGTTTTTATTTGTGGATTAAATGCAGACAACATCGAAATTAAAAAACGTCTAATCCAAGAAAACAAGAGCACCCTTGAGGAAGTCGTCCAATTGGCCCAGGCTATAAAGCATTCCACAATACAGACAAATGAAATATCAAACGAAGAAAACGTTCTTGGAGCAGTATACCATCAAAACAAAGGAAAAGGTTACAATAGGGGCAGAAGCACTAGCAGAGATGAAGGTCATACCAGGAGTCGTACCAGGTCAGGTCAAAGAAACAGAAACGACAACAGGTCAGAAGTTTGTACTAGATGTGCTCAAAAACACCGTTTTAAATGTCCAGCTTCAAATGTAGAATGTAATAATTGTCATAAAAAAGGTCATTATGCTAAATGTTGTTATTTTAAAAAAGATAATATTAAAGGTAACAAGTCTTCAGTAAATGTAGTCCAGTCACAGTCTCAAGATAGTAATAATAGTCAAAAAATGCAAGACTTATTTATGGGTTCAATTTATGCATTTGGTGAAGTTTCAGTTAATACTCTGGAATCTTGGAATATTCAAATTAAAATTAAGGGCCTGTTTCACCACTTGCTGATAAAGTCCCGGATAGCCTATCAGGAACTTATCTGCCAGATAAACTACAATTTTTGATAGCATTATCTGTCAGATAACTATCTGACACTTTATCCGTAACCGGTGAAACCGGCCCTAATAATCATGTCATAACTGGTATGCTAGATACTGGTGCTCAAGCAAATGTGATGAGTATGAGTACATTTCAAAGTCTAGAACTGTCTGACAATTTATTAACACCGTCTTCGGTTACAATAGTAACATTTAGTAAACAAAATCTGCCTGTTAGAGGTCAGACTGTCTTAGAGTGTTTTATTAATGAAAAGCAAAGTCAGATTCCTTTTATAATTTTGGAAATTAATTGTGCTACTGTCATAGGGCTGAAAACATGTTCAGAGCTTAAAATTATTAAAAGAATTAATTCAGTCTCATTTAATTCAGAAGTTGAAAATAATTTATTTAAAGAGTTTAAGGATGTATTTGAAGGTCTAGGTTGTGTCAAAAATCCATGTCATTTAGAAATAGACAAATCAGTCAATCCGGTTATAGAACCACTTCGTAAAGTTCCTTTTAGTTTACTTAAAGAATTAGAGTCAGAGTTAGCTAATAGCTAGGATGGAAAAATTGGGTGTAATAGTAAAAGTCGATGAACCAACTCGTTGGGTCAGCAGTATAGTCATCACCAAAAAACGAAATGGTGCGCTCAGAGTTTGTCTTGATCCACGAAATTTGAATAAAGCCATTTTAAGACCACATTATCCATTTCCGAGTATAGACACAGTCAAGTCAAAATTAAAAGGTGCTACAGTGTTTTCAACACTTGATGCAAATTCAGGATTTTGGACAATACCATTAGATAGTGAATCGTCACAGCTATGTACGTTTATTACTCCGTTCGGAAGGTTTAAATTTCTTCGTTTACCCTTTGGGGTCTGCTCAGCACCTGAGCTCTTTAATGCCATTATGGTTGATCTATTCAAAAATATTCCAAATATAATAATATATTTTGATGATGTACTAGTCTATGCATCGTCTCAGAAGGAACATGACACAATTTTAAGAACTGTGTTAGAAAGGGCTAAAGAAGTCGGAATGAAGTTCAATATGTCAAAGTCTAAACTAAACAAACAGTCAGTCACATACATGGGTCATTTATTTGATGCACAAGGAATGCGTCCTGATCCTAATAAAGTCACAGCTATTGTAAATATGTCAAAACCTAATAACACAAAAGAATTAAGTCGCTTTCTAGGAATGTTAACTTATCTGTCGCCTTTTATTAAGAATTACTCTGAGAAAACTAAAAATTTGCGTGCACTCCTTAGGAAAAATGTAGTTTGGCAGTTTAATGATATTCATGAACAGGAATTTAAAAATTTACAAAATATAATTACAAAGGCTCCAGTTTTAGCTTACTTTGATCAAAATGAAAAATTAATTTTGTCATGCGATTCCTCACAATCAGCAGTTGGTGCAGTTATGTTGCAAAATAATAAACCAATAGCGTACGCTTCAGCAACATTAACAGATAGTCAACAACATTATGCACAGATAGAACGGGAATTACTCGCAATTGTCTTTGGCTGCCTAAAATTCCATCAATATATATATGGACGTAAAATAATTGTCCACACAGATCATAAGCCGTTAGTTCCCTTATTTAAAAAGTCTTTAAATAAAATTCCTCCCAGGTTAGTACGCCTAATGTTAAAAATTCAACAGTACGACTTGGATGTCATGTATGTCCCGGGCAAGAAAATGTATATTTCTGATACCCTATCGAGAGCACCCCTACCAGAGTCAATGTATGAGCTAACTGAAAATGTTGAAGTATTAATATCAAATCTTGAAATATCTAAAGATAGGCTCAATAAATTTAAGGAACAAACTCATACTGACAAGTCATTAAATAGTCTTATTCAATTTGTTAAAGAGGGATTTCCGTCTGACAAAAATGATATTCCTATCGAGGTTCGTCCTTATTTAAAATTCATTGATCAAATATACCTCGCTGACGGACTTGTCTTTAAAGGTAAAAGTGTCATAGTGCCTCAGTCTCTTAGAAAAGAAATGTTGGAAATAATCCATCAGGGTCATTTTGGTATGTCTAGGTCAGTTCAATACGCTAAAGAATCTTTATTTTGGCCTAATATGGTCAATGATATTAAAAACATAGTCAAGTCTTGTGCAACATGTCAGCAATTCAGTAATAATAACAGTCGGGAACCATTGTTTAGTCATCAAATAAAACTACTTCCTTGGAACAAAGTAGGAGTTGATTTCATGGATTTTCAGGGACATAAATATCTGGTCTGTATAGATTATTTTTCTAAGTACATTGAATTAGCTTTAATGCAAAGAACAACAGCCCAATCGGTGATTAAGGAATTAAAATCGATTTTTTCAAGGCATGGTATTCCATCCATTTTAGTTTCTGATAATGGTCCTCCATTTGGCTCAATTGAATTTCAAAATTTTATGAAGTCATGGGACATTGAGCATGTTACTAGTAGTCCTAATTATCCTCAGTCAAATGGACAAGTCGAAAGAGCAGTTCAAACTCTAAAAAATATGCTTATCAAATCAAGTCATGCAAATTCTGACATTTATTTAGCTTTACTTCAGTATAGAAACACAGCAACAAACAGTCTGGCTTCCCCATCACAACTATTAATGTCTAGGAAATTAAGAACAGTCATTCCAACCACAACAGAACAATTAAAACCTAAAATACCCAAACCGCAATTGTATCATAAACATTTGCAAAATAAGTCAAAGTCATTCAAAACTAGAGGTAAAAATTTAAGTCCATTGCATACAAATGATGTTGTAATTTTTAAATTGCTTCCTTCTGTTAAGAAATGGAGTAAAGGTGTAATAATCAAAGTAGGTCCTGAACCAAGAAGTTATGTTATTAGTAGTAATGGAAGAACATACAGGAGAAATAGGGTACAAATTAAGAAATTTTATGATTATACTAATGTGGCTACTGACTATTCTACTAGTGATAATGATGTTAATGATAACAACTGTACAGCTATTGATTTTGAAATGCTTCCTACAGACGTCAGCAGTCCTGATCAGAATAATACTGGAGAATTAAAAACCAAATCTGGTAGAGTCGTCAATAGGCCAATGAGGCTAAGTTTGTAATGATGTGTCATGAGTCATGAGCATCTCACATAATATTTAGTATAAGTATTTTGTGTAAGTGTTTTGTTATTTGTTGTGGTGATGTTTAATTATTATTATTGTACTTGTCATTTAACTTGTGTAAGTTTGCCATTTAAAGAGGGGAGATGTCATATGAGTGGCAACACTATATAAGCTGGCCACATTATTAAAAATGTAGTAGTCTTTGGTCTTTACAAATAGTTGTCAATTGTCATATCTATGTTTATTAATCATACAAGTCTAAATTCTAATTAAAAGCCTTTCAACATTATTGATACTTTATTATGAATCCATTACACCCTATCATTATAACAAATACATTGTTAGTATTACACATTTTGTATCTTCTGACCCCGTTTGATACAATGTAGCGAATCTACATTTTTGTAAACAAGTTACAAATTGTTAGCAGTAGCTCTCTAGACAATGTAGGTCGACTTTCAGCGCAATATAAACTTGCAATGTAATCTATACTTTACATTTCATACTCCACAATTTTAAAATTAGCTTTAGCTTTCAATGTAGTCCCTTACTCTATCCTCTGCCATAAAATTCCCAAAAAAACATGAAGATGATAGTATGGCTAGAAAGATGATAACTGACGACTAAGAGCCGATTCTATCAATTAAATTGATGATATTCAAGAGCGAACGTAATATTAACTGCTGTAAAATGGTTAAGAAGTGTAAATCACGTTCAGTTTCGATGATGAAATTCGTAACACAGAATTATATGAGAAGCAGACATGCTGCGCCGACCACAAAGTGACAGATGATGACGATGCTGACAAAGAAAAGATTGGATAGATTATATAAAGGCTAGTATGAAAGAAGCTATATTACATAGGTTGAATGATGGAAAAAAACGTGTTAGGCCGGCCACAGAGGGGACACGAGCAGAGGATAAAGATGATCATAATTTCAAGTACCAAAAGATTCTTCCTCATAACTTAGTCGAACTACACGATAAATTTGCACACAGGCAGACGCGTCGCAAATAACAAATCGCGTGATATTCGATAAAAGGTCGCAGTAGTTTATGTAAGCAAACGAAAGTGAAATTTTCGCGGAGCTGCGCGAGACCCGCACCGTGTTTAAGGGGACATACACTCGACTTGTAATAAAGTATGTTGGTAAGAATCATGTAAAGACTGTCTTGGATGAAGAGAAAGGGGTAAATGATGCCGTGGCGTATAACAGGGGAGAATGGAAGAAGAAAACATGTTGGGCCGACCCAAATAGAATATTTGTCCTATTCTATTTGGATCGGCCCAACACGTTTTCTGGGCCCCGAGTCTGCTATTCAACAGTGTCAGAATGGTCGACCATTGATCTCATAATGGTTGATTGATGACAAGCCAAAAAGTACCTTATGCCTGTCGACTTAAGGTACTTTTTGGCTTGTCGTCAATCAACCATTATGAGATCAATGATCGACCATTCTGACACTATTGAATAGCAGACTCGGGGCCCTGGAAGCATGCTGATGATGATAACTGTGTCGTTGGTTCGTGATCGCAAAGCGCAACTGTTGAGCATAAGGTCCTGGAGTCCTAGACCCAGTCCTGTGCTTGTCCCAAATAAATATTTTTCTTTCTTTCTAGACCGGGGAAAGTGCAATAGGGTTTTCCCGTCAGAAATTTCTCAGTATCAGCCACGGAGTCTGGTTTGTGTCCAGTCTAACGCTACTTTATAAATGGACCTTTACGGACGAGTGGCTAATGAGTTGCACAGCTTCAAATAAATTGGTGCGAAACAGTGTGAAATGCGAAAGTCTGTGCATTGCCTAATGACTGGAAATTATGTGACAGATTGTGAGTTATTTATCCTTGAAACGTTGGGACATGCTGCGGGTAATGTTTTACAAATATTTGAAGGGAAAATGTTTGGAATTTTGGACTAAAATGGCGGAAATTCAATGTATTTGTTATAGGTCGATGTTACTACAGTTACCATGCATCAATAGATGACACAGTCACAGATTGTATTGAACAAACTCTTCAGAAAACAGGTCGTATCTTCTTCACTTCATGATCAGTCTATATTTTTCACTGCTTAGATAGGCATTGCGGCATTGGTCCACCATCATGTCCTTTACGTAACATCAACTTAAAACTTGCATAAACATCAACCCAGCAAAATTAACAAACTTTCAAACGAACCGATTACAAAACAGTTTGTTTATTTTTCTGTGTTTTCGCATAAAACGCGTTGCGGTCGGAAATAGTGCCGGTCGCAATTATCTCGCGTTGATAACTTCGAATGGAGGTCTTTGCCCTTGGGAGCCAATAGACTCTGGCGAGCAAAAATAGCCAGTTACAATTACCAAAGTACTACAGTAATTGCTTCATTTGGTGTCGGGTTGTCAGTGGCCAGTGGACGGTATTGCTTGTTTAAAATTCGAGCGTTGTTAACAGCCATGTGTATCTATGAGATCATCAATCATCATCAATAGCCTATTAATGTTCCCACTGCTGGGACACAGGCCTCCTCTCTTTGAGAGGGAATGGGCTATAATCTACCACGCGGGCCCAATGCGGATTGGTAGATGTCACATGTCTTCGAATTTTTTGGTTCTAAGACATGCCGGTTTCCTCACGATGTTTTCCTTCACCGTTTTGAAGATCTATGAGATGGAAGAACACAATGAGCAGTACCTATATTTTGACTTCTCGTAGTCAACATCTGAAATCAGAGATTCAGAGCTTATCGCTACGTTTATTGCAGCGGCAGAAGCGCTAACGCTATTCAGGTGAGGTATTGTTTGATCCGGGGCGCCGCACTCGCATTCGGTGTTTGATGAACCAATAATACCCCACTTTGCCAGATTATGTTTGCAGCGGCCTACTTGAGTATACTAAAGGCTTTCCAAATATGCCACTGCAGTACACTGCCGGGAATCAGGTGTTCTTGGGGCTTCAAGAAGTCATTGATGAATGGAGAGGGAGAGAAAGACCAAAGAGACATGGATGCATCGAAAAAAAAAACGTGTTTTGCCGTCCCTAAGTAACATAGGGAAAGGACTGGAAGATGATAATAAAATGATGTGCTGTAGTGAGTAGTGAATACATAGTCGGACTTAATACCACAAGGCAATCTTTCACTTGTCGAATAATACCGCGTGTAGATATGATCACCGATAGCGCTTCGCCTTAACACTTGTCTGCTAGAGAAATTCCCCTTGAAAAGCGAAAGGTGGTTCCACATCACATGTTTCTCGTCCGATGGTAGGTAGGTAGGTGGCTAGGTGGCTTCTGAGCGACAACCAGTTTCCCACCGAAACCAGTAGAAAGGGGTATCAAGGTTGATTCATAACTTTTGAATACACACACACCCACGATTTGTTTGTAAGAGTTGAATCATTTCGCAACTAAGGAATAAGCTATAAGAAGTGCTAGAAAGTACTGCATTATCGTATCGTTGTTATAGTCAGTGAGGAGCATAAAAGCCTGGCAGTCAGCCTTACCACGGAGTATTTATTTGTTACCTAGTTGCCTGCCTCAACTGCCTCCGTGGTCGAGTGGTTTAGGCGTTTGTCTTGTGACCTCCGGCGGTCGTGGACTCGAATCCCACAGGAAGCATACTTTGAAAAGTTGTTTCCAGTTTGGCTAGGACATTGCAGGCTTGACCATACGGCTCAACCGTGATTCGGGGTCTCGAGCATTCGTTGTTGCGGTTTGCGTCGCAGCGTGCTTTCGTGCTCGCAGTGTTCGTTATTGCGGGCATTCGGTGGCGTGTGGTTCGGCGTGGTGACTTTCGGAATGACGTATTGCACTCGTAGTTTCGTTCTACATATATGATTGAATTAATTTATCTTGTCACCTATTTTAATATGTATTCTTTTCTAGCTAAGCCTCGTGGCTTCATCGGTAGTTTCTAGAGATAAGCGCATTCAAATAAACTGTTTAGCTTTATTACACGCTTTTAGTGGCAAAAGATGTAAAAAAAAGAACTCTAATTTGACCCGCTTTCCGATTGAGCTGAAATATTGCATAAAGTGCATGTTTAGTTTAGATGACAATACATGGTTAGCTAAGTAACGTTATGTAACATCAAACCGAGTCAGATACCTATGGACGGAGTTATAAAGGGATAAGCAATAACCACACGATATAGAAATACTGTTATTTTGGCAATGATACAGAACTGTAATAAATTATATGCAACTAGTTTTGCCCGCGACTTCGTTCGCGTGGATAAGTGACTTCCGGCAGTTTTTTTTTTTTTTTTTATTTTTTTTTTATTAGCCTACTTTGTGTCCCACTGCTGAGCAAAGGCCTCCCCTTTCTTTTTCCACATGTCTCTATCATGTGCAATCTCTGGCCATGTTAGCCCCGCAAACATGATCAGATCGTCACGCCACCTTCGCCGCGGTCGACCCCGACGGCGCTGTCCTTCCTCAGGCGTCCAGTGAGTGACGATCTTTGCCCATCTCTCCGGGTGCATCCGTGCTACGTGGCCTGCCCACTCCCACTTCAGTCTGGCAGTTTTTTCTCCAACATCAGCTATTTTATTTTAGTTATGGAGCGCAGGGTGGTGTTTCTAACGCGATCGGTCCGCTTAACACCAATTATGCTGCGCTCCATTGCTCGCTGGCAAATCTTGAGTTTGGACTTTTGTTGTTCAGTAAGTGACCAACTTTGTGCACCGTAGGTTAGGACGGGCAGGATGCACATTCGTTGCAATATGTCGACGAGTATACCTATTTAGGCCAGATTTTTGGTTTATCTCGCGAAAAAAAAAAAAAAAAAAAAACTATCCTATGTCCTTTCTCAAGTTCCAAACTATGTCTGTACCAAATTTCATCAAAATCCGTTCAGCGGTTTAGGCGTGAAAGAGTAACAGACAGACAGACAGACAGACAGAGTTACTTTCGCATTTATAATATTAGTATGGATGCAATAATGCAAGATCTCGGTTTGAGTCTATTGATGAAACGTGATATTTAGACTTTTCTCTAGGCTTTGTATATTCAGGCTTCTTCTGGGTTAGCTCGGATCATTGTATTCGGGAAAGATTGAGGACAAGAGTAGGCCTGAGTAGGCCCATTATGAAAAGGAAAGTAAGTTAAAAAAACGTATTATTAAGTACCAGATCCGGAACAAATCATTCCAATAGCAGAAATAATAATTATGTTCTGTTTATCTCCATGTATCGTATTTTTATTACTTACTTATGTTTTGATTAAAAACTGACCTCGAAATATAAAAACGTAACGTGGGACCTACACCAACCATTATTTTTAAACAAGTGCGTCAGAGCTCATTACTTTATTTGCAACTTTACCTACATACATTTTATATTTTATTATTATACTAGCTGATGCCCGCGGCTTCGCCCGCGTGGAAGTCGGTTAAATTTTATACTAAAAACCTTCCCCGAAAACTACTTTATCCATTGGTGAAAACAGCATGAAAATCGGTGAAGTAGTTTTTGAGTTTTTGTAGCGTACACAAACCAACATAACATTTTTATATATATACTAGTGACCCGCCCCGGCTTCGCACGGGTGCAAAAAAGGTATTAAAACCTTCCTCTTGAATCACTCTATCTATTAAAAAAAACCGCATCAAAATCCGTTGCGTAGTTTTAAAGATTTAAGCATACAGACAAACAAACAAACAAACAGACGCGACTTTGTTTTATACTATGTAAGGATATAGAGATAGATAGATAGATAATATTACCGGACGTTCCGCGGTTTCACTCGCGTAGATCCCGTTCTCGTGGGAATACAGGGATAAAAAGCCTATGACACTCAGCAATAATGTGGCTTTCTATTGGTGAAAGAATTTTTAAAATCGGTTCAGTAGATCCCGAGATTACCCCTTACAATTTAACAAACACACAAACTTTACTTCTTTATAATATTAGTATAGAAGTAAAGATTGTATTTGTAATGCAACTAATGCCGCCTCTATGTCGTCTGCCCATCTCATCATACTTCTGTCCTTAATCCTTATCTCAATTTATTTGGGGCGACGCATGTCATCTTTGTCCATACTTCTCAATACACTTCACCTCATCAGACACCTATCTTACCATATCATGTGCCACACAGTCCATCCATCGTTTCTTTGGTCTTACAACATTTCAGTAACCAGCCTCTTTCAGACTTCCTCTTACCCTGTAGCCCCTCGCTCCCCTACTCATTTCGTATTGTATCCATTCAAGTAACACCACAGCATAGCATTCTCTTCACAGCCACATTCCTCCCTTTTGCGGTCATACAACATTCTGATCATCATCCAATGGAATATTCCATCGAGGACACGCCATAAACCTTAATAAAATAATACGACAAGGCGAGGTCTGAAACTTTCACAATATCATAACGATTGTGGGTCATGCATTTTAGCGGTTAGCATCAAGTACCGTTGTAAATGCAGGAACATTTGGTACAATTTCTACCTACAGACAAATCATGACTCACCGATGATTGGAGCAATGACCTTTATTGCTTTTCTTAAAAGCTAGTGGGTCCATTTGTCCTGACTGTCATTATAGATCTTTGGGACGTCATTGCGTGTAGTCAGAAGTTCGCAAGTCTGACAAGTCTTACTAAGAGGTTCATTAGTTACTCAGACTGGAATGTGGATAGGGTCACGCTAGACCTGCAGTCGCTTCATTAGAAGATGCTTTTTTAGTTTTTTAGAACAAGCAATGTGGGTGTACTAACGGGTACACCCTGTGGGTACACCTATGTCTAACCCTTCGGGGATTACAGGCGTGATGGTATGTTAGGACGGGCTGCGGGCTGTTCGAAAGAGATACCACGGCCTCGGTCACAAAGGGTTATGAAGGAACATGGGTGGTTTTTAGTCAGTAGAAGTCTGACTCTCCCTACCGCTCCTCCAATCCATACTAATATTATAAATGCGAAAGTAACTCTGTCTGTCTGTTACTCAATCACGCCTAAACTACTGAACCAATTTGCATGTTTGGTATGGAGATATTATGATACCCGAGAAAGGACATTTCAAGGGGTTGAAAGGGGGGTACGAAAATATTACTTTTGGTCGCGATAACCGGCATCGGTAGCGATAACCGACATCGCGGTTGAAACCGCGGGCATCAGCTAGTATAAGAAATTCCTCCAAAGTCTTTCGGATTGTGATAGAAAGCGTGAAGCGCAATTGGTTACCTTTAATTTGCTTATGTGTGGTGTAACCGTTAATAAAAGTTTGTTATAAATAAATTATGTGAACATAAATTAATACTGCCCAAACACGATCTACTAAGATTACGTTACGCACAAGTAAATAAAATTGAGGTGGTATTTTTAGAATAACAGCTTTACAATGTATAATTAAGTTATAGGTATTTATAGCAAACAAAAATTGTCTGTCTGTTCCGCGGCTAATCTCTGAAAGGGCTGGACCGATATTGACGGGACTTTAACTAGACAGATAGCTGTTGATATAAAGAGTAGCTTAGACTACTATTACTTTGGAAAAGAATTAGTTCCGTGCAAAAAAATTAAAACCGTTGTAAACTTGTAATTGATAACACAACCTGATCCCTATTTGAATTAATGATGTTACTTCCTAGTAATATTTTTATATTTATTACACGCGGAAGATGGTCGCAAGCAATAACTAGAAACAAGACGACATCCAGTCAACGCATTTAAATCTTTGCTTGTATAAGTTTAATTAAATATGATGTGTCGAATACCGAACTGTGCATAATCCAATTATGTTTTTTTACAAAACCACGTCAAGTAATGGCCAGTCAAACGTCAGACATCACATAACACTCAAATAAACATAATTTTTCTTATAAACAATCGACTTTCTTTCTCAAAAACGCCATCCATGCAAATTCTTCCTTTATATCTAGAATCCTAAGGTAGTATTTCCGTTGAATGGCTAAGTTCAGTTCACACGGCCGGTTTGCCTTCACCTAAAATGCTAATTGTTTGTAGCGGTAACCGACGGGCCGCAGATATCTAACGGTAAAGGATTGCTTGTAATATCACGGTACACGGTAGTTTACATTTCGACCGGATTATTCAGACACGCCTTCCGTAAAGACCTACATACTTTTAAATGTTATTGGTTGTTATGTGTTGTATGACCAGGGCCCCGAGTCTGCTATTCAATAGTGTCAGAATGGTCGATCATTGATCTCATAATGGTTGATTTACGACAAGCCAAAAAGTACCTTAAGTCGACAGGCATAAGGTACTTTTTGGCTTGTCGTAAATCAACCATTATGAGATCAATGATCGACCATTCTGACACTATTGAATAGCAGACTCGGGGCCCAGATGTATGTGTGGACGAGGCGAAAGGAGTATGAAGAGATACCGCGGCCTCGACACAAAGGGCTAAGAAGGATCATGGGTGATTTTTAGTCAGTAGAAGTTTGACACTCCCTACCTCTCTGACCAGGGCGGTTGGGAAATCATCAAATGACTCCTTATTTGATGATTTCCCACCATTCAAAAAAAAGGATTGTAGCAGGTGGCGTTTTGTGATTTCTGCCTAGGGTCCATGGGAAAATGGCGTGAGTTTATGTATGTGTTATTGCTATGTCAGTTTTAGAAATAACGACATAATAAACGCATTTAGCACAGATTAACGTACAAACTATAAGGTCACAGGTGTGCCAATTGGGCATTTTTACGGAATAGGTCTGTTCAGCAAAACGCCAATATATTTTTGAAAGATGATATGGCCAGGTAGGTGTCTGATGAGCCGACTCTAAATAAATTGAAATAAGGGCAGGAAACATGATGATGAGTGTCGACTTTCAGGCTTGTAATTTGTATGATGTACATTCCATCAAAAGGTGAACGATGATGTTCATACAATGGAACGACGACACTAAATTATTTTTGGATGAACAAAAACCACAATGCCAAGGTATTGATTTTTTTTTGTGGGAACATTTACAGCACGTAAACGTAAATACATATTTAAACTTCCAAGTTAGGTTTTACCACGGAAATCTAAATAATAAATACGGTAGGAACGATTTCTGTCCATTTTACCAATGATGCCTCAATTTCTAAGAAGACAATGTGAGTCAGGTATTACGACAGAAAAGGAAAATCATACATGACATACATTATCTATACTCACGACTTTTTCCATGGGAGTAAACAGAAACATGCATTGTGTGAAGAATGACATGGGATGACCTGGTAGTCTTTAAATAGACTCCAGACACAGGTAGGCCGAAGCAAGGAAAACCTGTTCAGTCACGTGGATTCATAGATGATTCTGCCCTGGAGTGTAAATGTGGTGTTGCCCCATAAACTCGGCACTTGATATCGTGTTGTGCCTAGCCTTTTACTTGCACACCACAGGAGCTGATGGAGGTTACTGAAAGTGCCAAACTCGTCGTCAAATTTTGGGCCGACTCAATTTGAAGTGTCATCGACACGCTATAGATGGTACCGTGACAATCACAGGAGCTGATGAAGGCTACTGAAAGTGCCAAACTCGTCGGCAAATTATAGGCTGACTCAATTAGAATTATCATAGACACGCTATAAATGGTACCGTGACATCTGACAAAGAGAATGAAAGAACAAAACGTATTACGCCGACCCCAAGTAGAAAAGGCCAAGGGCTGGAAGATGATGATGAGCAAGCAGGAACCAGTGAACCAGGGCTGCGGGTTGCTCGGAAGAGATACCGCGGCCTGGGACACAAAGGACTAAGAAAGAACATATTGTGTGGGTTTTTAGTCAGTAGACGTCTGACACTCCCTACCGCTCTGCCCAAAGCGGGATGAGTCATTTGATGATTTCCCACCCACCAAAAAACAAAAAAAGAGAACTAGCTACGATCCTTATACATTCCTTTTGGTTTATCCACTTTCATATATCAGGCCATACACACGCGGGTTGCGAGTACGATGCATAAGGTAAACAAAAATAATTAAGAAAAGAAAGTTGGTGTTTTTTATTGAGAGGCGATGTAGGTATGGGTCAATTTTACCTTCACCAAAAAGGTGTAGAATCGATGTACAAAAAGTGTCTCATAAATTAATTTAACTGTTACTTACGAGTGGAATTTTACCAATTTCCGTGCAGCCTGAATAATATTGCGTTGATCTTATCAATTAAGGGCTTGGAGAAATCGCTGTACTTATTTTCTCTCACTTACCGAAAACATGGAACTTGTGGCTAAATAATAAAAGCAGCTCAGATCGATCTTCGGGTTAAGCCGTGCTTGCCCGGGTCGGTCCGTCGATGGGTCCACCCATCGTGTATATCAATGCACGTTTTTTTACTTTTACAAGTAATTTTTTGCTAGACCGTATATTTCAAGAACAGCGCAAATTCTCTTTCAAAGTAAATAAATAACTTGTTCTTTATGCTCTAGTGAGTATGTCAAGTGATTTTTAAAGTCAATTACCTGAGATAGAAAGTGATGTTTTTTGCTGCCATACTACATGATGTATGAGACGTTTGTATGACTCATACGGTGTCACATTAAACCGTTCTAAGTAAATGATAATTTAAAGTCAGGAACTCAGTACATATAGATCTAATAAAAGATTTTTTATTTATATAAAGCAATTTGTTTAGAATCGGCTTCCAGTAATCTAACCGGATGCAGTTGAATACCAATATTTTAGATGGAGCGACGCAGTTGATAAATATAAGCCCGCAGTGAAAGTAATGTTATTAAGTTCTTTGATTTTAGAGAGTTCCTTAGATTTTTTTTTAGCTAAAAACCAAGTGTCCCCGAAAAGAGAAAAGAAAACTTCAAAGTCGCTAAAGCCGTTTAGGCGAAGAATTACATACACACGCACACCTGATTTTATATAGGACGAAGGTGATAAATTCAATAAAAAAATATATATGCCAACACCTAATTCCGATTCAAAACTAGTATTCCAAATAGCTCTATAATGGAGAGCCAATTTAAAATTCACCAGATTTACCGTAATCAGACATGCAATTCATGCAAACATTACTACGGACATACGTTATAAGTGTTATGGCCATTATCAACGGATGCAAACACAGATAGTTACCAAAAAGACTCCTATTTACGAGATTAAACTATTTTTTTTTTTTTTTTTTACTTCGTCGGGACAGCAGAAGGATGTAGGTAGGTTGTGGACCTGTGTTGCAAATTATGCCCCACTGGACATTCAGCCAAAGAGATCTCTGAGCGGCTACTGATGTAGCCGTGGAAGTAGCGAATTTATGACTCTTTAAAATATAAAGTCGTGCCAAAGACACGAAAACCAAATTCAATGGTAACTGAGATAAAAGGAGATATTTATTTTATTCGTTGGTAATCTTTCACTCAATGGATGGACTGTGTAAAGAATGATATAGTAAGAAAGGAGGTGTCTGATGAGATGGCCAGTAATAAAGGAGCATAGAGCATAAAAGAAGCAGACATGCTGCACCCCCAAATTAATGAGTTATTCCGGTCTGTGTGCTTACTCTCGAATATAATTCCGATAGATCGACATTGGAATTGTCAGTCAAATGACTCACTGAGTCTAGCCAATCCCTGACGTTTAACTCAACCAACTGACGTTTGACCAATGTCGATCTATCGGAATTATATCCCAGAGTAAGCACCCTGATCCCCTAAAACTGATACCCTAGGGGATCCGTTTTATTATAAATTATTTTCTATTCCGGTCCGATCCCCCGTAAAAGAATCGGATACCCTGACACATTTTTAGGACAGTCTGCAACAAAATATTTGTACAGGTTCTATTAGAATGGGCAAGAGAATGATGGTTCCCCACTGTTATACAAAACAATACACAACGACTGTTTTAAACCTAATTCTCCAAATTGCAAACTTCAAACAAACTAAGGAAAAATCGCTGACAAAATAAGGTACTTATATAAAATTCCTTCGCAACGGTTCGCAAATTGGAAGGAGTCACGTTTACAGCACTCTTTAGGCTTCCACGTTGTGTATTGTTTGCTGATTGGTCCCCTAGCAAATGTTTCCAAAGTTACTGGTACAAGGAAAACGTAGGTATAAATTAAAAGCCACGAGTTCAGATGAAATTGGACTCACGTGTTAGAAAAGGGGATTTATATATTATTATGATTGTGAAATATAAAAACGCTTTTCTCCTGGATCTTTTCACAGAAAGAAATTGTGAAACATTGCAGTTTTGTGAAAACTTTTAATGCTTCTGCTGGGATAGTGGACCGGTCGCAAGTGCGAAAGCTGAGCTCATAAGTCCTGAATTCGATTTCTAGGTCGGGCTGTTAGGTTTTTCCATTAGGAATTTGGGCTAGTGGACTCACTCCCTATTTTATTAGACTTAAACACAAATGGCGAAATGTCATTCTATTGGGTACACCTCTGCCTAACCCATTGGGGATAAATGACGTGATTGCGTTTTAATCAAATCTTTCTGAGATTTTTTTTATGAAACTCAATCTTTTTTGATATGTTTGACGCAGTGGATGAGAGACGCATGGGTCGGACGAAAGCTTGGGGAGGCCTATGTCTAGCAGTCGTTTGGCCGAAATGATGATGATGACGCGGTAGGACAAACCTTTGATTGCAGTCCCTTGAAAAACTGCGAAAATCAGGAAATACACTAACATTGAACCGAAGCCAAATTCGCAATTATTTTATCCTGTTTTAATCCACATTGCACTTGAATTTAAAATGCTTGAATCATGCGCAATTGTGCATCGAATTTTAAAATAAACTTGTTCGTGTGGCGTTCCTATGTCACGAATACGATACATTCGTTATCGAAACTCCTTGTTCTAGAAGTTACTTCGCAGAGATCATCCGACACCGACTCATAATAACAAAATCTCAACATAAACAAAAAGTTACTTTCGCTTTGAGAACCATCTCATAACATTTTACATCATCAACCATACTTCTGATGTCCGTTACATCATAAAGGATTATAATAATTTGTCTCACCACGTGACAACTTTCTATAGAGGGAAACGAGAACGAATGGAATCTTTTTATATTTTTTTGCAGTTTGGGAAATCATGAAATGACTTCTCCCGCTCTGGGAGACGGTGTCAGACTTCTACTGACTAAAAACCACCCATGTTCCTTCTTAGCCCTTTGTGCCGAGGCTGTGGTATCTCTTTCGAACCACCCACAGCCCCGACGGGAAAGAATGGAATCTTACACAGGGATATCTATGGCCCGTAATTTCACCCGAAGTTTCTCCTTTTGCTTGGTTCCTGAGGGTCGACATTCCTCGACTATTGAACTATCAAATTAATGAAAAAAGTGTTTTTTAAAATTCGTCGAGAAGTTCGAGCGATTAACGAATCCAAAGGACAAAACATACACATCTATGTTAATAAAATTGTATTCTCCTTTTTTATTTACGTTTTGTACTCTACCACAGTACTGTCCTATTTGACCCAAAAGGTTGACTGATAGGCAATGTGTTATATAAAGTTTAAAAAAATAAAACAAACTTCATAATATTAGTACAGGTAGTATCAGTATTCTATACGGCAATCTACCACAATGTTGTCCTATTTGACCCAAAAGGTTGACTGGTAGACAATGCCTTATGGTATTAAGTTCACCTATACCACACTTGTCTAAGTACATAAAGTTTAAATAAATAAAAAAAACTTCACAATATTAGTACAGGTTGTATCAGTATTCTGTAAGTCAATCTGACAATGCTGTCCTATTTGACCCTAAGGTTGTTGTGGCATTATTTTAGCCTATAAAACTGTTGTAGGTACATAAAGTTTATATAAATAAAACAAACTTCACAATATTAGTACAGGTTGTATCAGTATTCTGTACTGTATGTAAGTCAATCTGACAATGCTGTCCTATTTGACCCTATGGTTGTTGTGGCATTTGTTCGCCTTTATAACTGTTGTAGGTACTTAGAGTTTAAATAAATAAAACAAACTTCACAATATTAGTACAGGTTGTATCAGTATTCTGTAGACTGTAAGTCAATCTGACAATGCTGTCCTATTTGACCCTAAGGTTGTTGTGGCATTATGTTCGCCTATATGTCGCATCCAGGTACTATTGTACAGTCAATTACTAACACTATTGTATACTCTGAACTTAAAAGGAAACACAGTGCAGTTCCTAGATAGTATGTGTCGCGACCATGCCCGAACGATCACTGGCTGGCGATCCATGGGACTGAGGTCCGTATCCGACACCTACATCCAGACTCAGCACAACGCCAAACAAAGGCGCTTGTGTTTAAATTTAAGTGCATACTCATCAAAGATCCGACATATATAACTGTTGTACATAAAGTTTAAATAAATAAAACAAACTTAATAATATTAGTACAGGTTGTATCAGTATTCTGTACGGCAGACACTTTCGATGCGATAGCTTGGTCGCATTACAATCGACCTTTCGCGAATTCGAGAGTGCAGCATATAGCCTGTAGGTATACGTAGGTTTCAAAAGGACTTTCTCACTTGCAAATGTTTGAGGAAAATGAGAACAGGATGCTAAAGTTACATCGTGAGATTAAAATCGCGATTTAAGGCTAAGTATCGATCTGCGATCCCTCTCAGAGAGAGGAGGAGGGCCTGTGTCCCAGCAGTGGGAACATTAATAGGCTGTTGATGATGATGATGATCGATCTGCGGGTTTTTCACAATCTATACCGCGGCCTCGGACACAAAGGGCTAAGAAGAAACATAAGTGTTTTTAGTTAGTAGAAGTCTATGACTATGACACTCCCTCTGGGTTATTATTTAATGATTACCCACACAATGACACAACAAAAAAGGCTAAATAATTATCGAAGAAATAACGGTGATATAATCTAAGGATGTTAATTTGTTTTCTTCCAACTATGCTTTAATTTCATCATAATCACACTAAAAACTCAGCACAAAGCGAGTCTTTAGTGCTCTAGAGCAATAAAAATGTATGAAATTTCATTATTGCACAGTTTATTTTTTTTAATCGCACCGATGCCAATCTCAATGGTTAGCTCTATTCAGCCAGCCGATATCAATACTTTTTTTTTTACATAAGTATTATTCGTTTCTATCCTACTACTTGTTCCAAATTTAAAAAATGATTGTTGCTAACTAGTTACTATAAAATGAAACAAATTTAAAAAAGTAATTTGGCGGGAACTTTTGGGGAACTTTGTTAATTTTGCTTGACAATATTTTTGGAAACGATAAAGTGTGATACTATCTGATTTTGAGTGCTTCGGCTTCGAATTAAAATGGAATCATTTAGCGACACATTAACTCCGGAAAACATTCTAAATGAAGACGACAGTGTTAAGTATAGAAAATCTTTTAACTGTTTGATATGAGTTTCTTTTATCTACTATTCCTTTATGTAATAGTTGAAAGAAAAGTAGATTATGCACCTCGCCTTAAGTAATTTATATTGCCCTCGTGCCTGTTAGATTAGAGCCCTCGCTAACGCTCAGGCTCTAAATCAGGCACTCGGTGCAATAATAAATTACTTTGTGCTCGATGCAATAATCTACTATTATCTCCATTCTTTGCCAATATTAGCATATATCTGTGGAGCAAATTATATACGTTACACAAGGATATAATAAATTGCACAATATCCTTACATAGTATAAAACAAAGTCGTGTCTGTTTGTTTGTTTGTCTGTATGCTTAAATCATTAAAACTACGCAACGGATTTTGATGCGGTTTTTTTTAATAGATAGAGTGATTCAAGAGGAAGGTTTTAGTATATAATTTGAACGACATCCACGCGGGTGAAGCCGCGGGCATCAGCTAGTTGTAAACAAAACAGAGTCTAATTATGTCAATGACCCTTGCTTGAACTATACTAGTATTCGAAATAAATTAGTATATTTCTAATCATTTACATATTATTATGAAATATGAACGGATGATGGGGCCACCATAGACTCGTACAACGCTGGCCCAGGTATTTCCTATAGGACTTTGTTAGTTATACATCAGTTAACAGTTTAAATAATTAATTCAAAATCAAAGGTAAGCACAATGTAAAATCACCATACCAGAACCCAACCGATTTCTGGTAGATGCCTTCAAGATCCCACCGAAAGACCAAGGCAGGATGAACCACACAGTCATCTAAAATGAATATAATGATAGTCATCTGCGTAGCCTTTTCCCAACTATGTTGCAGCCGGGACCCACTGTTTAACGTGCTTTACGAAGCACGAAGGAAATTCGATCAGTCAGGACTTTTCATTTATACAGATACATATAAAACGTGAAAGTACCAATGTCTGTTACTGCTCATTTTTCCTACCTCTATGCATACTAAGACGCAGGTAAAAGCAAGTAGTAGATATACCTAGATAGACACACAATCTAAAATATCAAACGTAGGAACACAGTTGAATGTATTAAGCAACCGTTGCATCAGGCTCAGTGCATTGTTCGTAAGCGCCTAGGTGCCAATAATACCGCTGACATGACAATCGAAGGATATTCTACCCCCAGATTATATAAGGCGTTAACGGAACCTGCACGAAGCCGCCAACCAAAGATTCTGTAGTAACTTAACCAGCATGTCCATGCGTGGTAAACTCCTGTCCTCTCCTGAGTTCCTCGGGAGCGTCATCTAGAGAAACTTAGATGAACTCTGTAGTGGAAAGGTTACATACAAATGAGGAAAGGTTACACATATCAGTCGAGATACAAATAAGTTTTGGAACTAAAAGAAACGTCTTTGATTGTTATCATTATCCCAGCATTGCTTTTTCCCAACCATGTCGGTTTATAGTCTTACCGGATGGAGCTACATACCAGTAATTGCATAGAGCGTATTGGGTAATATGGGTAACTGGGTAAGACTGGTTGTCAAATTTTCGGGACACTGAATACCTGCAGGTATTCAGTGTCCCGAAAAGCAAAGCCAAGATCTACAATTGACAGCCGGGACCGTACTTTCCGAGACACAGAGTAAACTCGGTATGGGCCGGTGATTCATCTACGAATCAACCTAGGCAAGAGCGGCTTGACCTGAAGATCAACCCGAGCAGCTTGTTATTATATATCTATGAGCTCATCCGACACCGACTCATAGTAAAAACACTTTCGATTCCATAAGCAATTAAATTCCGATTTATCATCATTTCGCTCTTTCAAACAAGCCGTTGTCTGATAGTGAACGAATGCATAAGTATTTTTTTATGAAGTAGATAAATACTAAAAACAGTGTTAAATGAAAATCGTGTGACATAAATAGTCTTATCTCTCCAAATAAAATGTTTCATGGCAGTAGAACGTACCTATAATATTTTTATGACAGCCTATTACACGCTCCAAATGTCTTAATTATATTTTACTAGGTTATGGTTATGCCAGCGGTTTCGTCCGTGCCTATAATTATTCCACGGGATCTTACTGCTGGGATATAAAGTACCCTATGTGTTAATACAGGTTATAATTATACTATCTGTGTGTCAAATTCCGGTCAGTAGTTTTTGCGTGAAAGAGTAACAAACATGACGTGACCTCGGCACAAGGGCGAAGAAGGAACATGGGTTGGTTTTTAGTCAGTAGAAGTCTGACACTCCCCTTCGCTCTGCCCAAGGGGGGGGGGGGGGGGGGGGGGGGGGATTTCCACCCACCAAAAAAAAAAGTAAGTAACAAACATCCATGCATCCTCACAAAAATTCGCAATTATAATATTAGTAGGATGTTAGTAAGATTAATATTAATTTCTGCTTCGAACGTGGTTTATTGAAAAGCCAGTGGTATGATATATTTTACTTTATAAAAAACCCAACTTAAAAAAGCGGTTAGACAGGATTATACAAAACTGTGACCATTAATGTCTTAGTTTGATTAAACATAGGTGCATATTTGCAAGTATGCTAATTAACCAAAAACGAACTCCGTTAGCGATATCATACCACGTTATTATTTGTCTGTTTGTCTGACCGGGACATTCTCAAAAACTACTGCTCGATTGTTGATATAGCAGTTCTTGTTTCTCAATACATTAACGGCGTGTCATTAAGGAGATGAAAACAGGAAAATTACAAGACCATTAGCCTTGGCGGAAACAAGCAAAACATTTACTTACTACAAGAATAATTTCGAAGATAAACAATGTACGAAGAATTTTGATGTTTACAAAGTTGTAATTTATATTAATTACTCAGTTTAAATAATAAAAACTACAATTTCATTGTATACTTAGAATACTTTATCAGCAAAACCTGTTGCTCGACGCATTCTGCATTATTGCTTATTCTTAGCTTATTATTATCATTTATTTTTCGATAATCTAACTGACAGACTAAACAGATTTTTTTTTGTCAGAAAACATAAATGTGGATGGATGGAAGAAGTGTGTGAGGAGTGATATGAAGGAAAAAGGTATAAATGATAACGTGACAACTGACAGGGCAGAATGGAAGAAAACAACGTGTTGCGCCGACCCCAAATGACATGGGATAAGGGCTGGAAGATGATGACGAAACATCCCATGCTATGAATATTCAAATTAAACTACCACCTTCCTTGATGTGTCACTGTCACCGTGTGTACAACAATAAGAAAAGTTCAAATCCTTAAGCCTTAAAGAATGTTAGACTCAGAAGCAAATAAAAAGCTGTGAGAATAACCTCGCCCTTGTTCTGTCTCCTGCTGATATGGAGGGAAGTGGAAATTATGTTTTTTCCTATTCCTCCGCTATTCTTTTCTGATTAATTTCGTTGCGGGATCCAAGACAGTTAAATCGCTTCTCTGGGACTTTGTCGAGCTTCATTGACTCGGCGCTTTTCTTGTGGTCGCCACTGTTGATTCTGGCTAACAGGAGTTACAGTGGTTCGGGAATAGTGTGGCGGGCTTGTCCCATTAAAACTCGCCCATGGAACTAAGGCCCAGATTCAGAGACCACACTTTGACTTTACTACACTTTTCTTTTGTAGGAAATTAGTTTAACACGAAGGACTACATTATTTAAACGCATAATAATGCAAAGTTTACTTTGAGGCCAAAGTCATGATTATCGACTACTTCGCCTTTACTAAGTAAAGAACAGCTTGAAGTAGATCTTTCCATCAAAGTAAAGTCAAAGTGTGGTCTCTGAATCTGGGCCTAAGTGAACTATTGATGTCAAACAGTTCAATGACACACCTGTACTAACACAAAACAATGGTTCAATAGTAGCTCATACATTTTTCATTTACAATAATCAACTCCTCAAAGGAAGGACTCCCACTAGGTGGACCGATGACCTGGTGAAGGTTGCGGGGATCCGCTGGATGCGAGACGCACGGGACTGGTCAATGTGGCGACACTTAGGGGAGGCCTATGTCCAGCAGTGGACGTCTTTCGGCTGAAATGATTATGATGATGAATAATCAACTGAAAAAACATCGGTTTTGAACCATGTACGCTCGAAAGGTTCTGTTAGACTACTTCGGACGTCCTGAGAACGCGATTCCGCATATCGGAATCAGCAGATAATGTCCTGAAGCAAATTTGTCAATATCCCCGAGTCCGCAGTCAGAGCCAGTCCATAATAGCAGTGCTGGTCTAATGGTGTAACCGTCGGACTGCCAAGTTATAAGTCGAGTTCGAACACAACACAAGACACGCAAGTCTGATTTTTCAGATTCATGTGCGAATAGGGGACCAGACTGACTCAAAAAAATAGAATTCTGTTTAGTCCGTCAGTTAGCCGTCAGATGCCTAACCAGTGGTTAGGCATCGGCAATAACCCCACGATATAATTATGTAGAAAGAAAGACCAGTTGTCACTAGGTAGGTACCTACTAGATTTCAACGACATTGCAGGATGTTCTGTGGTTTTGTTAAGTCCGGAATTCCGGATGTTATTCACTAAACAGCCATTTGCGAAACACGATTATGAACGAAACGAGTTCTCTATTTCTTAGTTTAACTCCGTATAGCGCCATAAGGATACCCTAGAAATTGACGGAGTGAGGATTATATTTATATTGTTTTTGAGACCCCCGGAAAATCCTTATAGAAGACCATAAAATTGGCTAAGACCAAAGCAGTCTCGAGAGTGCATGTGGGAACAATAACCTCACCTATTAGGTAAGAGGAAGATGACAGAGAACCTGAGGTACCATAAGCAACCCACAGTACCTACGTCAGCAAGCAGGAAACTGGCAAATTGTGACATAATTATGACATATCTGACATGAAACGTACACGGCATGAATTTGTATGAACAGTGTTGTTTTGCTTACATATGCACATGCAAATATGTATTGTTAATATTATACATATCTATTTGTCATTGATTGGCACACATCACGGTTGTCACAGGGTTCAGAATAACAATATCGTCACACATTGTACCGCTGCATTAAGAGGTTGGTATCAAGTATTAATGCTAGAGGTTTTTTCAGATTGTTGAGAATAGTGGTCACTTAGGTTTTTGCTATTGGATGCCTCTTTTGTTTGTTGATGGGTTCGGAATGATGTAGGTGCTCTTTCTTACTAGTGTGGTTAATTAACCAGGTCTAAGCAGAGTTTTTATGCCGCCCAAGGGTCTCTGACTTAGCTTTACATGCCGTTGAGACATATCTTACTGATAACTGCAACAAACTAATGATGTCCTAGAGGGTCACCCTATGTGCGTGAATCACACATTCACACATGATTCATTCGTTTGTGTGCACACATTCGTACGAAGCGCTTTGCTAAATCTTTTATTATGCGCACAGTCAAAGAGTGTCGGTTTTCCCGAGTTCATATACGAGTAACCTCAATAGGCATCTTCTGGGTTAGCTAGTTCCATCGTCGACCTCATCTCTGCCCTTAGGGCAAGATTGAGGTCAAGAGTGGGCCCATTTATTAAAAAAAACTCCTTCCATTCTGTATATTTGATGTAACTTTGTAGATTTTTGGCATCAAGTACCTACCTACCTACATAGTTTCTTGCAGTGGTGTCACAGATAGCCGTCACTCACCACTGATAGTTGGTAAGTTAATTTTTTATATCGCATTATGACGGTGAGAGATTTTTCAATCTTTGCGAAAAATTGGGACTGCACAAGCGATACTGTAGTTTTGTGGTTTTATCTGAATTACGCTCAACTTATCTCCCAGAACTAGGGTTACCATCCGTCCGGATTTGTCCGGACATGTCCGGATTTTTTGGCTTACATGGAATACGAATAATAAAACTTACTAATATAAGAATATCAAATTGCAAACAATCAACTAGGTAGTTCAAACATAAAATTTTCTAAATATTTAAAAAAATAATAGTTTTACGTAAAATAATCAAACTTAACGCTAGTTTTCGGGATATTATTTTGTACCTACTTACCTATATTTTTCAGTGCCAGATACCTACTTGACGGAGTAATTTGCATTTTTTGACTAAAATGTCCGGACTTTATTGAAATGTCAGGCTTTTTGTCAGGACTTTTCAGATTTCTAAATGGTAACCCTACCCAGAACGGGTTTACCAATCGTAGGTAGGGTAAATACGCTAAACGTCGGCCCCCTAACGGATTTTCTAACTTTGGATCACTCTGGCTCCATCACTTTGCAAGGAAAGTATAGCTTGTAATGCGGTTTTAGACAGGTTAATGAATCTATTTTATGTTTAAAGGCATAATGTTGCCTTTTCTACTAAAAGAAAAAAGTATTAAGGTTTAAATGCGTCGAGAAAGAAAAAACCCTAAAGCCGGCCGCTCACGGCCCAATGGTCGGTCGCGATTTTCCCAAATGTCGGCCAGGTATAGGGTGTTTTGAATTAAAACAAATAAAAATATTTATTTTGGCAGGAGTAAATATCACACTAAGTAATACATTATTTGTTTCATTGTAAATTACATATTTTTTTAATTTAACAAAGAATAGAATTTTAATTGAGTCAATAGGGTTAAAATAATACTTACATAAGTATATCAAAAGTGATTCTATGTTAAACTTTTAACGTTTTTAATAATAATATTAATAGTCCACGCCCTACGCTATTTATGTGTCAAACATCCATACTTATCCTCTATAAAATATTAATAAATTATATAATAATTGAATATGTATTATTATTACTATAATAATACATAAATATTCAATTTTGAGAAAATAAGTTTAATAAATAAATTAAAAATGACTTTCCAGTACCTACACAATAATTTAATAACCCTCCTTTTGGGTTTCGCCGCAGTCGGGTAAAAATACAAAAGTTATCAGCCTGTATAGTAGCGCTCAATTTTGAGGCTAGCCGACATTACGATCTATAGTACTTCTAAAGTCGGCCCCTGTTTCGTGTACCATAATTCTCGAGATTCAACTATTATCACCCCGGCCGGTATTTGGCGATTAAACGTAAAATAGATTTATTAACCTATAGGCTTTGGAAATTTTACTATTAAACCAATGGAATTGGTAGTATTCGAATTCATAAAACAGACTGCATTTTACTTTATGTCGGCCCCGGCCGAGATTCCGATTTTAAGTCGAAACGGGTACCTATTCTAATGGCGGCCCCCTATTTCTCCATTAAAACAATACGCAAAACGTTGAAAAACTTTATCAAAACGTAGTAAAAATACCTTTTCAGTAATAACAAAGCTTAAAACCAAAAACAGAAACGTCTGAACGTTGTAATATCAATCCCCGAAGCGTAGGTTTTCACAGCAAGTAAGCTACTTTAGCTACGAACTTGACGATTCGATGGCACGATCCTTATTGACGCTCGGTGTGCGGAGAGCAAGTGACGTAATCGGATGGTAACGGTTTGTACTTATGAGTATGAATTAAGGATGCAATTCGAATGGCAAAATTGCTACTTAATTACCTTTTGAATGAACGCAACCTGAAAATGTGCAGACGGCCGAAGATTGGAGGGGGGCCGGAGTATGGCGTATTTACCCTACATCCAGTATTCTCTCACTCAAGACTCAAGTAGATTACATTATAACCCGGTTCATTAAAGAAAGGAATCTAAAATGGCAACACATGGCATGTCCTCTCGCTCGCTCACTATAGTGTGCGAGCGTGAGGACATGCCATGTGTTGCCATTTTAGATTCCTTTCTTTAATGAACCGGGTTATACCTACATCGACAATTCAAGTGCCTTGCTTGAAATAAATGTTTTATTGATAAGCGTACCCAAAGGTCACAAAACATGGAGACGCCATTGCTACCGTTCCGTTGCTCTTGCGCGACTTTCCTGTACCCTATGGTAGGTACCTACTCCGACAAAAAATCGTCAGGTAGTAGGTCCCTATTCGATTCTCGTATCAGAATCACTTTCTCAATATAACTTTACAAAAACGAAACAATCGGA
Organism: Diarsia mendica; assembly: GCA_949316265.1. Taxonomy (NCBI): domain Eukaryota; kingdom Metazoa; phylum Arthropoda; class Insecta; order Lepidoptera; family Noctuidae; genus Diarsia; species Diarsia mendica. The sequence goes on from OX438899.1 coordinate 23,077,617, forward strand.
AGACAGGTTATTCAGGGGCGTCCTTCTTTAACCTAACCTATTTAACCTTGGAAGGCTACTGTCAAAAATATCATCTGTTATTGATAAAATACAAATAAAACTAAAGGTCAAAAGCCCGAGTTGTCAATGGACGCAAGGCAATGTTATAAATAACCAGTTAATTGTTACCATTTATTTGTGTTCTTTGTTTTTTTAGGGTTTCGTTGCCAATTGACGAAAACGAAACGGAACAAAAGTAAACCCTTGAAATTGTTTACAAAATTCGTACCAAACGGCTTATCTCCGAAACGGCTGGCCCGATTATGACGGGACTTTTACTGGCAGATAGCAGATGTTTAACTTATAAGGAATAACTAAGGCTACTTTTATTTTTAGGACCTCATCTCTGCCCAAGGCAAGATTGAAGTCAGTAAGCCCATATAAAAAAAAAAAAAAAATTAGGTAGGGTTCCATGCAAAAAAATATAGGTAACCCTTGAAATTGGTAACAAAATCCGATTCATAAAGGGAAGTAAATTTTTTTTATAACATTTTTAGAATGAAGGTTGCAGGCAACAGCTAGTTTTGTATATTTTTAACTGTTGACATAATATTTTTTTCCTCAAACTCATATGTTTAATATTGTTATTGGTCAGTAGGTGTCACAGCAGGTACCTACTTTAGTCATTTATTTCTGGGTTTTAATGTGTTTTTATAATTAACAAATATTTTATTAAGCAAGTTATTCTAGCTTTAAGCCCACCTCTGTACTTTGCTTGCTTGCTGTAATTTGCTGCTTATTGCTGGTTTTATAACTACATTTTGCAGTTTTACTTTTAAGATTTAAAAGTCAAATCTCTGTATTAATTTAAATAAGGCATTTAAATAAATTGCTAAGGCCCATTTATCATGCATGTATTTATTTCTCTTACATATTTTGTTAATAGTTCATCTCTATTATAGGTACTTACTAAAGAAGATAGGTGGGAACAATTATTTTGCACACACAAACATCTCTCACCCTAAACGCATATACCTGCTCCGTTCCGTCGTGGGAAAAAAAAATCGTAAATTGAAATTAAATTAGATATTATACCTAGTACCTACTTGGTTTTGTTTACATTATGCATTAAAGTGGTCAGATAACGATTTTGATAAGTATTATAACTACACTGATAATTAAATAAACCCCCAGTTTACCTAACAATAGTGATTTCCTAATTTGATAAGATTCTCTGAGTTTCATGTTTTCTTGTATAATTTGTAACTAGTATAGCAGGCCATAATTTAGTGTTTAGATTGGTACTTGTAAGCTGGTTTCTTATTTCCTTTGAAATGCATACCACGCTTGGCTATTTCCAATGGTGGGCACCCAAAATAATGTGCATGCTGCTTAGCCACCATTGAAACTTCTGTGGTTGGTGTTACTTGACATTGCTTAAATGTTGTGAGTCCAGAACTGGTCCTATTTACAAATTCATATTATTATACTAATGCTTTTACTACATTACCTTTGATGGGCCCAGGTAGAAACTATGAAATGATGACGGTGTTCTTCATATTTTTGTTTACATTTGTTGATAATCCCATAAGCCCACATAACAATCTTATGCAGGTAATGTATAATTGAAAGTTTGGTGAGCCAGTTTGAAAATATACTACAAATTCCAAATTCTTATTGGATTCCAACAGCTCAGGAGATTACAAAAAAGAGGATTTTAGAAAAACCTGTCTGTATCATTAGCATCACAAAAAAAAACGTCTATTTTGACCTTCATCTTTGCTCTATGGATAAAAAATATAAAAATTTGGTAAATTGTATTTCTGAGCAATTTTATTCATTGGTGGAGCAGAGCTCATAGATCTAAATATTATTGTTCATCCATCTTAGACAAGGCATGAAGGCATTATCAGTGCCTACTGGGGGTCGAACCCAACATAATGCACATTGTACTATAGTTGTACAGATCAAGTGAATACTGTCGCAATATTAGCATCTGCAGCCATGAATTAAAGTCGACATCGTGTGCAAGGAAGTCGCTGGGTACTTCAAAACTCGTTTGCAATCGAACATTTTTTATTGCCTCACAAAGCAACAAATTGGACTTTTATGGGTCGTATGAAACACAATAGTGGGCAGATTGATATCGACGCACGCTGCCGATGCACTGCTATGTGTTTCGTAACAAAGAGCGATCGTGTGACGGTGCAGCAGTGAAAGTGACTAGTTGCGAATACACGCACTGCCTACGTTCACGGTCACAAATAAAACTAATTAATAAACATAGTGGAAGCACTATCGATCCGCAGTCCGCAGCACCTCTGATAACGACATTATCGCCAACACCCACATTATCTGACAATAATAACGGTATTCGCACTGTACACTGTATTTTTTATCGATATGAGAAAGACGAGATAATATGTGTGGCATAACTCACCTTGTAATAAACATCCATGCGGACGGTGTCCGGAATCCCTTCGAGCACATTTCTGTCGCACTTCTCTTTCTGCAAATAGTTCACTAAATTCGTGAGGCACAGCTCGTACAAATTATCGGGTATTTTCTTTGAGCGCATCGCCGACGAAGATGCGTCAGCCATTTTGCCGAGATAAATGAAAACTCGATTCAATTTGCTTTGCTCGCTGAGATGTCACAGCGCTGCGGCAGTCGAGGATCGTACGAACTTCACGTGTATTGTAGCGTTCCTATTGGTGGATCTTAAGCTCGTTTTCTAAGCTCAAAGTAAGACTAGTTTTGATTGGCCGAGGCGTTTATAAACCGGAACGTTGTTTTGAAAGAAAACGGAGTAAATCCATGCCAAATCAGAGGTAAGAAAGAGATGGAGATACGTTGTCATGACATTCATAGAAAAGCGAACAGCTGGTAATTCGCGAACTGCGAATTATACGAGCTTCGCACTGAACTACGAAACGAACAGCTGTCAGCTGACTGATTGCGACAACGAACGACTTCTTGATGAGAATGCGCGGGCTGTTTGGTATGTGTAATGATGACTATCAAAGTTGTGATGATTGTATTACAAACAATAAATTCTTTTATCAAATGTTTTAATAATTGTAAACAGTAGCTGTGGGGGCTTCAGATTACTCAATTTTGCCAAGTCTGCGGTAGGACGCTCATGCTGAATGTTGATCGCTGACCGACTGCAATGGTTGGTGCACCTTTAGGGAACCCAGGTATGATTTTTGATTTGATGGAGAGGTGGCTGTGGCGCAATGGCTACACCGGCAGTGCGTGGTCGTGTGTTTACGAACTTGCTTTCGGACAAAATTGCAGGTTTTTTTCCACGGTCGCCAGATGTTGGGGCTCCAGATTTCTCAATGAAACTCCCGTTAAGTCCCGTTTCGAGGTTTTTGGGTTTGATGGTATAATTCGGTATTAAATTGTATTTTCTTACGATTCAAATATGCGGAGCAAAGTTGTCACGATGATGGTTTTCAGCAGAAAAGTTAAAAAAATAGGTTGAAGTTTTGTAGAACTAAAGTCAGGTAGTACGGCGTCACGGCGTGCCTAGCCCTTTTGAATGGCAACACGACACACAAACACTGCACGTCTCAACACTTTAGCACAGGCATAAACAGTAGCTGTATTTAAAAAAAACTGGCCAAGTGCAAGTCGGACTTGCACATGAAGGGTTCCGTACCATTGTATGAGTGGCTGTATGGTCGTTGTATGAGTATATTCTTACGGTATGCTACCTATAAGTTATACAATTACTTCTACTGGCCAATGAAACTTGGCCTCTGGATTGTATAGGCGCTCATACGACTCAGGGACCAAATTATATGGTTTTATGTTCTGTATGGCAGTTTTTAACTTTTTTTTATATTTCATAATTATTCCTTTATTTATGCTATAAGAGCTTGCGTCACCCCCAATTCTAGGATGACCGGGAGTACCCTATAGGTTTAGATTTTTGTTATTAAAATTTCAAATATCTACGGGGTACTTCTCGTGGTCCCAGAATTATAAAATTTGTTGAAAAGCAAGCTCTTGTAGCATGAATAAAGGAAAAATTATGAAAAATAAAAAAAGTTAAAAATGAAGGTCAGTTTGATCACTAACAAACTTTTCCAAAATCCATTATACGGCCTCTAAAATCTTATTTTTTTTACAGCAAATAGGGGCCATGGTTCTTAATCTGTGGTATCAATTTCAACTTTCTATCTCTACCCGTTTCGGAGATAAAGGGTGGTGACAGACAGACGAATAAGAAAGTGATCTTAGGGGTTCCGTTTTTTCGTTCGTACGGAACCCTAAAAATAACAATATACCTGTTTTTTTAGCTCCAACATCAACCACACAAGTTTACTTGTTATAGATAGACACGCCTACCAAAATTAAGGACCCACACCCTGCCCCAAGTAATCTTGAAGTCTTAAACCATCTCGTAAAGTAAAGGCAGTTCTCACTTTTTCCATCTACCTATCGTATCAATCGACGAATCACGATGATAAGTGTAAAATTATGTAAACCTTTTTCTATTTTTCAGGTGTAAATAGTACACAGGGAATCAAAAGAAAATTACACAATACTATTTTTTTTTTTTTAAACGTTGCCCCACTCTAGGAATTTCTCCTGTATCGTGGGTGCGTTCACAAACATTTAAACTCGCATACACAAATACCCAGACCCGGAACAACTATCTGTAGGTCTTACAAACATTTGTTCCGTGCGGGGATCGAACCCGCGACACGCAGCGCGGCAGTCCATTGCTTGAGCCACTGCGCCAACCGTGTCGTCTTGGTTTTGGAGGATAGAATTGGGTTGTGGAGGTTAAATATGCAGTTGCTTTATGTGTAAAATACTGGTAGTAAGACTGGAAACCGACCGGCTTCGGCTAGGTTAGGAAGATGATAGAATTAAAAGAAACACGACAAATAAATTGGAACAATTTAATTGAGATAACTAACATATAACTATCAATAAACAAAACATCACCATGACACAACTAAACTATTTTAAAGCTGGCTACAGCATAAATGCTTCACTCTTTACTAACTGACATATTTTCAATGTATTTACGTTACATTCATTTAAAATATCAAACTTTTATAAACTATAATTGTTACACAGGAACTGGATTGTGGTCAGATACGCAGTTCCATCCGGTCAGACTGGAACCTAACGCCAACTTGGCAGGCAGGCAGACAGATTTTAAATCAATGAAATGTTCATACATTAAAAATACATCAGTTGCATTTTTATATTCTGGCAGTATCGACAAGTCGAGAGTTATTCCGTTCTATTTCGAGTTTACTACTAAATATTTCTCTAATACAAGAAATATATCTACAATTCGGCTCAAATTCCTGAATAACTCACAACATTTTTACATGACAGAATTGTTTAATCATTAATTAATTCGACTATTTTTATTTGTTTGTAGAAAAAGAAACATAACTTTCTTCTCTCTCTCTCGTCTTATTCACGGATAAAAGATAAATATAAGAAGTTTATGGAGATAATCTCCATATTCTATTAAAAAAATACAAACAATGACTACAGTATCCGGATATTTAACATGGCATAGGTACCAAGATATAAGTTTTCAGGAAGTCCAAACAAAAAGTAAACACTGTAAATATCCCGTTTACAGTATTTATAATAGTGGCATACCAAGGTTTAGAAACCTTCTAATATGCACATAGTTCAGCTCTATAAAGTCGTTTTCCTATGCCATTTTGACAAGTTCAATATACTGTATCATTCATGGTTTTAAAACTCCAAAAAATAGTCGAATTTTCAATGACCTTCAATAACTAGACACTTAGTTCTTTGTGATTTCAACAAGGACGTTCTATGTAATGCCTATTTGCCGATGGTGAAGCGCGAGACGGTTTCCAGAAGGTTGATATAGGCATGGTGCTCGTATGCCGTGCTGAAGTCTGACAGCTTGTTCACAAACTCGTTGCTGATGCCTTTCTCCTCCAGCAAGTTCATCAGCAGGTCGTATAGATACTGGAAAGAAGGAAAAATAGAATTAAAATTCTTTATTTTAAAATAGTCAGTGAGCTAAAAATATCGAAAGCTTGCTTGTTTCATTGAGATAGTACTTTTTTTTTTGTATATTTTGATTATTTTTGAAAGGTTTTTTTCGTATAATTGAAATGCAGATTTTTTTGTAATTAGATAAATACTAGAATAATAATTTTAAATAAAAGCACTTTTTGGAATATTTTTGTTCATCAAGTTGTCTAAATTAATAAAATTAAGTGACAAAAAAAAACAATAGTCAAATCTAACAACAAAAAGTAAATAGTTAAAAATAAATCACAATAAAAACCAATTGAAGAACAAAAACATTCCTAAAGTGTATTTTTAACCGACTTCCAAAAAAGAGGGGGTTCTCTATTCATGTTAACTATTATTCTAGTTTTAAACTAATTATAAAAAATGTAGCATCTCAATGAATATCCCACACACATATTGCGGGATCGACTTCACTTCAACGCATCAAATATACCCCGATTTTGGCACCTGACAACTACTTGTATGATAGTATCAAGTGTGGCATAGAAATGGGGCGACCCGGAATCGAACTCGAGACCACGTGCGCAAGAGTCGGCGTGGTAAGCCACGAGGTCAAGTAAACATAGATTTTCATGGTGAATTTATATATCTATAGTAGTGTATGGCATACTCGTGCTAATTATGTTCTTAACAATGTCTGTAAAGCAGTACGGCCTATGAACTCGAAATAAGCGTAACGTAAACTCGAATGGTCTTAAAATTTACTAATATCATTTTATTCTTAATAATTGGGCTTGTTAATTTTTTTAAACAAAAATTATATGGTTTAGTTATATTTCCGATATCGAGTCAAAAAGCATTCGAATTTAATATGTATAATGTCGTTAGTTCTAAGGCCTCCTTATCGCGATTAAGTTTTAAAGAGCAAAATACTGTTAACATGGTGACTTTTTTGCCATAAAGTTGTTTGCAATAGGGTAAACTTTTATCAGTACTATGATAAGACTTACACAAATATTTCGCGACTTCCACGGGTATGATCACCATAGAAATGGGTAATCAAAAAAATTACCAATAGTCAAAGAAAAAAAAAATCAAAGATTTCATTTCCAATAGGGGATCGGACAAAAAAAAACTAATTAGTCCGTCAGATAGATTTCCAAAAATTATTGGACACGTATTTTTTCTTTTTTCACGTAAACTTAAAATGAAGACGATACAGTGCTTCGAAAACTCGTGTGACGTCATATGATAGTACATTTTGACGACACAAGTGACGTTTCAAGCCCCACTCCAAGATCTTTGACGCGTTTTATCTTCGTAATTTTTTATTGATTTGATAAAACAAAAAACACGTATTCAATATTTTTCGATAATCTAACTTACGGACTAAACCGAATCATATTATTTTGACCCAGTCCGATCCCCTATTGTATTGAAAGAACTTTGTCTATTCTTGGAAGAATAGAATCGCTATGCTACGAGGCCAGAAAAGAGCCTTATGAGGCTATTTGGTTCATCAAAGAAATTCCCTGGTTTCCTGTTAGTCAAAAACATTGTAGTAAGATGTAAGTGTAGCAGTTCTGTTCCATACTCACTGGCATGGTGCTCAGTGGTATTCTACTTGACTGCATTACTGTACCCCACACGTGGCACCCGAGCATGCCATTGAATGGCGACGTCGAGCGTGGCAATTGTGAGGGGATATTAAATTGTTTATGAACAAAACAGGCCCTAAAGTGAAAAGGAATAAGGTTTGAGGCATACTATTAAAAGTATGCTAAATTTGTACAGGATTGACAGAAACACCTCTCTATCTCTCTTCCATTTCTACCTAAATTTATCATCATACTCCCGCCCTTATCCCAATTCGTTTGGGATCGGCGCAACATGTCTTCTTCGTCCATCCATACTTACTTAAATTTTTACCTAAACTATAACTACATGGTACACTATATAGTTCCAAATAAACAAAATAACGTACCCCGTCTAGCACATCGCCGGCAACAGCGTAAACTTTGTCGTTCCACTCGCCTTTGTAGATGGTCAGCTCATCGATACCAAACACGTCATCTGTTAAAAAAGAATACATATTATTATTTAATATTAGCTTTAATAAACCATAAAAAGATTATGTTTGCAAGATTGGATACATCCAAACTTTCCTGAATCTATGGAGCTGGGGGTCTAAAATGGCCACTTTTGCAGATCATAATGTGAATTGCGTTTAAAAGCGTAAAATGGACCTTTCATAATAAAAACTGCGTCTGTGACTATTTTACGAATGTTAACGCAATTCATATTATTTTCCTACTATGATGTATTTTACTAAATTGTTACAGACGCAGTTATTATAGTGAAAGGTCCATTTTACGCTTTTTAACGCAATTCATATTATGATCTGCCAAAGTGGCCGTTTTAGACCCCCTGATCAGAGTTCAAAAAATCGTTTACTTGAAAAGCTTTACTATTCCCGAGAGTCAACTATATATTTTGAAAGTTCTCGTGGGAAAATGATCGACCATGATGCGAGTGAATTCGTGGGCTTTTGTCCTCGGCTTATTGTTTTATCCTTATTTGGATTTGTATAGTTTATCCTTATTTACATTTTACGCAAGGATTGTTTATTTTTTCAGTGACAGGAAAATTAAGAGATACATCTTTACCACTTTATATTTCTGACACTTCGCGTTAAAACGTAAACGCGATTTCAATGCGATTGAGTGCGAAAGCTTGTTAGCGGTCTATTATGTCTCAATTTGTCGACATAAAGCGCCAATGTCGATCTTATTTTGTAAGCGTGATTTTACAAGAGATAGTGGTTTGTCGCAGTACTGTTCCATACTCACTGGCATGGTGGTCAGTGGTATTCTACTTGACTGCGTTACTGTACCCCACACGTGGCACCCGAGCATGCCATTGAGTGGCGACGTCGAGCGTGGCAATTGTGAGGGGATAAAAAGTTCATGGACATTGACTTGTAGAAAATCGGATCTAAAGTGAAAAGGAATTAGAGTTAAAAATTCAGCTTTGGCTATACGCAAGAAGCGAATTATTAAAAAGCAAATAGTCTGACGCTGTGTGAAGGCGAATTGATTCCATCTACTCTCTGTTTGACCTCCCGATTTCGCCTTGAAAAGTGTGACCATATTCCTATCAACTAACAAAACATCATAAGAAGCAATACATACTGTACTCATCAGCACTCGCGTTCGCCGCCGGCGGCTCCTGCAAGTAGGAGCAGGTGAACCCGAGGGTGGTGTCTCCGCGCACAATGTCCACCTCGAACTGGGGCTTGGACCTCATCTCGGCAAACTCTTGCTTCTCTGGTTGGACGTCGCCTTCGAGCTCCTCGGAATCCACCGTGTGGTTTACGTTGAATGTTATTTTGATGCTGTAGTAGAGATATAGTAATGTGTGAGTTTGATGCTGTTTGGTTAAACTTGAAGTTAAACTGAATTATAGTTGGGAAAGGCTAGGGAGATTATGTGTGATAATGAGATGATTTAAGAGTAGAGTAGATTTAGTTTTTATTACACTCTAGTGTAATAAAAAACTTAAAAATAAAAATAAAAAAATCTATGGTCTAATACACACTCCCACATGTCTTGGTACACAATGTTGTATAGTTTGTGTAGTTTTTAGATGTACTGATATTATAATGTTATTTAATTGTTTGAGTTGATCATCTAAATATTACAATTTTAAAAAGTTTGGGAAATTAGCAAGACTTTTGTGAAGTGTAGCAGTACTGTTCCATACTCACTGGCATGGTGCTCAGTGGTATTCTACTTGACTGCGTTACTGTACCCCATACGTGGCACCCGAGCATGCCATTGAGTGGCGACGTCGAGCGTGGCAATTGTGAGGGGATGTTCAAAATTAGACCTAGAGTGAAAGAGGATAAGGCTTCAATAATAAATACTATAGGTTTGGGCTGATTTGACCAAAACACATTTCCTTCCCTTCCATTTGTAGTTGTAATGGATACCCATAGAGAGCCAAATAAGAAATATTACTAGCTAGATACTTACAGTTCCTCCTTGAGTTTCTTGGTTAGGATAACTTCAGCACCGTCTCCGGCTACAGCAAAGCCATCAAACTCTGTTGGCAGTGTCTTCAGCTTCTGTGCCTTGCGTTCAGCTACAATCTCTTCAGTCAGGAACTCAACCAGTTCTCTCTCTCCTGCAAATATAATACAGCGATGTTTGAATAGAAAAACTTTGATCGGAAGATTGTCAACTTAGATACAAATCTAATAAATTCAAACTTTTGACCTAGATAGAAAGAAAGAAAGAAAACATATTTATTTAGCACATTAAGCCACAAGTGCACACAACAAACAATAAAAAATAAAACGAACAAACAAAAAAAAAAAAAAAGTGTGCATCTCACGGCTGCGCCAAATAGGACCAGTTCAGCAAATTGCCGAGCAGCTAGATACAACTAGATATACAATTTTTTGTAAAAGTTTTGAAAAACTGCCAACTTTGTGTGTATCAATGGATTATTGTATGGTAGATGAACTTCATTTTGTGTCTGTGGTAAATGAAAAAAGGTTTCTAAAAATGAAATTTTTAACTAATAGGAAATTATAAAATAATGATTTCTACAATGTTTTAAATTTTATTTTAAGGCTCCTTCCACAAAATCATCTCATTTTGATCAATTTTTATCGCTTGGTGTGGGAAATCTATGAAGAATTTGAAGCTTCCTTTTGGCTATTATAAGAGACGAGTTCTTTTTCAGGTGGATGGGTTTGAAGAATTTTCAAAATAATGTTTATATTAATGACAATCACCCGTATTCAAAAGCCCTTTTCCGCACAAATACCGATCGAGTTACGTTTGGCTTAGCCGAACATAACACTACAAACGATTTTAAACATTAAAAAAAATATAAATAACATCACCGTATGGTCTACTAGGGGACCAGTTTGCCACATTTTCGACTTCAATACAAAATATAGCAGAAAAAAAATGTTAAAACATCGCAATTTTTACAAAATGTCTCGACAAATAAGATTTTTTTTCTATACCTTAGAATCACGTTAAAGAAAATTTAAAAACTACGTATTAATTTTAAGGTAACCTTCTAATAGAATCGTATTTTTATTTTATCAATAAACTATAATTTCATTTCGTAAATTGAATCTAAAGTTAACTATATTATCGACCGCGCAAACTCTATCTCGCCAGTACGAATCGGCCACTGCCAGAGGACGGACGTATCGCTTTGTGTCACAAACGCTCCCGTGTTTTTCGTGCATATATTTTCGAGATTGTACACCGATTACCACAATTTGATACACTTATTAATTTTGATCAAACATGTTTATTTTGCTAGTTTGTAAAGATTGCTAAAATTTTTTTCATCTTCAGATCGAAGTCGAATTTCACGATCGTTTGTTGTTGTCGATTGTACTTCGATATATATTTTTAACCGACCTCCAAAAAAGAGGAGGTTCTCTATTCGTGTTTGTATGTCCGCGAATATCTCCTTCAATTGTGGACTGATTTTCAAAATTCTTTTTGTTTTGGAAAGGGTATACTCCCGAGGCGGTCCCATTGCACCAAGTCAGTTTCTGATGATGGGAACTCTGAGAAATTGAGGGCAACCCTCGAATATCATAGGCGCACATAACGTTTTCCATACATTTTCAGAAGCTGTTCAAGTATTTGCGTCTGATAATCATAATTTCATGTGGCGGCGCTGCGCTGATGACGGAAGGTGCAACTCCTCAACGGTCAGGACTTGAAAGAAAATTCCTTCAAAATTATACGTACTTATGGATCGATAGTTGTATTCTTTCAGGCTATTAGGTTGAACTGATGATAGACGGTAAATCTCATTAACCGACTTAAAAAAAGGAGGTTCTCAATTCGTCTGCTAGAAAATTTTTAGTTCTTCCGTCATGGGTGTCGTTTTCAAGGTTTTCGGGGTCGCTGATTACGAAAATGAAGCCAAAATGAAAATCCATGATGGCGGCCAGGAAAATTTTTGGTTTTTCCGTCATGGGTGTCGTTTTCATGGTTATTGGGGTCGCTGATTACGAAAATGAGGTCAAAATGAAAATCCAAGATGGCAGGCAGGTTTTTTGGGTTTTCCGTCATGGGTGTCGTTTTGATGGTTTTTGGGGTCGCTGATTACGAAAATGAGGTCAAAATGAAATACAAGATGGCGCCGACAAAAATTTTTGGTATTTCCGTCATGGGTGTCGTTTACATGGTTTTTGGGGTTGCTGATTACGAAAATGAAGCCAAAATGAAAATCCAAGATGGCGGCCAGAAAAATTTTTGGTTTTTCCGTCATGGGTGTCGTTTTCATGGTTTGTGGGGTCGCTGATAACGAAAATGAGTTCAAAATGAAAATCCAAGATGGCAGCCAGGAATTTTTTTTGGTTTTCCGTCATGGGTGTCGTTTTGATGGTTTTTGGGGTCGCTGATTACGAAAATGAGGTCAAAATGAAAATTCAAGATGGCGGCCAGGAAAATTTTTAGTTCTTCCGTCATGGGTGTCGTTTTCATGGTTTTCGGGGTCGCTGATTACGAAAATGAAGCCAAAATGAAAATCCAAGATGGCGGCCAGGAAAATTTTTGGGTTTGCCGTCATGGGTGTCGTTTTCATGGTTTTTGGTGTCGCTGATTACGAAAATGAGGTCAAAATGAAAATCAAGATGGCGCCGACAAAAATTTTGGTTATTCCGTCATGGGTGTCGTTTTCATGGTTTTCGGGGTCGCTGATTACGAAAATGAAGCCAAAATGAAAATCCAAGATGGCGGCCAGGAAAATTTTTGGGTTTGCCGTCATGGGTGTCGTTTTCATGGTTTTTGGTGTCGCTGATTACGAAAATGAGTTCAAAATGAAAATCCAAGATGGCAGCCAGGATTTTTTTTGGTTTTTCCGTCATGGGTGTCGTTTTCATGGTTTTTGGGGTCGCTGATTACGAAAATTAAGCCAAAATAAAAATCCAAGATGGCGCCGACGAAAATTTCTGATTTTTCCGTCATGGGTGTCGTTTTCATGGTTTTTGGGGTCGCTGATAACGAAAATGAGACCAATATGAAAATTCAAGATGGCGCCAATGAAAATTTTTGGTTTTTCCGTCATGGGTGTCGTTTTCATGGTTTTTGGTGTCGCTGATTACGAAAATGAGGTCAAAATGAAAATCAAGATGGCGCCGACAAAAATTTTGGTTATTCCGTCATGGGTGTCGTTTTCATGGTTTTCGGGGTCGCTGATTACGAAAATGAAGCCAAAAGGAAAATCCAAGATGGCGGCCAGGAAAATTTTTGGGTTTGCCGTCATGGGTGTCGTTTTCATGGTTTTTGAGGTCGCTAATTACGAAAATGAGTTCAAAATGAAAATCCAAGATGGCAGCCAGGATTTTTTTTGGTTTTTCCGTCATGGGTGTCGTTTTCATGGTTTTTGGGGTCGCTGATTACGAAAATTAAGCCAAAATAAAAATCCAAGATGGCGCCGACGAAAATTTCTGATTTTTCCGTCATGGGTGTCGTTTTCATGGTTTTTGGGGTCGCTGATAACGAAAATGAGACGAATATGAAAATCCAAGATGGCTCCGATGAAAATTTTTGGTTTTTCCGTCATGGGTGTCGTTTTCATGGTTTTTGGGGTCGCTGATTACGAAAATGAGACCAAAATTAAAATCCAAGGTGGTGGCTAGGAAAATTTTAGGTTCGTCCGTCATGGGTGTCGTTTTCATGACTTTTGGGTAAACTGAGTACACACTACACCCCTGATTTCGCATTGCATATTCGCCAATTGCAAAGTGCAAAGACTAAGGTAATTTTATTTAAAACAACTGCCCGAAATAATGACACTATGACAATACTACTAAATGATGGTAATATTGAACTCGTGAAAGAAACTAAATTCCTGGGAGTACACATAGATGACCCATTAAACTGGAAAAATAATTAGCCGCCATTGATGCATATCTATATCATCCACATGTTATGCTTTAAGAACCCTTATATAGAGACGAAATTGACATTGAACACTTAAAAATCGTAAAACCACGCACTAATTGAATCCAAATTAAGATACAGTATACAATTCTGGGGAAACAGCTATAATTATAACTGTAAACGAGCTTTTGTCCTTCAGAAAAGAGCTATACGTACCATTGTCCGTATCTCACAAAGAGAGAGTTGTCGTCCGCATTTCTTAGACTTAAAAATTCTTACAGTTCCCAGTCTCTACATTCTTGTACTTCTGATTAATTTAAAAAAGTACATACTTGAATATGAGACGCATGAGGAAAGACTAGTCAGGGAGAGTACACGTAGGAAAGATTTGAAAAATAAGATAAGTCCTCATTTTAACATTGTGAAACATAGTTCACAATATCAAGCAGTGCAATTATTCAATAGGGTACCATTAGAATTAAAAAGCTTAATCTATACGTCTTCATTTAAATCAAAGCTTCAAGCATTCCTACTGGATAAATGTCTCTACTCCGTTGACGATATGTAATATTAAGGTATATAATACAATTATGATAATGCGCCAACTGATATAATTTGTCCTTTGTGTTTGTCAGTTTTTAATTTTAAAACGGCTATTTGTATAAAGCTGACATGAATTTTACAACAATCTAATAATTTAATTATTTTGTATTTTTGATTATTTTTTGTTTCAATTATGATTTAAATTTGTATTTTATGTGTAGGTATTGTAATTTTTGTTGTTAATGTTTAATTATGACTTATGAATGTGTTTTATTATTATTATTTTTTTTTTTTTTATGATTTCAAATACAATGTGAATTGTTTGTGAATAAATTGAATTGAATTATCAGTTGAGTCAAATACATTCCCAACAGAATGGAAAACATCTAAAGTTATCCCGGTTCATAAGAGTGGCCCAAAAAGTGATATAAAAAATTACAGACCCATAGCTGTTTTATCCATATTTGGAAAAGTGTTTCAAGCGGTACTTTAAAAAAAAGTATTTTCCAAACTGCAACGGTGGTTTGCGGAGGAACAGCACGGATTTCTTCCAAATCGTTCAACCACGTCTAATTTACTCAACGTTACGACATTCTTAGCCAAAAATATTGACGACAGAAAGCAGGTGGATGTCACTTATTTTGATTTTCAGAAGGCTTTTGACCGGGTTGACAATGATATACTTTTGAGTAAATTGGCTTTGGCTGGTTTCTCTGCGGCAACACTTAAATTCTTCGCAAATTACCTATACAATCGCAAACAATATGTTATTTTTGAAAATGCCAATTCGGAATGCTTGGAGGTTAGTACCTTGGCCTAGTACTAACAAGTCCCCTGTATTTTCTTATTGTTGTAAATGACCTGCCCAAGTGTGTAAAGCACTCCACAGTTTTAATGTATGCCGATGATGTCAAAGTTGCGCTTCCCATATCTAATCTTAGCGATACAGTCACACTTCAACAAGACATAGACAGCATCCACCATTGGAGCACTATAAACAACCTCAACTTGAATATTAGCAAATGTGCGATCATGACCTTTTCTAAAGTCACACAACCTATCCTCAATATTTACACATTAAACAATGAGCCCCTGAAACGAGTTAATGCCGTACGCGATATTGGTACTAATTTTGACCCACACCTCACATTTAACCAACATAGTAATATAATACAAATATGCAACAAGTCCCGCAAAAACTTAGGTTTTGTTTTACGACAAGTTAATTTTTAAGCTATTGCATAGCTTCTATCGCGGGCCTTGAGTGTGGAGAGCGAATTCAGAAATTCCCTAACGAAAATATTCAAGATTCAGTATTCAACCAGGTTGCTATGGTTACGGAAAAAAACAAGGTTATCAACTGAGGTTGTCAAATTAAATAATTAATTATTTGCTGTTGTAAAAAAATATGCCATGCAATAGCTTTACCGCGGCAGTCTCCGAGTGCCACATTTAGTTTTTTTTTTTTAATAATTGACCAGCCATAAACCTCATCTACAACTCTTTCGTACGCAGTTTACTCGAAACCAATAGTGTAATCTGGAACCCTCATGAAAAAATCTATAAACTAGTCATTGAAAAGGTCCAGAAGTCTTTTATTCGCTACCTCTAACTCAAATTATTTGGCTTTTACCCATATAATTTACCCTACGCTATTCGTGCTAGGTATGGTGACATACCAGAGCTTAGAAGTCAGGAGAAATCTTGCTCTAGTTAAATATGTCATCTGCTTAGTTCGTGGTTCCCATTTTAATTCCCTGCTGTTACAGTACATCTCTTTTAACATCCCACTACCTATCCGGCACTCTCTTCGCCCACGCCAACGTCCTCTTTTTTCGATTCCTCAAACAAGCACCGTAACTCTTAAGACTAGCCCACTATTTCTAGCCCTTACCCACATAAACATTTTAATGTATGACGAGTCATTAGATATTTTTGCAAGTACGGAACTAAGTCTCCTTAACACTGCTTCTCGATACCTGGAGTCCATTGCCACTCCCAGTACTATCTCCTCGGGTTTAAAAATTTTTTTGGTAATTTTTATTTGATTTCAACTTTTGCCACTAGAATGTTTTGTTAATTTTTATTGTAATAATGTTTTTTTTTCTTAGTTTTGTTATTATTATTTTTTATTTCTAAGTTTTTTGTTTTTTGTTCAACCTATAACTTGTATGTGTGGTGTCACTGTAAATATAAGTTGGTTATTAATAAATAAATAAATTATGTGCTTTAGCGTATGTTCCATCAGAACCAGTTATCAACGCTTTTGACGAACTGCTCGAATCTGTTTTATATTGTGCATTCTGGCCTCCTCCGACAAGGCATTGATTATTTTGAAGATAACTGGATCGGAAGGTTGGAAAGACGGGGCAGGCGAGCTCCTAGATTTCCTATTGATCTGTGGAATACTTTTGATGCAGTTCTTCAGGAAATTCCCCGAACGAACAACTCCGTTGAAGGCTTTCACAGGGGATTCTAGTCACTTCTATCGGCTCATCTCATTACCCATCTATATGGAAGTTTTTGGATGAACTTCGTCGGCAGCAAAGCCTGACAGAACTGAAACTGGAGCAAATTTTGTCTCGTGGATCACACACAACTAGTCGGCCAAGATATAGGCAAACATCGGCAAGATTGAAAGATTTAGTTGAATCATTTGGGGAGAGACCACTCCCAGATAACTTACGGGCCAATGCTCATAATTTTGAATTTTAAGAAATATGATTAAAAAAATACATAAAAAAAACGAAACCCAAAATGATTAAACCTAAAAAGCATACAAATTTAAAATAAATAATTATATCTATCTAGGGTCAAAGTCTACATACTGCATACGGCCAATGACCTTTTTTTTTACAAAATAAGCCAGCATTCCTTCAGGCGTTATCGACATTCTTGACCTCGAAAGCACAAAACCTAACAAAAAATCAAATGTTTTTTTTTTCCTTCATCACGTATAATACTTCAAATCTGATTTGAACATTGTGTATAAAATCAATGAAAATAAACAACCAAAAAAAAAAACGCTAGGTGTCGGTCCACCTCCACGTGGTGCCCGTTGGAAACGTGATAACGGCTAACGGACTATTTGAATGACAATGCCTATAATTCCATTTTTTTCCTGTTCATGTTATTTTACATTTTGTCTAGTATAACTTATTAATATTTATTTCGATTTCATGTTTAACAAACCCATTTTATGTATTTCTAAATTTTGACCCCCGAAAACCATGAAAACGACACCCATGACGGAAAAACCTAAAATTTTGCTGGCCGCCATCTTGGATTTTAATTTTGGTCTCATTTTCGTAATCAGCGACCATAAAAACCATGAAAACGACACCCATGACGGAAAAACCAAAAATTTTCGTTGGCGCCATCTTGATTTTCATTTTGACCTCATATTCGTAATCAGCGACCCCAAAAACCATCAAAACGACACCCATGACGGAAAAACCAAAAAAAATCCAGGCTGCCATCTTGGATTTTCATTTTGACCTCATTTTCGTAATCAGCGACCCCAAAAACCATGAAAACGACACCCATGACGGAAAAACCTAAAATTTTCCTAGCCGACGAATTGAGAACCTCCTTTTTATTAAGTCGGTTAATGAGATTTACCGTCTATAATAAGTTCAACCTAATAGCCTGAAAGAATACAACTATCGATCCATAAGTACGTATAATTTTGAAGGAATTTTCTTTCAAGTCCTGACCGTTGAGGAGTTGCACCTTCCGTCATCAGCGCAGCGCCGCCACATGAAATTATGATTATCAGACGCAAATACTTGAACAGCTTCTGAAAATGTATGGAAAACGTTATGTGCACCTATGATATTCGAGGGTTGCCCTCAATTTCTCAGAGTTCCCATCATCAGTAACTGACTTGGTGACAATGGGACCACCTTGGGAGTATACCTTTTCAAACAAAAAAATAATTTTGAAAATCGGTCCACAATTGTCGGAGATATGCGCGGACCACATAAAAAAAACATACGAATAGAGAACCTACTTCCTTTTTAGGAGTCGGTTAAAAAGAGACGGAAACATTATTTATTTTTGACGTGTTGTAGTGCTTTTGCAACCAATTTACAACAAAATTTAAATCTGTGATTATAATAGATATCATAATTTTTGATTTATTAAATGAATATTATTTCATCTAACACCAAATTGAACCATTTTTATGTTGATTGATATACTGTATGTACCTATACACAACACACATTCCAGACTATTTTTCAAAGTGTACTTACTTACTATAAAATTATGTCACTTAAAATAATAATCGTCTAAATGATCAAATTTTTCAACCGTAGTTCAACGCTCGAAATGCCCGTGTGTGCGTTCGTCGGTGTTATCGCTGCACACAAACATAGCATCGCACCGAAATTGCCTAAAGTTCCGCAAGTCTTGTCTGTACAAGGCCTCTTAAGTATAAAGTGTGTATTGTTTAAATTCCAGTACTTTATTATTTGCATTTTTTGTAATGATTACATATCACAATGTATGATGCAATATTTTCGTAAGTTGTTAGGTGGGAACAAAAAGACACCTAACTATTTTTAGTGTGATCTATGTCTCCTGGTCTAGTGATTAATCTGGCATGTGGTGGTACCTAGTAGGTTCAAACCTGTCAATTACCCATGGAATGTTATGGTGTTTTTATTTTAAATTGAGGAATTACTGAAAATTCTATGTATAATAAAATTATGATAATAACATGGCAATATTAATGGCATGTTTTTCAATATTTTCTACTTTTAAAATAAAATGTCCCATGATTTTATGCAGAAACAAGACACAGGTCCGTGTTTCAGGATGTGATCATGGATTTACTTTCCCCTGCAACTGGCGCTGCGCCTCTCCTGGTTGGAAGACACAGTGTGGCAATAGTGCAGGGGATAGGGCAGAAGAGTACATCTATAATACATACACATTTCACTAGGAATATTTAGCCACATGTCTACTTGAATGGAGAAAAACTTGATAACATTATACGCGGGAATCGAACCCAGGACCTCACGCTCAGAAGTCGCGCTTACGACCACTACACCAAAGAGGCTACACTAGTGTATCATGAAATTCAAGTATGTTATTAATCAAGTAGCAAACATGTTTTGAATAGGGTGCTCATACAGGCTAGTCACTAAAACGCCTGCATGGTTCTAGGATGTTGTAATTTTTATTGTAGGTTCCTACTAATATAAGAAGACGATTTGCAAAGTTTCATCCGTCGGGGACGAATAGTTTCGGAGATATTAATTGTCAAATTATTGATGAAATTGTATTGAAAACACGACATTTTATGACATTTCATCATACCATAGACTATTTTGGTTCAAACCACAGACTATTTTGCCACAGAGTATAACAAATGTGTGAAATGTTAAGTGAAAAAACCAAAAAAAAAAAAAAAAAAGTGAAAAAACAAAAAAAAAAACAAAAATTTTATTTTGTGAGTTTTTGACAGCGCTCAGCCGCTCATTCATCGTCTGCATCTCGACACTATAGAATTGGTCTGTAAATGTGGCCTTACAACAAACTTGAATTCAGAATCGACTTTGTCAACCCCGACTCTCCGTGGTCTTGGTCTGCCCTACCCCTAGAGTGTTTTTAATAGCCCGGAGGCACGGAGGGATGGCAGCCCCCGCCTGCCGTGACGTGGAGGGGAGCGTGATCGCCTGTGACTTTGTCACGCAAAGGCGAAGGGGCTGCTATTCCCGCAGTGCCGGAGATAAGGCAGAAAGGACTTGGGGCACCCCGACTCGGATAGGTTAGGTTAGAATATAAAAAAAAAATAACCATTTCATAACCTTGGGGTTCCGCGGGGTGGGGATGATACATGGGGGTAGCACCCTAACCCCCCTTCTCCTCCACCCCTCCCCGCCACATAAATCGACGGTTAAAAATGGAAATTTTGATCATAAATATTACGATTTTCAAAAATTCATAAAAAAAAAACTATGAGTCGCCGACGAATTTCCCCCCCCCTAGGGGGGTTACTATGCCTCCCCCCTCCCCCCAAACCCCTACCTACATGCAGGCGTTTTAGTGACCTTCCCTCATACATTCTAAAATCTTGCGCGAGTACCAAAAAAAGCATGTGTGAGTACCAAATGGGGGGTCAAAAATGATTGAGGTTAGTTTCATGAATTTTTAGAATAAGTTTTTTGGAAGCCAAGGAAACTTACCTTATCTCGATGAAAATGTTGCGGAGGAAGGGAAAGGAAAGGACTCACCAAGGGGCTTAGGTTTCAGTTGATGAGGACTTGCACTGTCTATTTCCGTATCTGGAGAAATGATAGCACCTTTTAAATTATAATCATGCTGTGAAAAGTAACACGATAAAACAAGCGTGGTAGTGCAAGCAACACAAATTCCGGCATGATCTTTGCGGGTGGTGCAATCACATAACCTTAAAATTGTTCCAATGATAATTGGCTATATTACCTTTGGTGTGCAACGCCTTCAGACCGCAACCGCAGCCGCATGTGTTGGAGTGATTGTGGAGAAGGGTGGACGATCCTGCAACTCCATCTAACCTCTTTGAACAGCTCATGTGCCATATTCCCCTAGTGAAGTCACGTTTTACGGGAGCCTGTGCGCGGGTCACTAAAGCACCCGTTAATGTTGTGCTTTTAACGCAATTTTGTAATACGCGCTGCGCAGTTTTACCTAATCCATTCATTTTGACTAGTTTTCTGTAAATGTGTCACAGTTCTTGAAGATTATTCGAAAAAATGTCAGAAGACACAATAGAACGCCGCCGCCTGAAGACAAAGTTGCCAGCAGCGTAAAATCGGGAATCAGGCTAAATTATTCTTGGCAATTAGTACGATATCGAGAATATCGGCATTGTTACTAACAATAAACCGTAAACTTTCGCATTAAAAATATTTCTTTTCAGGTACAACTCTACTGTGACATAACATCCCAGTGTTACTAGTAAATACCGTTAATCACCCAACAAAATGAGTACTTTTATAGATTTTGGAACATGTTTTTGCATGTTCAATAATATAATTTTTTCGAAATATCGAAGAGACCATCAAGTAACCTCACACCACAAACACCAATGGAGCTCAGGAGCTCTGTCTTCTTTTTTTTGTTTTGACAAATTGTCATTGAGGTAAAATGCTGAAAAATTTCTGAGTAAATTTAAACTAGGTGCTTGCAACCCTAATCATTAAATTGTCACCGTGACGTACAGCCGAGTGTTCTTGTCAGTTTCACGTGTGTTTTCTATACACATTCCGAATTGTTAAATAATAATATAGTGACTGAAATACGCCAATATGCCTAGAAAACGTAAGCTACAACCAAACGACACCAATACCCAGAAATCTTTACCCGTGGAAGTGGTTATAGAAGATGTAACTTCACATCCACTATGTATGCATGGGCCAACTTTGTTATTTTCCACTGAAAAGGGCCGATATTTCGCTTGCGCCTCGTGTAGGAATAAGGAATGTACAGTTCACATAGACGAGGAAGATTGGCAGAAGGAAAATGTAAGGACACGCAACGAAAAGTACTACAGTTTGATTCCGAAGATTGATAAAGCGGCAGCATGGAGTAACTTTAGTGAGGTTAGTTTTGAATATAAATAACAACTTTTCTTTCCAATAACAGTACTAAATTGTAGAAAAATTGCAACACTCTAATTTTTAATTAAATCACTTCAATTTCAAAAGTTTATGACAAGCATCATTTATATAAATAATGTTCCGCTGCTACTGCTATGAGAACAACTTGATGATTCAAAATCACGCATAAATACGTAATTATGAACAATGTTTATATTCTAGGTCAAATCCACCCATTACGTAGACAGAGCATTCTGCAACACTTGTGAGGAGCTCTACCAAGTCTCAAAGCCTTCTAAGAAGCACGCCAAGGACCACAGGATCATCACTCCACTAACAGATGAGCAGCTAACACGCCCCACTACGTGGTTACCGATGTTGGAGAATGATTCTGTAGAAGCACAGTACATGTTCACTAAGAACTCTGTGGGAACTGTGTTTGGGATACTTAAGAATAATAATATCAGGTAAAAAATTAATAAAATTGCATGCAGTTAATAAAATAATTATATGAAATTGTAGGGAAATTAATGTTAAAAGATAAAGGATAATGCTCATTTCTTGACATACACAGTATGTATGTACTAGTCATACTTGCTGGGTAATCCCAGCATGTATTGCAGTGCACTTTTTCCTACCTTCCACCTAGCTATGGTTCTTAAGTTTTCTTAACTTTCATATTTTTTTCTTTCATAAGAACCTCTTGAGTCTTGACAATAAAACAGACACAAAAAAAAGAATACATGTAATTGGTCCAGCCATTTACTATCTATATATTATATAAAAAAATCTATTTATGTGAAACCCGTTTTCCGTTGTCACGACATAGCATGAAAACGGCTGGATGGATTTAGCTGAAAATTGGTAGGAAGGTAGCTAAGAACCAGGAGAAGGTTCTTTGATACTTTTTTTTTTT
The DNA here is from genome assembly GCA_949316265.1 of Diarsia mendica. NCBI lineage: Eukaryota > Metazoa > Arthropoda > Insecta > Lepidoptera > Noctuidae > Diarsia > Diarsia mendica. The sequence continues at coordinate 23,100,569 of OX438899.1, forward strand.
TTTAGTTGGTAGGGTAGTAGATAGGTAGGTAGGATAAAACGCATTGCAACGCATGCGCGGGTCAGCTAAAATATATAATATAAGTATATTTAATTCTAAGTAGCTCTATTATTCAACCAAATGATCATCCGCATCGCCGCGGCGGCTCCTACGCCCTGCGCGGTCCGAACTCAACGAAAGGATTACGCCAGCGTCACCGCTAGCCTTAGTGACGCTTCCAGTAAAAAGCCTGTGCCTGAAAAGGCACCGTCTAAGACCGATAATGATGAAGGATTCGTGACGGTACAGCGAAGGAAGCGCCGTTCGCGAATATCCAAGAACCTCTGCGGCAAGGCTCCTGTGAACCCTGAAGTGAGCCTGCGTGCCGCCAAACCGAATACACCGGTGTACATTTCCCGCTTGCATTACACCACTGAAGCGGAAAACATCGTGGAGTACGTGCGCCAAAAGATAAGGTACACACCGAGGGTGCATTTACTGGAGTCGCGCCGTAATGTTAACTTCAAGGCGTTCGTGGTGCGAGTACCGAATTGTTATCTGCCCCAGGTGATGAAGGAAGACTTTTGGCCTCAGGACGTGGTGTTCCGTCGCTTCCGCGGACAAATTCCACTGGACAGCCTGCACAAGTGATGTGGTTACAAGTGAAGTGCTACTAACATAGTCTTAAGTCTTATTTATTAACAAGAGTTTTTGTATTTAATTTATATGTGTTAGTTTATAAGGTATATATCTATGGGCCATTGTAGCCTGCAATAAAATGATTATTATTATTATTATTATTATTACTATAACACTTAAATCAATCCTATTACAGCAACATCCTCTGCATCGGCACACCGTCCATCCACGAGGAGGCTCAAACCCGGGATGACTTCAACTCCATCCTCCTGGACTACGACAAGCGTCACCAGAACTTCAACCCACCAAACAAGTTCATCTGGTACAACATGTTCAATAACTACATGTTTAATGGCAACGAGGATGAGAAGGTGCTCAAGAAATTCTTTAAGCAGTCCCGGTAAGTGCTAAATACCTGACTTTTAATTGATGATAAAACTGATGGTCCTTAAAATTAAAAAGTAATTTTTATGAATAAACATACTTATTTATACCTGTATCTCTTTATACTGTATCTGTACATGTTACCCTCTAATCTAATATTTGGGTACTGGCCCCAAAGTATCCCCCATGTTGTGAACAGTCAAAAATTTTATTTAAAATCATACTACAGATTGGTAACTCAGGAAATTGAAACTACAGACAGGCACACTAGCCAATTGATACAGGACTCAAGCAGTATTATAAAATTTAAGACATCCTACAATACCTTATCTATTGAGAGCAGTTAGGCGCATTACTTTGTGTAATTTATTTCATCACCGCTGCTTTCAAAACTGTGAAGGAAAACATCGTGAGGAAACCGGCATGTCTAAGAACCTAAACATTCGAAGACATGTGACATCTACCAATCCGCACTGGGCCCGCATGGTAGATTATAGCCCATCCCTCTCCTAGAGAGGAGGCCTGAGTCCCTGCAGTGGGAACATTATAGGCTGATGATGATGACCTTATCTATTTCCATTTCAGTGAGGGAGGCATCTGCATAGTAATGGATCCTCCATTCGGCGGCCGCGTGGAACCACTGGTCCAAACACTGAAGGAACTGACAGAATTCTACCAGAAGATCTGTGACAGGCCAGAGGAAGGGCTTCTACCTGTGTTGTGGGCCTTCCCGTACTTCTCGGAGCCTTATATTACTAACAATGCGCCGGAGATCAAGATGCATGACTATCAGGTTTGTTGAGAAGAAGCAAATTCTTGTTAATGTAATTGCAACGTTTTTTGTAGTAGACTAAACATTAGACTGAGAACACTATGTTTTTACATCCACCCACACCGCAAGAAATATTAAACATAATAAAACACCTTAAAGGCAAATACAGTCACGGATTAGATGAACTACCTCCCATATTAATAAAAACGTGTGCTGAAGAACTGACAATACCATTTTACCTATTAATTTGTCAATCATTTTCCGATGGGGTTTTCCCAAACGCGTTAAAAAGATCAATTATAAAACCTATTCACAAGAAAAACTCGAAGTCTGACCCAAATAATTACCGTCCAATTGCACTACTACCTACATCATCGAAAATTTTCGAAAAGGCAATGTGCAAGCGCGTTTATAATTTCTGTGAAAAATTTAATATTTTCGATGAATCACAAAATGGTTTTCGGGAAAAAAGATCCACAGTTTTAGCAACATTTAAATTCTCACAAACAATATTGGACGTTTTAAATAATAAAAAATACGCTATTGGAATCTTACTCAACATGACAAAGGCTTACGATAAAGTACTGTACAAAATTCTACTTGACAAACTTCATGGTATCGGCGTTAGAGGAATAGCACATAAATGGTTCGCATCTTACTTACAAAACCGAGAGCAATACGTAGAAATTGACCATTGGGATCATAACACTGGGCAACTCAGCCTTATACGTTCAAATCAGATAAGTGTTACAAATTCAATTCCTCAAGGTAGTGTAGCAGGATGTTTATTGTTCTTGATTTACATCAACGATCTCCCTAAAATTATGACGGAACCCTGCGTATTGTTCGCTGATGACATTTCGATAATGACTTCTTGCAATGACACCCAACGCCTACATGACACATTAAATAGAATTATGTTAACTATTCAAGATTGGATGAAAGACCATAACTTAGAAATTAACTTCCTAAAAACCAAAATTATGCAATTTAGGCCATATAAAAAAAAACCCTTAAATATAAATTTTACGTTCGAAGGTACTAAAGTAGAATGTGTAGATACTTTTACCTTGTTAGGTCTGGAGCTAGATACTCATACGACGTGGAAAGCACATATTCAGAAAATTAAATCCAAAATATCTAGTTTCATATATGCATTAAGTGAGCTGAAAAAAACAACAGATTTAAAAACTGCCCTATCCACTTACTATGCTTATGCGTACGCGTGGCTAAAATACGGAATAATCCATTGGGGAAATAGTGTTGATGTCAAAGAGTTGTTCATACTACAAAAAAAATGTATCAGGATATTGGTCCATATTGAAAGACGAAAGTTGTAGACCTCATTTCAAGAAACTGGACATTTTAACTTTGACATCAATTTATATTCTAGAAACCTGTAAATTTGTAAGACAATATCCGAAATTCTACGTTAACATCTCTGACCAGCCTCGCCGATATGCACCGCGTTCACGATTTGAGAATACCCTCGTGTTACCCCAATCGAAGCTAAAGTTACACAGCACTAGCCCTTACGTTTCATCAATTAAAATTTATAACAAAATTCCAAATGCGATACGAATGGAACAAAATGACAAAATATTTATAAAACGAGTCAGAAAATTATTAATTGACAATTGTTATTACACATTGAATGATTTTTTTTAATGATGACATCATAATGGACTAACGTTGACTGCTTATTTATTGAATTTTAGTTTTTATTTGTTGACATTATGTATTACAGTATTTCTTTAACATGATTGTATTTGGATTATTATTTTAATGGCAAGATGTGTTTGACTATAATTTGATTTAACGGTGACATCATATTGGACTAAGTTTTTCTGCTTATTTATTGACATTTTGTATTAGAGAAATTATCTTTGACATTTTATTGTGCTTGTATTTTGATTATTATTTTATTTTTAGGGTTCCGTACCTCAAAAGGAAAAAACGGAACCCTTATAGGATCACTTTGTTGTCCGTCTGTCTGTCTGTCTGTCTGTCAAGACCTTTTTTCTCAGGAACGCGTGGAGGTATCAAGCTGAAATTCATATCAAATACTCAAGTCTATGGTCTCTTGGAGCTGTGAAAAAATCAAACTTCTAAGTCAACGCGATCAAAAGATACTCCCGTTTATGCCGCAAATTTTCGACACTCGCAAGGGAATCAAAATCTACAGGGTACTTCCCGTGAACTCAGAATCTTGAAATTTGGTACGAAGCAACGTCTTATAGCATAGATAAAGGAATAATTACGAAAACCATAAATTTTTAGTTACATCAAGATACTCCCGTTTATGCCGCAAATTTTCGATACTCGCAAGGGAATCAAAACCTACAGGGTACTTCCCGTGAACTCAGAATCTTGAAATTTGGTACGAAGCAACGTCTTATAGCATAGATAAAGGAATAATTACGAAAACCATAAATTTTTAGTTACATCACATAATATATTTTTTTTACGGAACCCTCGGTGCGCGAGTCCGACTCGCACTTGGCCGGTTTTTATTGACATGATGCATTTGACTGTATTTGATTTCTATTTGCCGACTTATATTATTTTACTTAATTTTTAATTTAAATTTTTCCTATGACATTGCTTACTTATTTAAATGAATTCTCCAAATGTCTAATTACTGTTTATTAATGTTTAATTACTGCTACTATCATTATTGTAAAAAATAAAAATTGTTGTGCCCGACAGGGTCCATGTGAACTATTATATTATTATTAAGATCTTGTAAAAACACATGTGATATGCAATAAATGATTGAATTGAATTGAATTGAATAGATTTTTACCGAAATGGTCTCATGACTTCAAAGTTTAAAACTTTACCACAGCAAAAAGCTGCAATCCTAAATTTCTATTTTTTACTATCCTGCTGTCTCACTCGAAAGGCCTCCCTCCACTCTTTCCATTTCTAGCGAATACGAAGGTCCATCTTTTAGTTTTAATCCCAAGTTAAAATTACTTATTGAAAAACACTGTTATGTAAGTAACAAGAAAGTGTTGGCCTCATTCATTGTCTCCAACCTTTGCGTAATATAAAACGTTACCTCTCTATTTTCATTTCAGATTGAATACACAAACCACAAGAAATTCCTAAACAAGACAAAAGATGGCAGAAAATTCGCATCACCAATCCGCTTCTTTACCAACTTACCACTCAAAACAATTGACCTGTCCAACGACAGTAACTATAAGATGTGCAACAAGTGCAAGTTCTACGTGTCTACGTCCAACAACCACTGTTACAAGTGCGGAGAGTGTACGAGCAAGAACGGGATGACGTATAAACATTGTGATGTTTGCAAGCGCTGTGTGAAGCCCACCTTCTTTCATTGCAAGGAGTGTGGCCGGTGTAGTCAGCAAAGAAATCATGTTTGCGGTGTTGTTGTTGAGAGCCAGGTATGTATTACTTTATACACTGAGTAAACAGTTCCACCAAGACCAACCTACATGTCTGTTGAATTTACCCATTATTTATTCGACAAAGTTTTTTGTTACAATTAAATGTACAATATTTTTTTCTTACTCATCATCCTAACTAGAGAAATCGGAAATATGCCACTCATTTGTTCGAAGAAACGACTGACCATTTTGTCGAACAAAGACCGTAGAAGCGGCTTTAAAATTAAACAAAGTCGTTTGAGTCTACTCTCATAGGGTAATATTATGGACTCGTAGTTTCAATAATAAAACTGTAGATATAGAAATCGCAACTATACGTATGTGTATTCTTCATTACAGTCTTGCTTCAACTGCAAAGAGAAAGGGCACAAGCAGAGTGACTGCCCACAACTACAGGGAAGAAATAAAAAGAAACGAAAAAGTGCATAATTGATAATAATCACTATATTCTTATATTTACACAATAAATCATTACAAACACTAATTGTTTCATTTATCATTCTATTTCGTCAAATCAACATGATTGGTTTTCTATAATTCTCTATAATCAAAATAATTCTATGAAAATGATTGTAAAAGTAATTAAAATTTAAGTATATATTGAGGTAACACGGAATGGTAGCAGATCTCAGGTTGCACTGAAACAAAAAAGGATTCCATTATTTATTTTTATGGTGGAAAAGAATTTCATACAGTAGTTTTCGTTGATACCGTAAATCGTGGGAAATCGGCTTGAGTCAGAAGAGTATAGAAGCGAAGAAAACATCATTCGCCCCGTCACACTTATACATAGGTCATTTTGTGGGCAAAAATGCTAAGTTTAGCCATTACCTTACCTATGCGATGTTGCTATGCAATCTTGCCTATACCAACTCAAGTGGACAGCTTGAGCAGATTGCATCTATCTGCACTAGACTAAACCAATCAAAGAGTGACCTTCTATTTGTATTGGTTATTCAGGCAAAGTTGAATATGCTAACCACTTGAGAGCATGTTAAAGAGCAGCAGCCCAATTCAGGCTATCCTAGAAAGTAATCGAATGCAGTCGCTGTGGCCGAAAAGCTAGATGGCATCATCATCGGTTATTCAATACTTACTTCACATTGATCCTGTTGAGGAGTTGCTGCGAGTTTTCGTAGCGCGCCTCTACTTTGGCAGCTTGTTCCAACCAGGCCTGTCTCACTGCCATCCAACGCGACGAGTGGGAAGCCAGGAGTTGTTCACGAGTGGGGGGAGGGGCTTCGCGCTAAGAGGAATAAGGGTTATGGTGAGTTTTGTGGTGTACTTGGAAGCAGGTCAGATGTGTTTCTAAGAATATTTTACTCAAGACTTAGGACCGGTTTCCATCAAAGCAGAGAGGAGCGGAGACGAGAGAAGAAGTGCGGAAATCGGTCAATCATTAGGTAAAAACATCTGGTCTTTCGCCCTTGCTGCGATTGGTCGAATTTGGCACATCTCTCCGCTTTGGTTGATACCGGGCCTTAAAGACAGTTTCAAAATGACCTGAGCTTAACATGTCTTCAGACTGGCATTAACAATCAGTTGTATGACTGCCACGTTGCTCTTGTGGTCGCAAAGCATGAGGTTCGATTCCCGGGTCGGGCAAAATGTTATTGGGTTTTTCCATCAGTATTTTCTCAGTAGCGGTCACGAAGTCTGGAGTTGTGGCCGATTGATGGCAATAGTGTTCGGGCTTCTTATTGGGTTTCTTCAATAAAATCACGAGAACATTCTTCAACCCGTTTACTCCCATCAGTCATAAAAATGGTACAGATAAACAATAAATCAAGAAACAGAAATACAGATAAAAAAGTAACACAGAGTGGAACCACGGAAGTTGATAGTTTATAATATCTGTGATCGCGACGTCTACGAGTATTGACCGGTCGGCGAGTTGGTAAACACGATGCAATAGATGGCGCTAGGTGTACTAAACATGCCGGCCGCCTTGGAGTCCTCTGGATTCAACACTCATTAGCTGTCTCGCCGGCTGCGTCATCATTCGTCGCCGATGGCACCGGAAGTGGGCAAATCTTTGAAAACGCTCGCTGCACAGTGCCAGTCGCTGTTTGGAGTACAGCTACCCTGCTGACACCATCGCTGCCTGTGAACAACTTCACAATTCTGCCCATGCGCCATTTTAGAGGTGGTAAATTGTCCTCCTTAATGACGGCAAGGGTGTTAAGAGCCAAGTCCTGGTTAGGGGTCTTCCACTTGGTCCTTATCTGGAGCTCCGAAATGTAGTCGGTTGACCAACGCTTCCAAAACTGCTGTCTGATTTGTTCAACCCTCTGAAACCGCGTCAGGCGATTCATGGGCGCCTCTGTCAGGTCCTTGCAGGCTGGTGAGAGGAGTGGCCGGCCAATCAGGAAGTGTGCTGGACTAAGTGGAAGGAGATCATGTGGGTCTGCGGACATAGGACACATTGGACGGGAATTCAGGACGGCTTCGATCTGTGATAACACCGTGCCGAATTCCTCGTATGTAAGATTAGCGGTGCCCATAACACGCCTAAGGTGGTGTTTACAGGATTTAACTCCTGCTTCCCATAATCCCCCAAAATGAGGAGCATAAGGCGGGATAAATTTAAACTCTATATTATCGTTAGATAAATCATCAATAATTTGATGTGAGTGCTCATTAAACATTAGTTGAACCTCCTTCATGGCTCCGACAAAATTTGTCCCATTATCAGAGAAAATTTGAGCCGGTTTACCACGCCGGGATATGAATCTTTTAAGCGCTAATAGGTACTCTTGTGAAGAAAGAGTGCTGACTAGTTCGAGGTGGATAGCTCGCGTTATAAAACAAACAAATAGGCATATATATCCTTTTTCAAGCTTAGCCCCCCTACCTTTGCGGTTTAGTACAGATACGGGTCCAGCATAGTCAACCCCACAACGAATGAAAGGAAAACCCGGTTCCAACCGCTCTGCAGGTAGATTACCCATGATTGGGGAAACGGTCTTTCCTCTCAGTCGTGTGCAGCGGACGCACTGACGGACCACTTTTCTGGCCAGATTTCTCCCCCCCAATGGCCACCAACTCTCACGCATAGTAGCCAACAGCAGTTGGGGACCACCATGGAGAAGTTTATTATGTAAGTGCTGAAACACTAGCAATGTTAACCGATGTTTACAGCAAAGTAGGGTCGGGTGTTTTTTATCATACTCAAAGTCAGGTGAATTACCCAAGCGCCCGCCTACTCTTATTATATCATTTTTATCTAAGAAAATGTTAAGGCTATGAATTGCACTTGTAGTTTTTAATGGTAAGTTTCCTTTCAATTTATTATATTCATCAGGAAAAGATTCCCGTTGTACAAGTCTTGTCAACATCTGTGTGGACGCACCCAACTCATTCACAGATAACGGCCCTACAGTGCGATCGTGTCGTGGTGTGCGTGAGTTACGGATGAAGCGCAATACATAAGCACCTGTACGACGTATGCGGTTATAGGAAGAAAACCTATCAAAACTAATCACTATATTTTTATTTTGTGTAACATCACAAACCATAGCAGTTGTCTGTGATTTTAATTCTGGTAGGTCGGTAGCAGCGTAGTCACACTGTGAAATTATGCCTTGTTGCGACCACATCGACTCAGGATTCTGTAAGAACAGTGGGCCGTTCCACCATAGGCTACTATCACTGAGTGAGTCAAGACTGAGCCCGCGTGAGACTAAGTCCGCGGGATTATTTTTAGTACCTACATGCGACCATATAGTATTACTGGTAAGTTCATTTATTTCTACTACTCTATTCTGAACAAAGGTTTTCAACGAATGAGGCGACATTCGAAGCCACCCAAGGACAATGGTTGAATCTGTCCAAAAGAAAGTTTTATAAAAAGTCAACCGTAGTGAATTAATAATTTTTCTATACAATCGCGCGCTAACCAAAGCCCCGCATAACTCTAGTCTCGGTATACTAGTCGGCTTTAATGGCGCGACCTTGCTTTTGGCACAGAGTAACCTAGTTGTAGCAGGCGAGTTATCTGAGTATGTACGCACATAAGCGCATGCGCCATATGCACATTGCGACGCGTCACTAAAAATGTGTAATTCTATGTATTGTGTGTGAGAACTCATTACATGACGCGGGATGCGCAATAACCGTAAACATTGTAACGTACTAATAAACTTTTCCCAATGTAACATTACATCACTAGGAACTGGATCGTCCCAATTTATTTTACAGAGCCATAACTTCTGCATAACAATTTTTGCTATTATTATTGCCGGCGCTAACATACCCAAAGGGTCATACACCTGTGCTATCACTGACAACATGGTACGCTTGGTAAGCGGGTCCGTACACTCCGTACTATCACTTACGCGTGTAGTGAAGTGTAATTCATCATCTTTATTAAACCATCCCATACCTAAAGTTTTATTTTGACACTGATCTCCTAATGCCAATCTTTTTGATATGTCATGGGCAGTAATATCCAGATTAAATATCCATTTACGTAATGGAAGACATGCCGATTTTAAAGTATTAGTTACCTTATCGCACATATGTAATAAACTATTTAAATCATCATTTCCTATTAACACGTCATCTACGTAAAAGTCGTCCTTAATCACGGTAGCTACCTGCTCATCCTCACATTCACGCGCGAGTTGGTTCAGGCACCTCATGCTTAGATAAGGCGCTGACGCCGTGCCATACGTCACGGTGTTAAGACGATATATACCTATGGGGTCCGATGGATTTTTACGCCATAGAATTAATTGTAACTCCCGCTGATCTGGTTGTATTAAAATTTGTCGGTACATTTTCTCCACATCGGCACATGCTACGTGTTTATACTGCCTAAAGCGTAATAATATGGAGAAAATGTCGTTTTGAAGCGGCGGCCCAATAAACTGTATACTGTTCAACGACTTGCCTGTAGATGTCGCTGCGCTAGCATCGAACACAGTGCGCAACTTAGTGGTACTACTATTTTCATTCATAACACCGTGATGCGGTAAGAAATAGTGCGGTGACCCGTATGTATCTATGCGACTCATGTGACCGAGCTTTTCATACTCATCCATGAAATTTATATATTTTTCCCTAAATTCGGGCAAACGATTTAATTTTCTTTCGAGTGACAACAAACGTTTCTCAGCGGTATTATAGCTTTCACCTAACACCGTAGGCGCTTCTTTAAGAGGGATACGCACAGAGAATTTACCTTCTTGAGTACGTGTTGTTGTTTCCATAAAAATATTTTCACACGTTTGTTCGTCGGCACTGAGGACATTCCCCACGTTGGGAACCTCCTCGAGTTCCCAAAACTGTTTTAACTGTTCATCTAATTTTTGTGTGTAATAACAATGAACCTGATTAATTTTTAGGCCGTTATTATGATTATACAAGGGTCCAGACATTATCCACCCTAGTTTTGTATTCTGTAAATAGGGCCCATTTTTCAACCTAAATTTACCGTTAATTAACAAGTCCCAGAACTTATCCGCCCCTATCAGGATATCTATGTCCGACGGCGAATAAAAGCTCGGGTCAGCTAGTTGAATATTGTCTGGGATAATAGAGTTATCAAAATCGAGATTACATGCCGGTAACCTATTGGTGATACACGGCAACACTAAGCAATTAAGGTTAGTTTGATAATCGTTAACCTTTGATCTAATTAATATTTTACAAGTGTGGGTCGACTTCGCGATAGAATGACCCACACCGTTAATTTGGCAAGTGGACTGTACTATAGGTGCGTTTAACTTATCGCACAAAGATTTCGTGATAAAACACTGTTGGCTACCATTATCAAGGAGCACGCGTGCAGTGTGATACTCGTTATTATTATCTGCAATATCCACTAGCGCGGTGGACAGCAGAACCGTAGGTAACACGGAACATATTTGTTTATTACACGAATCAGAACTATCAGCTGACGTATGTAACGAGGTAGAGATATTGGTGTCGTTAGTGGTTACTGGTTGCGACTGTGTATTACTCGCACCTACCACGTTTTCTACACAATCTATATGAATTAAACTGTTATGTTTTTCACGATTACACAGCCTACACGGACCGAATTTGCAGTCTTGGACCGAGTGACCTGACCGTAAACAATTTTTACAAATATTTGTTGTGTTAACTAAGTTAATCCTCTCTTGCATAGGTAAATTAATAAACTTAGAACACGTATATAGTGAATGATTACCTTTGCACATTACACATACGCGCGGACCACGCTTAGTTGTTTTCGAGCTGTTATTATTATTAACTCCAGTAGCAACGTAACTTTGAGTCGATTGTTTTTTATTTTGACTTTGTTCACTACTTTTGCTGTCGTGTGAATGTTTACTGTGGTTTACTTTAATCATATCTAACATGTCCGCCCTGTCCTTGAGAAACTTAAGTAAATCATCTAACTTCACGAATGGCGGCTTGGTATTAGCATTATAAAGTGTACCTTGAAACTGTTCCCATTCACGTTCGGTACTGGGATCTAACTTCGAAACAACCCAATAAATAATTAACGTGTCCCACGCATGCGTTTGTTCCCCCAGTGAGGCAAGTGCACGTAGGTTTCTTGACACCGTGTCAATAACTTTCCTTAATTGTGAAGCAGATTCTTTATGTAAAGAAGGAATCATATGAAGGGATCTGACGTGGTTATGTTGCAATAGCCGTAAATTATTATAACGATTCTCGAGCAGCTCCCATGCGTGAGAGTAATTGTCGGCCGTAAATTCCAATGCACTAATAACTTGCGACGCACTATTTGTTAATGACGATCGTAAATAATGGAATTTTTGAATACAATCTAAATCCTCACGCTCATGGATCATACTACAGTACGAATTCTTAAACTCTAACCAGCTATCGTACGAGCCGTCAAAGGTAGGTATTTTGATGTCCGGTAACTTTACACTGAACATCTTACTTTTATTGACTACATTACTATTATTTTCAGGTACCTCTTTCTGCAGCAAGAGCTTGGCGGAAGCTACAACCGAATAGTACTGACCTTCAAAACGATCTCGGTCTTCCAGTTGTTTTGGAATATCGAGCTCATCTGAGTTTTCCTCAATAATATTTTGTAACTCGGTGTAACTATGTAACAAACTAGAACTGTTTTCTACGCGTAACTTAATCTCTATTATTTGTTGTTCGCTTAACGGGCACACACATCGTTTAATGTAATTTTCCAAAATAGTTAACCGTCCTTTGATCACTGCTCTTTTCTTAACGAATTCCGACATCTTAGCTTCACTCATTTATAAGGGAAAATAAGAACACAAGAGTACTCACTGTAATCCTTCCTGTAAGATACGAACGTGCGTGCGACTCGTACCGCCCGCACAGACCCGCGAGATTAGGTAGGTATAACTCACGGCGACGGGTTATCACGTTACCAGCCGGGCACCGCCGCTCAATAACTACGAACACAGCACAAATATTAACACAGAACGAAAGATGGGATGGGAAATGGATAGGAAACTCGACACCTGCCACTCCTCTTATGTCCTCTTGAATCTTCAGTCTTGTTGGCGCGTGTTCGTAGGTACATAAGTACATACAATGGGGCCGGGCGGCCGGGTGACTTCTTCTTCAATAATTATATTCGTATATGTAATGCGACGAATGCTCGAAGATTTAGTTCTTAATTTGGCTCGGAGGGACCATTATGTTCGGGCTTCTTATTGGGTTTCTTCAATAAAATCACGAGAACATTCTTCAACCCGTTTACTCCCATCAGTCATAAAAATGGTACAGATAAACAATAAATCAAGAAACAGAAATACAGATAAAAAAGTAACACAGAGTGGAACCACGGAAGTTGATAGTTTATAATATCTGTGATCGCGACGTCTACGAGTATTGACCGGTCGGCGAGTTGGTAAACACGATGCAATAGATGGCGCTAGGTGTACTAAACAATAGGCTCGCCCCTTATAAGCCCTTATTACATGGGACTTCAACATAACTGGCGAAATGTGAGTGTACTATTAGATACATCTTTGCCTAACCCTTCCGGGATTACAGACGTGGCGTTATGTTATTTCGCGAACTTAATCTCGTATTGTGTCTGTCGAATTAATAACCGCCGTGATAAACGCGGCAGACAATTCGAGTCATATTTTAGGAATGCTAGGGCATATTCGAGTATTCGCCTTTTTACCCGACTACGGCAAAGCCAAAGGAGGGTTATGATTTTGACTGGCTATGTATGTATGTTTGTATGTAAGTATCTTCATCTGTTCCCTCATAGCTTCTAATCTACTTATCGGAACTCGACATATGAGGTATCGTTAGAACCGTCTCAATTTTCCGCTGAACATAGGCTACGTGACGTGTCACAAAAAGCGATTTGGCGCCCTCTAGCGGACAAAAATTAAGGCTTAAAAAATAAAAATGGAGATAAATACGCCGTGTTTGGTATCATTTGAAAGGGCCTCACTTGTACATTTCCAAAATATTGCTCAAATTAAAAATCACGCCCTCTAGCGGACAAAAATTCAAGAGTAAAAAAAAATATTTAACACCAAAATTGTTTAAATAAAAAAAAGTAAAAAACTAAAACACGACTACGACAAAAAAAACGACGCTGAAAAATTATAAAACAAGATTTTCAGGATAGAACAAAAAGAAAAGCCGTAGTCACACGTTATAGGTACCAACCTAAACACTTTAATACCGTGTGACTACGGCTTTTCTTTTTGTTCTATCCTGAAAATCTTGTTTTATAATTTTTCAGCGTCGTTTTTTTTGTCGTAGTCGTGTTTTAGTTTTTTACTTTTTTTTTTACTATTCGAATACTAGAAGACGCCTTTTTTACTATTCGAATACTAGAAATTTAAATTATTCGAATAGTTTGTGAATAAAATATTCAAATAACTCGAATATTAAATCAGACGAATATTGTATGCTCTGTGCCCGTCTAAATTAATTAAATGCCATCATACTTTCACTTTCTATCACTGGCACTGTGATGCCCACATACAGTTATTTTTATAAGAAGAAATTGTTTTTCTTTGATAAAAAAGTGACCGACCCGTGGTACAACTGCGATGTCCAACTGGTTGTACTACGGAGAAGTAAATTTACCCATGGTTCAACTGGGTTCAACTGGTTGTTCTATGGGGAAATATCTTTACCAATGGTTCAATTACAGTGAGTTGTTCTTTCCTTGGTCCAACTAGTTGTACTTCTGGGAATTGAATGTATGATCTATGGAACAACTACTGGTAATAAACAGGAAAAGGTTATCTATTAATGCTGAAGTGCAATGCAATTACTACCTCCTCTTTTAACCAAAATTATAATACGACCGTCTCGCGACAGTATCCTTTATGGGCGGCATGGGCACCGGGCCGTAGGCCGACGAAGGAGGCCGGCGGAGGCCCGGCACTTCGGGGACAGAAGACAATAGTGTTATGTAATATGCGAGCGAAGCGAGCGCGCGTCATGGAGTACAACATGCGTTGCATGTATGTTTGTTTTACACGATCATCCTATCCCCGTGGTCCAACCAGTTGGACATAATTCCACAGTTGTACCACGGGTCATAATCATAAATATCAGAAAAAAGAGTTGAACCATGGGTAAATTTACTTCCCCGTAGTACAACTAGTTGGACATCGCAGTTGTACCACGGGTCGGGGTGGGATAAAAACTCACATAGTTCAAGTTGATATTGTTTTTGTTGGCCTTTAGTTGTTCAGGCAGTAGCGGCGGTATCTTGGACACGGCCGAACCCTCTGGTCCTGGTAGCTCTATTGCCTCTGAATTTTTGTCCACATTCTCGTTCGTACTGAAATCGAAATGTAAAACCTGTGATAATTACATGCAACGGATTTTGTGACAATAGAGGGAAAGAAAAGAAAGAAAGAAAATGCATTTATTTGGCACATGCCACAAGTACACACAATGCACAATAATATAAAGATAAAAAAACTTTTTAACAAAAAATAAAACCGACTTCAAAAAAAAAAACAAAAAAGTAAAACAAAAACTTTAGAAGAAAAATCTGTTTCTGAAGTCGGTGACTTTTGTTTGTTTAATTTCATTTTTTTGCCACCGACTTCAGAAACTGATTTTTCTTCTAAAGTTTATTTTTTACTTTTTTTTTTTTTTTTTTGAAGTCTGTTTTATTTTTT
Organism: Diarsia mendica; assembly: GCA_949316265.1. Classification (NCBI taxonomy): domain Eukaryota; kingdom Metazoa; phylum Arthropoda; class Insecta; order Lepidoptera; family Noctuidae; genus Diarsia; species Diarsia mendica. The sequence continues at coordinate 23,115,880 of OX438899.1, forward strand.
GTTAAAAAGATTTTATTTTTTACTTTTTAGTGGTTCACATGTTCATGGGTCAATGTGGACAATGTAGTTTTTTTTAAATTAAGTTGATTTTTCAAAAACCGCTTGTCCGATTTCGATAAAAAAATTATGGGACCATTTCGAAACTATACCCTTTCCAACAAAATAAGAATTTATCAAATCGGTTAGCAAGTGACGGAGTTATGCCCGAACAAACACAAAAAAAAAAAAAACGGACTGGTGAACTATTATTGCATAGCAGTATAATAATAATAATATGTCGAGCCATTACCGCCGTCTTATCGTAAGCGACATTTTTACTTAAACAGCGTTTTTTTATCGCAGACGACTTTTTAAACTCTATCGGACTTGTTCTTCGACTTTTCCCGCCAAAATTACAAAGTTATAGCAAATGCTAAGTTTATCGTTAGCACAACATCCTACTAATATTATAAATGCGAATGTTTGTGAGGATGGATGTATGGATGTTTGTTACTCTTTCACGCCAGAACGGCTGATCGGATCTGAATGAAATTTGGCACAGAGGTAGATTATAGTCCGGAATAACACATGGGCTATATATTATCCCCATAATAACTTAAGGGGGTGAGCAGTATTGCATTATCCATAATCCTCAACTGTTTTACAGCTTGATACTGGAAATACGAAATAACGCAAGGGACATCGAGCGTGCTGTGCAATTTTTCACTTTAGGAGCCTGGTGCGAGCGTTGCAAATCCAAGAGAAAGCTGAAGTCCATTACGGCATTTCAAATTTCCGGTATCGAACCACAATCGAACTGTCAACTGTCATACTATAATAAAATAGAAGATCTATTTCAACCAATTTGTCACTGGTGTACGTAGTCTAACGGTACGGAGGCTTACCTGTAAACAAAGGTACGCAAGTTCAAGTCACAGTCAGTATCCACTTTTTGTGATTTTTTATAATGTTGAAGGAATTCCAAAAATGTTCAACAATGTTCGCGAGTTCGATCCCCAGTCGGTTTTCACTTTTTGTTCCATTTGTTTTTATTTTGATGCTATACGGTTTTCAAATCAATTCAGAGTAGATTAGTATTATTATACTATTAATTTTAATTATAATATTATAAATCTGTTTCTGTATAATGAACATATTATTTAGAAAAAATAATGTTTTCTTTTATTGTGTTACAATCATTTTTAGAATTTTTGTATGTAGTCTGTGTGTCTTGGATGTATTACTTTATTATTATAGTATTATCGTGTACATTTTAAAACTAATATGATTAGGGTTTTAGTTTTTACACGACTGCCCCAAAAAAAAGAGTGTTATTGTTTCATTGTAATCGGTGCTCTCTATCAAAAGATATACGAATTTAAAGTGTTTATGAATAACTTATCATCGTTAAGAAACATACATGCAACGACATCTATTGCACCAAAACGGTACTAATTAATAAATGTGTTCACAAGATAACTTTTAAATCGGCTTTTACAAACAGTTACGATACCAACAGTTACGGCTATGTTCGCGGATAAAAGCGTGGACGGTTTTCATGCCATTATGCGGAAGCGTTGTGCGTCGCTCATGAAGCGCATGCAGGCCAGCTCGAACAGCCTTCTGAGCGTGTTCGTGGGCCGCTGGGACTCGCCTTTGTGGCGGCACTGGATGCGACTACACACTGCGGGTGGTCGTGTCCAGGGCTTGCCATAGACTGACATTTCCTGTGCGATGCCACTTTTATTTTATTTTTGTGACATTTTTTTGTATGTACTAACAATAGTTTTGTAAGGTTTTTGTGTTACTAACAGTATATGGACTACCTACGTCCGAAATAAACGTTTTTATTATTATTATTATTATTAAAAATAACTCTTGATTTGTTTAAATGACGCTGCTTTGAAAATCTATGGTTTTTTTTGGAGGGTGGGAAATCATCAAATTACTCCTCCCGCTCTGGGCAAAGCGGTAGGGAATGTCAGACTTCTACTGACTAAAACCACCCATGTTCCTTCTTTGCCCTTTGTGCTGGGGCCGCAATATCTCTTTCGAACAGCCCGCAGCCCCGGCCCTTGCGGGCCCTTTCCATGTTGCTGTACTAAATGTAATAAATAAATGTTGCTGACATCTCTTTGAGGCGCGCGTGGAACACGAACGCGCCGTTGACACGGCCTGTCATCGTCATAAGACGGACGGACGGCGAGCTAGCCCATTACTCCGTCGTGACCCCCGACAACCGGAGCGCCTCCCGCGGCAGCTGGGACGAGAGTTTCTCTCCCTCTTACGTTCCACCACCTCCTTCGCAAGCATCACTGCTTCGCCGAAGGAGGCGACGGCGTCCCATTCCCTCTCGCCCCGCACCATGGCTTGAACCAGGGCCGGACGCGAGAGGTCGCCGCCGCCAATCGCCACTAAGAGAACACGACGGGGCTCAACCTTAGCGGGGCTCCACCCAAGCGGGGCAGGCCTCCGCGGTGTGCTCCACCGTGTCCTCCGGCTGATCCTTGCAATGGTTGCTACCATTGCAAGGATAGAAGATCCGGGCGTTTCCTTCAGCCCGGTTCGGTGCAGGTACCTCCCGAAACAACCGTGTCCGGTGAGGACCTGCGCCAGATGGAAGGTGAGGGCGCCGTGGCACCTCTCAAGCCAGTCCTCAAAGAGGGCACTTACCACCACTGTTTCCTGCACGGGGTTGCGACAGTCACTCTCTCCATGTCGCCCAGTGTAGTGACTCCGCGCGCCATTCATGTAGGAAACTACATAGCCTAAGCCCTGTAGTGTGTGTTTGCTTACCATGCATGAAATTTTGGCAGTTTAACTTCGTCTTCGACAGATGGCAGTGTTTATTTGACACCATTTTCTGAATTGCGGTGTTAATATTTGTCGTGAACAGTCAACAAATACAAATTGACCGGTACACAGTAAGAAAAACAGATGTAAATACTTTAAAATAAAAACCTAATTAAAGTTAGATAAGACCCACGACGTAAATCTATTTGTTCAGTGCGGGAATCGAATACAGGACATGCAGCGCCACAGTCAAACGCCGAGGCACTACGCCAACCGTGCCGTCTTATAGCTGCGGCTTCCTCGGGCATTGCTGCAACTTTGCTTAACAAACGGCCAGATTGCACTTTCCGTTTACAAATTGCCGCTGAATCTTTTCCCAACTTGCAACATCACCAAAAATCTGCGACTGGCCATGGAACTGCAGATGACTTTGCAAATAAGCTGCTTTAAACAGGAGACAGTCGCCTGGAATTAGATGTAGATGCGAAAATTCCACTTTCCGATGAGTTTTCCCATCCTGTGCCAACAGAAGATGAACTTACCATGCACGGTTTTCCTAATTTGAGAGGTTAATATAAATGATTAAGTGTGGTTGTGTAAGAGGGCCGCCACCAAAGAACAAGGCATTTGTTTGTACATTTTGAGAAATAAGTTAAGGTACGGTTACGGTTTTTAAGCCATCGTCGTCTCAACTCCATTTCATTTTGATTCAAGTCGCTGAGGCTCATAATTACAGCGCCCATAAGGACGCCTTTTGTAATCATTACTCACATCTTCACATTTTGATCAAGCCGTCAGTCGGTCTCACATATAAAATAACATTACGCCTTAATCCCGAAAGAGTTAGGCAGTGGTGTAAGTACCTAATCGTAAACCCACATTTCGCCAGTAATGCATGTTCAAGCGTCATGTAATATAGGCGTTTTATGTCTATAGATATAATAACGCCATTGACCGGGCACGAAAACCACGCTCCGTGGCCTCTACTACGAAAACACTTTGCAATCAAACCCCGGATCTCATCCTCAGTAGTTGCACTTGAGGTCACTCGATCAACGAGACAGTCACACATCAACATTTCCACGTGAACGAAGTCGCGGGCATCGGCTAGTTTTTCTATATTTTACAGTAACCGACATATTCAAAATTATCGTAAGTTGCGTAATTATCTAAGAATTGCAGCGTAAGCGACCCTACTTGTTATCGCAACCGACACAGTACATCCAAATTTTGTCGTTTACTATAACAAAGTGGCAAAAAACGTGTAGTGACGTTTTTTTGAAAATTTTAACCGTTACACCTAAGGTTTCAAAAATCATTATTATACGCCAAATTTCAACTTAATAGCGCAATTATTTATAAAGTTATTCAAAAAAAACCTTCTCCTGTAAAATTTGGTTTTTGTCGGTTACACTAAGTCGGCGGTAATGGCTCGATGTATTCATCATCATCATCAGCCTATAATGTTCCCACTTCAGGAACTCAGTAATCTACCACGCGGGCCCAGTGCGGATTGGTAGATGTCACATATCTTTGAAGTTTTTGGTTCTAAGACATGCCGGTTTCCTCACGATTTTTTCCTTCACTGTTTTGAGAACAGTAGTGATGAAATAAATTACACAAAGTAATGTGCCTGACGGGGTTTGAACCCACGACTACGACGTTAATATGTATTGCTAATAATTAAATATTATCACAGAAAATCTCTCCATACCCAATCTCACTGTAGTTAGCCCTCGGCTGATTAGCGATCCATGCTCTGCATATGGGGTACAGTGGGGACTCCTCGTTGAACTGGGACAGGTCCACACTGCGGTCAAACAGCTTCAACACATAGGACTGCCGTTGTGGGGAGCGCTTACTTCTGTACCGCCTCTCAACCTCTTCTGATCTGCTGTAGTCTCGGCTGAAAATATTACGTATCCATATTTTATTGCCTGGTTTGCACATTGTCAATAAATAAAATTGTTCCTCACATTCTATTAAGAAGAGGCTGACCTTACCCAGCCTGATTGTCTTTGGTTTTGTATTATGAAAATCAAACACTTACGAGTTTATAAAATTAGAATAGTTAATGAGAATTAAACAAACCTATCTCTTTTATCTGGAGGATAGTCAGAGGATCCATCAGACTCATCAGCTGTGGGGTCCAGTACGTCCATCAAGGCTCCTTTGAGCCGCCCACGGGGTGTTGATACTTCTACAAAAAGGATAAAAAGTAATATTTTGAAAGTTAGTATAGGGAAAGCTTCGAATCCAGTATTTAAATATAAGTTCTGTCCACCTAGCTAAAAATCTGTCTATCTCAGACACACTTTCAACTAAACACCTGTAATTATGCATGTTTTTATGATTGAAAAGGGCATAACTAAGTACCTATCAATGCCATAAGAATAGTGCACATTTCTGGTTTTCGTAATTATTTACGACCTATGTAAAAGTATTGATCTAACAAACAAAGAAACTATTGATTAGTTCTCCTTCACTTTCACAAGCAATGAAAGTGAATAATTTGGAAGTAGGTCATTGCTGTAACAGAGCTTATAATTTGGCCCAAAAGTAATAATAAACCCAAAAGTCTTCGCTATACGTGGCGTATTACAATGCTCGTAAAAAAACCCTTGACTTTTTTTTGCCACTGCATCGATTTCTTTGTACTCTATTCGAGGACTAACCCAAAGATACTGTAAACCCCCCAGAAACACAGCGATATTAAAATTTACTGATGTTATAGTGGAATAAATAAAATGTTTTAGCCCTAAATTAAATTAAACACCGTGGGATAAGGAATAGAAAGTAATGTCTTGTAATACCTCTTGCATCGTTGCTATCTCTGTTGGGATTAGATTTTGACCTGTTTTTCAAAGGTGTAAACAATCTCTTTCGTTTAGGCATCACGCTAATTATGAATTAAAATTTTAATCAAAACAAAAACAACACGACTATTGACCAAATTCGAATTTGTTTTCTGACTGAAAGGGCTGTCACTGTTCAAGTGTTCACTCGTAAATTATTTTGATGAATGAAAAACACTAGAGTTGCACGAAAACATACCAACTAATACCGGTTTTTTCGCGATTCTAGTACTGGTTTAAGTATGGCAACATCTTTGTTTTTGGATTTCATTTGTTTTTTTTTTCATGGCTTGAAAGACTTCGAATGAATTCATGAAATTCGCGTCGGTACACTAAAAAAAAGAAATTCGTCTTTTTGTCAAATGTCAAAAGAGTTGTGTACGAAAATAGCGAAACGAGAATTTCGCAAGGCCTACCAGGTTGTGAAGATTTTTAATTTACATAAACTTCTCGCTTCAGATCAATGAATTATAATGGCCACAACATCAGCGTATGAGCATGATGCTGAGGGTAAGCATCCTTTGTTTTTTTAAATACGTAAGAGTTTGTTTATTTAATTAGAAATTGAACAGCATTTTGGTGCGTGATAATATTTGCCTCAACTTTCCATATTTTCAAGCGGTCGTTGTACAGCTGCTAATCCAGTGAAAGTCTGCTGTAAAAAAGTTTGAAGTGATAAATTAATAAACTTTACAATGCGTCAATTAAAACATTCTTGTCGTTTTGCTTGTTAGTGTCATTCAGTTAACAACACGCTTCGCCATACCATCACGCCGCACTTGAGACCTCAGGGAAGGTACAAAGACAGTATTACTTACAACTTTTATTCATCATCTGTTCAGTGAACAGGTTTATTTAATAATCTTTTGACTGTTCTAAATTCCAGGAGGTAAATTTATCCCTGCAACGCAACGTCCCGACGGTACCTGGCGCAAACCGCGAAGAATCAAGGATGGCTACGTCCCTCAGGAGGAGATCCCCTTGTATGAGAGCAAGGGCAAACAGTTCAAAGCTCGTCAGAACACAGGCCTGCCTGTGGGGCTCACCCCTGAGATAGTAGCGCAAGCACAGAAGAAGAAGAACCACGGTGTCATTCAGCCAATACCTGGCATGCTCATCAATGTTGACAAAAAGAAGAAGAAAAAGAAGTCAGGTTGGTTCTCTTTGGTTCCTTTTATAGTGGTGAAATTGAAGCCTAAACAGATATAAAAAAATGTAGACTATTCACAGGCATGTGAGAGGGTGTACTAATATTTTAAAGAGGCAAATTTTGGATTTAGGGGCCTAGGGGGTAATCTTCCGAACTTCTAATACAATTCTGAAAATTCTATCACTAATCAGAAGCTGTTTATCCTTGACTGTCCTATGTTATAATAAATACTAGCTGTTGCCAGCGCCTTCCGCTACAACTCGAAAATTATCCCATGGGAACATAAAATCGGGATAAAATGTTAATCCAGATAAACTATCTGTGTACCAAATTTTATCCAAATACGTTCAGTTAGTTTTTGTGAGAAAGAATAACATCCATCCATACATAATTATACTTACAAACTTTCGCGTTTATAATATTAGTAGGATACTTCTCAAGATAATTTCCCACTAAAACTGAAGTGAGGCTGCTGGCAAAAACTGTAGTTTGATATAAATATTCAAGTGTTTTTCTTATCTACTTAGAATCTATTACACATAAATAGAAAAGTTGCTACATTTTAAATTAAATTATTTTGCTTTGTTTTGTGCATATGTTGTCAACAGTTTCAATTAAACAGCAGAAGTAAAATACCTAATTCATTTAAATGCACTTCATGTTTTAATTGTTGCACTTTCACTCTAGTTATGTAAAAAGAAACTTTTAAAGAATTGCTAATTAGAATCAAATATTAGCAGTCTGGTATTGTAGGCAAAAGAACTCAATTTTTAAATTACAGGGAAATATATTTTGATGAACCTCCATAGGATTCATAAAACTTTTCAGTCTTATCTCATGCTTATACATTTGAGGGTGTCTAGAATACTACTGAAATAGTTTTCTAGACACCCAATCTTGTTTTCGAAAACTGAAAAATAAGACCAATGCTTATATCAATATTCCCCTTTCCAGGAGTTGATGATGCAGCCGACAAGCTCGCCAAATGTGAGATAATAGAACCTTCCTTCGCAAGTCCAGCCCCTGCCCCATCTACCCCCAGTAACACTGCCACAGACCCCGTCAAACGCCTTAAGAACCTAAGAAAGAAACTCCGAGAGATTGAAACTCTCGAGGAGAAAATTAAGTCTGGTTCCCTCAAAACCCCTGACAAAGACCAGAAAGAAAAAATGTCCAAGAAAAATGACATTCTCAGAGATATTGAACTTTTAGAAATAAATAGTGAATAAGTTATACCAAATTTAATTAAATTTTATTGTTGAAAAACCATGGTTTGCATGATTGTGTTCTATGTGTGGGTGCATATAAATGAACTTTCTTTATTACATAAATTATTTACAAAACTATTTTGTGGTTTTTTGTTCTGTAAGTAGATCTCTATACATTTTTTTGTGAAAGATAAATTAATATTCTATTAACACAGTCCGATTTATCTAGATACTGCAATTAAAACTAAAATTTGAAAACAATAATAATATTAAATACAAAATAATATCATTGAATTTCAGTTTTGTAGATTGTCTATAATATTGCCTATCACATCTCTGAGATATCTGTAATAATACAAGAAATATCACATGGTATTGTTGGTCAGGCTTTTATCTGTTTTCAGACAATATTGAGGTTAGTACAAAATGTTTTGAAAATAGAGAAAAGGTTAGCTAGAAAGTTATCTGAATATTTCTAGAATAATAAATGTGTTATACCTTACTTGAATGAACAAGTAGGTAGGAAGTAAGAAATTCTGATAGGTAATATACTTGCTAGGGTAAGTTTGTCTGAAAACAAATTTATTTTCTAAAAAAAATATACTTATTACCTACATTTGCTACATATTCGATAAGCCCTTTAACGATAATATTCGAGACTATTACAAAAATAGATTTTGTTTCCTGCTTCAATGTATACCATATTTTTACACATATTTGTGGCCAATGTGTACTTATGCAAAAACTATTTGAACAGCATGGTTTTTATTTATTTTCAAAAAATAGGTGATGTTGTCACTTCCTTTATCTTTTCCAGTGCCAGCATGTTCTGGAAAAGAAAAATAAAATTATCACTTGAATATTGACCATAGTTAATAAGTAGGTATAATACTGTAACCTCATTAGCAGGCATTTACTACGTTTTACGCTTTACTGAGCAACTAAATTGAAAAATTGATAGCGTGAATACAAGGACGCAATAACCGGTTTTGACGATCTCTCTACAAAGAAGCATAAAAACAGAATTACTTTTAAAAAGTAGGTACTTACTAGATGTGGAGATGTTTTATATGAACTCATTTCTTGCTTGCTGTCTGGCATATTTGCCCAAACACGCGAAAATTCCTATTACAGCAATTCCAAGTCCCAAAACTGTAGCTAAAAAGTCGCCGAAGTCGTAGCCTTGTGCTGCCTCAACATTTGTTACGGTCAGCAAGGTGAATAAGAATACGCACAATTTGAAATACATTGTTAATTTGGAAGCAACAAATTTCTATTTGTACTTTTTGTGAAATATTGTTGGTGTTTTGAGTTGTATTTTTTTCTTTGTCACGTCGTCGTCATGTCAAATTGATAATAGTCAGGGATGTACTACCACTCTGCTGAATCATTATGTCACATGATTAGTCGAGTGAGAATAAATCGATTGAATAAACAAACTAATTCGATTTTTGGTTGAGATTACCAAGGACCAAGGACGTTTTTTTCCACGGCAATTGCAAGACAAGAACAGACAAACTCTTGAATTTTGTCTCGCTCTTACGTTTTGCTCCCCCTTCGAAAAATCGTAGGGAAATTATAGTAATACAAACTCAATTTGTTTGTCATAAAGTTTATTTTTAAACGGCATTTTCAGCCAAGGTCACCCTTCGTTGTACCCGCCTGGAGAATACCACGAAAATATTATCTCCGTTTGAGAGAAATACAAGAATAAACGTAAACAATTTTTTAAGTAAGAGTGGCAACACAATCAAACAGATGTCAACGAGTGCCGTAATTGTCATCATCGTTTTCCCGTTGAAGTTGATAATTTATTGTTTTTAATAGCAAATAACTGGTTAATTCCTGTAAAAATACAAAATATGCGCTCTAAAATTGATTGACGATATTTTAAACTCAAAGGTTAATGAAAAGCATCAGAGTAAACATTAATAAATAACCTTATCACGTTAATGAAAATAGATTCCCAGCGGGGTGTTTTTATTGTTTTAGTGGCTTTTAAATAACTAAAATGAGTTATAATTCGGGTGGGAGTGGTAGTAAAGGGTTCGGGTTCGCTGGTTTCACAATGCCGAAGCGAAACCCATCGAACGTGTCTCTTCACGCGGTGCCTCCGCCGACGACGGCGATGCATGCCGTGCCGCCTCCTACCACCGGCCTATCCAAGCAGGGCTACTCCACCATGAACGCGATAACACACAACGCTGTGACTGGGAACTGGGGTTCGTTGGGGAAGAAACGGTCTAAGACTGAGGATGAGTAAGTTTCAAAATTATAAACAATTTTGTGGTAAGCATTGAATCAGCTCTCTCGATTTGCATTGCTAAATAGAGGTTATCTGTAACTTTATTAGTAGATAGCTTGTTTTTTTTTATCTGAAGTACATCATCAAAACTGCAAGGTAAGCCCTAACCAAAAAATAAGTAATAATTTAATAATTATAATTTATTTAGACACATTGGATGACACGTTAAGCACAACAATTACAGAATGCAAGATAAAATAAAAAAGAGTACAGTTATGGTGCAATTAAGTAGCGCTAGACCCCACACTAGGATACCCTGTGTCGTGGGATATAAGTAAGATTATTCTGCACAGAGAACTGAATGTTGTCACTTTTCAGGTATTTTGATGAGGATGATGAGCCTGCAACACCAGCACTGGCCTACATCCCTGCCCCAGGGAGCCCGACTTATGAAGCTGCTTGTAGTTCTAAGGTACAGAGTCAGCTCCTTTGGCGACATGACTAGCTCCATTTACACTGTCACTTAAGGGATATCCTCCGTGATGATCCATTATGATAAGCTCATGTTTTTTTTTATTTATGTTTTCCCAATATTTCAAAGCTGTTGCAAACACCATGATCACAGATTGATCGTAAGTGACAGTATAAGTTTAGTTATAAACTGTGAAAGCTTACAGTGTTATGAGTTATGACTTGCTCCTTCTAGAATTATTTGGATTCTAGTCATAAAAAATAAATAAATAAATAAATAATCAATTAAACTTAATTTAATTGATTATTTATTTATTTATTTATTTTATTTACATACACACATAAACTCACACCCTTTTCCCATGAGGGTAGGCAGAAACCACAGAATGCCACCTGCGATCCTTACATATATATTATAAATTATTATTCCTTATATTTATTAATTCAAATTTTGTCAATCATGAATTCACCCTTTATAATTTAATGAATGTAGTAAGAAATATAGTTCTCCAATGATTAGAGTCTGTGCAAAGGTTTCACTTGTTATTGCAGTGATACATCAAACAAAAACTTTTAACCTATTGACCACCACAGTCAAGTATAACGACAAGCCAAAAAGTAACTTAAATTGGCAGACTTAAGGTACTTTTTTGCTTGTTTGGCTTGTCGTCTATACGTGACTGTGGCACACAAAAGGTTAAACTAGTGCCAGCTTTATTATAAACTAGCTGATGCCCGCGGCTTCACCTGCGTGGATGTCGTTCAAATTATATACTAAAACCTTCCTCTTGAATCACTCTATCTATTAAAAAAAACCACATCAAAATCCGTTGCGTAGTTTTAAAGATTTAAGCATACAGACAAACAAACAGACAAAAATAGTGACTTTGTTTTATACTATGTAAGGATTCATTACAGGCACACGAAGAAGATGAAGAGGATCCCCTAGATGCCTACATGGCTGGCCTGGAACAGCAGGCGGCTAAAGACCTGGTGGCCAGTAAGGAGAATGCAGTCAGTGGCAAAGGGGACACCGGGAGAGGGACGAGGGGAGATATCGATGAGATGGACGATGAGGAGAGTTATTATAAGTAAGTTTTGTTGATTACGCAGTTTGTTTTTGTGGTAAACAGTTTCTGATGAATTATTTCTTGGCTCATAGTAGTAGAATACTCTGGATATTACTTTTTTGAGCATAATGTAGGTAGGACAATTTTTAATATGACATGTCGACAATTTAACAACTTTATCATTTATTTGACTTTGTTAAGTTGGTTTGCTTATTTTCATTTTTTTTTTTATTTACACAATTTAAAATTAATAATTCATTTTTTTTAGTTTTTTTATATTTCTTTCTAAAATTATATAAAAACAAAAACAAAATAAAAAAAAAACAAAAACTAAATAGTATACAAAACGAGGCTTGTCCAGGAGCACCGTTTCTGAATCAAGCTATTTTCTAGAGAAAGCAAGATCACAAAATTATTAGACAAACTTCTCTATCATTACATGTGAAGATTCTATTAAACCAGTGTCTTATCCCAGAAAGTTTTTTAATTTCCCTCTCTTCACCACAGATACATGGAAGACAACCCACTAAACCACGGTGATGATGGCTCCGATGTGGAAATAGAATACGATGAGGATGGGAACCCCCTCGCCCCACCAAAGAAGAAGTTCATAGACCCACTACCACCCATAGACCACTCGGAGATTGAATATGAGCCTTTTGAGAAAAATTTCTATACTCCACACGAGGATATTGAACAGCTAACACCACAGCAAGTTGAGGAGCTGAAGAAGAATTTGGGAGTCAAGGTATGTCATGCATTTTTCCATTGACATAACTTGAGACTCTTAATTTTTTTCCAAAATGCAATTTTCAAGACTATTGGTAGATTTAACTAACTTGCATACTTACTATTCATTCAATGATAAATAAAAAGTTACAAACAACATAACCTTCCATAGCCAGGTATGTACCTCTTAGTAAAAGAAGGCCGGTCCTATTAATTTATAATAGGGATGTGTCCTGGATAAAAAATATGTTTCCGTTTAGTCCGTCAGTTAGTTTATCGAAAAATATTGGATACGTGTTTTTTGTTTTATCAAATTAATAAAAATTGACGAAGTTATAACGCGTCAAAGATCAGGAGTGGGGGCTTTTGACGGCACTACGTGGTAAAAAGTGCAGTGAGATGTGACGTCGCACGACTTTTCGAAGCACTGTATCGTCTTCATTTTTGGTTTACGTGCAAAAAGAAAAAATACGTGTCGAATATTTTTTGGTAATGTATCAGATTTGGTTTACGTGCAAAAAGAAAAAATACGTATCGAATATTTTTTGGTAATCTATATGACGGACTAATTAGATTTTGTTTGTCAACTACCCTATTATGTTTACATTCCGATTAATATAAAATAATAGCCTATTGACATCAACTGGAAAATATTCTACGTAAAAGGCTGCTACTGAATAAATCTTTTAATTTTTATTTTTATGCTATTCTCACGGTTGCTTCTCAGTACATCTTTGCCAACATTTTATAGGTACATTAGACAAAATATCCACCTGTACACTAAAAACAGTGATATCCACAACTTTAACACTAGAAATAAGCATAAACTACGCGTTTCTTTTCACCGGCTTCACAAAGTTCATAATTCATTCGTAGGGCTCGGGATATTTTATAATATAATATAATAATATAATAATTTATTTATTCAGACAACAAGATCCATAATTTGGTTAGTAGTAATACTTAAGAATAATGTTAGTAAGCATAATATTTGGAGCAGTACAATAATCGGCAATACAATAATCTAAAAACACACTGCTATTACAATTAAAAACAACAAAATAAAATTCAATTAATAAAATAAATAGGTACTCATGTCAATGTAGGTATAAAAAGAAAAAAAAAAAAAAAACAATGTCATTAATTATGTAAAATATAAAAATGTGTAAAAGCAAAATAAGTCTAAATTAAAGTTGTTGTTTTGGGAAGATTTAATTTTAATTTATTTATTTAAATCAGACCACAGATAGAAAATGTGTTAGTATAAACTTAACCTATTCTTAGTAAATAATAAATTACACTACATATATTAATTGGCGACATGGACGTCATGACGCACATGCCTACCCGCCCAATGCCTAATAAATGGCCCATCAATTTTGTCCGCCAGTGTAGCTAGTATAATGTTAGGGCTGCCCCTGAATCGCCGCATCATAGATGCACATCGCTTGCGCATGACGGCATAAAAGTCATCAAGCCTCGCTTCAGCAAACATGCCTGATGCGCTGCAAAAACGAGGCAGCCCCAACAACATCCTCAGTGCATTATTATATTGCACGCGCAGAGCATTGTAAGCCTTCTGCGTATACCTCACCCACAGGCTGCACGAGTAAAACGACTGGCAATAAGCCCTGAACAGAGTCATTTTCACCCCGTTAGTACACCGCGCAAACCTGCGAGCAAGCATATTGCATCGGGCTGCCAATGCCCTGCGCTCCCTGTCAATATCTTGGTCATCTGTAAGATCATCTGTTACCACATGACCCAGGTATTTAAATTGAGTAACAACCTCCAACGGAGTTCCTCGTAACCTTACAGGTGGAACATTAACAGGTGTATTATTGCGCACCTTAAAAACGACAACCTTACTCTTATCAGCATTATACCTCAAGCCATGAGCCTCCGCATAACTCTCACACATGGCCAACAATTTTCTCAGACCGCAGATTGATGGGCTGAGTAGCACCATATCATCAGCGTAACTTATGTTATTAATCATCCTTCCATCTATCGAGCAGCCAACCATGGTGCCACTCAGCTCATCAACCAGCCTGTCTATATACAAGTTAAAAAGACTGGGTGAGGTCAACCCCCCCTGCCTCACTCCACATTCTAGTCCATATGACATCGATTGAGAATCAGCCCACCTAACACAATTCTTCTGGTTTTTGTACCAATGCTTAAATAGATTTATGTGCTCAGTTGGCAGTTCCGTTTCATCCGACAATTTTTTCCATAGAATCTCATAATTTACAAGGTCAAAGGCTTTTGACAGATCCAGAAAACAACCATACACTGGTGTCTTCCTGTCTGTGTAGTAATAAACTGCCATCTTCTTTTCTAGACTTACCATTTAATGCGTTTAAAGCCAAAGTAAAATCTAATCTTTGTTTAAAAGTTTACTATTCTATTAACAACTACTTAGATGATAAGAATAGTTGGTCGCTGAGTTGAACACGAGAATGTTTATTATTTATTCTTCTCCAAAATTAGTTTACTGTTATGTTATGTATTTATTATTTTATTTTTACATTGTTTATTGTTATATACATTTTTACTGACATGCTGTTGTATGGAGTCTGGTTCTTCTAACCAACGATGTGTGCTGGGAAGTTTGTTCCGCCATTTCTTCTTTCCAGCTAAACACAAGGAAGTGTCGATGGGTGGGCGTTTTGGAGGACTGTCTTATAAAAATGTAAATAGTAAAGTAAAGTAAATTTTGACCTTCGAAAAGTGCTGATTATCAGCCTAGTTTGAATAAATGAGTTTTGATTTTGAATCATAACACACATTTCGTTAGTTCTATTTTCAACCGACTGCAAAAATGAAAGAGGTTATGCATTCAACTATATTTATTAAAATTCAGATATCAGGCCCGGATCCACCAAAGCCAGTTAGCAGCTTCGCTCACTTGGGCTTTGATGAGCAGCTGATGAAAGCTATCCGTCGCTCGGAGTACACACAACCGACCCCTGTGCAAGCCGCTGGTGTACCCGCTGCCTTGTCTGGGAGAGACCTAATAGGTAACACCTGGAATTTGTCATGTTATAATTTTTAAAGCATTTATTTCAAGTAGACCAGTTACCGGAACTTTAGAATTGTTGAAACAATACACAGAAGCTACAGTCACAGTCATAAAGCTGTCTGTGAAAGTACTGTAGTTGCCCATTCGAAAGAGCGTAGATCTATACGGAGACGAACCGGCAAGAAGCTCTTAGAAATCAGAATATTGTTTCATAACCTTGTTATATTGGTCAATAGGCCAATATATGTGAAAAAAAACATACACAATCATCCAGACCCGGAACAACTATCTGTAGGCCATACAAATATTCGTTTCGTGTGGGCCAATGTTCCTGGCGTTTCTATGTTCGTCTTTTTAGAATGGTGTTTGATTATAAGGTCGATAAATGGCATCATAAATCAGCACAAGCAATATTGAATAGTGTTTTATTGGAACACAACCATACACTACTAATTACGTATGTTTTGTTTGGCTTGACTCAAATGCATACTAAAATTTGAAACGCCAAAGAGCGCAGTTTTGTGTAAGAGTTATCTTTTCACGGCGATTTGCGGGCAAGACCTAGTTAATAGGGGATCGGACAAAAAAAAACTAATTAGTCCGTCAGATAGATTTCCAAAAATTATTGGACACGTATTTTTTCTTTTTTCACGTAAACTTAAAATGAAGACGATACAGTGCTTCGAAAACTCGTGTGACGTCATTTGATAGTACATTTTGACGACACAAGTGACGTTTCAAGCCCCACTCCAAGATCTTTGACGCGTTTTATCTTCGTCATTTTTTATTGATTTGATAAAACAAAAAACACGTATTCAATATTTTTCGATAATCTAACTTACGGACTAAACAGAATCATATTATTTTGACCCAGTCCGATCCCCTTACTCGTGAATATTTTTCAGGGTGGCCAGTTAACATAATATTGCGCCTGTTATCCTCGAAGGGCTAGGCAGAGGTGTACCCACATTTCACCAGTACTGTTATGTTTAGGTCCCATGTAATTGAGGGCGAGCTTATTGCCATCAACCGGGCACAAACTGCGTAATTCCTGATTGAAAAACCCAATAACACTGCCCGACCCGGGAATCAAACCCAGAACCCCATGCTCAGCAGTCGCGCTTGCCACCACCAGACCAACGAGCCACTTAGTTACTGAATAAAGTTTGAAATAATGCAAGTTTAAATTTTTTCACAGGTATTGCTCGCACGGGTTCGGGTAAGACTGCGGCGTTCCTGTGGCCCCTGTTGGTACATATCATGGATCAGAAGGAGCTGGGGCCTGGAGACGGACCCATTGGCCTCATCTTAGCTCCTACTAGAGAATTGGCACAACAGGTAAGGACCATAAATAAATAAATTGAATAAATCTTTCATTATCGTGTGGTGAGTGCCTAACAGCTCGCGTACCTACACCTAAACCGATATCGTCCGAATTTTACTACGAAGTCCCAAGACGTCCGATGACATGTAAGCCCTTGCACTTCCAAGTAGTTCTGTCCGCTATCGGCAAAGAAAAGGTTTTGGTGTACCCGTACCGTAAGCCTACATGCCGTGAAGAAATATCTCTCAGACATGCTGGTGATAATTATACAATACGCATATAGATCTAAAATACCAGAGGTGTGTGTCTCGAGTTGTAACTTGAGACCTATGACTCGGCAATCCGAGGGTCACACCACAAGGCTAACACTGCTATCCAACCTAACATCGCATTGGTCAAAGTTTTATAATTACTTTTTCTTTAGTATATTTAGCTACAATATTTTCTGACTAAATATTTTTTAGATCTACATGGAGGCGAAACGTTTCGGCAAAGTGTACAACATCAGATGCGTGTGCTGCTACGGAGGCGGCTCCAAATGGGAACAGTGCAAGGCGTTAGAAGGTACGGACTCTCATACTTAATATTTTTTGAATAGACTTTCCACTGCAAGCTTGCCACTTAACTCTTTTTGGATAGACTTCCCACTTGACACTTTTTGGATAGACTTCCCACTTGACACTTTGTGGATAGACTTCCCACTTGACACTTTTTTGGATAGCCTTCCCACTTGACACTTTTTGGATAGACTTCCCACTTGACACTTTCTGGATAGACTTCCCACTTGACACTTTTTGGATAGACTTCCCGCTTGACACTTTTTGAATAGACTTCCCACTTGACACTTTTTTGATAGACTTCCCACTTAACACTTTCTGGATGGACTTCCCACTTGACACTTTCTGGATAGACTTCCCACTTGACACTTTATGGATAGACTTCCCACTTGACACTTTCTGGATAGACTTCCCACTTGACACTTTTTGGATAGACTTCCCACTTGACACTTTTTGGATAGACTTCCCACTTAACAATTTCTGAATAGACTTCCCACTTGACACTTTTTGGATAGACTTCCCATTTGACACTTTTTGGATAGACTTCCCACTTGACAGTTTTTGGATAGACTTCCCACTTGACACTTTTTGGATAGACTTCCCACTTGACACTTTTTGGATAGACTTACCACTTAACACTTTCTGGATAGACTTCCCACTTGACACTTTTTGGATAGACTTCCCACTTGACACTTTCTAGACAGACTTCCCACTTGACACTTTTTGGATAGACTTCCCACTTGACACTTTTTGGATAGACTTCCCACTTAACACTTTTTGGATAGACTTCCCACTTGACACTTTTTGGATAGACTTCCCACTTGACACCCACTTGACACTTTTTTGGATAGACTTCACACTTGACACTTTTTTGGATAGACTTCCCACTTGACACTTTTTGGATAGACTTCACATTTAACACTTTCTGGATAGTCTTGCAACTTTTGGCAATAATTCATGTTAATTTCAGGTGGAGGAGCAGAGATAGTGGTGGGTACTCCCGGCCGTGTGATTGACCTCATCAAGTGCAAGGCGACCAATCTACAACGAGTTACCTACCTAGTGCTAGACGAGGCTGATAGAATGTTTGATATGGGATTCGGTAAGTCATAGAATTTTCGGTATTATTTAGGTACTTACCTACTTACTATTATCGTAAAAGGGAATATTATTTTGAAAGTTTTTAAAGATTTTTCTCTGTTTAGTGTGCCCAAAATATTATGGATGATTCCTGTTATAGACCACAATTTCTTGGTTTACTATTATATTTGTCTCTTCCGACTGTTCGTGTGTCACTTGATTGATGATCGCTCATCACTTAAGGCGCAGTTAAAGGGGCACCGTAAAAACGACCTGTTTTTCGTCGCAGAGTTAGCCGTATTGCTACTTATTACAATTCCAAAAAAAATACAGTGTATAGTCAAATGTATAGGTAAAAGACTTATGCAAAAATATTTTCTAAAAGTAATCAAGAACCTCGAAAAAAAAAATCACAAAATCACAAAAAAATCACACGAAAAAACTTTTTCGTCTCGAAATGCTCAATATTTTGAGTGACAACTGTTATATTTTTTTTTACTATCAGAAAGGAAATTTAACCAACTAAAGACATATGTAAAAATATTTTAACATTACAGCGTATTTTTTTTTTTAATAAATTAATTCTGCGAACTATCGTTCATTTTGGCAGTCACGAGAATCAAACGCATCGCCATTTTCAACCTTATTTGTTTAGGCGATGAGTTAAACGCGCGCTCAAGGTCGCGGGCAGGTAATGTCGCCTTAAACAGAATTCGACGGTTCAAGACGCACACTTATAGAAGACGGAGCAAAAAAGTAGTTAAAAAACTAAAAAACCCGACTGAAAAAACTGAAAAGCAAAATCGGGTTTTTTAGTTTTTTAACTACTTTTTTTATTTCCAACTTTTTAGTTCTTTTGTGTTTGTTCTTTCGTTGGTCGCGTAAAATTCTTCTCAAATGATTTAACTTTTGTGCTTGTATAAAGGATTTGTCACTTTGAATTTCTTTTAAACATATAAGTGTTAACCCTTTATTTTGATATCCTACTCGACGGTATTGGAAAAAAAAAATTTTTGAACTCCGCGATTTGGCCCCCAAAATCAACTCAGTTCTTCCGCCGATCCAAATACCCGCCCATACCATGATGGTTCGTTTGCTTTTCGTGGCGTTTCGTGTGCTTTTCTGATGAGTCTCGTTTTGGTATGAGACCGGATACAAGACGTATACAACACTGGAGAACCCCTGGACGCCAACAGCGATTAAAATCCTGCCAGGAAGTCCATCCTTATAGTGGTGGAACCATCATGGTATGGACGGGTATTTGGATCGGCGGAAGAACTGAGTTGATTTGGATCAGAGGCAACCTCAACGCTTAAATTTATGCTGAGACGATTGTATCAGACGTCATCGTTCCTCTACAAGTGCAAATCGGTCCCTTATTTTAGTTAATGCATGATAATGCACGACCGCACACCGCAAGAGTTGTAAGACAGACTCTCGCCGCAGCTAACATCAATGTCCTGCCCTGGCCTGCTCAGTCGCCATACTTGAACCCGATTGAGCATGCATGGGATATGCTACAGAGAAGAGCTCTGCCGAATATGGAGGGTATCCAGTCGCAAGAAGACCTTTTTTTGTTGTTGCAACGAACATGGGCGGCCATTCCACAGCGTGATTTGGATGAACTCATTTCGAGTATGCCAAACCGATGTTCTTGTGTTGTTAGTGTTTGCGGTAGAAACACGGATTATTAATTGTTTAAGTTACCCAATAAAATTTTAAAGAAAACTGTTATTTCAGTCTTTTTTTCGAACTTTAATGTTAGTGGTTCAAATGTCAAAAATCCCTGTAATAGGAAAATGGCAAATTTCTTTATTAATGCAAAGGTGACTTGGTTTATCGTTACTGTGTGTGACAAACGAAAACACTTTATTTGATGAATCCTTAAAGAAAATTTTCATTAATATCAATCAGGAGAAAAGTTATTGCAAAAATATATGTTGATCCCTAGACACTTTTGATGTGTGTACATACATACACGTCAAACTGATGTGTATATAACTAGGAGGTACGAAGGAAACGAACGTGTGTCTGGTACAGAGGCTAGTTTAATACTGTTGCTACATAATTAGTCAACTGACAATATTAACAATTTAGAACGTGTGGGTAGGAGGTCGGCAGATATGCATCATTCCTCCACACTTAGCTTTGAAACCTGTTGACAAAACAACATCATATAAATAACTTAACATAACAATCATAATTATAGGTACTTATCTATTTATAATATTTCGAATAATCTACTCTCTTTCTGGGACGCTCAGAACGTGCTCGTGACACAGGCGAGGTATCTGGTTCCTGTATGACGACCGAGGCTTGAGGAGCCTGACCTTCGGATACCTCACTACATGTCTGACGTGCATGCTCTCTGCTCACAGATTCAGTGACAGCACTTTGATCCCTGTCAGCTTCAACACTAGTTTCAGCCGCAGTATCAGTCGGTGCCTAGGCCTATGTCCAGCAGTGGACGTCTTTCGGCTGAAATGATGATGATGATGATCAGTCGGTGCTGCACCATCGCCCTCCACCAGTTCCTTTGTAGATGCACCAACTACTGTGCTAACTGTATTGGGCTCGCTGATATTATCTGGCATTGGCAATACTGGTGGGCTAAGAGGAACTCGTGAACACATTGGACTGTACACAGTGTGTGAGGTTGACGGTTCAGGTTCATTAGGATTACCTGATCCGGAAATATGAGAACATTTTCCGTTCCTACAATGTAGCAATTGGTCGACGTGCCTTATAGAAAATCCATTTTGTTCTTCAATAAATATTTTAAACATTCTATTTCCTATGACCTTATTTACTACTCCTAATTTCCAAGACTCTTTCCTACCACTATACCACCGGACCCATACCCTGTCACCAACTTTAAAATCTCTCATCTTACATTCAGTTGTCCTTTGTGACGTTTCACGCGGTTTACATTCTTTAGGAAGTATTAAGTCAAGACGCGATCTTAATTCCCTCCCAAACATTAATTTTGCGGGCGAATGTCCGGTAGTACAGTGTATCGTGTTCCTGTACTCGAAAAGGTATCCTATTAATTTTTCTTGCAATAAAGTAACAGACAAGCTTTCACTTAAAATAATTTTTAACATTTTTTTACAAGTACGTACTGAATTTTCAGCTTGCCCGTTGCTACATGGATGATAAATTGGAGACGTCATGTAATTAATGCCATTATTGGAGCAGAAGTTGTTAAAATCCTTAGAATTTATTTTAACATCATTATCCGATACTAGCGTGCTAGGTATACCGAACACGGAAAAAATTTGCTTCAATTTATTTATTAATGATTGGGTAGTAACATCATTATGCATCCAGATACACTCCAACCACTTGGAGTATGCGTCAATCACCACTAGGTATGTTTGTTGCCCTATCGACAAGTAATCGATATGGATCCGTTCCCATGGTGCCGCTGGACTCGGCCACGGTGCTGGCGCAGCTCGTGGTGGCGCGTGCCGCACGCTTGTGCATTTATCGCAAGCGCCGATCCATCGCTCGATATCTTCGTCTATACCGGGCCACCACATCCTACCGCGAGCATTGCATTTCATTTTTACAATACCTAAATGAGTGCTATGAAGTTCACGCAACATTCTTTCGCGTAATGCCATAGGAATGACCACCTTATGTCCACGCATTAAAATACCCTTTTCATATTGTAAGTCTGTTCTACACAAAAAATATGGTCGAATTGATGCACAAACAATCTTTCGGGGCCAACCGACATTGGTATATTTAATGACAGTTTGTATAGTTTTATCATTTTCAGTGGCATTCTTTATATCCGTAAATAACACGGCCGGCGCGGTCGCATCTAGAAAATTTAATGAGCAGTATGCGTCATAGCCCTTATCAGCTGTTTCGCACACAACATCAGGTAAAGGCGCACGGGAGAAATAATCGGCGACTAAGTTATTCTCACTCGATATGTACTGAACTGTATAGTTATAAGCGGATAATATTATTGCATACCTTTGTAATCGTAATGCTGTTGTTATCGAAATGCCTGTTTTATTATTAAATATTGATACTAACGGCCGGTGATCAGTTTTAAGAATAAATGGCTCACTCCTACCGTACAGGTACTGATGGAAGTGTTTTACCCCAAAAATGATAGCCGTCGCCTCCTTTTGTATCTGGCTGTAATTACGTTCACTCGTCGAGAGTGACCGTGAAGCGAATGCTAGTGGTCGTTCATGGCCATCGCTATCCCGCTGGGATAATACTGCCCCAAGTCCGTGCGGGCCCGCGTCAACTGCCAGGACCAGCTGCGCGCTCGGCTCGAAATGCGCTAGCACGCGCTCTGATGCAAGCTCGGCACAGACGCGACGCACCGCGCGGCGCTGGCGCGGTCCCCACTCCCACCTAGCGCTGGCGCGCAGTAGCTCGTGGAGCGGGCTCATAATACTCGACGCGTTTGGAATGAAATTCCTGTAGTAATTAACTACTCCGAGAAACCTTTTGACTTCTGTAATGTTGGTCGGTTCCGGAGCGTTCAAAATGGCTTTAACTTTGTCGCGGCTAGTACGTAAACCATTTCTATCGATAACGTAACCTAAATAAGTTACGTTTTCCTTAAAGAACTCGCATTTATCTTTTTGTAGGCGCAACCCGGCTTCGTCTAACCTACTCAAAACCTGAGCTAGTCTCGCTAAATGAAGTCTTTTCGTTGGCGCAGTCAAACAAATGTCGTCCAACCAGATGCTCACTCCTTCGATACCCGACAACAACACCTCCATTGCTTTTTGGAATACGGCAGGAGCATTGGCAAGACCATAGACTAAGCGTGTGTATTTAAATAAACCCTTGGATGTATTTATTGTGGTAAGCTCCTGGGAGTCTTCCGAGAGAGAAAATTGATTATACGCGTTCTTAAGGTCTATTTTCGAATAGTGTTCGCCCCCACCAAGTTTCGCGAACACTTCCTCAATTCTAGGTAGTGGGTACTTATCGATTATGAGATCCTTGTTAAGTGTGACTGAAAAATCTCCTGCGATCTTAACTGTGCCGTTATCCTTCAGAACTGGGACTATAGGAGTTGCATATTGAGAATTACTTACTGGCACTAATATACCCAAACCGACTAACCTATTCAATTCTGATTCCACCTTGTCTTTCAACGCAAAAGGTATGGGACGAGCCTTAAAAAATTTAGGCACTGAATTTTCCTTCAGTTGCAAATGGACTTTAAACTTATTAAAATAGCCTAGTTCGTCACGCCATAAATTAGGGTACTGTTCCAATAATGCATTGACTTCATCGTCTTGGCTTATTTTATAAATGTTCGTTAAAACTAATCCAAAAGCGGACATAAAATCACGACCAAGTAGGGGCGGGCCATTTGAGTCTACTACAAAAAATTTAACTTCTTTCTTAAGGTTATTATATTTAACTGTTACATCAAAGTACCCCAATGGTGAAATTTTATGCCCATTATATAGACACATTTTGATCTTACAGTCATTTAATTTGTAATGTGAGAACATCTCCAAATATAATCTTTTAGACATAACAGAAGCGCCAGAACCGGAATCTAACTCCATAGTCACAGTTTTATCACCGACGGTAATTTCTAAACATAACGGTCTATCCGTCACATACCTGATATTAAAACTATGACACTCCTCACAGCTTGCTTCCGTGTCTGTATCACTATTATTGTCCATTTTATTCACTCGCACACGCCCGGATTTTTGCTTTTTGTCACACACTTTCTTTAAATGACCTTGTAAACCACATTTTTGACATTTATAATTTTTATAACGGCACTTGTCCTTATTATGGTTTTTTAATCCACACACCGAACAACGGAAATCTTCGTAAGATGGCTCACGATCGCGACTCGACGTGGACGCTCGCGCCTCTCGCGCGCTCGCCCGAGCTCCGCCATCGCTCCCGGCTCGCTTACCGCTCCCATCGCTCGGCCGCTGCTTGTAACCTTTGCACGATATCTTGTTCACTGCCTCCTCTTTTATGAAGGCTGTGTCAGATATCTCCTTCCTTGCTTCCCTAGAGCATTCAGCACGTTCTGCTATCTCCACTGCTCTCGACAAACTCAACGCTGAGGCATCCTGCTCAAACAATTTGTCGCGCTCGGGCCCAGATCCCAGGCCAAGAACGAAACGATCAGTAAGGTTCGTGTCTAAGGCTGCTCCAAACTCGCAGTAGCTCGCCAAACCTCGCAATCGCGCCGCCCAATCGCCAATCGATTCGCCTGTGTTCCTTTTCGCCCCGTAAAACTTAGCTTTGTCCGCAAAAGAACATTGCTTTCGTTTAAAGTGAGTATCGAGCAACTCCACTAGCTTCTTGAAGTCCAGCTCCTCCAAATCTTGCGGATATGCCAGATTACGCACCAACCGGTACGAGTCATCTGACAAATGCGTGATCAAAATGGCACTTTTATTATCTTCTTTTACATCGTTGATCTTCAAAAATTGCGTCAAACGACCTTTAAAAATTAACCACTCGCATGATTTATAATCAAACGTGGTTAAATTCCCCAAAAAAGTCTTCGCCATTTTCTTTTTCAACACGCGAGGGTAAGACCGATCTCGTCGCCAATGATGTGTATATAACTAGGAGGTACGAAGGAAACGAACGTGTGTCTGGTACAGAGGCTAGTTTAATACTGTTGCTACATAATTAGTCAACTGACAATATTAACAATTTAGAACGTGTGGGTAGGAGGTCGGCAGATATGCATCACAAACACATAACCCTCCTTTTGGGCTTCGCCGCAGTCGGGTAAAAATGATAAAAAACAGCTTCATATTGAATGTTTGTTTTGGGGATGTGAAATCATCAAATGCTCTTCCTGCTCTTGGTGGAGCGGAAGGGAGTCTCAGACTTGCACTGAAAAACCCACCCATGTTCCTTCATAGCACTTTGTGTTCCGGGGCCGCGGTATCTCTTTCGAGCCGTCCCGCAACCCCGGCAGGCGTCAGCCCTTGCGGAACCCTTCCAATAGGGATGTTTACTGACTTAAAAAAAAATGATTCTGTTTAGTCCGTCAGTCAGATTATCGAAAAATGTTGGATACGTATTTTTTGTTTTATCAAATTAATAAAAAGTGGGGGCTTGTGACTGTGTGACATTACATTTTTAGTAAAAAATGTGCCAAACTGTGACGTCACACGAATTTTCGAAGCACTGTATCGTCTTAATTTTTTGTTTACGGGAAGAAAGAAAAAATATGTGCCCAATATTTTTTTGGAAATCTAGACTAATTAGTTTTGTTTTGTCAAGTACCCTATTTGCTGACATGTCTCATATAGAATGTCTGTTTCACAGAGCCGCAAGTCCGTTCGATCTGCAACCACGTGCAATATTTTTTGGAAATCTAGACTAATTAGTTTTGTTTTGTCAAGTACCCTATTTGCTGACACGTCTCATATGTCTCGTGTTTTGTGCCTCGCTACTCAGGAGAGTGAGAGACAGTCGCAACAGCATCCTGAGAACTGTAGCGGAGAGCTATAGCTCTCCAATCGTAATTTTTCTTGTTCAGAGGTCAATTGGTACTAACACTAGATAATAAGCTATTTAATATGTTACTAACACTCTATGGATCTTTTTGTGTCCGAAATAAAAATAAATAATAATAATAATATAGAATGTCTGTATCACAGAGCCGCAAGTCCGTTCGATCTGCAACCACGTGCAATATTTTTTGGAAATCTAGACTAATTAGTTTTGTTTTGTCAAGTACCCTATTTGCTGACACGTCTCATATAGAATGTCTGTATCACAGAGCCGCAAGTCCGTTCGATCTGCAACCACGTGCAATATTTTTTGGAAATCTAGACTAATTAGTTTTGTTTTGTCAAGTACCCTATTTGCTGACACGTCTCATATAGAATGTCTGTATCACAGAGCCGCAAGTCCGTTCGATCTGCAACCACGTGCAATATTTTTTGGAAATCTAGACTAATTAGTTTTGTTTTGTCAACTACCCTATTTGCTGACATGTCTCATATAGAATGTCTGTATCGGGTACCATTTAACTGGCAGAAACTTGATGCTCCGAAATTTATTTGGCATAACACACTTGGCTCGCTCCGTATGGTGTCGGACGCAAAGAATAGCACCATCCCATATCTTCCCGTGGGTGTCGTAAGAGGCGACTAAGGGACTTACCAGAGAATGGGCAGCAGCGTTCTCTGTGTCTTTATCAACCATACTGCGATCGCCAACCCGCCTGCCAAGCGTGGCGATTAAGGCAAACCCCCCTAATGAAAAATGAGCGCAACACAAAGCATGGCCCCTAGTACCCGGCAGCCCGTCTACCCTCGGCTACGGTAGCGGTCGAGGTAACGGCGTGGCAAGGGGTGCGAAGAATCTCCGGATGAGATCCGGCTACCCCAAACGACGACTAGACCTGGCAACTTATAACACGCGCACACTCCGGACTGACGAGAAGATAACGGAGCTCGAAGAGGAGTTGAGCAGGTTGCGATGGAGTATTATCGGATTATCTGAAGTCCGAAGAGAGGGGGAGGACACGATAATCCTGAAATCCGGCAACTTGCTCTATTTCCGAGAGGGCGACCGGCAGTCCCAGGGTGGTGTTGGGTTTATCGTCCACAAGTCCCTTGTGAACAACGTTGTGAAAATCGAGAGTGTGTCGACCAGGGTGGCGTACCTTATACTCAGAATATCGTCAAGATATTCGCTGAAGGTCATACAGGTCTACGCCCCGACCTCTACACACTCCGACGACGAAGTGGAGACCATGTATGAGGATATCTCTAAAGCCATGCATGGATTCAAAACTCAATTCACCGTTGTCATGGGGGACTTCAACGCGAAACTGGGTAAACGAGACGGGGATGAGCTGCTAGTAGGGCAGTTTGGGTTTGGACATCGGAATCGCCGGGGTCACCAACTGGCTAGTTTTATGGAGAAGGAGGGCCTCTATATGATGAACTCCTTCTTCAAAAAACGTGAGCACAGGAAGTGGACCTGGCAGAGCCCCGATGGTGCGACAAAAAATGAGATTGACTTCATCATGTCTACCAGGAAGCAAATGTTCAATGATGTCTCTGTGATCAATGCGGTAAAAACCGGGAGCGATCACCGCATGGTAAGAGGCACATTGAACATCAATATTAAGCTTGAAAGGTCTCGACTGATGAAGTCTACGCTCCGTCCAGCACAGATCCAGATCCAAAACCCCGAGAGCTTTCAGCTTGAACTCCAGAATCGTTTCGAGTGCCTAGGAAGCTTAGTGGACGAATACAACGATGGGTTCGTGGAAACTGTCCACACAACGGGGTCTAAGTTCTTCAAGGCACGTTGTGTGAATAGGAACAAGAAGCTCTCTGATCAAACTCTTAGTCTCATGAAGGAGCGGCGTGAGATGATCCTGCAGTCGCCGGACGAGGCGTGTAAATACCGGCAGCTCAATAGGCGGATCTCTAAATCCTTAAAGAGCGACCTCCGCCGTTTTAATACCGAGTGTATTAAACAGGCAATTGAGCGGAATAAGGGCTCTAAGGTATTTGCAAGAGATCTGTCTATAGGGCAAAGCCAGCTCACGAAACTGAAGACCGACGACGGCAGGATCGTATCCGCCAAACCGGAGCTTCTGAGGGAGATCGAGAGTTTCTATGGGCAGCTGTACACGTCAACCAGTAAACCCGTTGAAGATCTAGCGAAAGACCCCAGAGCTAGACTGACCCGACACTATACCGAAGACATCCCGGATGTCAGCCTGTACGAGATTAGTATGGCTCTGAAACAGCTTAAGAACAACAAGGCACCGGGTGATGACGGAATTACGGCCGAACTCCTGAAGGCGGGAGGTAAACCGGTCCTTAAGGCACTTCAGAAGCTGTTCGATTCCGTCATACTCGAGGGAAAAACGCCGCAGGCATGGTGCAGAAGTGTGGTGGTACTCTTCTTCAAGAAGGGCGACAATGCCCGACTGAAGAATTATAGGCCCATCTCACTTCTGAGTCATGTCTATAAGTTGTTTTCCAGAGTCATTACGAATTGTCTCGCGCGCAGGTTCGACGACTTTCAGCCTCCCGAACAAGCCGGATTCCGAAAAGGCTTTAGCACCGTGGACCACATACATACGCTGCGGCAGGTTATACAGAAGACCGAAGAGTATAATCTGCCTCTCTGTTTAGCGTTTGTGGACTACGAGAAAGCCTTCGATTCGATCGAAACTTGGGCTGTGCTGCAGTCTCTCCAAAGGTGCCAAATTGACTACCGGTACATCGAGGTATTGAAGTGTTTATACAAAAGCGCCACCATGTCAGTCCGGCTTCAGGACCAGACCACGAAACCTATCCTTCTGCAGCGAGGTGTGAGACAGGGAGACGTCATATCTCCGAAGCTGTTTACCGCTGTACTGGAGGATGTTTTCAAGGTTCTGCACTGGAGAGGACTAGGCATCAACATCAATGGCGAGTACATCACTCACCTTCGATTTGCCGACGATATAGTGGTCATGGCTGAGACCATGGAGGACCTCAGTACAATGCTCGATGACCTCAGTAGAGCTTCCGAAAGAGTGGGTCTTAAAATGAACATGGACAAAACCAAGGTCATGTTGAATGCCCATGTTACACCCACTCCTATAAAGATCGGAGACTCTACACTCGAAGTTGTAGACGAGTATGTCTACCTGGGACAAACAGTCCAGTTAGGTAGGTCCAACTTTGAAAAAGAGGTCAATCGTCGAATCTGACTCGGCTGGGCAGCGTTTGGGAAGTTGAGAAGTATCTTCTCGTCCAACTTACCCCAGTGTCTCAAGACGAAAGTCTATGACCAGTGTGTGTTGCCAGTGATTACATATGGGACTGAAACGTGGTCGCTCACAATGGGCCTCATCAGAAGGCCACCCAAAGAGCAATGGAGAGGGCTATGCTCGGAGTTTCCTTGCGTGATCGAATCAGAAATGAGGACATCCGCATGAGAACCAAGGTTGCCGACATAGCCCGAAGAATTGCCAAGCTTAAGTGGCAGTGGGCAGGGCACATTGCTCGCAGGACGGATGGCCGATGGGGCCGGAAGGTTCTGGAGTGGCGACCGCGAACCGGAAGACGTTGCGTTGGAAGGCCTCCCACTAGGTGGACCGATGACCTGGTGAAGGTTGCGGGGATCCGCTGGATGCGAGACGCACGGGACCGGTCAATGTGGCGACACTTAGGGGAGGCCTATGTCCAGCAGTGGACGTCTTTCGGCTGAAATGATGATGATGATGATGAACACACTTGGCATATTCTTCTTTGAACGAATGTGTTTATGGTAGAACAATTATTTAATAGAATACTCATTTCGCAGAATGTTTAAATAGCCGAATTTTCAATGGCATACTTTTAAGATGGCAGAATTTTATTTGGTAGAGAAAGTATCCTTTATGGGCGGCATGGGCACCGGGCCGTAGGCCGACGAAGGAGGCCGGCGGAGGCCCGGCACTTCGGGGACAGAAGATATTAGTGTTATTTAATATGCGAGCGAAGCGAGCGCTCGTCATGGAGTACATGCGTTGCATGTATGAGTGACATCATTATTATTATTAATAATAATAATTATTATTTTTGACATACCAACATTTAATGTTCTCAGCTAGAAATTTTAGCCGCGGTGAGCTGATAATAATAATTAATAATAATAATAATAATTATTATTGCATGTTACACGTATGTAATGTATGAAATGAAATGCGTGCCAAAAGGCGATTCTGATTATGAATTTTCGGCGAAATGATGGTTCTGGAAATGAAGTTTATGCTCAAAGATGATTCTGACTTACAAAATTATGCGTTTTGAATTTATGGTAAATGAGTGTATGCCAAATGATTTTCTGCGAAATGAAGTTTCTGCCATCCACTGTTATGCAAAACAAAATTCGGGTATAAAAAATCTGCTAAAAAAGGTAGACCCGTCTGTATCACAGAGCCGCAAGTCCGTTCGATCTGCAACCACGTGCAATATTTTTTGGCAATCTAGACTAATTAGTTTTGTTTTGTCAAGTACCCTATTTGCTGACACGTCTCATATAGAATGTCTGTATCACAGAGCCGCAAGTCCGTTCGATCTGCAACCACGTGCAATATTTTTTGGAAATCTAGACTAATTAGTTTTGTTTTGTCAAGTACCCTATTTGCTGACATGTCTCATATAGAATGTCTGTTTCACAGAGCCGCAAGTCCGTTCGATCTGCAACCACGTGCAATATTTTTTGGAAATCTAGACTAATTAGTTTTGTTTTGTCAAGTACCCTATTTGCTGACACGTCTCATGTAGAATGTCTGTATCACAGAGCTGCAAGTCCGTTCGATCTGCAACCACGTGCAATATTTTTTGGAAATCTAGACTAATTAGTTTTGTTTTGTCAAGTACCCTATTTGCTGACACGTCTCATATAGAATGTCTGTATCACAGAGCCGCAAGTCCGTTCGATCTGCAACCACGTGCAATAATTTTTGGAAATCTAGACTAATTACGTTCGGGCCTGTGGACGGTGAGTAATGGGCTAGCTCGCCGTCCGGCCGTCGTCATGACGGCAACAGACCGTGTCGGCGGCGCGTTCGTGTTCCACGCGCGCCTCAAAGAGATGTCAGCAAGGAGGGGCCCGCAAGGGCCGACGCCCGTCGGGGCCGCGGATTTTAGTACTAGATGACGTGGCCTCGGCACAAGGGCAAAGAAGGAACATGGGTTCGGTTTTTAGTCAGTAGAAGTCTGACACTCCCCTTCGCTCTGCCCAAGAGCGGGGGGTGGGGGGGTCATTTGATGATTTTCCACCCACCAAAAAAAAAAAAATAAACTGGCCAAGTGCAAGTCGAACTCGCACATGAAGGGTTCCGTACCAAAACGGTATGCTGTATTATACAATTTCTTCTAAGGGCCAATGAAACTTGACCTGTGGATTGTATAGGCGCTCATACGATTCAGGGACCAAATTATATTGGTTAACTGCTGTTTCCATCTGTTGTTTCCATCAAAGTTCAAAATAATTTTCCTAGAAAGTCCTTATGAAGTTCTACTTTTCAGATTTTTTTCATATTTTCTAAACTTATGGTTCAAAAGTTAGAGGGGGGGGGGGGACGCATTGTTTTTTACTTTTGGAGCGATTATTTCCGAAAATATTGACATTATCAAAAAATTATTTTAGTAAACCCCTATTCTTTTTTAAATACCTTTCCAACAATATATCACACGTTAGGGTTGAAATTAAAAAAAAAAATCACTTCCCACTTTACATATAGGGGGGCTACCCTAATAAAACATATTTTTCCAATTTTTATTTTACCACTTTGTCGGCGTGATTGACACACATATTGGTACCAAATTTCAGCTTTCTAGTGCTAACGGTCACAGAGATTAAGCGATGACGGACGGACGGACGGACGGACAGACATGGCGAAACTATAAGGGTTCCTAGTTGACTACGGAACCCTAAAAAGGTCACACAAAACGTGAACATTCCGTGTTACTCAATGGGTATCTTTGAGGTGTCGGAACAGGAAATAGATACTGTTATTCTAGGCCTGAAAAACAATTGTGCAGTCGGTTGGGATGGTATATCTGGATCTTTACTAAAATCGGCCCGTCACTTTTTAATACCAAGTATAAAGCATATATTCAACCTTGCGATTAATACTGGGACCTTTCCAAGAGTTTTTAAGAAGGCCATTGTTCACCCAATTTTTAAAAGTGGCGATAGAGACCGTGTCGAAAACTATAGACCTATTTCAGTACTCACTACCATTTCTAAGGTTTTTGAAAAACTTTTAAATAAACAACTAACCAATTATTTCAGTAAATACAATATCATTTCTCAAAACCAATACGGGTTTATCAAGGGTAAGTCTACTGAAGACGCTGTATTAGACTTGGCAACAACAGTGATTCAGTCTTTAGATAGTAAACTAAAAACCATAGCAGTATTTTTGGACCTGTCAAAAGCATTCGACACGGTCTCACTTCCCATTCTTCTAAACAAGCTAGAATCGGTAGGCGTTAGGGGCATGGTCCTGGAACTCTTGCGTAGTTACCTCACTGAGAGGAGTCAGTATGTCAGGATTGGCAATTACACCAGCGATGAAGAATTCCTTACATATGGAGTCCCACAAGGCAGTGTGCTTGGCCCTACCTTATTTTTGGTGTACATTAACGACCTGTGTCAACTAGCAATTAACAACTGCAGAATTATCACAGCAGATGACACAGCGTTGATTGTGCATGCCGAGAACTGGCAACTAGCCTATAGCGAGACTGAAAAGGCACTGACGTCCGTAATATCGTGGCTGAATGACAACCTGTTAACCCTTAACGCACTTAAAACAAAATTTATAACTTTTTCTGGCTCCTCTGCGTCACAACCACCAGACCTCTTAAAAATTATTGCTCACACCTGTCGTCATCCTAGTCCCAATTGTAACTGCTTCCCTCTTATACGTACAACCGACATAAGGTATCTGGGAGTGCAAATTGACTCTCATTTTAACTGGGACAAGCATATTGGAAATATAGTTTCCCGTACAAGAAAACTAATGTACGTTTTCAAAAAAATAAGATGTTCTGCTGATCTTGAGACATTAAAGTTAGTGTATTTTTCCTTAGCTCAATCAATACTAATGTACTGTATTCCGGCGTGGGGAGGCACGTTTGCTACCACTATGCTGCGTGTAGAGAGAGCGCAGAGGGCGGTCCTAAAAGTTCTCTTAAAGAAGCCTATTAGGTACCCAACCGTAACTTTGTACCAACAATGTTCTGTATTGACAGTAAGACAGCTCTATGTGCTTCAGACCGTCCTGCGTAAGCATGCCACAATCCCATATAAACCGAACAACAAGCGCAGGAAGTATTTAGTGTGCGACATTCAGTCGCATAAAACTACTCTCGCCAGTAGAGACTTTAATAAAGTAGTTCCCGTCTCTACAACCGCATTAACAAAATAAAATATATACATATAGTCTAGGCAACAAGTGCCTTTTTGATGAACTTTTTTCAGCAGTCTCCGAAAATTATGATTGAGGTGTCATTCGATTCGGAATGGCATCCCGATGATTTTTGAAAAAATTGAAGTTCCGCTTGCAAAAATTGCAAAAGTTATTAACAATTAACTAAAAAATTTAAAATGGTTTTAGTTTTTTGCAAATATCTCAAAACCTAATTAAAAATTTTCAAATTTGAAATAAGATTCAAAAAGGGGAGGAAATTTCCTAAAGAATGTTCTAACTTTCGGAATTGTAGGACCAATATTAATAACTTTCCGATCGGGTTGAAAATACGCCCGAAAACTGGTACTCCGTCTTGCGCAAGCTACGCTCCATTCGGACCTTTAATGAATAAATGTTATTTAAACTTATTAAATATGAAAATTAAAAATTGAAAAAATTCAGGCGCCTGCAGGATAGATCAATACACAATAATCTGTGATCTAAAAATTTTTATCGCGAATTTTCAATAAGTTATCCATTAATTAATTAACAATTTTTTGTAGCACGAACACTGACATTGCAAGTGCGATAATTATAACACTATTCATCTGAGATTTTTTTCCTTTCGTGGAGCTATTTTTCAAAGGTTTTAGAATAGGCTCTCGTTGGAAAAATTAAAAAAATGTTAATTTTCGTTTTTTTATTAACAATTTACTGAAATGAAAAATTGCAAACCTTCATTAGACATTAAAAAAATCTTTTTTTTTTATTATATTATTATTGAACCGTTTTTGTATGATCAGAAGCTACATAAAAATGATTTTTTATATTTTTTATATCCTGTTTTTTAAAATATTTTTATAAACAAATGCGTTGTTTATGAGATAATTTAATGTTTTTTTTTAATATCGTAATCTTTGATAATAATCATGATTTTTTTTTAAAAAACCGTTGCTTAAAAAAAATGTTTTATTGCTTAAAAACGCATTTGTTGATTAACAATTATTTTCTCCCACTTCTAATTAATATTAAGGTATAATTTTTTTTAAATCACCATTATTTGTTTTTTCTTTTCGATATATATAAAAAAATATTGTTTTATTAAAACTTTCATTGTTTATGTAATAAACAATTTGTAAAAATCAAATAAATTTTTACTTTATATTTTTTTTCTTGTTTTACTTATTGTCACAAAAACAGAATGATTCTTTTTTTTTTCATTTAATTTTTTTTAGTTTTTTTTTTAATTTGAAAAAAACAAAATCATATCTGTTTTTGTGACAATATTTACTTACTGTCACAAAAACAGATATGATTTTGTTTTTTTTTCATTTAATTTTTTTTTCAACTTTTTTTTTAATTTGAAAAAAAAATCATATCTGTTTTTGTGACAATAAGTAAAGCAAGAAAAAAAATATAAAGTAAAAATTTATTTGTTTTTAACAAATTGTTTATTACATAAACAATGAAAGTTTTAATAAATCAATATTTTTTTTTTATATAACGAAAAGAAAAAACAAATAATGGTGATTTAAAAAAAATGATACCTTAATATTAATTAGAAGTGGGAGAAAATAATTGTTAATCAACAAATGCGTTTTTAAGCAATAAAACATTTTTTTTAAGAAACGGTTTTAAAAAAAAAAACATGATTATTATCAAAGATTACGATATTTTAAAAAAAACATTAAATTATCTCATAAACAACGCATTTGTTTATAAAAATATTTTTAAAAACAGGATATAAAAAATATTAAAAATCATTTTTAAGTAGCTTCTGATCATACAAAAACGGTTCAATAATAATATAATAAAAAAAAAGATTTTTTTAATGTCTAATGAAGGTTTGAAATTTTTCATTTTAGTAAATTGTTAATAAAAAAACGAAAATTAACATTTTTTTAATTTTTCCAACGAGAGCCTATTCTAAGACCTTTGAAAAATAGCTCCACGAAAGAAAAAATATCTCAGATGAATAGTGTTATAATTATCGCACTTGCAATGTCAGTGTTCGTGCTACAAAAAATTTGTTAATTAATTAATGGATAACTTATTGAAAATTCGCGATAAAAATTTTTAGATCACAGATTATTGTGTATTGATCTATCCTGCAGGCACCTGAATTTTTTCAATTTTTAATTTTCATATTTAATAAGTTTAAATAACATTTATTCATTAAAGGTCCGAATGGAGCGTAGCTTGCGCAAGACGGAGTACCAGTTTTCGGGCGTATTTTCAACCCGATCGGAAAGTTATTAATATTGGTCCTACAATTCCGAAAGTTAAAAAATTCTTTAGGAAATTTCCTCCCCTTTTTGAATCTTATTTCAAATTTGAAAATTTTTAATCAGGTTTTGAGATATTTGCAAAAAACTAAAACCATTTTAAATTTTTTAGTTAATTGTTAATAACTTTTGCAATTTTTGCAAGCGGAACTTCAATTTTTTCAAAAATCATCGGGATGCCATTCCGAATCGAATGACACCTCAATCATAATTTTCGGAGACTGCTGAAAAAAGTTGATCAAAAAAGCACTTGTTGACTAGACTAATAACCTAAAAAAAAATACGTGCAATCAAGAACTAAAAACGCTCTTATTAAATTTAAATTACCGGGAGACTGAAGATCTTCTCAAACCAATACAATAGAATTATTAAAAAAAATAGACGCACACTTCACGCTACACGCAGTTACACTCACTCATACACTCAAACATACACTCACTCAAACCCTCACTCACAGTAAATAAGTAGCCTAATCTTAACTTTCATTTTATAGTAGCACTCTGTTTTTGTTTTATTATTATTAAATTTCTCTTTACTGTTTAGTTTATTAGATTATAATATTCTTCTCGAGTTCACTTTGTGACATGTTCGATTTTTTTTATGTAACCTATTTTGGAAGGAGCTGGTGTCTGTGATACAATGATTTTCATTAGTACAGGCACCAACGAATCTCTTTTGTCTGTAATGTTCATTTTTATTTGGAAAATTGTTATTTTTTTTTTTTAAAACGTTGCCCCACACTAGGTTTTTGTGAACCTAACATGTGCTTTTTCTGCAATAAATAATAATAATAATAATATTCCACAACTATCACACAACG
This sequence comes from Diarsia mendica, assembly GCA_949316265.1. Taxonomy (NCBI): domain Eukaryota; kingdom Metazoa; phylum Arthropoda; class Insecta; order Lepidoptera; family Noctuidae; genus Diarsia; species Diarsia mendica. The sequence continues at coordinate 23,152,379 of OX438899.1, forward strand.
CCATCTAGAAAAAAAAAAAAAAAAAAATTATAAAAAAAAAAAAAAAAAAAAAATAATAAATAATAAATTATTATTATAATTAGTTTTGTTTTGTCAAGTACCCTATTTGCTGACATGTCTCATATAGAATGTCTGTTTTACAGAGCCGCAAGTCCGTTCGATCTGCAACCACGTGCAATATTTTTTTGGAAATCTAGACTAATTAGTTTTGTTTTGTCAAGTACCCTATTTGCTGACACGTCTCATATAGAATGTCTGTATCACAGAGCCGCAAGTCCGTTCGATCTGCAACCACGTGCAATATTTTTTGGAAATCTAGACTAATTAGTTTTGTTTTGTCAACTACCCTATTTGCTGACACGTCTCATATAGAATGTCTGTATCACAGAGCCGCAAGTCCGTTCGATCTGCAACCACGTGCGACCAGACCGGCAAGCGTTGTTGTTCTCAGCCACGTTCGCGCGCCGTGTGGAGCGACTGGCGCGGGATGCGCTACACGACCCCGTGCGAGTGCAGCATGGAGCTGCGGGAGAGGCCAGCCATCTCGTGCAGCAGCATGTCAGGTATGACTCTATGGATATAGATCCTCTGTGTAAACCATCTTCTGGAATCTCCGTCACTATTTATTGGTAGGGTATTGTGGCCTCAATAGTTCACTTTGAGTAATACGATACCCTTGCCTGTAACGACTGTCATAGATCAATATGACTATGGGTGGGTCCATAAATCCCATCATCTTCATAATTAGAATAAGAATTGATTTATTTGTAAGAATGTAGTTTTACATTGTATGATGTTAGGTTTGTTTAAAAGTTTCATACATTCTAAAGTGTGGTTTTTAATTTGGGAGACTAAAAAACACCAAAAAGAGAAAAATAAACTTCAGAAGAAAAATCAGCTTCTGAAGTCGGTGACATTTGTTTGTTTGATTTTATTTTTTTGCTACCGACTTCAGAAGCTGATTTTTCTTCTGAAGTTTATTTTTCTCTTTTTGGTGTTTTTTTGAAGTCGGTTGTTTTTTTTTGCAAAAAAGTTTTTTTATTTTTAGTTGTAATAAGTACCTATAAATATATTTACTATGCATTTAACATTCAACCAAGAAACCTAACCCTTAACCTTCAAGATTCAACTATTTTTGCGTTCAACTCTTAACCGTTGAGGAGTGGTACTACTCCTCAACGGTTAAGAGCATGAAGACAAGTGATGACTGCTAGATGCGAATACTTGAATAGCGTCAGAAAAAAAGCACGAAACACGTCATACGTGTCTATGTAATTCATATATAACAACTAAAAAATGTGTATTGTACACATCTGCATACCCCCTCAGAGCATACAGGCGTGATGTTACGTCATGATAATGTATATTCAATAAACATCCAAGCGATTCCAGCAATTACGACAGATTTGCCGTCTATTTTTGAAGAGTTCCATTGTATATCTCCGAAGATCAGCACCAGATCTTCACCAAATTAAAATGGGACCACCTCAGGAGTATACTCTTTCAAATAAAAAAAGAATTTTGAGAATCGGTCCACAAATGGGGGAGAATGAGAAATCAGGTAACATACATAAAAAAAAAAAATACATACACACGAACATATATAACCTCCTCCTTTTTCGAAGTCGGTTAAAAATGACACTTGCAAATGAAACATAAATAATGTTAAACTTACAAATAATGTTGTCAGCTCTTTTGTATTAGTGTTCTACCTACGGTACCGGTTTGTTGAATCGTAACTTTTTATATTTATTAGACGATTTGAAAAAAAATTACCACAAAAACACGATTGTGTTTAAAAACTGCTGAAATCCTGCACATATCCAGACCTTCAATCTACAGGGTGCTGAAGGAGCACAAAGAGAATGAACATTTTAGCTCTCCGAAAATACCTGGCCCTAAATTAAATTTTAAAGACAAATTGGACGATTTCACTCTTTGGGCGACAACTTTTCAACATATAGTCGAAAAGTTCATCAATTCTTTTGTAGAAACGAATCTCTCCTCAGGATAGCTTATTATAAATAAAAAAATGATATTACTTGATTTTACTAACTGCAATTTACGGTAGTAGGACATCACTATTTATGAATTGCAAAAAAAACACGTAATGTCATTTTAGTCTCCCAAATTAAAAACCACACTTTACCATATTTTCTAGTGTACAAATATTGGTGAAAATTCTTGCTTCTCCCTCACGTAGATGTATGTGCCATGCTAAGTAAATTAGACCGAACTTATCTAGTCGGAATCGGCTTGACCAGTAAGAACAAACCTTTTGGACGCGACTTGATATCGTGCCGAAATAAATGCTACAAACGTGACTCGTAATCGTTTCACCCAATTCGAAAGGTAGAAGAACAATACTGTAAGTCCAGTAAATCTTATTGATTGGAGTTTATAATTTTGTTTCCAGAATATTCCACAAGCCAGAAGAGAAGTGGTCATGGCTACTCCATCACTTGGTGGAGTTCTTATCGGCCGGCAGTGTGCTGATATTCGTCACTAAGAAGGTAACTAATTAAGGATGTTAATTAGTTTTAAATTACTAGGTATTCTAAGCAAGATATGAATAAGAAATGTTGATATGAATAAGTTGCACTTTTTTGTATATTTATTACACCTAATAATTGTACCTAAAACTACAAAAATAAGAAAATGAAATTATACTCAATCTACTCAAGATTGACAGGTGGAAAATGCCTGACGTTAAGCTCCTCCCCTTTCATACGTGCTTGAACGTACGTTGCGTGCTCGAAGTGTTTAACAAGAACATATTTTTTGAAAATTCTTATGCCTGTTGCATTTTCCAACAATCCCCCCTAAAACCCTATACTCTGGAAAAAGCCAAGATGAGGGCAAAATACAAAACTCTTGTTATTTGTCTCCACATTTAACATAACTATTCACCAGCACCATTATCGTTGCAGCTAGAAGCAGAGCAGACAGCAGCTAACTTAGGCGTGCAACAGTACGACGCGTTACTACTACACGGAGACATGGAGCAAGCTGACAGGAATAAGGTCATTACTGCCTTCAAACGGAATGAGAATAACATTCTTGTTGCTACAGACGTCGCTGGTAAGTGATCGTAGAGTTGAGATTTGTGAATGATCAACCCAAACTGTGCCCATAAAAAAATGTATGAATGCTTCAGTTTACATGTTTGGTTTTTTTACCCAGTAGAAGCCTGTTTACTCGCGACTTAAACAGATTAGGGTTATATCATAGATAACAGAAACAACAGGAGATATGCCCTTTAGCCGAAAATGTATAGGAACCTGTGTCGTCAGTTCACACACGCAGAGCAGTAAAAACAATAGATATACGCTGTCGCGCACACACCCGCATTTCTTGAAACATCACGTACTACACAATCAATTATAAACCTTATCCCTTCAGACACAGCGTGTATTTACCATGCACCATACAATTTACATAGTACATTTTGATTTACGTAGACACTAACCGCCTTATTCATAAAAATAGTTAAGAGTTGTTTAACTTAAGCTTGGTTTATCTCGCATGCCGTCACTTTCATTTCAATATTATTGAAGTGAGACGGCATGCGAGATAAACCAAGCTTAAGTTAAACAACTCTTAACTATTTTTATGAATAAGGCGGTTAGTGATTGACTAAATCAAAAAGTTATCGATTCTTCTATTTATTCTTCTAATAAAGCTTTTATGGGGTACTGAAAATAAAATAAATAAAAAACGATAAAATACACTTATATTTTTCATACAATACTTTTTTACATTTTATCGGTTATTTAATGCCCGAATGCTGAAGTTCCTAGTTACCTATATTCCCATTAGCTACTGATTTAATAAAAGATAACTCGAGTAATCAATGAATATTACCTATTCAGTCAATAGTAAGCAATAAAAAGTATCTACATTCTATTTTCCGTATTGTTTACAATAATAAGAAAGCGTAATAATACAAGCGTTGTTATTTGTATCTATATTAACTTTTGTTGTTTTGTAAATTTATATTTTACTAGCTGATACCCGCGGTTTTTTTCCGCGTGGATGTCGATTATCGCGACTAAAAGTAATATATTAATCTCCCACTTTCAAGCCCTATTTTATTTTGGAGGTTGGGAAATCAACAAATGACTCCCGCTCTGGGCAGAACGTTAGGGAGTGTAAGACTTCTACTGACTAAAAACCACCCATGTTCCTTGTTAGCCCTTTGTGTTGAAGCCGCGGTATCTCTTTCAACCCCTTACAACCCTTTTTTCGCAAAAAAAAAGTAGGCTATATCCTTTCTCAGGCTATATATTATTATATGTGTACCAAATTTCATTTAAATCGGTTCAGTAGTTTTGGCGTGAAAGCTCGACAGTCAGACAGACAGACAGTTACTTTCACATAATATATAATATTAGTAAGGATAATAGTAAGGATTAGTCAATACATAATTATTTTAAGTAGTAGTAAAGAATATTGGTTTTTCTTATCTACATTTACGACAACTCTCAGTAATGCTATAAAATACGCAGTTCCTTACAGTATAGTAACAAATTGTGTCTAAAATAATTAATTGTATCATGCATAGTCGTACTAAGCAGGATCATCGTATAAAATATCGACAACCACAAACATCACATCTCTAGCTCTCAAAAACTGACAGCACCCGCTTTTCGAAAATATTGTGTGAGTGAGAGCATCAGTAAAACACCTATCCATTGCGCTATTAGATCAGCCAACTCACTGGTCGATTTGTACTAAGCAAGCAATGGTTTTTGTTCTTATTGAAAACAATTGATTTGGTTTTTCATCATGTTTCTCGTATCACGAAGTAATGTTTTAATGAATTTAATATGAAAAACATTAATGTTATAGTACTTATGTGTGAAATGAGATACCATCTTTCGTGTAATTCACAATACAGCTATTATTTTCACAAACATTCACTGAACAACGCGGCATTTTGTAAAAAATCACGAGCAGTGAAAACGTCGCAAGTTGACATTCGACTCATTATTGAAAGTGGCATCAGGCCGCGTCGCAGCCAAATGAGTTCGCATGTACCACGCCTCCTTGCCATATCTCCTGTTGTTTCTGTTATCTATGGGTTATATGAACTCGGAAAAACCGACGCAGGCAGGGAATTCCACTCCTTGGCTGTGCGCATAATAAAGGACCCAGCAAAGCGCTTCGTTCGAATGTGTGGAATGTCGACTAGGTATCGGTGATACCCTGCAGTACGTCTAGTCTCCCGATGGTAGAAGGGAGATGGTGGGATCAGCTCGTGGAGCTCTTGCGCACACTCTCCGAAGTACAGTCTGTAGAAGACCGACAGACATGCGACTTTGCGACGGTGGGCCAGGCTATGTAGCTTGATAACAAGCTTATCGTCACCAATTAATTAGCCTCCTGGCTCTGCGCACTACAGAGTCAAGTGTGGCAAGCTGGTATTTGGCTGAGCCATCCCAAAGGTGACAGCAATACTCCATGCCAGACCGGACTTGAGCTTTATATAATACTGAAAGCTGTCCAGGCTTGAAGTACCGCTTAACCTTGTTTAGGATGCCCAGCTTATTTGCCGCAGTTTGAGCTTTCGACTCGATGTAGGCGCCGAAGTTCAGATTCGCGCTCAACTTCGCGCCAAGAAGCTCGAGACTGTCAGTAACTTGTACAGACGCACTCCGGAAAGTAGGGGCCAGATTAAACGGACTCCTTTTGGCGGTGAACAGACACACTTGCGTTTTGGTGGCGTTGGTTTAGTCTTAGGAGCCTTCTTTTAAGGAAATAATGCCATGGTATAGAAATAATTACTCGTTCTAACACTAGCATAGAATTACAAGTAGATACTTAAAACTAAAAAATAATAATAAAAAGGGTGCTAATTAAACCGGCTTCTTTTTAATAGCATTATTTGCATCTAAAAATCTAACTTGCCTTCTAAATTACTAAGTCAGCCACAGTTAACGAGCATCTAAATAATACTATCTTAGCTACAAGTTATCTTTTTTAAAGCCACTCTAAATACAACTCAGCATCGCGATTATTTTTTAGCATCTAAATTTGTAACATGAACTCAAACAGTAAACTTCTAAAATATTATTATATGCACAGAAGAGATAAAAGAGGTTAGAAAGGCCATGTGGGCGGGGCACGCGCGCCGCCTATATGATCAGACGATCATATGTCGACAAAATTTGATATACTGACCAACAATCGCGCTCATATTGTGACAGCGAACGGAGCTCCGCGAAAAAAAAAGAATTATGCCGTGTTGCGCGATTATTACGTGTCGGAAAAGAAGCCAGGTGTGCAGTGTGGCTCGAGAAGGGATTTCTCTTCATCGGTAAGTCTAAAAACCTTAAAATACAAGTGATATTTGTAATTATTACAATAGTATTATGTAGTTCGCAGACAAAAATGATACAATCGCAAGCAGAAACGAAATTATGTACATTGCTTGCAATACGTGGGTACCATCTTGTACTACGTGGGCGATTGCGCAATGCATTTCGTTCACTGCGAACGTCGCGTGCGACGAGCCAAAGCTTAAATTCTGCCTACTCTTTGCGTTTCGATAGTGTTGTACCAAGTTGTAAATAATGTCGATATTATTTTAGTATGTGTGAATGCATTCAAATGATTATTATGTTATGATTAAAATAACTTTTGTTTATCCCATACTACCAATACCTTTTTTTTTTTTTTTTTTTTTTTGGTGGGTGGAAAATCATCGAATGACCCCCCCCGCTCTTGGGCAGAGCGAAGGGGAGTGTCAGACTTCTACTGACTAAAAACCGAACCCATGTTCCTTCTTTGCCCTTGCGCCGAGGCCACGTAATCTAGTAGGTAAGTTGTAAATAATGTCGATATTATTTTAGTATGTGTGAATGCATTCAAATGATTATTATGTTATGATTAAAATAACTTTTGTTTATCCCATACTATCAATACCTTATTATTGTTTATTGATTGTTTTTCATCTAAAATTTGTTTTGAGGTTAGCCATTTATAAATCGAAACATACATTTTAAATTTTATTTTTAGGTTTCCAACAGATCCAGATATGTTACAGACCTGAATAAAGCTATTATAGAAAAATATTAGTGTGAGATTGCATTTTATTCTGAAAAATTCGAATTTGAAAGATAGCAAACGCATGCTATTGCTACTTAATAAATAAGTTTTATTTCAAGACAATAAAAAAAAAAAAAAAAAAAAAATAAATAAATTCAAAAAAATCAATAAATTGAATTTCAAGTACTTAATGTTCAATATTTGAAAAAAATCTTTTATGTTTACTTTTTATCTTTAATTTTTTATGTGTGAGAGACCAATAAATATTTTTGCTTTCTTATTTTCTTTCTTTCTGTCCCGTCCCGAAATTAAAGCAAAAACTGCAAAACTTAAAGTAACAAAACTCAAGTAATTTTATCGATATACATTATCGACCTTTTGGTCACCGTAACATGTATGAGAAATATACGCAAGTGTGAGTGTACGTCAAACGCAATGTTTGCGCTAGTGTGACAACCAGTAGCAAGCTCGCGATCTAAGTGAGTGTGGTTTATTTGTGTGCATAATTCGCGTACTTATAAGCGTCTTGCATGTAGTGGTTGCAGAGAGTGGGAGACAAGCGGCGACACGCGTTCTAATACAAATCAGGAACTATTTCCTTTCTAACCTCTTTTATCTCTTCTGTGATTATATGGCATCAAAAAAATATTCAATTAGCTTCTAATTTATTAACTCAGCACGTTTAAATTATAACTCATGCCACATTAACTGAGCATCAAAATTTAATTAAAATTGTCATCAAATATTATATTATAGCCACTAATAGTATGTATAAACTCCTGTCGTGTCATCGAAAGGCTTAAATATAGAAGTTCAGAGTACATAATGACCTAAATATTGAGGTTCAGAGTATCGAATGTCCTAAAGATCGATTTTATTTACATGTTGTGCTACAAAAGTTATCGACAGAATCGCTTCAGAACTTCATTTTTATCGGAAAACTAAACAATAAATTGTGAAAACATTTCTGCAAGCAACTCGGAAGTAGCGCTCGCCGGCCGCTGCCGCGGCACCGCTCGCTTCGCTCGCTCGGCTCGCGCGCGTTTGGTCACAGTTTTAACCTAACCTAACCTATTTCCCTCAGTTTACAATAACGAATCATACAGTCTGCCTGTGACTAGTCAATTAGACAATGGTAAAAACATTTCTGTAACTAATAGGTATTTTTAACGTAAATATAATAATCTAAAGTGTATCAAAAGTTGACATTTCATATATAATATACGTTGGCGCTCTCTGATTGGTGCAAATGGCCGGTCGCTGTCGTCTCGCGCGCTCGCGCCAAATCTTTCTGTTGCTATTTTCATGATAAAAGAATGTGATGTATTATTTTACATGCGAAGTTATATTAAATGATGTTGACTACGGTCGCTTCATTTATATTTTTTTGAGGGCCTTGTGTTGAAGCTGTAAAATGTAAAATGGTGGTGAGATATAAATTCCGTGGCTGAGTTAGTAAATTAGGTGCCTATGTATAAATAACAAGGACAAGTTAATATAAATGTTGATCGTCACTTGATGCTTTCTATAGAATATTTAGTGGGCGTTGTAAAGAAGACGAATTAGTATATTAATAAATAATAATAAAATAATAATAATATTAGAATAAATAATAATAATAATAATATTAGAGGCTATATAATTTTCCCGTGGCTTAGTTATAAAATTAGAAGTTTGATCCTGTGGCCAATTAAAAAAACTGTGGCTCGATTAATTATTTCTCTAATAAAAATGGTAATGAGACTATTTTTCGAGAATGCATTGCAGTGTGCGAGGCTACAGTGAGCATCAAAAGTAGATTGACACTACTCAAACTTCCAAAGCAGGTTTTTTAATAAAAACTTGTAAGATATTACTCGTTACTAAAAAGTTTTTGAAGAATTAGGAATATTTTAAAGAATAATCTTCAGAAACGTTAAAAATAATAGCTTGAATCCTGTAGATCAAACAATTAAAATTCCGAAATGTTAAGCTTCTTCTGTTGCTGACCGTACCATGTAGACTTATACTGTCACTTGCGGCATATCTTCCGTGATTAGCAACAGCGAAATATCGGGAGCTCATAATAATAGGTAATCACGGAAGATATCCCCAGTACAGTACGATCAAATTATCTTGGCAGGTCTGAACATAGACTCTGCGAACTTTTACGCATGTAAACTTGTGAAGCACCAATACCTATACGATCAGAAAATATCTAATTTAAACAGTGAGAAATACAAATAAAATAAATATCTCAACACTTTTATACATTAGTTGTAACAAAATAACCTGCACGAAGTTCGGACCTGCCAAGATAATTTGATTGCATTGTAAGTGACAGTATACGTTTAGTTATAACCCGTGAAAGCTTATAATAGTCCGTGTCCGCCGTAGGTTTATGAGAAATAAATATTTTGAATTATAACGTAGCCGCTGAAAAAATTTGGTGCGCTTGTATCATTAACCTCATTTTCGACATCAAGAATGCCTTTTGAAATTAGTTATTGTATGAGTATCCAAACTCAGAGGTTAAATGACTGCAGCGATCTTAAATTATAGCGGGACCCACGATGTCATAAACATTTGCTACAAAATTTTAGTGGAAACGTGTGTTAGGTACATAGAATTTAGTAAATCATCATCCCTCTTGTTCGTGTCCCATTCTACTTGGGGTCGTCACAACACGTCATAAGAAGAAATCTTCCATTCTGCCCTGTCAGACATCACGGCATCAAATACTCCTTTCTCTTTCATATCATTCCTCACACAACCCATCCATCTTTTCTTTGGTCTTCATCACCCTCTCCATCCATCCACTGTATAACTGTGTTATTTGGGACTGTACTTAATGACTACTTTTGTTAACTTGGGTCTTACCTGTCACAACAAATGTATGTGTAAATCAATAAATAAATAAACATTAATATCCATCACTTTTTTAGTCACATGCGTTTTATCCCTCCTTATTAGGCCTTTTTTTTTTTTTTTGGTGGGTGGAAAGTCGTCGAATAACCCCCCCCCGCTCTTGGGCAGAGCGAAGGGGAGTGTCAGACTTCTACTGACTAAAAACCAAACCCATGTTCCTTCTTCGCCCTTGTGTCGGAGCCGCGTTAACCTTTCGACAAACCACAACCCCGACGGGTCCTTATTAGGCCTCTGGCTCGAATGTTGCGGGCAGCGGGGTGGCGGCGGAAACCAACGGGCAGATCGCGCGGCACTATAGAGGCGTAGGGTTGGATCATTCCCACTACTAGTTCTACTGCACAGTCCTACGATAGAACTAGTGGCAACTTTAAAAAAAAAAAACGATATGGTCCAGTACGAAATCGTAGAACTAATGGGAACGAAAAGTCAATGGATTTATTCGTTCCCACTATTAGTTCTACGATAAAGACGCAAACTACCAGGAGAGTAGAAGTAGTCAGGAGGTATTGAAAACATTTTTTTTATATGAAAAAAAAAGGATAGGTAGTAAAGTCCTACAACAAACTACCAGGAGAACAGAAGTAGTAGTATTCTCCTGGTAGTTTGTCCCGTAGTCGTACCCTAAACTGTGTGATAGAACGGATGAGAAACTTGAGTCCCGCTGGTTTTACGATTTTGTAACACACTTTATCGTAGAACTAGTGGGAACGAATAAATCCATTGACTTTTCGTTCCCATTAGTTCTACGATTTCGTACCACATTGAATCGTAGAACTAGTGGGACTAAAAAATTAAAAAAAGTTCCCACTAGTTCTATCGTAGGACTGTGCAGTAGAACTAGTGGGAATGATCCGTAGTGTTGTGTTCTTGGTTGTGTCGTCGAGATATTTATTTTTCGCGAACGATATGTCTGGTTTGTCTGAACAACGGCAACAACATATTTTTGATTCAATAGTTTGTTAAATTTTTACAAAAATAAATTGCACAACACTGCAATGCAGACGCGCGGGCGGTCACCGCTTGACGGAAGTGCACCGCTCGTTGCCCGCCCTCGCGCCGCTGTTTTCGAGGGCCGGTCATTTGATTTTTCGCGTTAGATCCTGCAGCTCCCGCGCCGCCGCCGCCTTAAATGTCCATACCAAGATAGACGACTTCTTTTCACAGAATTTAGTATAATAATATACTAAAATACCTGTTTCTCCTCTAGCTCGAGGTCTAGACATCCCGCACATCCGCACAGTAGTGAACTACACAGTGGCGCGCGACATCGACACACACACACACCGCGTGGGACGCACTGGTCGCGCGGGAGTACGGGGAGACGCCTACACTCTACTGGACAGAGGGAAGGACAAGGACTTCGCCGGACATCTGCTTAGGAACCTCGAGGGAGTGCAGCAGGTATATATAACATCGACACACACACACACCGCGTGGGACGCACTGGTCGCGCGGGAGTACGGGGAGACGCCTACACTCTACTGGACAGAGGGAAGGACAAGGACTTCGCCGGACATCTGCTTAGGAACCTCGAGGGAGTGCAGCAGGTATATATAACATCGACACACACACACACCGCGTGGGACGCACTGGTCGCGCGGGAGTACGGGGAGACGCCTACACTCTACTGGACAGAGGGAAGGACAAGGACTTCGCCGGACATCTGCTTAGGAACCTCGAGGGAGTGCAGCAGGTATATATAACATCGACACACACACACACCGCGTGGGACGCACTGGTCGCGCGGGAGTACGGGGAGACGCCTACACTCTACTGGACAGAGGGAAGGACAAGGACTTCGCCGGACATCTGCTTAGGAACCTCGAGGGAGTGCAGCAGGTATATATAACATCGACACACACACACACCGCGTGGGACGCACTGGTCGCGCGGGAGTACGGGGAGACGCCTACACTCTACTGGACAGAGGGAAGGACAAGGACTTCGCCGGACATCTGCTTAGGAACCTCGAGGGAGTGCAGCAGGTATATATAACATCGACACACACACACACCGCGTGGGACGCACTGGTCGCGCGGGAGTACGGGGAGACGCCTACACTCTACTGGACAGAGGGAAGGACAAGGACTTCGCCGGACATCTGCTTAGGAACCTCGAGGGAGTGCAGCAGGTATATATAACATCGACACACACACACACCGCGTGGGACGCACTGGTCGCGCGGGAGTACGGGGAGACGCCTACACTCTACTGGACAGAGGGAAGGACAAGGACTTCGCCGGACATCTGCTTAGGAACCTCGAGGGAGTGCAGCAGGTATATATAACATCGACACACACACACACCGCGTGGGACGCACTGGTCGCGCGGGAGTACGGGGAGACGCCTACACTCTACTGGACAGAGGGAAGGACAAGGACTTCGCCGGACATCTGCTTAGGAACCTCGAGGGAGTGCAGCAGGTATATATAACATCGACACACACACACACCGCGTGGGACGCACTGGTCGCGCGGGAGTACGGGGAGACGCCTACACTCTACTGGACAGAGGGAAGGACAAGGACTTCGCCGGACATCTGCTTAGGAACCTCGAGGGAGTGCAGCAGGTATATATAACATCGACACACACACACACCGCGTGGGACGCACTGGTCGCGCGGGAGTACGGGGAGACGCCTACACTCTACTGGACAGAGGGAAGGACAAGGACTTCGCCGGACATCTGCTTAGGAACCTCGAGGGAGTGCAGCAGGTAACACGGAATACCTATTGTGTACAGTGGCGAGACAAACGTCTTAAGAAAAGGCTAGGAAAATGTCTGATTACTCTGACCATACCCTCTAGAAAATAGTTATGCCTTTATAAATCAAAGGGTCTAGGAAGTGGCGAAAGACGGACTTGGACGTTAAAAAAAACATTACCCTTTCCTTGCAGTCGGGTAAAAAAGGAATGATTATCAGCCCAATTTGAATAATGTAACCTTTGATTTTTGAACACCCTAATAAGCTCCAGGGTTGGTCTAGTCCGTATCATTCACCAGTTCCCTCCATATTATCACTCAGTCCATCTATCTTTACTTCGACTCAATCCATCATAATCTACATCTATCACTCCTTTAGTCAAAGGCGTTACTCTAATTAAATGTTTGTTCACAGGAAGTGCCAGAAGATCTGATGCAGATGGCGATGCAGTCAGCGTGGTTCCGCAAGTCCAGGTTCAAGAAGGGCAAGGGAAAGAACCTCAACGTCGGGGGCTGCGGACTTGGGTATGTACTAAACTTATCAATTCATATTTCTCGACATCAGAAGGACATCCGTCCAGCGACCGATCGTGACACTTTTTCGAGTATCAGATTTTTGGATCGAACAATTGGCGAATGCTATTCACAGATTCGATCGACATGGTAGTACTTATATAAAATAATTTATTGTCTACATAAAATTTTTCGAAAAATTTTATGTAGACAATAAATTATTTTTAATGAGTATTTCTGTAAGGAATATTTTTAAATGCACATCTGTATAATTTTTCAGCACACTAGGTAACTCCACTAATTAATTGAATGCATACCAGAAAATTAATGCTGTACAAAGAACCAATTGATTAACTAAACATGTCCTACAAAAAAGACTAAAAAACAAAACGAGATGACCTTTATCGAATTCACACCAAAAAATATGTGGTTCGGAAAAATACGAATTGTTTATCAAAAAGACGAATTGTTTATCAAAAATACTAAGTTGCACTCTAAATCTTTCAGGTTAGGTTAGGTTTTTTTTTGCTTGTCGTAAATACATTTCCGCAGACATGTGAGTCCATATTTTTTTTTATGGTTAGGTTAGGTTGTTATAAGAACCAATTGATTAACTAAACATGTCCTACAAAAAAGACTAAAAAACAAAACGAGATGACCTTTATCGAATTCACACCAAAAAATATGTGGTTCGGAAAAATACGAATTGTTTATCAAAAAGACGAATTGTTTATCAAAAATACTAAGTTGCACTCTAAATCTTTCAGGTTAGGTTAGGTTTTTTTTTGCTTGTCGTAAATACATTTCCGCAGACATGTGAGTCCATATTTTTTTTTATGGTTAGGTTAGGTTGTTATCAGTTCAGTAAAAGAGACAAATTAAAATTAATATTATATTTATTTGGGTTTGTTTTTGTTTGTAAAGTTTATTGTATTCCATATTAAGTATATTTAGCTTTAAATTGTAATAGGGGTACTGTTTTATTTTATTTTCTGTTTATGTGGGTAACAATTTAGCATACGTTTTAAATATCCGTTTTGACGTTCGTACGTTATTGTTTTCAAGGGTTACCACTGAAAACCAGCGCTGTGCTGTGGGTCCCCATAGCACAGCACCATGCTGAGTGGTAACCTATTTGTCGCAGTAGTGTTCCGTTTTAAGTATAATTATTTTATGTAAACGCAAACTTGTTTTTTCTTTTTTGTGCCATTTTTTTTTGTTAATAATTAGTTGTAAGTTGTGTGTTTACCTGTTTTTTTTTAATTTATGCGACAATAAATAGTTTTTCTTTCTTTCTTTCTTCTTTCTAAAACAGTTCTTCAAATACCATTAAGCAGTATATTGAATTTGATTTATTTAGTGTGCATAATTTGTGTGCAAGTCGGTATTTTTGGTTTAACTTTGTAATATTTTTAGTTTTAAACTCCATCAAATTTGTATACCTACATTATTGCAAATAAATGATTCTGATTCTGATTCTGAATATTTTATTCGAAAAATGGGAATATTCAGATATCGATTTAAATACATGCCTTGCTTTAAGTTCTACTATAGATTGTACTGTATATCCGTCGAGTAACTAAAAATATAATTAAAAACAATTTTAATTTTAAATGGAAACGCAACGATTCGTGCTTATGGTATAGTACAAAATGAAGTCGTCGTTTGGTTGTAAACAGCTATGCTGCGATTCACCATCCAATTCGATCGATTCGATCCACCCATGTTCTTTGTTAGCCCTTTGTGTTGAAGCCGCGGTGTCTCTTTCGAACAACCCGCAGCCCCGACGGGACTTTCAACCCCTTACAACCCTTTTTACCCGACTACGGCGAAGCCAAAAGGAAGGGTAATGATTTTGGCAGTCTATGTATGTATGTATGTTCCACCGTAGCACCTAATCTACTGAACGAATTTTAATAAATTAGGTGTCAATAGATTCGTAAGAATAGCCCGGGTGACATAGGCTATATAAATTTCATAAATTCTTTTTATGACGGAATTTAAATGTCAAAAACTTACCTCAAAAAATATTAAATTGAGATAACCATAGCAAGTTTGGTATCAAATGAAAGGTCTTGGTGAGCACATTACAAATATGTATTATATTATTGTTTAAGTACACACAAAAAAAAAATTCAAATAAAAAAATAAGTTCAAAAATCTAAAACCCGACTACTAACAAAATCGCGGTCTTAAAAGTAGAAAACAAGAAAATAATTCTTGTCTGATATTCTTCGTAGTCGCATGTCATCTTGTATCAATAAGAACGCCATGAAGGAGCATCAGGTATCAGTGGCATGCGACTACCAAGAATATCAGACAAGAATTATTTTCTTGTTTTCTACTTTTAAGACCGCGATTTTGTTAGTAGTCGGGTTTTAGATTTTTGAACTTAATTTTTTTTTTAGCACTAAAAAGCAGGCTATGACCTTTCTCAGGCTCTAGACTATCAAACATTGTATAAAATTATAATGTGTACGGTACCAAATTTCATTTAAATCGGTTCACTAGTCAAAGGCGTGAAAGCTCGACAGCCAGACAGACAGAGTTACTTTCGCATATATAATATTAGTAAGGTATATTATAAGTAATAGTAAAGGATATTGGTTTTTCTTATAGATCTACATTTACGACAACTCTAAGTAACGTCATAAAATACGCAGTTACTTTTACGCTGTAGGTACTTAATAAAAAATTGTGTCTACAATAATTACTTGTATCATGCATAATGAATCGTACTTAGTAAAATCATCGTTTAAAATATCGACAACCACAAGCATCACATTATGACATCTCTAGCTCAAAAATACTGACAGCGGCCGCTTTACGAAAATGTTGTGTGAGTGAGAGCATCAGTAAAATCGGCTGATCTAATAGCGCAATGGATAAGTGTATCCATTGCGCTATTAGATCAGCCGATTCACTGGTCAATTTGAACTTAGCAAGCAATGGCTTTTGTACCTAATGAAAACAATTGATTTGGTTTTTCATCGTGTTTCTAGTACCACGAAGTAATGTTTTAATGAATTTAATAAGAAAAACATTAATATTTTAATACTTTTGTGTGAAATGAGGTACCATCTTTAATGTAATTCACAATACATTTGTTATTTTTACAAACAATCACTGAAAAACGCGGCATTTTGTAAAAAATCACGAGCAGTGAACACGTCGCAAGTTGACATTCGACTCATTGTTGAAAGTGGCATCAGGCCGCTTGGCGCCCACATGAGTTCGCATGAACCACGCCTCTTTGCCATATCTCCTGTTGTTTCTGTTATCTATGGTTATCACTAACCTCTCTTGTCCCTCAGTTACAAAGAGCGTCCCGGTCTCCCGCCCCCCAACGAGGAAGTATCCCCAGCAGTCCACTCCGACAAGACGCACGGCCCCGCCACGGACAGACTGTCGTCGCTGAAGGCCGCCTTCCGCTCGCAGTACAACCAGGTAGTCTACTATCTGTCCAAATGTTTAGTTACCCAGCAGTCCACTCCGACAAGACGCACGGCCCCGCCACGGACAGACTGTCGTCGCTGAAGGCCGCCTTCCGCTCGCAGTACAACCAGGTAGTCTACTATCTGTCCAAATGTTTAGTTACCCAGCAGTCCACTCCGACAAGACGCACGGCCCCGCCACGGACAGACTGTCGTCGCTGAAGGCCGCCTTCCGCTCGCAGTACAACCAGGTAGTCTACTATCTGTCCAAATGTTTAGTTACCCAGCAGTCCACTCCGACAAGACGCACGGCCCCGCCACGGACAGACTGTCGTCGCTGAAGGCCGCCTTCCGCTCGCAGTACAACCAGGTAGTCTACTATCTGTCCAAATGTTTAGTTACCCAGCAGTCCACTCCGACAAGACGCACGGCCCCGCCACGGACAGACTGTCGTCGCTGAAGGCCGCCTTCCGCTCGCAGTACAACCAGGTAGTCTACTATCTGTCCAAATGTTTAGTTACCCAGCAGTCCACTCCGACAAGACGCACGGCCCCGCCACGGACAGACTGTCGTCGCTGAAGGCCGCCTTCCGCTCGCAGTACAACCAGGTAGTCTACTATCTGTCCAAATGTTTAGTTACCCAGCAGTCCACTCCGACAAGACGCACGGCCCCGCCACGGACAGACTGTCGTCGCTGAAGGCCGCCTTCCGCTCGCAGTACAACCAGGTAGTCTACTATCTGTCCAAATGTTTAGTTACCCAGCAGTCCACTCCGACAAGACGCACGGCCCCGCCACGGACAGACTGTCGTCGCTGAAGGCCGCCTTCCGCTCGCAGTACAACCAGGTAGTCTACTATCTGTCCAAATGTTTAGTTACCCAGCAGTCCACTCCGACAAGACGCACGGCCCCGCCACGGACAGACTGTCGTCGCTGAAGGCCGCCTTCCGCTCGCAGTACAACCAGGTAGTCTACTATCTGTCCAAATGTTTAGTTACCCAGCAGTCCACTCCGACAAGACGCACGGCCCCGCCACGGACAGACTGTCGTCGCTGAAGGCCGCCTTCCGCTCGCAGTACAACCAGGTAGTCTACTATCTGTCCAAATGTTTAGTTACCCAGCAGTCCACTCCGACAAGACGCACGGCCCCGCCACGGACAGACTGTCGTCGCTGAAGGCCGCCTTCCGCTCGCAGTACAACCAGGTAGTCTACTATCTGTCCAAATGTTTAGTTACCCAGCAGTCCACTCCGACAAGACGCACGGCCCCGCCACGGACAGACTGTCGTCGCTGAAGGCCGCCTTCCGCTCGCAGTACAACCAGGTAGTCTACTATCTGTCCAAATGTTTAGTTACCCAGCAGTCCACTCCGACAAGACGCACGGCCCCGCCACGGACAGACTGTCGTCGCTGAAGGCCGCCTTCCGCTCGCAGTACAACCAGGTAGTCTACTATCTGTCCAAATGTTTAGTTACCCAGCAGTCCACTCCGACAAGACGCACGGCCCCGCCACGGACAGACTGTCGTCGCTGAAGGCCGCCTTCCGCTCGCAGTACAACCAGGTAGTCTACTATCTGTCCAAATGTTTAGTTACCCAGCAGTCCACTCCGACAAGACGCACGGCCCCGCCACGGACAGACTGTCGTCGCTGAAGGCCGCCTTCCGCTCGCAGTACAACCAGGTAGTCTACTATCTGTCCAAATGTTTAGTTACCCAGCAGTCCACTCCGACAAGACGCACGGCCCCGCCACGGACAGACTGTCGTCGCTGAAGGCCGCCTTCCGCTCGCAGTACAACCAGGTAGTCTACTATCTGTCCAAATGTTTAGTTACCCAGCAGTCCACTCCGACAAGACGCACGGCCCCGCCACGGACAGACTGTCGTCGCTGAAGGCCGCCTTCCGCTCGCAGTACAACCAGGTAGTCTACTATCTGTCCAAATGTTTAGTTACCCAGCAGTCCACTCCGACAAGACGCACGGCCCCGCCACGGACAGACTGTCGTCGCTGAAGGCCGCCTTCCGCTCGCAGTACAACCAGGTAGTCTACTATCTGTCCAAATGTTTAGTTACCCAGCAGTCCACTCCGACAAGACGCACGGCCCCGCCACGGACAGACTGTCGTCGCTGAAGGCCGCCTTCCGCTCGCAGTACAACCAGGTAGTCTACTATCTGTCCAAATGTTTAGTTACCCAGCAGTCCACTCCGACAAGACGCACGGCCCCGCCACGGACAGACTGTCGTCGCTGAAGGCCGCCTTCCGCTCGCAGTACAACCAGGTAGTCTACTATCTGTCCAAATGTTTAGTTACCCAGCAGTCCACTCCGACAAGACGCACGGCCCCGCCACGGACAGACTGTCGTCGCTGAAGGCCGCCTTCCGCTCGCAGTACAACCAGGTAGTCTACTATCTGTCCAAATGTTTAGTTACCCAGCAGTCCACTCCGACAAGACGCACGGCCCCGCCACGGACAGACTGTCGTCGCTGAAGGCCGCCTTCCGCTCGCAGTACAACCAGGTAGTCTACTATCTGTCCAAATGTTTAGTTACCCAGCAGTCCACTCCGACAAGACGCACGGCCCCGCCACGGACAGACTGTCGTCGCTGAAGGCCGCCTTCCGCTCGCAGTACAACCAGGTAGTCTACTATCTGTCCAAATGTTTAGTTACCCAGCAGTCCACTCCGACAAGACGCACGGCCCCGCCACGGACAGACTGTCGTCGCTGAAGGCCGCCTTCCGCTCGCAGTACAACCAGGTAGTCTACTATCTGTCCAAATGTTTAGTTACCCAGCAGTCCACTCCGACAAGACGCACGGCCCCGCCACGGACAGACTGTCGTCGCTGAAGGCCGCCTTCCGCTCGCAGTACAACCAGGTAGTCTACTATCTGTCCAAATGTTTAGTTACCCAGCAGTCCACTCCGACAAGACGCACGGCCCCGCCACGGACAGACTGTCGTCGCTGAAGGCCGCCTTCCGCTCGCAGTACAACCAGGTAGTCTACTATCTGTCCAAATGTTTAGTTACCCAGCAGTCCACTCCGACAAGACGCACGGCCCCGCCACGGACAGACTGTCGTCGCTGAAGGCCGCCTTCCGCTCGCAGTACAACCAGGTAGTCTACTATCTGTCCAAATGTTTAGTTACCCAGCAGTCCACTCCGACAAGACGCACGGCCCCGCCACGGACAGACTGTCGTCGCTGAAGGCCGCCTTCCGCTCGCAGTACAACCAGGTAGTCTACTATCTGTCCAAATGTTTAGTTACCCAGCAGTCCACTCCGACAAGACGCACGGCCCCGCCACGGACAGACTGTCGTCGCTGAAGGCCGCCTTCCGCTCGCAGTACAACCAGGTAGTCTACTATCTGTCCAAATGTTTAGTTACCCAGCAGTCCACTCCGACAAGACGCACGGCCCCGCCACGGACAGACTGTCGTCGCTGAAGGCCGCCTTCCGCTCGCAGTACAACCAGGTAGTCTACTATCTGTCCAAATGTTTAGTTACCCAGCAGTCCACTCCGACAAGACGCACGGCCCCGCCACGGACAGACTGTCGTCGCTGAAGGCCGCCTTCCGCTCGCAGTACAACCAGGTAGTCTACTATCTGTCCAAATGTTTAGTTACCCAGCAGTCCACTCCGACAAGACGCACGGCCCCGCCACGGACAGACTGTCGTCGCTGAAGGCCGCCTTCCGCTCGCAGTACAACCAGGTAGTCTACTATCTGTCCAAATGTTTAGTTACCCAGCAGTCCACTCCGACAAGACGCACGGCCCCGCCACGGACAGACTGTCGTCGCTGAAGGCCGCCTTCCGCTCGCAGTACAACCAGGTAGTCTACTATCTGTCCAAATGTTTAGTTACCCAGCAGTCCACTCCGACAAGACGCACGGCCCCGCCACGGACAGACTGTCGTCGCTGAAGGCCGCCTTCCGCTCGCAGTACAACCAGGTAGTCTACTATCTGTCCAAATGTTTAGTTACCCAGCAGTCCACTCCGACAAGACGCACGGCCCCGCCACGGACAGACTGTCGTCGCTGAAGGCCGCCTTCCGCTCGCAGTACAACCAGGTAGTCTACTATCTGTCCAAATGTTTAGTTACCCAGCAGTCCACTCCGACAAGACGCACGGCCCCGCCACGGACAGACTGTCGTCGCTGAAGGCCGCCTTCCGCTCGCAGTACAACCAGGTAGTCTACTATCTGTCCAAATGTTTAGTTACCCAGCAGTCCACTCCGACAAGACGCACGGCCCCGCCACGGACAGACTGTCGTCGCTGAAGGCCGCCTTCCGCTCGCAGTACAACCAGGTAGTCTACTATCTGTCCAAATGTTTAGTTACCCAGCAGTCCACTCCGACAAGACGCACGGCCCCGCCACGGACAGACTGTCGTCGCTGAAGGCCGCCTTCCGCTCGCAGTACAACCAGGTAGTCTACTATCTGTCCAAATGTTTAGTTACCCAGCAGTCCACTCCGACAAGACGCACGGCCCCGCCACGGACAGACTGTCGTCGCTGAAGGCCGCCTTCCGCTCGCAGTACAACCAGGTAGTCTACTATCTGTCCAAATGTTTAGTTACCCAGCAGTCCACTCCGACAAGACGCACGGCCCCGCCACGGACAGACTGTCGTCGCTGAAGGCCGCCTTCCGCTCGCAGTACAACCAGGTAGTCTACTATCTGTCCAAATGTTTAGTTACCCAGCAGTCCACTCCGACAAGACGCACGGCCCCGCCACGGACAGACTGTCGTCGCTGAAGGCCGCCTTCCGCTCGCAGTACAACCAGGTAGTCTACTATCTGTCCAAATGTTTAGTTACCCAGCAGTCCACTCCGACAAGACGCACGGCCCCGCCACGGACAGACTGTCGTCGCTGAAGGCCGCCTTCCGCTCGCAGTACAACCAGGTAGTCTACTATCTGTCCAAATGTTTAGTTACCCAGCAGTCCACTCCGACAAGACGCACGGCCCCGCCACGGACAGACTGTCGTCGCTGAAGGCCGCCTTCCGCTCGCAGTACAACCAGGTAGTCTACTATCTGTCCAAATGTTTAGTTACCCAGCAGTCCACTCCGACAAGACGCACGGCCCCGCCACGGACAGACTGTCGTCGCTGAAGGCCGCCTTCCGCTCGCAGTACAACCAGGTAGTCTACTATCTGTCCAAATGTTTAGTTACCCAGCAGTCCACTCCGACAAGACGCACGGCCCCGCCACGGACAGACTGTCGTCGCTGAAGGCCGCCTTCCGCTCGCAGTACAACCAGGTAGTCTACTATCTGTCCAAATGTTTAGTTACCCAGCAGTCCACTCCGACAAGACGCACGGCCCCGCCACGGACAGACTGTCGTCGCTGAAGGCCGCCTTCCGCTCGCAGTACAACCAGGTAGTCTACTATCTGTCCAAATGTTTAGTTACCCAGCAGTCCACTCCGACAAGACGCACGGCCCCGCCACGGACAGACTGTCGTCGCTGAAGGCCGCCTTCCGCTCGCAGTACAACCAGGTAGTCTACTATCTGTCCAAATGTTTAGTTACCCAGCAGTCCACTCCGACAAGACGCACGGCCCCGCCACGGACAGACTGTCGTCGCTGAAGGCCGCCTTCCGCTCGCAGTACAACCAGGTAGTCTACTATCTGTCCAAATGTTTAGTTACCCAGCAGTCCACTCCGACAAGACGCACGGCCCCGCCACGGACAGACTGTCGTCGCTGAAGGCCGCCTTCCGCTCGCAGTACAACCAGGTAGTCTACTATCTGTCCAAATGTTTAGTTACCCAGCAGTCCACTCCGACAAGACGCACGGCCCCGCCACGGACAGACTGTCGTCGCTGAAGGCCGCCTTCCGCTCGCAGTACAACCAGGTAGTCTACTATCTGTCCAAATGTTTAGTTACCCAGCAGTCCACTCCGACAAGACGCACGGCCCCGCCACGGACAGACTGTCGTCGCTGAAGGCCGCCTTCCGCTCGCAGTACAACCAGGTAGTCTACTATCTGTCCAAATGTTTAGTTACCCAGCAGTCCACTCCGACAAGACGCACGGCCCCGCCACGGACAGACTGTCGTCGCTGAAGGCCGCCTTCCGCTCGCAGTACAACCAGGTAGTCTACTATCTGTCCAAATGTTTAGTTACCCAGCAGTCCACTCCGACAAGACGCACGGCCCCGCCACGGACAGACTGTCGTCGCTGAAGGCCGCCTTCCGCTCGCAGTACAACCAGGTAGTCTACTATCTGTCCAAATGTTTAGTTACCCAGCAGTCCACTCCGACAAGACGCACGGCCCCGCCACGGACAGACTGTCGTCGCTGAAGGCCGCCTTCCGCTCGCAGTACAACCAGGTAGTCTACTATCTGTCCAAATGTTTAGTTACCCAGCAGTCCACTCCGACAAGACGCACGGCCCCGCCACGGACAGACTGTCGTCGCTGAAGGCCGCCTTCCGCTCGCAGTACAACCAGGTAGTCTACTATCTGTCCAAATGTTTAGTTACCCAGCAGTCCACTCCGACAAGACGCACGGCCCCGCCACGGACAGACTGTCGTCGCTGAAGGCCGCCTTCCGCTCGCAGTACAACCAGGTAGTCTACTATCTGTCCAAATGTTTAGTTACCCAGCAGTCCACTCCGACAAGACGCACGGCCCCGCCACGGACAGACTGTCGTCGCTGAAGGCCGCCTTCCGCTCGCAGTACAACCAGGTAGTCTACTATCTGTCCAAATGTTTAGTTACCCAGCAGTCCACTCCGACAAGACGCACGGCCCCGCCACGGACAGACTGTCGTCGCTGAAGGCCGCCTTCCGCTCGCAGTACAACCAGGTAGTCTACTATCTGTCCAAATGTTTAGTTACCCAGCAGTCCACTCCGACAAGACGCACGGCCCCGCCACGGACAGACTGTCGTCGCTGAAGGCCGCCTTCCGCTCGCAGTACAACCAGGTAGTCTACTATCTGTCCAAATGTTTAGTTACCCAGCAGTCCACTCCGACAAGACGCACGGCCCCGCCACGGACAGACTGTCGTCGCTGAAGGCCGCCTTCCGCTCGCAGTACAACCAGGTAGTCTACTATCTGTCCAAATGTTTAGTTACCCAGCAGTCCACTCCGACAAGACGCACGGCCCCGCCACGGACAGACTGTCGTCGCTGAAGGCCGCCTTCCGCTCGCAGTACAACCAGGTAGTCTACTATCTGTCCAAATGTTTAGTTACCCAGCAGTCCACTCCGACAAGACGCACGGCCCCGCCACGGACAGACTGTCGTCGCTGAAGGCCGCCTTCCGCTCGCAGTACAACCAGGTAGTCTACTATCTGTCCAAATGTTTAGTTACCCAGCAGTCCACTCCGACAAGACGCACGGCCCCGCCACGGACAGACTGTCGTCGCTGAAGGCCGCCTTCCGCTCGCAGTACAACCAGGTAGTCTACTATCTGTCCAAATGTTTAGTTACCCAGCAGTCCACTCCGACAAGACGCACGGCCCCGCCACGGACAGACTGTCGTCGCTGAAGGCCGCCTTCCGCTCGCAGTACAACCAGGTAGTCTACTATCTGTCCAAATGTTTAGTTACCCAGCAGTCCACTCCGACAAGACGCACGGCCCCGCCACGGACAGACTGTCGTCGCTGAAGGCCGCCTTCCGCTCGCAGTACAACCAGGTAGTCTACTATCTGTCCAAATGTTTAGTTACCCAGCAGTCCACTCCGACAAGACGCACGGCCCCGCCACGGACAGACTGTCGTCGCTGAAGGCCGCCTTCCGCTCGCAGTACAACCAGGTAGTCTACTATCTGTCCAAATGTTTAGTTACCCAGCAGTCCACTCCGACAAGACGCACGGCCCCGCCACGGACAGACTGTCGTCGCTGAAGGCCGCCTTCCGCTCGCAGTACAACCAGGTAGTCTACTATCTGTCCAAATGTTTAGTTACCCAGCAGTCCACTCCGACAAGACGCACGGCCCCGCCACGGACAGACTGTCGTCGCTGAAGGCCGCCTTCCGCTCGCAGTACAACCAGGTAGTCTACTATCTGTCCAAATGTTTAGTTACCCAGCAGTCCACTCCGACAAGACGCACGGCCCCGCCACGGACAGACTGTCGTCGCTGAAGGCCGCCTTCCGCTCGCAGTACAACCAGGTAGTCTACTATCTGTCCAAATGTTTAGTTACCCAGCAGTCCACTCCGACAAGACGCACGGCCCCGCCACGGACAGACTGTCGTCGCTGAAGGCCGCCTTCCGCTCGCAGTACAACCAGGTAGTCTACTATCTGTCCAAATGTTTAGTTACCCAGCAGTCCACTCCGACAAGACGCACGGCCCCGCCACGGACAGACTGTCGTCGCTGAAGGCCGCCTTCCGCTCGCAGTACAACCAGGTAGTCTACTATCTGTCCAAATGTTTAGTTACCCAGCAGTCCACTCCGACAAGACGCACGGCCCCGCCACGGACAGACTGTCGTCGCTGAAGGCCGCCTTCCGCTCGCAGTACAACCAGGTAGTCTACTATCTGTCCAAATGTTTAGTTACCCAGCAGTCCACTCCGACAAGACGCACGGCCCCGCCACGGACAGACTGTCGTCGCTGAAGGCCGCCTTCCGCTCGCAGTACAACCAGGTAGTCTACTATCTGTCCAAATGTTTAGTTACCCAGCAGTCCACTCCGACAAGACGCACGGCCCCGCCACGGACAGACTGTCGTCGCTGAAGGCCGCCTTCCGCTCGCAGTACAACCAGGTAGTCTACTATCTGTCCAAATGTTTAGTTACCCAGCAGTCCACTCCGACAAGACGCACGGCCCCGCCACGGACAGACTGTCGTCGCTGAAGGCCGCCTTCCGCTCGCAGTACAACCAGGTAGTCTACTATCTGTCCAAATGTTTAGTTACCCAGCAGTCCACTCCGACAAGACGCACGGCCCCGCCACGGACAGACTGTCGTCGCTGAAGGCCGCCTTCCGCTCGCAGTACAACCAGGTAGTCTACTATCTGTCCAAATGTTTAGTTACCCAGCAGTCCACTCCGACAAGACGCACGGCCCCGCCACGGACAGACTGTCGTCGCTGAAGGCCGCCTTCCGCTCGCAGTACAACCAGGTAGTCTACTATCTGTCCAAATGTTTAGTTACCCAGCAGTCCACTCCGACAAGACGCACGGCCCCGCCACGGACAGACTGTCGTCGCTGAAGGCCGCCTTCCGCTCGCAGTACAACCAGGTAGTCTACTATCTGTCCAAATGTTTAGTTACCCAGCAGTCCACTCCGACAAGACGCACGGCCCCGCCACGGACAGACTGTCGTCGCTGAAGGCCGCCTTCCGCTCGCAGTACAACCAGGTAGTCTACTATCTGTCCAAATGTTTAGTTACCCAGCAGTCCACTCCGACAAGACGCACGGCCCCGCCACGGACAGACTGTCGTCGCTGAAGGCCGCCTTCCGCTCGCAGTACAACCAGGTAGTCTACTATCTGTCCAAATGTTTAGTTACCCAGCAGTCCACTCCGACAAGACGCACGGCCCCGCCACGGACAGACTGTCGTCGCTGAAGGCCGCCTTCCGCTCGCAGTACAACCAGGTAGTCTACTATCTGTCCAAATGTTTAGTTACCCAGCAGTCCACTCCGACAAGACGCACGGCCCCGCCACGGACAGACTGTCGTCGCTGAAGGCCGCCTTCCGCTCGCAGTACAACCAGGTAGTCTACTATCTGTCCAAATGTTTAGTTACCCAGCAGTCCACTCCGACAAGACGCACGGCCCCGCCACGGACAGACTGTCGTCGCTGAAGGCCGCCTTCCGCTCGCAGTACAACCAGGTAGTCTACTATCTGTCCAAATGTTTAGTTACCCAGCAGTCCACTCCGACAAGACGCACGGCCCCGCCACGGACAGACTGTCGTCGCTGAAGGCCGCCTTCCGCTCGCAGTACAACCAGGTAGTCTACTATCTGTCCAAATGTTTAGTTACCCAGCAGTCCACTCCGACAAGACGCACGGCCCCGCCACGGACAGACTGTCGTCGCTGAAGGCCGCCTTCCGCTCGCAGTACAACCAGGTAGTCTACTATCTGTCCAAATGTTTAGTTACCCAGCAGTCCACTCCGACAAGACGCACGGCCCCGCCACGGACAGACTGTCGTCGCTGAAGGCCGCCTTCCGCTCGCAGTACAACCAGGTAGTCTACTATCTGTCCAAATGTTTAGTTACCCAGCAGTCCACTCCGACAAGACGCACGGCCCCGCCACGGACAGACTGTCGTCGCTGAAGGCCGCCTTCCGCTCGCAGTACAACCAGGTAGTCTACTATCTGTCCAAATGTTTAGTTACCCAGCAGTCCACTCCGACAAGACGCACGGCCCCGCCCCGGACAGACTGTCGTCGCTGAAGGCCGCCTTCCGCTCGCAGTACAACCAGGTAGTCTACTATCTGTCCAAATCAAAACTCAAACTCAAACTCAAATTCTTTATTTCAATTAAGCCATTACAGGCACTTTTGAATGTCAGAAGAACATTTCACAAAAAAAACGAAACTACGAGTGCAATACGTCATTCCGAAAGCCACCACGCCGAACCACACGCCACCGAATGCCCGCAACAACGAACACTGCAAGCACGAAAGCACGCAGCGACGCAAACCGCAACAACGAATGCTCGAGACCCCGAATCACGGAACAACAAATGCACGCCGCAACGTGCAACCGCCACTCCGCGACCCAGAACCCCGCGCACCCGCCGCCACGGCACGCGCCGCCGCGCGCCCCCGCACCCACAGCACTCGCCGGCGGTAACATCCGGCGCCGCGCAGCCCGACGCAGCAACTCCCGAAACGACGCATTGCACTCCTACGCTACAGTCACAATCACAAGGCATAATAACTTGTGAAAGTACTGCAGTTGGTGTGAAATGTTTAGTTACCCAGCAGTCCACTCCGACAAGACGCACGGCCCCGCCACGGACAGACTGTCGTCGCTGAAGGCCGCCTTCCGCTCGCAGTACAACCAGGTAGTCTACTATCTGTCCAAATGTTTAGTTACCCAGCAGTCCACTCCGACAAGACGCACGGCCCCGCCACGGACAGACTGTCGTCGCTGAAGGCCGCCTTCCGCTCGCAGTACAACCAGGTAGTCTACTATCTGTCCAAATGTTTAGTTACCCAGCAGTCCACTCCGACAAGACGCACGGCCCCGCCACGGACAGACTGTCGTCGCTGAAGGCCGCCTTCCGCTCGCAGTACAACCAGGTAGTCTACTATCTGTCCAAATGTTTAGTTACCCAGCAGTCCACTCCGACAAGACGCACGGCCCCGCCACGGACAGACTGTCGTCGCTGAAGGCCGCCTTCCGCTCGCAGTACAACCAGGTAGTCTACTATCTGTCCAAATGTTTAGTTACCCAGCAGTCCACTCCGACAAGACGCACGGCCCCGCCACGGACAGACTGTCGTCGCTGAAGGCCGCCTTCCGCTCGCAGTACAACCAGGTAGTCTACTATCTGTCCAAATGTTTAGTTACCCAGCAGTCCACTCCGACAAGACGCACGGCCCCGCCACGGACAGACTGTCGTCGCTGAAGGCCGCCTTCCGCTCGCAGTACAACCAGGTAGTCTACTATCTGTCCAAATGTTTAGTTACCCAGCAGTCCACTCCGACAAGACGCACGGCCCCGCCACGGACAGACTGTCGTCGCTGAAGGCCGCCTTCCGCTCGCAGTACAACCAGGTAGTCTACTATCTGTCCAAATGTTTAGTTACCCAGCAGTCCACTCCGACAAGACGCACGGCCCCGCCACGGACAGACTGTCGTCGCTGAAGGCCGCCTTCCGCTCGCAGTACAACCAGGTAGTCTACTATCTGTCCAAATGTTTAGTTACCCAGCAGTCCACTCCGACAAGACGCACGGCCCCGCCACGGACAGACTGTCGTCGCTGAAGGCCGCCTTCCGCTCGCAGTACAACCAGGTAGTCTACTATCTGTCCAAATGTTTAGTTACCCAGCAGTCCACTCCGACAAGACGAACGGCCCCGCCACGGACAGACTGTCGTCGCTGAAGGCCGCCTTCCGCTCGCAGTACAACCAGGTAGTCTACTATCTGTCCAAATGTTTAGTTACCCAGCAGTCCACTCCGACAAGACGCACGGCCCCGCCACGGACAGACTGTCGTCGCTGAAGGCCGCCTTCCGCTCGCAGTACAACCAGGTAGTCTACTATCTGTCCAAATGTTTAGTTACCCAGCAGTCCACTCCGACAAGACGCACGGCCCCGCCACGGACAGACTGTCGTCGCTGAAGGCCGCCTTCCGCTCGCAGTACAACCAGGTAGTCTACTATCTGTCCAAATGTTTAGTTACCCAGCAGTCCACTCCGACAAGACGCACGGCCCCGCCACGGACAGACTGTCGTCGCTGAAGGCCGCCTTCCGCTCGCAGTACAACCAGGTAGTCTACTATCTGTCCAAATGTTTAGTTACTACAGGTAATTTTAACGACATCCCATTAAAACATAAATTTTCCTCCCCCCAGTTCACAGCATCAACAGACCACTCCTGGGAACAAACTCGTCCCACCATCCAGCCTGGCGTCAACGCTCCCGCCGCGCAATCTGAAGACCGAGACGAACGCAACGACGAGCAAGCCGAGCGCGAGGAGAAAGCTGAGCGAGCGGAACGGGTGGAGCGAGCGGAGCGGGCTGAGCGCATCCGCAAGAGCGGGAAGAAGAGTCGGTGGGAATAGAGCGAGATGAAGTTATGTGAGGCCGCTGACGGTCTTGTGGTTCTATGAATGTCACTGAACTTGTGTTTTGGGGATTAGACCGTATTTTTTAAGGAAGAATTTTGAGTATGTGTGTATTAGAGAAGAATTTATATGATAATGGATAGAAATAAAGTGCGATTTTGTTATTATCGGAGTAAAGATACATATAACCCGACTCCCAATTTAGATGAATTTTAAGTAATGCCTAATTCAAGTAAGCAAATGATAATTTGAATATTCAACACAGTTTGTAATAATTTATGTGATGTTCAAGAATACTGTGTCTTTTCCTCAAAACATAACGACAGTTGTTTTTTAAGGGTTAAACAGAGAGAAGAGAGATAAAAAAGTTAAAGCACTCCCAAAGGATTTTAAATAATGACGATTTTAGCTACAATCTAAGACTTATACTTAAACACATTTTGCTGATGAATTTTGGAACGAGACAAGCATAAATAAAATGATATTGTTATTATATATTGTTTAACTTAAAATGTTCTATGATAAATTGTATATTATGTAAGTATACAGTAATACCTCAAAACGATAGTTTATTATTTTAGCAACCAAAGTAATGCCCCAATTAAATTAAGTACATATAATAATAATATATATTCGTAAAAAATGTGCCCTGTGTGATAGTGCTTTATGTATATTTGTCGAAAAAATACACTGTATTTTTGTATAAGATTGAATGGACTCGCGTTTTTTAAATAAATATCTTAGTTGAATATGGAATGGTAAATGCCTTTTAAGTTATGTTTTTTAAGAATGTAATAATGGTATATTTGCTAACTAGCTGTTGCCCGCGACCTTCGCGTGAAATTGTTGTAAAAATATTACTTTCCTATTTGAATCGAATTTTGTAGACAATTTCTAGGGTTTTTTTTCTTACGGCACCCTAATCCTTTGTCTGAAATACAAGTACGTTACTCTCAATATTATTATCTACCCATGCAAGTCTCGCCTAAATCGATACAGCAATTTTGGAGATTAGCCGGAGCAAATAGACAAACAAACAGACAGATCATCAGTCAAAAATTTACATTACAAACCGATATTTAAATTTTATTTATTTGTGAAGATTCTAACGCCAGTGTGCGACCATGGGAAAAAGTCACGAATTTATGAATAAAGCTAATATATTTAGCAAAGTATTCTTAAATATGCACTTTAAACAGAATGTTTTTGAAAATTAGTGATTTTGAAATTGAAATTGTTTATTGAAAAAAGTGATACACAAAAATATTTACAATAAGGCCTTAAAACTATAGGTATACAGTTTGTTGGATTCTACCTGAACTAGGAATAAACCTGTATCTCAGGTAACTCACTCAAGTGCTTATAAATAATAATATCCAAGATTATTTGAAGAAATACTTAGTAAATAACTTATCAATAAATAAAATACATAGGTAATTAGACAACGTTCCATTATTGCATAACACAAAAATCCAGGTCACGTTTATTTTGTGTCTACAGGGGATCTAAAATTACCCTTACCCTTTACGTAATTATTTTCAAACACGCTTTGTAAATTATTAGACTAAAAGTATCACTGATGTACTATGGTACAACAACGGTAAAGAAAACATAAGTTTATCTAACTTGTGGTATTACTGTATTCAATAAATATTGTATTTCATATTGGCGAGATAAGATAAAATATCTATAAAATAAATGATATCGTTATTGCTTAGTAACGTATACCACGGAGTAGTAAGTAAATGGAGTGACCAATTTTGATTTAGTATACACTAGCTGATGCCCGCGGCTTCGTCCACGTAGATATCGGTCAAATTATATACCAAACCTATACACCTATTTAATAAACCTTCCTCGAAAACTATTTCTAAAAACAGAATGAAAATCGGTGTTGTAGTTATAATAATAATTATGAGTTTAAGATTTGTTTTAAATATTTTATTGAATTTGTTGCCATCTTTACTTAGTAGTTTGAAACAGTGGATCCCGGAATAAACATCACTTTCCAATATTTAACCCTAGAAAGATAGCCTACGTCGCAGAGGCGCCTGAGCTAGAAACATATTGCTGTCGTCTTTTATCCGACGCGTGTATTTGTTTGTCCTTCTCAGCCAACTCAGTCGTCGGTTAGCCCCTTCACGGGATGGCTGTTTCCATGCTGTAAGTACTACAGTTTTGTTTATATGATGAGTCTGTGCGCTCGCGAGGCGTATGGTTATCTTTTGTGAAACTTTTAAGAATGAATTAATATTGTAGTTTTAGTGATGTAAAGCGTTTTTGTAAATAGTTTTGTTTGTTTTTAGGAACAATTTATTACGTATATATCGTGGCACATAGGAGAACGTTGGTAGAAAATGAAATATGCGCTTTACTAGGTGAAGAAGAAGAAAACACTCTGATGAACTTCTGCAAATTGACAGTGAATTGGAAAATCACCAGAGCGAATGGAAGATGTCCAAAGTGCCTTCGAAAACGAGTTTGTCGACAGCCAAAATGTAGAGCAACTGGAAAATAAACAAAACGAAGAGAATTTGTTCGTCCTGAAAATTTCAGCGCCTTCTGCACCTGCACTAAGTGCAAAAAAAAATGACGTTTTCCATGACTATCTTTGAAATTTGTTTTTTTGATGAGAGATTTTTTTTTATACTTATTATATTGTAGTCAAATAGCTTGTGAAAAAAAACTTAATTGTTATAAGATGATTAGAAGTGTTTTTGTTCCTGAAGCATAAGGCTGTTTATTTTCGTTACTTTTTTGTAGAGGTCTACTCATTTAGTTATAAATTATTTTTAATAAACAAATAAGATAAAAATGTATTTAATTTTTATAGTTTATATTATAACTTTTAACACAAAATCATAAATTATAAATATTTTTTATTAAATCAATTAAAAAAACGTATTATAAAAAGGTGCGCCTCTGAAGCGTATGGTTATCTTTAACGTAAGCCGTGGTATGGTTATCTTTCTAGGGTTAAGGATGTTAGGGCATTTTTCAGTCTGCCTCGTCAAATGGGGTTGGGCAGGACACCTGGCAAGGCGTAGAGATGGCAGGTGGAGTAAGGCTGTCACCGAATGGCGTCCAAGAACGGGGAAAAGATATGTAGGTCGCCCGGCGGCAAGATGGGCAGACGATAATATAGTTGCCATCGAGGGAAAAACCTGGATGAGACTGGCACAAGAACGTGGCGTTTGGCACCAGAAAAGAGAGGCCTAAACCCAGCAGTGGGTGAATTTGGGCTGTGGATGATGATGATGATGATCGTTGGTTTAGTGGTCGCAAGCGCGACTGCGGAGCAAGAGATCCTGGGTTCGATCGGTTAAAGTGTTATTGGGTTTTTCTTTCAGGGATTTCTCTCCTTTTTCTTTATTTCTCTCTCAGTAGCGGCCATGGAGTCAGGATTTGTGCTCAGTTGACCAAAAAATGTGGCACGTGGGCCTTTAGTTTTTAACCGACTTTTAAAAAAAGAAGGAGGTTCTCAATTCGGATGTTTGTATTTTTTTTTATGTTTGTTCGGGCATAACTCCGTCACTTGCTAACCGATTTGATACATTCTTTTTTTGTTGGTAAGGGTATACTTCCGAAATGGTCCCATAATTTTGTTTATCGAAATCGGACAAAACTCAAAAAAAAACTACATTGTCCACATTGACCCATGAGCATGTGAACCACTAAAAAGTGAAAAATAAAAACTTTTTAACAAAAATAAAACCGACTTTAAAAAAAAAAACAAAAAAGTGCAAAATAAACTTTAGAAGAAAAATCAGTTTCTGAAGTCGGTGGCAAAAAAAGTTTATTTTGCACCTTTTTGTTTTTTTTTTAGTCGGTTTTATTTTTTGTTAAAAAGTTTTTTGATTTGTGGACTATGAGAAATATTGAAGGGTTTAGAGATACCTAATAATTAATAATTCTGGTGTAAACTGACTAACATTCAGATCCTTGACTAGAACAGGCAATTTGACTCCACTAACCTTTTGCTTCACCCTTGTCCTGGCTTGGATCAAGCTTGCTGATGCGGCTCGCTGCCACGTGGTTGGATGTGATGTCACTATGAGCTTCTAGAAAGTCTTTCGGGATCCGAATTGTAGGCACACACAAATTATTGTCTAGGATTGTTCTGGATAGCCACTGACGTTAAAAAGATACGCAATAGGGGGGCTGCCCCCCTATTGCGTATCTTTTTAACGTCAGTGGCTATCAGAAATGTCCATAGATTAACTGTAAATTGGTTATGGTTTGGTACATTTTTTTCTTAAAAACTCACCATTTGACAGTTATTTGATAGACATTATAAGTTATCCACTGTCATTAAAAGATACGCAATAGCCCTGCAGAAGGCACTATATTGATGGCAAGACTCGCCCCCTTATACATGAGACGTAAACATAACTGTTGAAATGTGGGTGTACTATTAGGTACACCTCTGCCTACCTTTTCGGGGATTACAGGCGTGATGTTATATTTCCCGCCCGCTGAAGAGCAGCTAGCTATCGTTGTATCTTACAGTTGTCCAGAGCCGTCTTAGACTGTGCTGGGGCCCTTGGGCACACAAGAATTTGGGGCCCTTTGGCACACAAGAATTTGGGGCCCTTTTGGAATTTACCCAAATTACATTAAACAAAATTAAATCACGACACTTCTGTGAAAATAAGTGATATAATAAGTAATAACTTTAGGTAAAAAGTTCCGACTGAAAGTTTTTCATAATTTATCCGGGGATTCCCCCAAGCCCCAACCATAGACAAAGTCGACATTTTTGGTCGCTTGAATTTGGCATTGGAGCGGTTTGCATGGATGATCGCTAGATGGTGTTCTTAGTAAAATAGGTAGGATGCGTTCAGAAATACTTTTAAATTACTGAATAACTGAATAAAAAATCAAATGATATGTAACTTGAAAATAGACATTATAGACTCTAGATTATAAAATTTATAAACTCAAGTAAATGTCTGGTAAGTTATATCAGACCAAAAACAGCCCTTTAGTATAGCCAAAAAGCGCACTAAGTTTAAATTAAGCAAGAAGCTACAGTGTCTATATACCGCACACAACCGAGACCCTGTAGGCTTGATGTCACTCAAATTCATATAAATATATTGATTCGAATAAATCTGAAAATAATCGATATTCGGGCATTGAGAAAAGTGTAATGAGTTTTTTGAGATTAAATGTGAGAGAAATTGTCGGCCCTTCGGGGCCCTCTGAGGATGGGGGCCCTGGGCACTGGCCCCCTGTGCCCTTATGGTAAAGACGGTACTGCAGTTGTCTTGCCCAAGAAGCGGACAGAAGATTTAATGGTCAAAGAATAGGGATGTCGACTGACTACTAAATATGATTCTGTTTAGTCCGCCAGTTAGACTATCGAAAGTATTAATTTTTAATTTTTCAAATTAATAAAAAATTGAAAACGATAAAACGCGTCAAAGATTAAAACTTTTAGGTAAAAAATGTACTAAAATGTGACGTCACACGAGTTTTCGAAGCACTATATTATCGTCTTTACGTGAAAAAAGAAATATGTTCAATATTTTTTGGAGATCTATCTGACGGACTAATTGTTTTTCTTTGACGTCTACCTTATGCTTGGGTCACATTAGCGGGATTCAGCGAATCCACAAATCAGACTTCAGAGTGAGACAGAGATGAAGCAAGACGTCTATCTCTTTCCCACATTGAAACAGTTGTTTTCGATAAAACGTTTCAAAGATTAAAACTTTTAGGTAAAAAATGTACTAAAATGTGACATCACACGAGTTTTCGAAGCACTATTTATTATCGTCTTTACGTGAAAAAAATATGTCCAATATTTTTTGGAGATCTATCTGACGGACTAATTGTTTTTCTTTGTCGTCTACCTTATGCTTGGGTCACATTAGCGGGATTCAGCGAATCAGACTTCAGAGTGAGACAGAGATGAAGCTATACAAGACGTCTATCTCTTTCCCACATTGAAACAGTTGTTTTATTATAATTTAACTTTGTTTCTTATACATAATAATATATATTTCTTATATAAATTATTATAAGTATGTATATTTTACGTTCAATTCAGCAACCCGTTTAAAACATCGCTTGTTTGAGAGTTAAGTTCGGCACAATATGTAAAGTGTACTCTATTTGTTTGTATATGCGTAAGAGTCTTTATTTTTTTGTACCCCACTATGTTTTATTAAAAGTACCGATTGTTTTTATCTACTTCGTTAACTAAGATATTGTTAAAAAAATATTATAATGGTATATGATTTGATTTAGAAGATGAACAGAAAAACTAGTTCTATGAAGTACTGTTTATGTATAATGGACTACGGCGGGGTTCTTAGTTTGATTCTCGTGTCGGAATTACATAAGTTATTTCACAAAAAAGAATCATCAAAATTGGTTCATAAACGACGAAGTTATTCGCGATACACAAAATCAGGTAACATACCTACTTACATAAAAAAATGTGTATTGTACACATCTGCATACCCCCTTAGAGCATACAGGCGTGATGTTACGTCATGATAATGTATATTCAATAAACAACCAAGCAATTCCAGCAATTACGACAGATTTGCCGTCTATTTTTGAAGAGTTCCATTGTATATCTCCAAAGATCAGCACCAGATCTTCACCAAATTAAAATGGGACCACCTCAGGAGTATACTCTTTCAAATAAAAAAAGAATTTTGAGAATCGGTCCACAAATGGGGCAGAAATCAGGTAACATACATAAAAAAAAAAAAAAAAAAATACATACACACGAACATATAACCTCCTCCTTTTTTGAAGTCGGTTAAAAATGGGAGTTTTCTTTAATGGAGTACTTTTATGATAAAAAAATCCGACTGCATGAATGCAATAATTAAATATTGTTACTAGTGACATGGATGTGGTAAATCATCAATTAACCCCTCCCGCTCCTGGGCAGAGCGGAAGGGAGTGTCAGACTTCTACTGACTAAAAACCACCCATGTTCCTTCTTAGCCCTTGTGCCGAGGCCGCGGTATCTCTTTCGAACAACCCGTAGCCCCGACGGGAAATTATTCGATCTAGGGGGACTTCTGCTGATACTGCTATATCTTAGAGTGATAATAACAATATCTTAGTTAACGAGGTCGAGTTGTTTGTTTGTCTCTTTGTCTGCACATATACCTACACGAACATTATTATTCTTAATTTTAATATGTAAATAGAAAATAAAGTGCTATTAACGAATATGAGCTTTTATTTTTATTGTTAATCCTTTGTTAGATCACTTGTGTCTTTAGTCAAGTTAAATATTCTTGAGTTTAATACTTGCATAATAACTTGTGAAATTCCCTAACGATCTCTATAGAGACGAACGGGCAAGAAACTCCATGGACACTCTTTAAATAGGCCTTTGCCTTAAGTAACTAATTCAAGCACGGAATTTGGCGAATTTCGCTGAAATAACGTACGAATATCGCTCTTTCTTGCCCTCTATAACCAGAACTTTCCACTAACCTTCAACCAATCTCACCTTATGACCTTGACCTTTAGCCATACACACATAATTACAAACCGAACATATTCAACTCAATTTAGCGATAATCGCTGGAACTTCCAACTTTAGCGTTAGATTAGTCTGAGATTGCCACAAATCTATCACTGCAGTAGGTACTTAAGTACAGTCATGAGCGATTATATGTGAACGTCGGACCCAAGATATGTGACCTTTGATTTTCTGCTGGGCAAAGGCGTCTCCCAAGTCCTTCCATGTGCTATTTTCTCGTCACGCCTCGAACCAGACCTCGCGGTACGCGTCTCCTTCGTCACGCCACCTCTTTCTAGACCGGCCTCGGCGAAGACGTCCGTCTTCCTGCAACCATCGTGTGGAGACTTGCCGAGCGGTCATCATGCATGCGACTCACGTGGCCCGGCCTATCCCATTTCAGCCTAGCAGCTTTCTTGCCAACGCTCACTATGCAGTTTTTGGAGTTAGCTAATTAAATTCAACCTTATACAAGTTTGTGCTACTGACTGTACCTATCAGTCGGTGTGCGTGCTAGCAAACAGTTTGCAGAATAAATTAAAACTTGGTGGCGTGGTAGCTATTATCTCATGATTACGACTGTTGGTAAAATCGCACCCTTTATCGTGAACTTCTTCTGCCGATTGTAATAGCCAGCTATTTGGGAGGTGTTGAATAAATTGCAGCTGTGGACGGAATTTGCAATGAGGTCGATCCTAAAGTTGAAGTATTTGATAGATGGAGAGTAGAGAAAGAGAGGTAGCATAAAGAAAGAACCTCCTCCTTTTTTTCGTCCGATAAAAGATAAATGTTATGTGGTAGGAATGTTTTACTATGCAGAAGAAGGACAAGGCTAGCTATAGGTACTTGAACTGAATAATAGCATCATCGGTGAGCGTGCAAGATCGCCTCACTTCATTTTAAATAGGTACGGCCTAACTTTTATTTAAATAATATTGAAAATTAATCCTAGTTGCTAAATTATATTACAGTAATTATTTTAGGTTCCATTCACAAGTACGTAACAAACATGGTGCAAAATGGCGCGAGTCAACAATGGAAGAAAGTCAAACACGTTTCATGGATTCAGACATTCAGTGGTATCTCGAGGTTTAATTATATTACTTTGTAGTTAGTAAATAAAAGCGTCTATTCGTTCAGTGTTAGGTATCAAAAGCAGTTCGGTTACAGTTCTCATTATTTCAGAAACTTATTCTTAGTCCATCGAAAGACGAAGTTGAACGTTTTACTTGAATCGTTCACAATCTTGCAACTATACAGGTATGGACAAAAGGACTAGCGAAGAAGGAGAACCAATATCAACATCACAACAGCTGGAAGCCAGTGACCGAGTCTTTTGAAATAGTTTCAATACGTTCTGTGAAATTGTTGTTAATTACTTTAGGCCTTGCTAAGGTCAGCATTGTCACAGAACGATCACACTCTCAGTAAGATCCAATTGTGATCCAACTCTAGATTTAAAATGCCCAACTCTAGATTTAGCGAATGAGGATGGTAACTGTGATGGTAACTGTGCAACTAATGGGGCTAGTTTAAGGTTCCATGCATCTTCATTGGTTGAAAATCTGGTAATGTCATATTTTAAAATAACTTGACCTCACTGAGACCTACAATATGGTTTTAACAGTCTTCAACATTCTCAAGAAAAGCTATCTGCGTACGCTTTCGGTTCCAGAAACAATTTACCATGGTGTTTTCGCTTCCCTGAGGTAGAAATATTAGAACACGTCTGACATGATAGTGGTGCGAGGGTGGTGGACGTAGGTCCAACCGATGTTGACTTATTTTTGTAGGAAACTGTGTTTATCTCTTGAGGCCTCTTCGGGAGGCATCACCATGTATGTTGCAAGGTAGCAATCAAGTTTTGCACCAAGTTGTCCTTCTGGTTTCACCTCCCCATGCCTCCGACCCGCCTGAGGGTGTAAGTTCCCCAGATAACGTTCTGTGTGGATAGTAATCCGAGCGGCGCTCAAACTCGCCTCGCCTGAAAGTATTTCACTTGTGTTGCTGAATCGCGAGCGTCTTCTAATTTTAAAAGTGCTCGTTCTTTGGATTTCTTTTGGATATTTTCTTTCGAGTTTGTTCAAAAGATACTTGGGAGTGTGTGGCAATAAGGTAAGGTTTAGCACCTATATCTACACCCATAAAATCCAAGGGGTTTTTGCAACGGATGGTTGCAAATGAAATAGGCTACCTGTTATTAAGTTCTTACCGTGTCTTATCATCATGGCAAGTTATCCATTTAGTCTCGGTTTCTTTAATAAGTAGGTAACGTATTTCATCAAGAGTATTATCATCATCAGCCTATAATGTTCACACTGCAGGGACTCAGACCTCCTCAATAGGAGAGGGATGGGCTTTAATCCACCACACGGGCCCAGTGCGGGTTTATAGATGTCACATGTCTTATATTTTTTTGGTTCCAAGACTAGTCGGTTTCCTCACGATGTTTTCCTTCACCCTTTGAGCGCAGCAGGGAAGAAATTACACGAAGTAATGCCTGGGTTCGAACCCACGACTGTTCGTAAGTCGGGGCCGCCAACACTGGGCCACCGCTGCTCTATAGAGTAATAATAACCATATTTCTACAGTTATTTTGGAGTCCCATGCATATAATAGGGGCCATAAGGGGCAAGTCTATTCATTTATTATTGGCATCAACCAGGCACGAAGCCAAACTCGGGCTTTTATTCCTGATTGAAATAATAATTTATATATTTAAAAAAAAAAAAACTTTATTTCATTGGTTTGTTAGTCTGTAAGCCTTCTTTAAAATAAAATAAATAAATAAATAATAAATAAAACCAATAACACTGAACTCAGCAGAAGCACATACTTGTGTCCACTACTAGAAATCTAAACATTTTATTTCACCGTCATGCGTCATCATCAATCATCAACATCATCAATTTCCTGCCTGACAAATGGTTGATCAATGCCTAGCTGTTTATATTCTTTTTAAGAATCTCAGTTACAAATATCCATTTTAACTTACACTAGGCTACACCTACAGGGGCTACAGGTATTAAGTGTCACTTAGGGTTCGTGAAAAGAAAAAAAGTATCTCACCTACCCTCTGTTCGTAAAAAGACACCAACTTGCAATCGTAAAAGCCCGGCAACCTCGGAATTTCCAACAAATTCATTCCTTTCCGCTCCTAATAGCTTTTTAATACTGTTCAACGTGGAGACCTACATTTGGGGCAAAACTTGCGCGATAAGACATTTCGCCGGCGACTGGGCTGATAACGAAACTATTCAAGTTTACGTAACTATATGGGTCTGTCGGGAATACAGGGATGAATATTTTACTACCTAGTGGAAGATTTTGAAGTTTAGTAGGCAAGTTGGGTAAGTGAGCAAGCTTGAAAGGTGCAGGTAAGTATAAAATGTATTCAGTCTATAGCGTTCCCACTCTTGGGAGCTGACTTCGGTCTTCATCCTGTGTGAAACGGATGGCCGTTATCCATCACGCAGGCTCAGGATGATGTTGAAATAAATTACCTACCTACATGTTGTCTTGCTTGAATTTTAGACACTTCGCCAACTTTACAGATGGCGCCCGGTAGGTATTTGATATCGGGATGGTAGATCCATACTATAGTGAATCAACGTAAAACTTTGAATAAACTGGGGAGCAAAGCACCGCTTTATCAGCATTATTTTGCTACCACTAGGCCAAACAGGCAGTCGTAGTATCGTATAAAACCCCAGGAATAAAGATGTCAACCAGAGTTCTAAAAAAACAATAAAACTAGATAGGTACCTAGGTACTTCCTCATAATAATAGGTACCTATACCAAATTGAGACAGTGAGGCACATTCTTCTTTACATAGAGACTTTTTACACGGACACATAAACTGTGTTACATCCTAATAAAGATTTGCAATTCATAAAAAACATAAAATCACGGAAAATTATTAGCGTTGTAATAGTCTCTAATAACATGCCACATGCGCGGAAAAACCAAAAATGTTTTTGTCCGAAAAGAGTAAATCCGTAGAGCAATGTAATAAATAATAGCCGGCTCGTCCTCCAACGATACTCCATGGTAACAAAGGCAGAATGACAGAGTAAACAATGGTATTCGGACACAAACATTTGTCGTGTGGCTGTACGCCGCGGCGCCTGTGCCTCGGGAAAACACTCGTAAAGTTTGCGCGGCAATTTTGACAGCAATAATGGAAGTTTGTTTTTAGTTTTGTTCCGTTCTGTGCTTTTATTATTGTGAAACTTTTGGAAAACAGGTACTTATTTGAGTTTGTTTTTAAATGTTGTGTTTTTTTAAATAATATTTTTTATGTAATTAACTGGTAAGTGAAAACCCGAAATAAGGTATTTATTCTGCACTAGCTTTTGCCAGCGGCTTCGCCCGCGTGAAAATGTCGATTTTCCATGCAAACTTTCATCCCCTATTTAACTACCTTAGAGGTTGAATTTAGAAAAATCCTTCCTTATTCCTTGTCTACATTATAAAGGGAACCTCTGTGCAAAATTTCAGCTTTCTAGGTCCAAGGGTTTGGGCTGGGCGTTGATGGGTCAGTCAGTCAGTCAGTCAATCAGTCAGTCAGTCAGTCAGGACTTCTCTTTTTATTTATATATAGATTAGATATATATATTTAGTAAACACAATTAATTAGTATGGTTCTTGTCTTCGTGTATCTTTTCAAATGTCAGGGTGCTAATAAAGCGTTAGGTTTGGAGTTAATACTTAGGGTAACAGGTTATCCATTCTCAGTTTAGAGAAGTCGCTGGCGCACGTCTGGGGCTCATTGACGTTTTACTGTACCTAATCTAAATTTTACGACCTTAATTTTGAATCAGCCTAATTTGAATAAGTCAATGACTTTTAACTTTATGAATTACCTTACAGTAGGTACCGATATTGTACACAGAGCCAATTAATCTAGACGCTCTACAACGAAGATGATTTCTAGTTACTTTCAGTTTCAATAATTATATTACTTACATACATGCCTAAAAATTACCAAGCTGTGACGCCACACGACTTTTCGAAGCGCTGTATCGTCTTCATTTTTACCCGACTACGGCAAAGCCAAAGGAGGGTTTTGATTTTTTGTTTACGTGACTATATAGAAAAAATATGTGTGTAATATTTTTATAATTGTTTTGGAAATCTATCTGACGGACTAATTAGATTTTTTTGTCAACTACCCTATTTCTCAACACATTAATCCTATCAGCTATGATAATCTTCCATATCAACGGCGTCTCCCTTATCAGTAGCACGAGATTATCTCGTCACATCGTAATATTACAATGACTTCATCATCCACCATGGTCTATGGGAATTAAGGCCACTTGAAGGTGACACCGAGTAATAGAATTGTAATCAATTGGTTACCAATTAATTACTTTTTGTTAGTACAAAGTTATGTTAATTTTAGTTGTTTTAATTACTTGTGGTACCTAGTAGCGTTGAGCAAACTAAATTCTCTTGATAAAAATACAGTAACGTTCCCATTGCATAAAGTTTTACCGTTGTTTTATAAAATAAATGAACATAACAACACGCCTGTATACCTCGAAGGCATAAACAGAGGTGTGCCTTATTTCGTCCCCATTTCGCCAGTTAAGGCGCAGTCAACGGGGGAACCGTAAAAACGACCTGTTTTTCGTCGCAGAGTTAGCCGTATTGCTACTTATTACAATTCCAAAAAAAATACAGTGTGTAGTCAAATGTATAGGTAAAAGACTTATGCAAAAATATTTTCTAAAAGTAATCAAGAACCTCGAAAAAAAAAAACACAAAATCACAAAAAAATCACACGAAAAAACTTTTTCGTCTCGAAATGCTCAATATTTTGAGTGACAACTGTTATTTATTTTTTTACTATCAGAAAGGAAATTTAACCAACTAAAGACATATGTAAAAATATTTTGACATTACAGCGTATTTTTTTTTTTAATAAATTAAATCTGCGAACTATCGTTCATTTTGGCAGTCACGAGCATCAAACGCATCGCCATTTTCAACCTTATTTGTTTAGGCGATGAGTTAAACGCGCGCTCAAGGTCGCGGGCAGCTAATGTCGCCTTAAGTAAGTAAGTGTAAGGCCAATGTAATAGGGGTCGCGCCTCCGCCTATTGCCAGTAAGGGGGTACAAATCTCTTGCGAGCGAAATTATTGATAAAAACCCCAATTACACTTTACCCGACCCGGGAATCGAACCCAGAAGCACTGACCAAGGAGGCAGTCAATTTATGTCTTATTTTATGAATAGGCAGCAACCTTTTTTTTTATTAAAAAACATTGCCCCACACTGGGAATTTCTCCTGCCTCATGGGTGCGTTTACAAACATTTAAACTCGCATACACAGACACCCAGACCCGAAACAACTATTCTGTCTGTAGGCCATACAAATATTTGATCCGTGCGGGGATCGAACCCGCGACACGCAACGCAGCAGTCCAATCGCTCAGCCACTGCGCCAACCGTGTCGTCAATCCGTTCCTTCTTAGCTGTAATTGATAAATGCTCGATCTAATTTTCATACAAATAATTAATTAAACGCATAGGTACTCTACACTGTACACCGTAAATAATACGGTGATAATAAATTAATAAATGCTCTAAAGTCTAAATGAGGGTGTAAAGCGTATCAAAATTCACCTTCGAATAATAATTAATATTATTAACAATAAGGATCACGAAAAGCTACCGATGGTCACACACTATCTAGTCTCTATCCTGGGCAAGATTCATCTATTCCTAACAAGAAAACATTCGAACAAAATCATAAACTATTCCTAAAAAGTTCAAAAACACAGACAGACCACATACTCCACATACATCAATGCTATCGTAATGACAACGATTAGTCGTCGAAACGACCGTCCATTCGTTAGCCATTGTCGCCGACATACGGAAGGCAGTCGGCCGTAACTCGTCAGCTCACAAAAACGATAAATATAACTACAGTAACTGTTTGTAAGAAAAAACTTGATAATTGGTGAGTGTTTGCTTGAATGGCAGAGATTGTGGGCTGTCACGTCCGTGTGGCTTTTGTTTAATTATAGAAGAGTTTGTTGAAGTTGACTGCTTCGTTGGTCTAGTGTTTGCGAGCGCGACTGATGAGCATTAGACCCTGGGTTCGATACCGGTTTGGGTAAAGTGTTATTGGTTTCCATCAGGAATTTCTCAGTAGCAGCCACGGTGTCGGGATTTGTGCCTTTTGGGTGGCAATAGGGCCTATTGCATGGGACATACATAACTGGTGTACATAAACGTGGATGTACTATTAATAATACACCTCTGCTTAACCCTTTGAGGATTATTATTTTTGTTGAGGGTTTTATTTTGTTGCATTGAATAGAAAACGTCGTGAGAGAACCGGAATAGCTTATAACCAAAAAATGTAAAACATGTGACATCTATACCAATCCGCACTGAGGTGGTGTGGTGGATTACAGCCCACTCCCT
Source organism: Diarsia mendica (assembly GCA_949316265.1). Classification (NCBI taxonomy): domain Eukaryota; kingdom Metazoa; phylum Arthropoda; class Insecta; order Lepidoptera; family Noctuidae; genus Diarsia; species Diarsia mendica. Next base: position 23,196,607 of record OX438899.1, read on the forward strand.
CTCATAGAGAGGAGGTCGTGTCCCAGCAGCGGGACCATTACTGACTTATCATGTTTAGTGTTAAACGCATTACGATTTGTGTTTATTATGTCGCTTAAAATCAAGTAATTTGAACCGATTTCTATAAATCAAACAACTCAGCAGATCACAGTTCGCTAGCTGCTATTATATTATAATATAAGAAAAAAAAACAATCTTACGACCATTCAGCCGTTGTACTTAGTTTTTCTAAATAGAGTATTACAGCTCCTAATTCTCAATTTTCTGTATCCATTTTACTCCATTAGCTCCTATGGCCCTGGCCTATAGAATTATTTATTATTCTTTTGCCGGTTTCAGTAACTTTTGTTTCAACTGGCCTTGGACCTTCATGGTACAAATGCTATGATTAATTACAGTATACACACGAGGCATCAATCGTTTCATTCAAGTTTTCCCGTCTAACAGAGTAGCTACTTAGGTAGTTGATACTTATCAATGGGAGTCACGGTAATAATGACTGAATGATTCGTTCAATTGTGTGCACGTAATGGATTGTACAGCTCCATTGATTTGCTATTACCTAGCAAAATTGCCTGAGAATTTAGTGGGTATCATTCTAGAACCTTATGGTTGAATAGGGGCTTATTTTAGAAATAGTTTTGCTGATTTTATTTTGGTAGACGCAAATGGGATATTAGTAATAATTAGTAGTTAGTAGAGTACTTAATCTACTTAAACTACTAATATCCCATTTAAGTAAACACTAAAACCTCCTGGCTCCTGAAGTAGTTTTATAAGCACATAAAGAACAAGGAACTAAACATTACCGGTCCTCCTCCTTCCACATGTTCGCAAGGATGCTTTTCTTGAATGTGGAAGACGTAGAACTATCAATGGAGTATAAGTGGTGCTGATTCATTGATGTTTGGGTAAATTTACTTATCGGAACTGCGCTGAAGCGCCATTAAAATTTTCTTAGTCTGACATTGACTGGAAATTGCAAAAAACGTAAGAAACCATGAATTTTGCCGGCTGCGTTAACGCAACCTCCTTTAATGCCGTATTCTTCTGGCGTCACTTGACCTGTACAGTACATCTAGTTTCTTCCGTTCTCACATCAATAAGTCCTTCAAAACATTCGTCCACAAACCCGGCAAATGACTCCAAATAGATAACAGTCCACGGCCACCTGCTCGCATGACCGGCACCACATAATGCGCTTCCGGCGGAAGTGCGACAATATCGCCGCCATTTTGATTTCTGCCCACAATTGTGCGCCGGCGCAAACCGTGTCATCAATGTTACACAATCGATTGTCATTGTATTGATCATCGTGTTTGGGGTAAATCGATGGGAAGGAAAGTTTGTAGGATAAACATGGCATTTGTGTTGTCATAATATCAAGTAACATACCTATTTAATATGTTCATTGATAAGGAACACCCTTTTCATATAACATCACGCCTATAATCCTCGAAGGGTTAGGCAGAGGCCTTTAGTGCCTCCTCAATCCTAGTTATGTGTCAGTCCTTTGTAATAGGCAGTGACTCGTCTATTGTCAACAACCTGACACCAATCCAGTCTCAAAGTTCAAACTGAGTTTCTGATAGAAAACTTGATACCACTTTTGTCTATATCTTAATGTTCTGCTTTGTAATAAACCTCTCTATTCAACTTCCAAACTACGAAATGCAAGCGACTACCTACCTCGACTAAATTATTATGGCAATTTACACAAAAAAGCTTCCTGCTGGATTTCGAACTTACAACAGCCGTTTCCACTGGGCCACCATCACCGATGACTGTCATATAAAAAACAAACAATACAGCCTGAAGGTAAAAGGTCACGTCACTCGTCACGCCAAACGTGTAGGACATGGTGTTAGCACGTTCAATGTCAGCGGCTCATCAGGAGATAACATCTAAATAATTAACGCTACAGCTGATGGTGGCTGTTTCATTGCCTTTTAGCACGCAGAGTTGTTTGTGTATAGTATTATGTTTTGTAATTTCTTAGCTTGGGTAGGTAGTACTCGTAAAGATTACTTCTTTGGTTGAGCTTGGGGTCATGGGTCAATCGACAGGCAGAACATAGGGTTAGAGCGTTTTCCATGTGCCATTATAAGCATAAGCATAATCAGTAGGACTGTAGACCTCCTCTCTATGAAAGGGAATGGACTTAATCCCCCGCGTGGCGTCCACAGTGTGGGTTGTCAGACGAAATAAGGGGATCTTGGATTTTAATTTTGACCACATTTGCGTTATCACCGATTCTGGAGACCACGAAATCGACACCCATGAAGTAACTGCCGGAAGATCCTTGAGAAATAGGCTAGAAAGTTCCTCATTCACCATTGAAAATGATTATCCTGATGTTATGCTCTATTTTCTTCACCAGTATATTTCTTGTCAGGAGCTATGGGTTCAGGAGCATCCGGCCTAGCGAGCGAGACGCCCGGAGGAGATCTGCGTCTACCAGCATCAGGGTTGCGGTTCTCACTCAACCAGCTGAGGGCACTGAACTCTTATGTCGACAATCTATGGGAGGAGGACCAGACAGGTACATACTTCAAATTAGTTATACAGAAATGCCATAGAAGATATTATATCTCACGGAGACAATATATAATAGTCTAGTCAGTATTTATAATCCCGTCATTATTTTAGTTTCGGTTAAAAAATAATTTGCTTGGTTTCTCTATAGGACGGATATCAACGGAGCTGGAGAGCACGGTGGAGAGTTTGGTTCAGAGGATAGTAGACGGAGCTGGGCAGAGAGATCCGAGGTTCAGATGCTGTCATCTAATAGCTCTACATAGAGGGAAGAAGGTATAATAAGACAGTATTGCATATAGATACGATTTTTTTGGCCAACGAATCAGCATTGTTATTCAACGTGGCAGTTTTGCCAGCCTTCTCAGCACTTTTCTAATTGAATGATGTCGACGAATTTTTTGACGCCCTGTTGGTCTTTCCCGTCATACTTATACATAATTTATTATTATTATAGACCTGTAAATTGTTATTTAGTTTTAGTTAATAATATACCTAAATACAAAAATACAAATTCTGAAAAATGCAAAATACTGCTGTAGAAAATTTATCGTAAGACAAAATTGAATTTTAGTCAAGACACCTCCTTGGAGAGAGCAAACACTCTAAAGTTTCGTTAATGTAACGTTGACTTTGCTATTATCTTTTTGCATATAAATCTATCTTTCATTTATGTTACAATTCAATACCAGAACTTATTGACCACTGTTCTTCCAACAGATGCGTTCCCGATCCTTGGAATACCTGGTGACGTTGGACGCCCTTCCCCCTCTAAACTTGGGTGATGACTGTCGTCTTCAGGACGGACCCGTGGGCTACGGGCGCGTCCGTCTGACAGGCAGAGAGGCAGACAAGTGGGAGGAGTTCCTGACTCCCTCAGGATATTTGTGCAGGTTGGTATTTTGATGACATTTAGTGTTAACTAGTTAGAGAAGCTCAATAGATGAACGTCTAGTTATGTGACCTTTAAGTGCCGTAGAATTTTTCATTTTTCTTAATTTCTTTGTCTTCTTCTAGAGACAAAGTGATAGAACGCTGGGTGGAGCTGATCGCTCGCTGCACGTCTGCGCGCGGCGGTGGCGGGTCGCGAGTGTTGTGTGCGAGAGCGGTACAACATGCTGCGCCTTATAGACACTGCTACTTGCAGAGAGGTCAGTGGGTTATCTTGTCCTCCTCTAGGGACAAAGTGATAGAACGCTGGGTGGAGCTGATCGCTCGCTGCACGTCTGCGCGCGGCGGTGGCGGGTCGCGAGTGTTGTGTGCGAGAGCGGTACAACATGCTGCGCCTTATAGACACTGCTACTTGCAGAGAGGTCAGTGTGTTATCTTGTCCTCCTCTAGGGACAAAGTGATAGAACGCTGGGTGGAGCTGATCGCTCGCTGCACGTCTGCGCGCGGCGGTGGCGGGTCGCGAGTGTTGTGTGCGAGAGCGGTACAACATGCTGCGCCTTATAGACACTGCTACTTGCAGAGAGGTCAGTGTGTTATCTTGTCCTCCTCTAGGGACAAAGTGATAGAACGCTGGGTGGAGCTGATCGCTCGCTGCACGTCTGCGCGCGGCGGTGGCGGGTCGCGAGTGTTGTGTGCGAGAGCGGTACAACATGCTGCGCCTTATAGACACTGCTACTTGCAGAGAGGTCAGTGTGTTATCTTGTCCTCCTCTAGGGACAAAGTGATAGAACGCTGGGTGGAGCTGATCGCTCGCTGCACGTCTGCGCGCGGCGGTGGCGGGTCGCGAGTGTTGTGTGCGAGAGCGGTACAACATGCTGCGCCTTATAGACACTGCTACTTGCAGAGAGGTCAGTGGGTTATCTTGTCCTCCTCTAGGGACAAAGTGATAGAACGCTGGGTGGAGCTGATCGCTCGCTGCACGTCTGCGCGCGGCGGTGGCGGGTCGCGAGTGTTGTGTGCGAGAGCGGTACAACATGCTGCGCCTTATAGACACTGCTACTTGCAGAGAGGTCAGTGTGTTATCTTGTCCTCCTCTAGGGACAAAGTGATAGAACGCTGGGTGGAGCTGATCGCTCGCTGCACGTCTGCGCGCGGCGGTGGCGGGTCGCGAGTGTTGTGTGCGAGAGCGGTACAACATGCTGCGCCTTATAGACACTGCTACTTGCAGAGAGGTCAGTGGGTTATCTTGTCCTCCTCTAGGGACAAAGTGATAGAACGCTGGGTGGAGCTGATCGCTCGCTGCACGTCTGCGCGCGGCGGTGGCGGGTCGCGAGTGTTGTGTGCGAGAGCGGTACAACATGCTGCGCCTTATAGACACTGCTACTTGCAGAGAGGTCAGTGGGTTATCTTGTCCTCCTCTAGGGACAAAGTGATAGAACGCTGGGTGGAGCTGATCGCTCGCTGCACGTCTGCGCGCGGCGGTGGCGGGTCGCGAGTGTTGTGTGCGAGAGCGGTACAACATGCTGCGCCTTATAGACACTGCTACTTGCAGAGAGGTCAGTGTGTTATCTTGTCCTCCTCTAGGGACAAAGTGATAGAACGCTGGGTGGAGCTGATCGCTCGCTGCACGTCTGCGCGCGGCGGTGGCGGGTCGCGAGTGTTGTGTGCGAGAGCGGTACAACATGCTGCGCCTTATAGACACTGCTACTTGCAGAGAGGTCAGTGTGTTATCTTGTCCTCCTCTAGGGACAAAGTGATAGAACGCTGGGTGGAGCTGATCGCTCGCTGCACGTCTGCGCGCGGCGGTGGCGGGTCGCGAGTGTTGTGTGCGAGAGCGGTACAACATGCTGCGCCTTATAGACACTGCTACTTGCAGAGAGGTCAGTGGGTTATCTTGTCCTCCTCTAGGGACAAAGTGATAGAACGCTGGGTGGAGCTGATCGCTCGCTGCACGTCTGCGCGCGGCGGTGGCGGGTCGCGAGTGTTGTGTGCGAGAGCGGTACAACATGCTGCGCCTTATAGACACTGCTACTTGCAGAGAGGTCAGTGGGTTATCTTGTCCTCCTCTAGGGACAAAGTGATAGAACGCTGGGTGGAGCTGATCGCTCGCTGCACGTCTGCGCGCGGCGGTGGCGGGTCGCGAGTGTTGTGTGCGAGAGCGGTACAACATGCTGCGCCTTATAGACACTGCTACTTGCAGAGAGGTCAGTGTGTTATCTTGTCCTCCTCTAGGGACAAAGTGATAGAACGCTGGGTGGAGCTGATCGCTCGCTGCACGTCTGCGCGCGGCGGTGGCGGGTCGCGAGTGTTGTGTGCGAGAGCGGTACAACATGCTGCGCCTTATAGACACTGCTACTTGCAGAGAGGTCAGTGGGTTATCTTGTCCTCCTCTAGGGACAAAGTGATAGAACGCTGGGTGGAGCTGATCGCTCGCTGCACGTCTGCGCGCGGCGGTGGCGGGTCGCGAGTGTTGTGTGCGAGAGCGGTACAACATGCTGCGCCTTATAGACACTGCTACTTGCAGAGAGGTCAGTGGGTTATCATGTCCTCCTCTAGGGACAAAGTGATAGAACGCTGGGTGGAGCTGATCGCTCGCTGCACGTCTGCGCGCGGCGGTGGCGGGTCGCGAGTGTTGTGTGCGAGAGCGGTACAACATGCTGCGCCTTATAGACACTGCTACTTGCAGAGAGGTCAGTGGGTTATCTTGTCCTCCTCTAGGGACAAAGTGATAGAACGCTGGGTGGAGCTGATCGCTCGCTGCACGTCTGCGCGCGGCGGTGGCGGGTCGCGAGTGTTGTGTGCGAGAGCGGTACAACATGCTGCGCCTTATAGACACTGCTACTTGCAGAGAGGTCAGTGGGTTATCTTGTCCTCCTCTAGGGACAAAGTGATAGAACGCTGGGTGGAGCTGATCGCTCGCTGCACATCTGCGCGCGGCGGTGGCGGGTCGCGAGTGTTGTGTGCGAGAGCGGTACAACATGCTGCGCCTTATAGACACTGCTACTTGCAGAGAGGTCAGTGGGTTATCTTGTCCTCCTCTAGGGACAAAGTGATAGAACGCTGGGTGGAGCTGATCGCTCGCTGCACGTCTGCGCGCGGCGGTGGCGGGTCGCGAGTGTTGTGTGCGAGAGCGGTACAACATGCTGCGCCTTATAGACACTGCTACTTGCAGAGAGGTCAGTGTGTTATCTTGTCCTCCTCTAGGGACAAAGTGATAGAACGCTGGGTGGAGCTGATCGCTCGCTGCACGTCTGCGCGCGGCGGTGGCGGGTCGCGAGTGTTGTGTGCGAGAGCGGTACAACATGCTGCGCCTTATAGACACTGCTACTTGCAGAGAGGTCAGTGTGTTATCTTGTCCTCCTCTAGGGACAAAGTGATAGAACGCTGGGTGGAGCTGATCGCTCGCTGCACGTCTGCGCGCGGCGGTGGCGGGTCGCGAGTGTTGTGTGCGAGAGCGGTACAACATGCTGCGCCTTATAGACACTGCTACTTGCAGAGAGGTCAGTGGGTTATCTTGTCCTCCTCTAGGGACAAAGTGATAGAACGCTGGGTGGAGCTGATCGCTCGCTGCACGTCTGCGCGCGGCGGTGGCGGGTCGCGAGTGTTGTGTGCGAGAGCGGTACAACATGCTGCGCCTTATAGACACTGCTACTTGCAGAGAGGTCAGTGGGTTATCATGTCCTCCTCTAGGGACAAAGTGATAGAACGCTGGGTGGAGCTGATCGCTCGCTGCACGTCTGCGCGCGGCGGTGGCGGGTCGCGAGTGTTGTGTGCGAGAGCGGTACAACATGCTGCGCCTTATAGACACTGCTACTTGCAGAGAGGTCAGTGGGTTATCTTGTCCTCCTCTAGGGACAAAGTGATAGAACGCTGGGTGGAGCTGATCGCTCGCTGCACGTCTGCGCGCGGCGGTGGCGGGTCGCGAGTGTTGTGTGCGAGAGCGGTACAACATGCTGCGCCTTATAGACACTGCTACTTGCAGAGAGGTCAGTGGGTTATCTTGTCCTCCTCTAGGGACAAAGTGATAGAACGCTGGGTGGAGCTGATCGCTCGCTGCACATCTGCGCGCGGCGGTGGCGGGTCGCGAGTGTTGTGTGCGAGAGCGGTACAACATGCTGCGCCTTATAGACACTGCTACTTGCAGAGAGGTCAGTGGGTTATCTTGTCCTCCTCTAGGGACAAAGTGATAGAACGCTGGGTGGAGCTGATCGCTCGCTGCACGTCTGCGCGCGGCGGTGGCGGGTCGCGAGTGTTGTGTGCGAGAGCGGTACAACATGCTGCGCCTTATAGACACTGCTACTTGCAGAGAGGTCAGTGGGTTATCTTGTCCTCCTCTAGGGACAAAGTGATAGAACGCTGGGTGGAGCTGATCGCTCGCTGCACGTCTGCGCGCGGCGGTGGCGGGTCGCGAGTGTTGTGTGCGAGAGCGGTACAACATGCTGCGCCTTATAGACACTGCTACTTGCAGAGAGGTCAGTGGGTTATCTTGTCCTCCTCTAGGGTCAAAGTGATAGAACGCTGGGTGGAGCTGATCGCTCGCTGCACGTCTGCGCGCGGCGGTGGCGGGTCGCGAGTGTTGTGTGCGAGAGCGGTACAACATGCGGCGCCTTATAGACACTGCTACTTGCAGAGAGGTCAGTGGGTTATCTTGTCCTCCTCTAGGGACAAAGTGATAGAACGCTGGGTGGAGCTGATCGCTCGCTGCACGTCTGCGCGCGGCGGTGGCGGGTCGCGAGTGTTGTGTGCGAGAGCGGTACAACATGCTGCGCCTTATAGACACTGCTACTTGCAGAGAGGTCAGTGGGTTATCTTGTCCTCCTCTAGGGACAAAGTGATAGAACGCTGGGTGGAGCTGATCGCTCGCTGCACGTCTGCGCGCGGCGGTGGCGGGTCGCGAGTGTTGTGTGCGAGAGCGGTACAACATGCTGCGCCTTATAGACACTGCTACTTGCAGAGAGGTCAGTGGGTTATCTTGTCCTCCTCTAGGGACAAAGTGATAGAACGCTGGGTGGAGCTGATCGCTCGCTGCACGTCTGCGCGCGGCGGTGGCGGGTCGCGAGTGTTGTGTGCGAGAGCGGTACAACATGCTGCGCCTTATAGACACTGCTACTTGCAGAGAGGTCAGTGGGTTATCTTGTCCTCCTCTAGGGACAAAGTGATAGAACGCTGGGTGGAGCTGATCGCTCGCTGCACGTCTGCGCGCGGCGGTGGCGGGTCGCGAGTGTTGTGTGCGAGAGCGGTACAACATGCTGCGCCTTATAGACACTGCTACTTGCAGAGAGGTCAGTGTGTTATCTTGTCCTCCTCTAGGGACAAAGTGATAGAACGCTGGGTGGAGCTGATCGCTCGCTGCACGTCTGCGCGCGGCGGTGGCGGGTCGCGAGTGTTGTGTGCGAGAGCGGTACAACATGCGGCGCCTTATAGACACTGCTACTTGCAGAGAGGTCAGTGGGTTATCTTGTCCTCCTCTAGGGACAAAGTGATAGAACGCTGGGTGGAGCTGATCGCTCGCTGCACGTCTGCGCGCGGCGGTGGCGGGTCGCGAGTGTTGTGTGCGAGAGCGGTACAACATGCTGCGCCTTATAGACACTGCTACTTGCAGAGAGGTCAGTGTGTTATCTTGTCCTCCTCTAGGGACAAAGTGATAGAACGCTGGGTGGAGCTGATCGCTCGCTGCACGTCTGCGCGCGGCGGTGGCGGGTCGCGAGTGTTGTGTGCGAGAGCGGTACAACATGCTGCGCCTTATAGACACTGCTACTTGCAGAGAGGTCAGTGGATGAGGTAGAGGGAAAGGATGCTACTAGGGTTTATATACGCCCCCGAATGGGGTACACCAGCCTTCTGATTGTTATCCGAGGAAGAGTCACAGTTGGGCGTATGTGCCAGTCCTCGTAGGTTGTTGGTCAGAAGGCTGGTATACCTACAATAGTATTTTTGACTGCTAAAATGTGAAGTTGAGAGAGGGTCGTTGTAGGTAAAATAATTGGTGCAGAAATGTATTGAAAAAAAAAAAGCAAAATGGGCACGTCTGACTGCGCCAGAGATCCATAAAATGATACAATTATTTCATTAAAATAGGTTTTGGACTTGAACTTTAAACCTGTTCAAAGATTACTACATTGTTTTCTTATCCACATAAAAATGTAATGTTAGCACCACGTTCAGAATCCGATCACGACGTTTGACGATGTATCGACTATAGTTACGTAAGATTTTGTGGTGATGGTATGGCAAATGTAGCCCTTATTTACCTGTTTACCACTTACAAACTACTATCTAGATTTGTTTGTGAGCTGATAATTGGAGCATTTTAAAGCTGGTAAAGGGAAAGAGAAAGTTCTATGTCCGTTCGATCTCTTGCAGTTGACTCATATTAAGCTGAGTGTATTACACTCTCTTTTTATTTTAAACTAGCTTTTGCCAGCGGCTTCGCCCGCGTGAAAATGACGATTTTTCATACAAACTTTCATCCCCTATTTAAATCCCTTAGGGGTTGAATTTCGAAAAATCCGTCCTTATTCCTTGTCTACATTATAAGTAAAGGGAACCTCTGTGCAAAATTTCAGCTTTCTAGGTCCAAGGGTTTGGGCTGGGCGTTGATGAGTCAGTCAGTCAGTCAAGGCTTCTCTCTTTATTTATATAGATAGATAGAAGAGACTTCCTGCAAGCTTAATTGCATGAACAGTTAACCTAAGACAGTTTAAGGTTACGACCTAAAATATGGTAAAAGAGAAGGACAAAGAAATATTAGAAGAACACACTATGCTGTCATGTAATTTAAAAAGTTATAAGTTACCCTCTTCGCAAAAAGAAAGCCCAATATTAACTGCTGGTAAATTTGGTGACAAATATATCTCACTGAAGACAAACAGCGACTAAAACAGGTTTAATATATTTCATCATGGCCGCAATGCCACAGAAACTTTTAGGATGACATATAAAAAAACGAAATCACTATTTTTTCTTTCCAATCTTATGGCTGTCACAACATTTTTTTTGAGCAACAATGGCCTGTCCATTTAATTAAAACGTAATGCAACCTCCTTGGCAACCTCTTAATTCAAATCTAAAGCGATATATACATTTAAATAAAATTGGCATGGTTTGAAATCAAGCCTTTTTCTTCAAACACTTTTAAAACTAGGACAAAATACTTGAGACTTTACACCACTCAGTGAGATCCGTAATCTATTCTGCACTTAGATACATAAAAACGTCTCTTTTCGACCCCGGTTGGCACGCTAAGAATGTTGTTATCGGTCCGTACCGGTCCCGAGTTCCGGGGAATTTGTGGCCAAGCCTATGAAACGACGAACCGATGAAAATGTAAATGCTTTTGGAGATGACACAATGTGTAGGGTGTAAACTTCTAAAAACTGATACAATACAAAAAATATATATATTAGGTTTTCACATAAAACCCCAATAAATTTCAATGATTTAACCAAATAAATCTTTGCATAACGTTAATTGAAATACAGAAACGGCATAAGTGTATGTTTACGTACAGGCGAGGCGGGGCGTCGCGCGGCGCGTGCGGCGATTTTAATTCAAACACATAAAGTTAACGATTTCAATCGTCGATTTTACGAGAAGCTATTTTGGCACGTTAGTTTAAAATGCAGCGTTTGTTGCGGTGGAATCGTCTCTCAGTAAATTAATAAAAAAACACGAGACGAGCCTTCTGCAAACGAGCCCTAAGAGTAAAACTACAAAAATGAATACATCCATAGTTTGAGAGTCAGCTCGTCCCAACATCAATTATTATGAAAAAACTAAAAGAAGTCGACTATGTAGACAAGCAACCAGTTTTGGATTGATGATTTGATGAAGCTCCAGAAAATTCGCTACGATTCTTGCTAGGTGGAATATTTGTTCCACCAATATTTTTCTTACATTTTCTTGTGGTACAGAAACTCATCCCTGTAACACAATCTCAAAAACATAGCACCTCAGTATGTAAAGACGTTGAACAAGTACAACGTAAAAAATATCCGACATTTTTTCCTCCTTTACTGATTTCGTACGATACAACTTTCTAAGAACTCCTAAAACAATGAAAATTATTTTATTCCCCACATATCGCACCCAACATATTTCCATATCCTCGGTTCCCGGAAGTTGCTTAAGTTTTAATTAAAAGGAAAATTTCCAAGCGATGGTGCACAGGTTGATCGTACAGTCAACCAAACATCAGAGGTTCAACACTTTCATCTATGAGATCGTTTTTTCTGTGAGGTCAAAAATAAAAAATTCTAAACATTTTTTCCAAGTAGACCAGGGGCCCTACTATGACGTCTTAAAACAGTCCTAACTTATTCTTAATCCAGTGTGGAAAAGAGATGGCGCTAGACACCCTGTATAGTCTGTCACGTTTCCACACTGGATTAAAAAGTAAGGAATTAATGACAGGCACTTTTGAATATTCGAAACAAATACAAATTAAAAAAGAAGCTAAAGTTCCAGTCACAAGGCATAATAATATGTAATAATAACTGTGTGACCGTGTCGTTGCCCAATACCTAGTACCTACATCTCTATGGAGAATCACATCAGTCCAGCCATTTATCCTCGTTGGCCTAGTGGTTGCAAGCGCGACTGCTGAGAATGAGGGCCTGGGTTCGAGTTCCGGGTGGGGCCGGGTCGGGTTATTGGGGTTTTCCAGCAGGAATCTCTGTCTCAGCAGCCGAGATCGCTTTTTCCAGACACCAAACTCTGCAGTAGCCTTTTTTGAAGTGAAAACTTCTTTAGCGGCGTTGAGCACTTTGGGAAATTGTTCTGTGATGGGTATAAAATCTTAAACTCGCGTCAGGACACGTGACCACGTGACCCTGATCGAAAATTCGTCAGGACAAGTGACCACGTGACCCTGATCGAAAAAGCGTAAGACGGATGGAGAGTAGACAGCTATCCCCTCTCTACGGCGCGGCGAAAATGTATGCCTGGGCCTACTGTTTCGTTTAGGCAGCGCAGGGCGCTTAATAATAATAATAATTATTATTAATAATAATATAATTAATAATAATAATAATAATAATAAAATTATTAATAATAATAATATAATTAATAATAATAATAATTAATAATAATAATAATTAATAATAATAATAATAATAATGATGACAGCTGTCAAAATTGAAACAGCTATATCTCGGAAACTATGGACCGTAAACTAGTTGTGTGTAGGGACAATTGATAGGTCTCAATGAGATCTACATTTCGGATGACAGCTGTCAAAATTGAAACGGCTATATCTCGGAAACTATCGACCTTAGACTAGTTGTGTGTAGGGACAAGTGATAGGTCTCAATGAGATCTACATTTCAGATGACAGCTGTCAAAATTGAAACGGCTATATCTCGGAAACTATCGACCTTAGACTAGTTGTGTGTAGGGACAAGTGATAGGTCTCAATGAGATCTACATTTCGGATGACAGCTGTCAAAATTGAAACAGCTATATCTCGGAAACTATCGACCTTAGACTAGTTGTGTGTAGGGACAAGTGATAGGTCTCAATGAGATCTACATTTCGGATGACAGCTGTCAAAATTGAAACGGCTATATCTCGGAAACTATCGACCTAAGACTAGTTGTGTGTAGGGACAAGTGATAGGTCTCAATGAGATCTACATTTCGGATGACAGCTGTCAAAATTGAAACGGCTATATCTCGGAAACTATCGACCTTAGACTAGTTGTGTGTAGGGACAAGTGATAGGTCTCAATGAGATCTACATTTCAGATGACAGCTGTCAAAATTGAAACGGCTATATCTCGGAAACTATCGACCTTAGACTAGTTGTGTGTAGGGACAATTGATAGGTCTCAATGAGATCTACATTTCGGATGACAGCTGTCAAAATTGAAACGGCTATATCTCGGAAACTATCGACCTTAGACTAGTTGTGTGTAGGGACAAGTGATAGGTCTCAATGAGATCTACATTTCAGATGACAGCTGTCAAAATTGAAACGGCTATATCTCGGAAACTATCGACCTTAGACTAGTTGTGTGTAGGGACAAGTGATAGGTCTCAATGAGATCTACATTTCGGATGACAGCTGTCAAAATTGAAACAGCTATATCTCGGAAACTATCGACCTTAGACTAGTTGTGTGTAGGGACAAGTGATAGGTCTCAATGAGATCTACATTTCGGATGACAGCTGTCAAAATTGAAACGGCTATATCTCGGAAACTATCGACCTAAGACTAGTTGTGTGTAGGGACAAGTGATAGGTCTCAATGAGATCTACATTTCGGATGACAGCTGTCAAAATTGAAACGGCTATATCTCGGAAACTATCGACCTTAGACTAGTTGTGTGTAGGGACAAGTGATAGGTCTCAATGAGATCTACATTTCAGATGACAGCTGTCAAAATTGAAACGGCTATATCTCGGAAACTATCGACCTTAGACTAGTTGTGTGTAGGGACAAGTGATAGGTCTCAATGAGATCTACATTTCGGATGACAGCTGTCAAAATTGAAACAGCTATATCTCGGAAACTATCGACCTTAGACTAGTTGTGTGTAGGGACAAGTGATAGGTGTCAATGAGATCTACATTTCGGATGACAGCTGTCAAAATTGAAACGTCTATATCTCGGAAACTATCGACCTTAGACTAGTTGTGTGTAGGGACAAGTGATAGGTCTCAATGAGATCTAAATTTCGGATGACAGCTGTCAAAATTGAAACAGCTATATCTCGGAAACTATCGACCTTAGACTAGTTGTGTGTAGGGACAAGTGATAGGTCTCAATGAGATCTACATTTCGGATGACAGCTGTCAAAATTGAAACGGCTATATCTCGGAAACTATCGACCTAAGACTAGTTGTGTGTAGGGACAAGTGATAGGTCTCAATGAGATCTACATTTCGGATGACAGCTGTCAAAATTGAAACGGCTATATCTCGGAAACTATCGACCTTAGACTAGTTGTGTGTAGGGACAAGTGATAGGTCTCAATGAGATCTACATTTCAGATGACAGCTGTCAAAATTGAAACGGCTATATCTCGGAAACTATCGACCTTAGACTAGTTGTGTGTAGGGACAAGTGATAGGTCTCAATGAGATCTACATTTCGGATGACAGCTGTCAAAATTGAAACAGCTATATCTCGGAAACTATCGACCTTAGACTAGTTGTGTGTAGGGACAAGTGATAGATCTCAATGAGATCTACATTTCGGATGACAGCTGTCAAAATTGAAACGGCTATATCTCGGAAACTATCGATCTTAGACTAGTCGTGTGGGAGTTGGACATTTTGACCCTGAACGTTAACGATGTCGACTGTACAGTCAATAAAATACAAAAATAATTTATTTTGAACTAGACTGTACAATGTTTTTATGATGCTTAATCGGAGGCATGGGAAAAAATATTCCCGCTCCTCCTACCATCGGAGTTCCGATCGGAGGACAGGGAAAGACAAAATAAATGGGTTAGCATAGTTATGGCGGAATAATTGAATTTTTAAATAATGAATTTGGTTTAACTATGTCGAATGATCGCAATCTTAGCACAACGAAATACAAAACTACTATTGATGCGGTCTTTATTAGACATTTAAATAGGTTCGAATCAAAACTGTTCGTTTCTTACTTCAGCTACCATAAACCTATCGTATCAGTTTTAGAGATTGGCGATGATAGTTCTGGTAATGATGATGGTGAAAAAGTCGTTGAAATTATGGATGAAAGTTGATTTTTCGGAGAGATAAACTTTTTAATGTAAAATAATTGTAATAGTTTTAAAGTGTTAAATTTTTAATGTAATATAAATTGTCATGTTTGTGTACGATAGCGCAATAAATCAATATTGTATTCTACCACATAAATGATAGTACTTTTATACTGTTAAAGCAATTGGTGCAAAATTATTCCCTAACCATTCCAAAATATCAAACATGCTCAACGTTAATAATCAAGTTTTCACTTCTGCCGGCACTCCCGGAGTGCAACCCGTCTTTTTTTTTTTTTTTGGTGGGTGGAAAATCATCGAATAACCCCCCCCCGGCTCTTGGGCAGAGCGAAGGGGAGTGTCAGACTTCTACTGACTAAAAACCAAACCTATGTTCCTTCTTCGCCCATGTGTCGGAGCCGCGTTAACCTTTCGACAAACCACAGCCCCGACGGGGACACTCTGCAGTAGCCTGGAGTTTGAAAGTTGGTGGTAAACTTTCAAACTCCAGGCTACTGCAGAGTTTCTAATGGAAAATAGCACTCTTTACCCGACCCAGGAAACCAACGGGGCAGTCAAGCAAAGTAAGCGCGAAAATATTACCCTGAACGTGCCGTTAACTGTACAGAAAACAGTTTAACTTGTAAAGTTAGGTGGTAACGGCTATTGGAAACTGGGAGTTGAACCGAAGGTTGTTCGTAACCTGCGGTTAATAGGGAGCTTTTGCTTAGTTCCCGATTAGTTGGTTTTCAAGGCGTTGTGAAGTAGGCTAAATGCAATAACTAAGCAGTTCCTGAATTGTTAACTATAGTTAACATAACATAACATAACATAACATCACGCCTGTAATCCCCGAAGGGTTAGGCAGAGGTGTACCTAATAGTACACCCACATTTCGCCAGTTATGTTTTTTTTTTTAAGTCCCATGTAATAGGGGGCGAGCCTATTACCATCAACCGGGCACAAATCCAGACTCCGTGGCTGTTACTGATAAATTCCTTACGGAAAAAGCCAATAACACTGTGCCCGACCCGGGAATCGAACCCAGGACCTCATGCTCAGCTGTCGCGCTTGCGACCACTAGACCAACGAGGCGGTCTGAAAGTACTAGGTACACAAAATACGGTTTACTATGCTGAAATAGTAGTTTATGCGACTGTGCATAATGAAGGGCATTACAACACAAGTGTGGGTCAACAAAAGCATCACACGAGTGTTGTTAGTTGCATACACTAATTTATCTACCCAAATATCATAAGGGTTCTATGATGGGTTCAGGAACCATAGGGAAATGACCAGCATTGTTACCAGTGTAATGCAATAAAAAATGTAGATGTTCAGATGTCTTTTTGATGGTCTTAATGTAGATACTAGAATAGCACACTCACTTGAATTTGACACCTGTTCCAAATTTAAACTCATAACCTACTGTTTTCAGTAGGTTATGAGTTCATAACAGTTTCGTTTATTTCTGCTGGTTGGTAATACTGGTCATTGCCTATGGTTTTTGAACGCATTAGAGAGGGTTTATGATATTTGGGTAGATAAAATATTATAGGAAACACAGGTACACTAACTTACTTTTCAATACATTTAATAAAAACTGAATAACTACCTCTTTTTGTCTTCTCTGTCGTCACACTCATTGCAGAGTAGTCGTGAACTACCTCTTATTGCACTACAATTAGGTTCAATATGCAATGTATTTCGCACGTATTTTTTTTAAATCAATTCTCGGCTCCATAACACTCCCGAATGCGACTCGGGCGTGAATTTCACCTCGGCTACAATGACAATGTTCCATTAAAATGTACAATTCTGCATCGATGGCTACTCTCTGCTGAGATTGGCTCCTTCTTTCTTTATCGCATGGTTAATACCTATGTCAGAGTTATTATGCCACCCGTAGGCCTTACTTGACTTTACATGCCGTCGAGAAAGATCTCTTTCAGGCATGCTGACATGATAGTAAACAGCCAGGAAGACTATCATTCTTTATTCTGGGTCTATCATAACGAAACGACTGTTTAAAACTCATAAAACTCTAAAGCAAATTACTACATTTTACCACGAAAACTGAAATTAAATAAGATACTACTCGGCCAAGGGTGAAAATATTACTACCTATATATTCGAGGAATGCCTGCAAAACTCGAATGGACTCCAACTTTCACAATATTTTGCTGAGTTATTTTCTTCTCATTCAAAACAGCATATGCACAGGAATTGGTAGCGAACTGTTTATTCACTTTGACAGTTGGCCGAGGTTCGGCATCCCGGCGGACACAAGTTTGTTTTGCTGTTTCCATTTGAGTTTATTCATGTAATAAATAAAAAAATCTGTACATTGTGGAGGGAATATCGACGCACAAACAGATGTCGCGTATATTATTATTTAAATAGATGAAACCTGAAGAGAAGAAGAGCAGTGGTGGCCCGAGTTACGAACAGTAAGTCGTGGGTTCGAACCCAGGCAGACGCATTACTTTGTGTAATTATTTTATCACCACTGCTCTCCTCAAAACGGCAAAGGAAAACATCGTGAGGAAACCGGCATTTCTTAAAACTATAAATTCGAAGACATCTGACATCTACCTACCCGCACTGGGCCCGCGCACTCTCTCCTCGAGAGGAGGCCTGAGTCACGTCACGTCACAAGCTCCCACTTAAGATATTTGATGTATTTTATCTTCGTTAATTTTTACTAATTTGATAAAACAAAAAACACGTCTTCAATATTTTTCGATAATCGAACTGACGGACTAAACAGAATCATATTTTATTTTGTCAAGAAACATCCCTATTAGTCTTACACACTTACCTACTCTTCAGAAACTATAGCCTGATATTATATAGATGAAACCTTTCCTCGAACTGAAACCTCCAATCATTTGATTATATTCAGCTTCTTAGAAAAGGGTACGGGGTAACTTTGTTCAGCCGGAAAATCTCACTGAAGAAGAAATTTGGGTTAGTAGTCGATTCGCACGAAAATTATTCGCACTATCGTGCGAATCGTCCCCTTTCAATAAAAATATTTTTTTAGTAGGCGATTCGCACGGAAGTATTTAAATTGCGTGCGAATCGACCCCTTCAAGAATTAGTAGTATGCGATTCGCACACACCTATACTTTATCGAAAAGTTTCAAGAAAAAAGTACTATCACGTACAAAATGCTTTCTTTTAATACAGGACACAAATAAAACGATTTTTAAGGAAATCAAGTTTTTATATTTTACTTTGTATCTATCAGAAAGTGATTTTACATCATTCACAGTTTAAATAACTTAAAACCATAATTATAACCAAGATTACAAATAAAATCACAGTTAGTAGGTACGATTTATAATCAAATATTTGGTTTTGCATTTTTACAAGTAAGTACTCTTTTTCCGTACACTTGCATTTACCTTAAATCATCACAAATTACTACTTATTAGAGTTTTTACCGAAATCAACTTTTTATGAACCCCTGAGTCTTGTTAAAAATAATGTTGTTTAAAAAAGGTAAGTCAAAATTAAATAATTAACGTTATAATGGTCTAAAAGCTAATTTTAAAAACAACGAAAAATATAACGAAACTATAAATATAAAAATAAAAATAAATATATATATATTTTTTTTTTTTTATTTTTTTTTTTAATTTATATATATACGAGGGCGGGTCAATAAGTCCGTGACTTTTTTAATTTCTTGTGTTTTAACTGAAAGGGCAACACTGCTGCTGTCAACAGGCTACTATCAGGTGACTTCTGTCAAAATTTGAACAAGCAGCGTCTATAAGTTTGTCTTTGACAGCCATTGATAGCAGACTGCCGCGTACTTTGAGAAGAAAATGGAAAAAAGTGAATTTCGTGTGCTCATTGAGCATTATTTTTTGAGGAAAAAAACCATCACTCAAACCAAAGCTAGGCTTGATAAACACTATGGGGACTCTGCACCACCAATTTCATTGGTAAAGAAGTGGTTCACAGAACTTTGTTGCGGCCGTACAAGCACGGAAGATGTCGAACGTTCTGGACACCCAGTTGAAGTCTCTATACCCGAAACAATTAAAAAAAATCACGATTTGGTGTTGGCCGATCGCAGATTGAAAGTGAGAGAGATTGTGCAAGCCATAAGCATCTCGCATGGCTCAGTGGTTACAATTTTAAATGATCACTTGGGTATGAAAAAGCTTTCCGCAAGATGGGTGCCGCGGTTCTTTTCCACCAGGACAATGCAAGGGTGCACACATGTGCAGTTTCCATGTCAAAAATTCATGAATTGTGCTACGAATTGCTCCCTCATCCGCCCTATTCTCCGGATTTAGCCCCGACTGACTATTTCCTGTTCCCAAACTTGAAGAAATGGCTTGGTGGAATGGGATTTGACTCCAATGATGAAATCATCTCACAAACAAATAGCCATTTTGATGACTTCGACAAATCTTATTTTTTGGAAGGGATAAAAAAATTGGAGAAACGTTGGACAAAGTGTATAGAGCACAAAGGAGAGTACGTTGAAAAATAAAAATAGAATGTATCCGAAAACCTGTGTTTGATTCAAAAAGTCACGGACTTATTGACCCGCCCTCGTATATATATATATAGATATATATATATATATTTATATTTTCATATTAAATACTGACAAAACTTTTCATCTTACCTCTTAACTAGTATTTTGTGCCTGACTGCGATGCGAATAGAGAATTATTGAATTTTAATATTAATATTCTAGAATATTGTACATGACTGTACTTAGATTTATTATTCGCACATTTTGTTAAGTGTGCGAATCGCATACTACTAATTCTTGAAGGGGTCGATTCGCACGCAATTTAAATACTTCCGTGCGAATCGCCTACTAAAAAAATATTTTTATTGAAAGGGGACGATTCGCACGATAGTGCGAATAATTTTCGTGCGAATCGACTACTAACCCAGAAATTTTCGTAGAATTCATCAAAAATGTATTGTTATTATATAGCTATTATGAAATTTCTAACTGTTTCGAAATTTAATCAATATTACTTTACACCAAACGGAGCGTTTTATTTCAAACTAGCTGTAACCTGTAATTATTATAAGAATACTAGCTGTACCGTGTGTACCCGTATGCGTTGCAATGCACAATTTTACCATCAGGAAATTCTTAGTGGCAGCAACAAAGTCTGGAGCTGTCCACGATTGATGGCAATAGGCTCGCCCCCTATTACAAGGGACTTAAACATAACTGGTGAAATGTGGTTGTTCTAATGGGTTCACGTCTGCCTTACCCTTCGGGCATTACAGGCGTGATGTTCTGTTACGATTGCATGTTTAATGGGAATCTTCTATCTATATAAATAAAAAGAGAAGTCCTGACTGACTGACTGACTGACTCATCAACGCCCAGCCCAAACCCTTGGACCTAGAAAGCTGAAATTTTGCACAGAGGTTCCCTATTTAATGTAGACAAGGAATAAGGAAGGATTTTTCGAAATTCAACCCCTAAGGGAGTTAAATAGGGGATGAAAGTTTGTATGGAAAATCGTCATTTTCACGCGGGCGAAGCCGCTGGCAAAAGCTAGTAACATAATAAAATTCAAACTGTTTTAAACACAACCATCTTTTGACGTGTTATAGCGATTAAAAAGAAATATTTGTCGAACACCTTCAAAAAAGAACTTAAATAAATACACTTTTGTAACAAATATAATTTAATAACGTCCGTAACCTTTCTTCAGGTCATTATTCTGCTTCGCTACATTTACTTGTTTCATTAGCAACATTCTTAATATCAAGTCGAGTAGACATCCTAATATTTCTGCAGAAGCACTCAGGGGAACCAAGCATGAATTATGAAGAGTTTTTTTTAATAATAAATTAGGGCAAACTCCCGACTGAATGGCTGAAGAATAAATGAAACTTGCAAAGTGGAAAAATGAGCACCGTATTTATCTTATTTAGTGTACGACGAGTTATGTAGATGGAAATGAAAGATATACTGCAACTTAGTGCTTTTTACGTGAAATGGTTTATTATAATAGCACCTATAGCACCTATATGTTTAGCAAATATAGAAGTCTGACTTTGACTTTGGCACTGTACCCTTGACTGCACCTTTGACATTGATAGTGGTTGTCAGACTTTCAGGCTTTTGACTGGAAGCCAAACCATGAGTTCTAGTCAAACATAACGCCTGCACACATAAACAGCTTATGACATTAATAGACCGCTAAATACTTCACCCATACTGAAAGAAAGACAGACCTCACAATGTGGCGGGCAAAGCTCCCTCACGAACTCTTCCCCCGAGTGTCAGGGGTTAAGTACATATGTTGCAGGTGAATTAGTACATATTCGCTCATAATACTACAGACTGCGGACCTATGATTTCCCAGGAGGAGGCGAACTTATTCACTGACCAGTAATAAGGCTGCGTAGGGCATTGCAGGCACTTCATTTATTATTGTATTGGCTTAATAATTCCACTCGTTAGTGGTGTTTCAATGTTTTGAATAAAACTCATGGTTCACCTTTTGCTACTAAGAGAGGTATATGGATATATACTCCACTGTATGCAATGTGCTAAAGGTGAACCATGAGTGACCATGAGTCTGGGTCTCCACGAAGCTAATGGTAATCCACTTCTAACATACTTTCGAGGTATGGTGAACTGGGTGTTAAGTTCTTCAATCCCCAAGGATCAGGGACGATCATCGGACCTTACGGGTGTTAGGTCTGGTGGTCTACTGCAAGACTGGAAGCTGAGCCCAACAAAATTGGGGAAAGGCTAGGCAGATGATATGCCTTTTTTTTGTTGCGTGGGATACATCAAATAACTCCCGCTCTGGGTGGAGCTGGCTTATACTGCTTGAAAACCACCACTGTTCCTTCTTAGATCTTTGTGTTCCTTGGTCGCGGAATGTCTTTCAAACAGTCCGGCAGGCATCGGCCCTTGTCGGACCCCTTCCTTGTTGCTGACATCTCTGTGCAATACGAACGCGTTGTCGATACAGCCTGTTGTCATAATACGGACGGAAGGCGAGCTAACCTATATAACTCACCGTCCACAGGCCCGCGTGGTGATATGCCCTGCAAAACAAAACAATAAAAATCGTATATTTCACACTTCCCTTTCATCTCAGGGTCATCACTCCTATCCAGCACCGACCGTCGTCTCGCCATCGTGGAAGGTGCAGCCTGGGTGATGGTCCGCGTAGGCGCTGGTGAGGCGGAGGCCAAGCTGATGCTGGGAGCCAGGGTCGAGGGGTGCAGCGCTGCGGCGTATACCAACAGGGTGCCACTGACGCATCCCATGGCGTTGTTGCATTATACTAGTGCTCAGGGGGTGAGTATCTAATTTATTATCTGATTTACTTCGTTGCGGGATCCAAGGCAGTCGACTCGTTTATTTTTTTTTACCGTTCCCTGATCGTTGTCACCGATGAAACATCATTTCGGTCTAACTCTCAGGACTCTAATATTAAAGCCGAAAGGTACTTGTTCTCCCGATCAATGTGATATATTTTCTTCTAGTCCATAGAAGTGAACCTAGTTATGGTCATATTGGATCAAAGTTCCAACTTTTTCTAAGTTTTTTTTAAAACAAGTTTTTTATGTTATATACGACCACGATCCTCTTACTATTCTATGCCAGAACAAAGTTTTAATTGCGTTACATTGAGTCATACCGTAAAATGTGATTATTCACACCAAAAAAGAAAATCTATTCTCAGCCATAATTTAGCGAATTATTGGTTGACGGCTTCGCATGAGTGTCTAGTCAACTTTTAAAATGTTAATTCAATAAGCTTGCTCGACATTTTTTTTTCTCCAGGGTTACTACGCCGTCGCAGTAGGTCCACCATCAACCCTGGTCTGCGGCGACCGTTCGTCCACCTGGCAGCTGTGGCATCCTTCCCTGGAAGCTGAACTGGACGCGCACTGTTCTGAACTGTCCACTGTGGCCAGGATTGCTGGCGCACTCAATGTGCTCGTTGATAAGATGAGGGAGGGAGTTTATCAGGTCAGTTAGTAGTTCTCTCAGGTATATGCTCTATCCACCCTGGTCTTCGGCGACCGTTCCTCCACCTGGCAGCTGTGGCATCCGTCCCTGGAAGCTGAACTGGACGCGCACTGTTCTGAACTGTCCACTGTTGCCAGGATCGCTGGCGCACTCAATGTACTCGTTGACAAGATGAGGGAGGGAGTTTATCAGGTCAGTTATGATAATCAGAAACCTTAGAGGCTTCTAGCCTCTAAGGTTTCTGCGCAGTGATAGTTGGTCCGCCATCCTCCCTGATCTGTAGAGAGAGACCAATTCCTTATTATTATCAGCCGTTTGTGTCCCACTGCAGGGCAAAGGCGTCCCTTCCCTCTTTCCAATTTTGTCTAAACCCTTTCCCAAAATGAAAGACACAATTAAATTCCTTAAAGGCTGTTAATTAGCCCCAATTTATACCCCTTTTAATAAGTTCTAAAGATTCTTCGTCTTCTTCTTCTCCTTGAGAAGATCCTTTGTTTATAGTATGTATTAGTCTATGGGTGTGTTTTTGTAGATAATGAATAAAATTAATTACTTACTAAAAAAGGAACCTCAAGCCGCGGCCTCACTAGGACCGCGCGGCTCGGTATCACGAAGCCGCTCAGTCGTGCCTCGTAAGTGTGGACGTGAGCAAGGCCTGAGCCGCGCGGCCTAACAGGAACGTTTTAGTGGTAATATAGTAGGAATTTATAAGTTGGTTATAAATAAATAAATAAAAATTAAAAAATTAAATTTTTTCATGAATGAAAATATCTTATTAACTACATCCACTTAACTTCAGTTCAAAATGTTCGTAGCTCACTCCCCACATTCCCCTTAGGGCACACTCCGTGTCCTCAGTCGCTACGCAGCCAGCGCCGCGCTACGCCGCCGACTGGACCGCTGCGGTACACACGCACACTCGGCCGCGCGCAGCTGTGTCGCCACGCATGCCTCGCATCATCTGCTACTGGTGCTGGATTCGTGAGTCTGCTGCTTATTTATAGATGATGTTTTTTTTGCAGTAATTGAGCTGTGATCTTGTCCAGACATTTCTGATTTTTTGGTTTGATCCTTATAATAGAAAAATCAGTTTCTGATGTCGGTGGCAAAGAAATGAAATCAAACAAACAAAAGTCACCGACTTCAGAAACTGATTTTTCTTCTAAAGTTTATTTTTTTCACTTTTTGTGTTATTTTTTGAAGTCGGTTTTATTTTTTGTAAAAACGTTTTTATTTTTCACTTTTTTTGTAGCTGAATGCACGTACTGAAACTGAGAGCTGACAAGATAGAAATCGTGGCTATGTACTTTTAAGTTCGATGAATGTGTACATAAAAGTTTTAGCCTCTATATGCCAAAAACACCAACAAGAAAAACAAAATTTCGTCTGTGTTTCGGAGAGCACGTTAAGCAGTTGGCCCCGGCTGCAAAATGTAAATCCTTGACAGTCGTTATAGATAGTCAGTAGCCCGAAAGTATGACGACCAGTCATACCAAGGGGTATCGTATTACCCTGTACTAACACTCTATGGATGTCTTTCAGGCTATACGGCCTATGTGAGCGTGGCGGCGTGGCAGGGTACGTGTACCCGGTGGAGCGCGGGTCGGTAGTGAGGCGGGGGGCGAGGGATGCGGACTGGCAGGTTGATGCTGCCTGCGTCAAGAGCTGTCTTCAGCAGATGCATCACGTTGCTGGTAAGAACCTTTGCAAGAGACGATAATTTTAATAGTTTCTAATTTTTCTATACGTGTTAGGCGAGTTCCACTATGACTATCTGTCCTTATGATGTAAAAACATAGAGAACTTCCTATTCTTTGGAAGTCGGTTAAAAACTGACTGACGGCGTTGAAAGGGGAGTCTGAACCTATGCCTCCAATGTATTTTAGGGACCACGAATGTCAGTACTGTCGGTGAGACAAGTAAGAAGTAGTAGTATTAGTAGAAGTTATTCATCATAGAACAAGAGCTCTATGATTAATAACTGCAATATTCTAGCTAGAGATGGTGTGGCTTAGAGAGCTTAAGCTCCCTAGCATTTGAATATTGTATAATTTGTGATGAACATTTTAGTAATATTACATTTATGATGGTTCAAGGTTTACACTTTCAAAAGGAACTCTAATTCATTAAATACCTACAATCAAGGATGTCACAAATCGGACTCTTTACTATCAATCAAAGGAAGAGTAATCATGGACATAAGCCTTCGCCATTAACAAATTATAAATTAAATTCTAACTTAGCTTGTAATTTTTTGGGCACTTAATCAAAATATTAACCTCAAAATATTTATATTTATATATACTTTATTGTACACCACAAAAATACATAACAAAAGAAAACATAATATACACTACAAAACATACAATATCTGCAGAAATAATATTCCGAAGTCCGAACCCCAGTTAGATCAACATAATACTTTTGTCAGTATATCCATTGCTATTCAAGTAGATATTAATAATTTTTGTGCAAAATATCCTCTTCATCACATTGCTGAATTTGGTCCTTCGAGCCGGATTCAAACTGATAAAAGGACAATCACCAGGTGAAGACATCCCGCCATCTCCATCAGACTGCCTCGAGACAGCCCTCCTCAGTCGCTGGGAGAGCCTCAACAGAGAGGCGCGACTGTCTAACCCGACGTACTCGAGGAGACAGCTGCGGTACTTGTGGAGGGTGGTGGGCGAGCTGATGAGGTGCAAGACTATGGTGCAGTGTGTAAGTATCTACTTGTACTGAAGACAGACAGCTCTCCTCAGTCGCTGGGAGAGCCTCAACAGAGAGGCGCGACTCTCTAACCCGACGTACTCGAGGAGACAGCTGCGGTACTTGTGGAGGGTGGTGGGCGAGCTGATGAGGTGCAAGACTATGGTGCAGTGTGTAAGTATCTACTTGTACTGAAGACAGACAGCTCTCCTCAGTCGCTGGGAGAGCCTCAACAGAGAGGCGCGACTGTCTAACCCGACGTACTCGAGGAGACAGCTGCGGTACTTGTGGAGGGTGGTGGGCGAGCTGATGAGGTGCAAGACTATGGTGCAGTGTGTAAGTATCTACTTGTACTGAAGACAGACAGCTCTCCTCAGTCGCTGGGAGAGCCTCAACAGAGAGGCGCGACTGTCTAACCCGACGTACTCGAGGAGACAGCTGCGGTACTTGTGGAGGGTGGTGGGTGAGCTGATGAGGTGCAAGAGTATGGTGCTGTGTGTAAGTATCTACTTCTACAGAAGACTGACAGTTCTCCTCAGTCGCTGGGAGAGCCTCAACAGAGGCGTGACTCTCTAACCCGACGTACTCGAGAAGACAGCTACGATACTTGTGGAGAGTGGTGGGCGAGCTGATGAGGTGCAAGACTATGGTGCAGTGTGTAAGTATATACTCGTACAGAACACAGACAGCTCTCCTCAGTCGCTGGGAGAGCCTCAACAGAGGCGTGACTCTCTAACCCGACGTACTCGAGAAGACAGCTACGATACTTGTGGAGAGTGGTGGGCGAGCTGATGAGGTGCAAGACTATGGTGCAGTGTGTAAGTAGGTACTCGTACAGAACACAGACAGCTCTCCTCAGTCGCTGGGACAGTCTCAATAGAGAGGCTCTCTAACCCGAGGTACTCGAGGAGACAGCTGCGTTACTTGTGGAGGGTACCGTAGTTGGTGAGTTGATGAGGTGTAAAAGTGAGGTGCTGTGTGTAAGTGACGCAGTTTAAATGTGCTGATCGCGTTCAGTTTTCTCGTTGACTAAGGGTGAATCCTTAGTCACTTTTGTATTCACTAGTAACAATGCAATTGTTCTATTCATCAGCTATTCTTTTCTAATTAATTTCGTAGCAGGATCCAAGACAGTTAAATTATTTATCTGGGACTTTGTCGAGCTTCATTATCTCGACGCTTTTCTGGCGGTCGCCTCTGTTGATTCTGGGGTACAGTGATTGGGTTAGGTTTTTCACAAACCTCATCCCTCATTTTTATAGAAAATCGTGTCGTTCTAAAAGATACTTGTGATTTTTACCCACGACGGAACGGAGACGGTATATGCGTTTGGGGTGAGAGGTTGTTTGTTTGTGTGTGTGTTTGTGCAAATACATGTTGCCATTTTTCTCCAAAACTACTTGTCCGATTTTGATGCAGTTTTCAGTTATGGGTTAGGGTTTGATTGGTGCATGTTCTTAGATAGGTGTTACAGTGACAACTCACCAGGGGGCGCTGCAGCAAACATTTTTTGTGCAAATCAAAGTTGCCATTTTTCTCCAAAACTACAAGTCCGATTTTGATTCAGTTTTCAGTTATGGGTTAAGGTTTGATTGGTGGATGTTCTTAGATAAAAAAATAAAAATAAAAGTAAAAAGTTTAAAATAAAAAGCAAAATTAAAAAATTTGAAAAAACCCACGACTGTTAAAAATTAATTAAAAAAAGGATAAAATAATAGAAAACACCCGCCTTAAAAAAAACCCAAGAATGTCCGTCGGGAGCTGAACATAGCAAAACTAGTTCATTTAATGGCAGCCCCCGACGGACATTCTTGGGTTTTTTTATTATTGGGTGTTTTCTATTATTTTATCCTTTTTTTAATTAATTTTTAACAGTCGTGGGTTTTTTTTTCTTCAAGTTTATTTTACATATTTTCTCAGGAGAACCACAGCACATTCAGAGCCAACTTGATCCAAGTAACGTCGTTGAATCAGGAGCCCATCGAGGATCTGATCCATATCCTGGCAATTATGCTGGACCAAGCGCGGGACCTGTATCTGAACAACTTTCAATCGAGGAACGTGGGAGAGTTCGATAGAGAACAGTCAGCTTACAGGTTAGTTTTGAAATTCATGAAAAACAAATTCTGTCTTATCCTTTTTTTGATCGAAGGATGCTGTTCCATGGATTTTCAGAGAAAAATATCAATAGGATGTCAATGTAAAGTTCATACTACAGAGCTTTTTTCGGGCCGTGAACCACTAATCGGGTTTGGTGAAGGTTGGTAGATGTTACTGGTCTTTAATCTTTTAGGAGGCCTATGTCCAGCAGTGGGCGTCTTTCGGTTGAAATGATGAGGATGAAACTTTTAGTTCAAAGGACTTACCACGCTAAGTTTCTTAACAATGGTATTATTTACTGTTTTGAGGACAGTGGTGATAAAACAAATAACTATGGAAAGGCAGGTCCGTTATCGTTAGGCCACTAACAAAAACACAAAATAGATATTTTCTTTTTGGAAATCAAATTCTCATTCTCATATCTGTAGGTTCTTTCTTCAAAAGACCATCTCTGACACTAATCTGCATAGTCCTCATGTGAGATGACCAATATTATGTCTGGACCTTAAAAGAGACCCTCCTGACCTCTGAGTTTGTGGCAGCTGTTTCTTCTCAGAGTAGTCAGGAATGAAACAGCGACCATTTAGATTAATTAAAATAAAAATGTCTTTGAAAAAATCTGTTTGCAAAATAAACATAATGTATCATTCAAAATCGTCAACAGATCAAAAAAATGGAACAAACTCAAAGACTATTACGACGCATCATCAGCTTGCCTCATCGACGCCGTTCGACGAGACCCCGACCTTCGGCGAATAGACCTAAAAGACCAGCTCGTTGTCATGAAGAACATCCTCCACTGGCTTTACAAAGGCTCCAAAGACGATAAGAAGTACCTAGGACCAGTCTTAAGACCATACTTGGATAGTATCTTCGCCAGTTCTTTGGAGAATGCGTGGTTTCTCGAAGATTTCGATGAGAAGAAGTGTGTGGCAGAGTATGATGGGTTGAAGGAGTACTGTCTGGGTGTTCACGACGGGTCTTTGGAGCCCTGCTTGGGGCTGCTTGATGCTGCTAAAAAGTTCGCTTGGGCTAAGGCTATGGTGGACTTCGTGGATCGGTTTCGGCATATTGGTAAGTGATTCCTGTTATTTTATTTACTTAAAGGTAGTTGTTTTCATAAATAGATATACAAGTTGGTGTAAAATGCCGAAAGGCACTTGTTCTCTAAGTCATTGGGATATTTTTTTGTTCTTGTTTGTATTTAACCTTCAAGTTACGGAGATATTAGGGGTCAAAGTTCCAACTCTATCACAATATTTTCAAAAAGACTTTATATTGTCCCACTGCTGGGCAAAAGCCTCCCCCATAGCCTTCCACTCATCCCTCTGTGCGGTTTTCTCCGTCCAATTGGGCAAAAACGCTTCTAGTTCGTCACGCCAGCGTTTTCTAGGCCTCCCTCGGCGACGACGCCCGTCTTCTGGCATCCACTGCGTGACGACTTTGGCCCATCGGTCTTGATCCATCCTACAGACATGGCCCGCCCAATCCCACTTTAAGCCAGCAGTCTTTTTTCCCACATCAGCGATTCTAGTTTTTGAGCGTATTGTGGTATTGCGGATTCTATAGACTAGTAGTAAAAAGACTAGTTTTTAATATTATACCTCCACGACCCCCGTACTATTCAATGCATCCATCAGCACAGTGTTTTGTGTACGTTACCTACATTGAGTACTACCGTAAAACATGATTTTAATTTACCAGAAAAAAAGTCATTTCCCAGCAATAATGTTTGTATAAAGTTACATAATTTGATGTCCAGAAAGCTTTGTTCCGCTTACACCTTGTATTTATACCTACTTTTAAACATAGTACTCACTTATTTCTTAGAGTTAATTTATAAAGGTCGCAGATTTCAGTGTCTATTAAACGTCAACAAGTCTAAGTACACTTGAAAACTTCGGGGTTTCAAGGGGCATTTCAAGGGGGAAAATCTCGAATAACAATCTCTACCAAAGAAATATTATAAGTGAATGGTTTTTAGAAGCTGTCATCCCCACTTTGTGATAAATTAAAATTATCATTACTTAACGACTGCGAGGTATCTAGTAGATATTCCTTGATTTAGATTATTTCAGAAATTATTGACATTATCAAAAAATGATTTTAGTAAACCCCTATTCATTTTTAAATACCTTTCCAACAATATATCACACGCTACGGTTGAAATTAAAAAAAAAATCACTTCCCACTTTACATATAGGGGGGCTACCCTAATAAAACATTTTTTTCCAATTTTTATTTTACCACTTTGTCGGCGTGATTGACATACATATTGGTACCAAATTTCAGCTTTCTAGTGCTAACGGTCGCAGAGATTAAGCGAGGACGGACAGACAGACATGGCGAAACTATAAGAGTTCCTAGTTGACTACGGAACCCTAAAAATTACGTATTATAAAACCCAATAACACTTTGCCGCGCTTTACCTTTGCAGTGTACCAAAAAAAACGAGGAGAAACCGACCTCTTAAATTGACACCCAACAGTATTAATAGGAACTATTGACCCCTCAGATCAAATAACAGCGACCCACTCCCAGGTCATTGCCCTCATAAATACATGCAAACATAACAGTCCGCTTGATTGTTAATTACCTACCCCCGGGTGTGAGCCCGTTGAACTACTGCGGTGAAATTACTGCAAGCGCCTAAATTTAGCTAAATTCTAGGGATAATAGTGAACCGACCGCACGGGAATTGGGAATAAACCACGCATTTACTGGAATTCTGGAATAATAATGGAATGTTATTTCAATTTCAATGTAGGGTAAATAGCAGCGACTGTAATTTGTATCACTTAGCAAAATTTAAAAGCTATTTTACTATTAATATCATAAACGGGATATTTACCATGTTTGATTACTGTTTCGAGTTCCCGATATTTCGGCGCTGTTGTAATGTCAGTGACCAAGTCAGTTTAAAAACTTATAAAAGCTATTTTGTTGGGAAATAGCGGTTTCTACTTTTGAATAAGACCTATTTCGTAATATTATGTCTTCCAAAATGTTCGTCAACACGTAAAATGTTAATACAGTATGTACAGTAGGAGAAAATGACTTTTAAAAGTTGCTTCTATACATGTTGGTGTTCGTGATTGTAAACCTCTGCCTGACCCTTCGAGGATTAGACGATTGATTATATACCGAGTAGGAACTAGCACAGAATATCCATAGGTACATTTGATCCATGTTCATTGATCGATCTTTCCACAGATTTGAAAGAAAACGCTTTGAAAGCTTGAATTATCTCTTGTGTGGACTACACGTTCAATAGTTTTGACATAGCTTCTAATTAGCTTATGTTAACCCAATGCATTTTCTTTCTACCATCATTGTTACTGATTTGATAATACCACTTAGTCTAGGCTTTTTAGTTTTAATCCAGCAATCAGACATCAAGAAGGTAGAAGCTTAAAACCTCAATGCAAATTTAAAAAATCTAGGTACATTTATTCCCAAACAACAAATCACATAACAAAACGTCCTTCTATTAAAGCCGTTTCAAAACTGCCAACGAACTGAAAACACAAACTTTAAAATCCTAAATAATTCCTTTAAAACGTACACAACAATAACAGAAGCCACTATTTTATATCGCAAGCCACTGGATCAAAATTTCAAGATCGTTTCGCTTGCAACCGAATACGTTAGCATTTTTAATATGACCAGTTTGTGCTGGCATTGTGTATTGTGATGGGCTTTGGGCAGAGCGGGTCAGGGTTGAGTGGGCAGGAGTTAATGCTGGCTGTGGTTCGTTCGGTTCGGATCTAGATAGCTGGATGTGACTGGAGGTGGATGGGAAAAAAGTGATGTCAGTTTGGCAGGATATTGGAAAATAGGAGCGGATTAAAGTTGGGTGCCGATTTGTTTAAGTTTGTGATATGTTGTGTGTTTCATTTCAATTCTTAAGTTATAATCGGCTTAATAAAACGATCATGATGAAGAATGATCATCATCATAATATAATATTTCTCTATTACTCGTCATCGCTTGGGACACCTCCTTTCTTGACTTATCATCACACACACCCATATATCACACTTATTATCTGGTATACACAGTCCTTCCTTCGATTCTTTGGTCTTTCTCTGCTGTTTTCTGTTTTGCATTCATTCTCAACAGTGGTATCAAATTATCTTGGCAGGTCCGAACTTCGTGCAGGTTATTTTGTTACAACTAATGTCTAAAAGTGTTTTGATATTTATTTTATTTGTATTTCTCACTTTATATATTAGATATTTTCTGATCGTATAGGTATTGGTTTATCTGGCAATAACAGTTTTCTTCACAAGTTTACATGCGTAAAGTTCGCAGAGCCTATGTTCAGACCTGTCAAGATAATTTGATCGTAGGTACTGTACGTCATTTTTTTCATTCCTCCGTATCACTTGCCCTTACCACGACCACCGATAACCACACACCTTTTCAGTAACCGACGCCACTTTCAGACTTGCTCTTATGATGTACTGAAACATCTGGTAAAAATCCGCTCAAATCGACTGCACTTTATAACCTTTTACATGTTATACATCCAGTAACCTATATCCTAGTTAAAGTTTGAAACTGTGGCGAGTTGCAAATCCCACTGAAGTTGGAGTTGTTCCCGATCGCACCCATCTCTATTACTACGCCATTATTATTTGTGACCATTTCTTGTATTGGAAATTGAAAAGATTCTGAAGCCAGCAGCGTGCAGAAACTAAATCAATACTCGTTCCTCCTCTTATTGAGAACATAGTATAAAACAAAGTCGCTTTCTCTGTCCCTATGTCCCTTTGTATGCTTAAATCTTTAAAACTACGCAACGGATTTTGATGCGGTTTTTTTAATAGATAGAGTGATTCAAGAGGAAGGTTTATATGTATTTAGTATCAGCATTACACCCGTGCGAAGCCGGGGCGGGTCGCTAGTTGAGAATAAACGTGAGAAACCATAAAGCTTCTTGCTGGTTCTTCTCTATAGGAAACGACCATCCCGAACCGTGCTCCTTTTCTCGACGTTTTATAAGTGCCCATGTAGGTGAAATAAAATATTTTGATTTTGAAGTGCGACAATGTGTCGCGCCACAATGGCTTCCATTTGTATGAAAATGTGGGCGTGATCATCCATTGCGTCCGACGACCACGCTATGCACGTTCGCGCTGCGACTTTGGCAAAATAAGGAATCTCTCAGTAGCAGCCACGAGTCTGGATTTGAGCACGATTGATGGCGATAAGCTTACCACCAATTACATAGGACTTAAACATAGCTGGCGAAATACGGGTGTAGTATTTAATTAGGCACCTCTGCCTAACCCTTGGCGTATACAGGCACGATGTTATGTTATGTTACTCGTAGTTTTAGAGTTGCATATTTTGCAAAAATGGTTAAAACTACAATGTAAAAGGTTACTACAAAGAGATTTACAATGAAGCATTGCCAGTCTCCATGAGCGATACTTACAGAAGGTTTAACGTTTAACATATTCTACTGAATTTAAAGCGTTGTGCAGCGCTGCAAAGCTTGTGAAATCCGACAGTAATCGTTAAAGCACTAGGATTTATTCTATGCTTTAAAACATTTTATGTCATTGTACATCTGGCTTTATTCGTTACTGAATGGTCAGCATTGGCCAAGTATGTTGTTTGGGTGGTTTAGTAAATGATTTTATTTCTGTTAATATTTCACTGGACCTAAGTACTTATTTGCATTTTGTTAACTTAAAACAGTTTGCGTAAGTTTTTGATAGCTTACGTCAAATATACCTATGTTCAACTTTTTCAGTAACGCTATCGCTCAGAAAATGTTCAAAGAAAACAAAAGCACTTCGTAAACTACAGAATAAAAAATATATTTCAAGTATCTAATTATCTACTTTTACTCAAATAATCACTTTGACATGCTTATAGATACAGGTGTATGTGTTCATTGCCCGTTGCGGGAACAAGTGCCTCGCCACACAATTTTCTTGAATCCAACCTCTTGTTCCAGATTTCCGTCTAGTGTTCCCCACAGGAGAAGGTATGGCGATCTCCTACCCAATCAAGCTGCCCTCCCGTCGCGAGCACAGCTCTGCCCGCACCCTCACGCTGAGCCGGCGCGATAAGGCCGAGGCCAAGCTGCGGCTGGCCAAGCGATGTGTGCTGGGAGCATTCGCTACTGCACTTGTGGGAGACAGGCGGTGAGTACCGAGGACTATGAACTTCTATTTTTTTATCTGCCTAGACTTCTTTGTTGGGTACAGCTTCCAGTCTAAACGGATGCTGCTGAATGCTAGTATTTTACATGGTGCGACTGCCTATCTGTGCTCCACAACCCAGTTAGTACTGGGTAAGACTCTTGTTAAGACTGTTTGTCAGAATTTTGGGACAATGACTATTTGTAACCGTAAAAGATCTACAAGCCTCGCCCGCATCTTGAGTAAATCTATATACCTAAGTATATAGATTTCAACTCAAGATGCGGTTGACGTAATTGGGTATCGTATCACGTGGAAGCATTTTAATTCACTGTATCGTAATGAGCTACAATATAACATGGCACCAAGCCTCTTTGCCCAGGCAGAGGTGGGTCATGATCCCTTTAATACCTCATGAGACTCAATCAATCAAGCTACTCGCTATGTACCTACATTAGTTCAAACTAGCCACACCATCATCTGGCATCACATACACCTATTTACCGGTATCAGGTTGAAACCGGTAGCAATGTGGCATCCACCTATCGTATCGTTTGATATCGGTACCTCTCTGGCGTTCAGCCAGATATAATACCTCGTTGCCAATAAACTTTCACAAGCGGGTTTTGACATTGATAAAATTGTTTTGAAGTCTGAAATGGGATATTGTGTTTCGAAGAGGAAATTGTGATTGCTGTTGCATTTTTTTTTATTTGAATATACTTATTAAAACACATTTTCTTTATTAGGTCATTGTATTGTGGTTCCTAGAAACCAGAATAATTATAAGGGTCGAATAGCGGGTTGTTCGAAAGAGATACCGCCTCGACACAAAGGCTAAAAAGGAACATGGGTGTTTTTTAGTCAGTAGAAGTCTAACACTCCCTACCGCTTTGCCCAGAGCGGTAGGAGACATTTGATGATTTCCCCTCAAAAAAAAAGGACCAAATATTCAACATTACCGTAAATACTTTCTTTTTTTCTATGGATTTTATGGATACCGAGGCTTTCAGCGTATTCTTCGATAAATATTTATTGAAATTAAACAGACAAAGACACAGAACATCTCATCTGAAACGCCCAAGGATGTTCCCAGTGTCACACATTACGTAATTACATGTATTTATTACAAATTCAATTAGTTTCGCACGGCATATCTTCGCTGTTTCCCGTTTGTGGCATTGAGAAACACATGTTTCTTTGTAAACCCATAGGATCTGACATGCATACAAATGTCGTTTACTCATATTATGTCATCATTCATCATTCTCTTGCTTTTAGAACAATCCCAATTCATTTGTGGTCGGCACAGCATGCCTTCTTTCTAATAAATAAAAAGAGAAGTCCTGACTGACTGACTGACTGACTCATCAACGCCCAGCCCAAACCCTTGGACCTGAAAGCTGAAATTTTGCATAGAGGTTTCCTTTATAACGTAGGCAAGGAATAAGGAAGGAGTTAAATAGGGGATGAAAGTTTGTATGGAAAATCGTCATTTTTACGCGGGTGAAACCGCTGGCAAAAGCTAGCCTTCCATACTTCTCTATAACTCGTGATCTCATCAGATAACTCTTTTTTCGCCAGATCATCCTTTCCAGTCCACCCATCCTATCTTTGGTCTTCCTCTACTCTCATACCTCTTACACATTCATACTCAAATCTTGCTTAGTTAATTTACTCAGTCTACACATAATATTATTATGTATCTATACATATATACTTTACGAGAATTTAAACCGTTTTCACGATTGTGCGGAGACACCGTCTTTATGAGCACTTAAAAGTTCAGGTTTTCAAAATCCTGTAGACCATAAGCAACTACTCGTTTTACTGAAGTTGATAGTTCTGCCTCAAATTGAGATGGAACAGGGCAGACAAATAGGTATTTGAAGATACTTTAGTACTATACCATCGAGCTGCGTGAAGCTTGTCCCCGTAGAGTGCGACATGGACGATTTTCGGTCTGAGCTACAGCCAGATGAGACCGAAAATCAAGAATATTCACGAGACCGAATTCCGTATTCTTCATTTTTCGAGGAGAAAAATGAGACGATATAATTATAACATTAAAATTTTAAGAAGGAATAATATGTCTTATGTTAACAACAATTTGTCTGGTAGTCCTCTTATCACGGTCGTAATAAATTGTATTTTTTGACGATTTTGTGGGTCATATTTCCTTTGCTTATTTGTTGCTGAAAAAAGGAAATAACAGGCACGTGTCTACAGTAGAGCTTGATTTTATAAAAAAAAAATGCTGTAGAATATAGGGGAATATAATATTTGTACAGAGAATTCGTAGTACGTGTGGCTCTCATAACAGTTACGAAAAACTATTGTATTTCAGAATAACGTTATTCCCTATAATAATAATTTCGCTAAAATATATAACTTGATTTAAAGTGGAAATGAGAGTAAATTCCAGTTTAAATCAATAACTATAACCAATCCCTTCCACATAATTAAGAATTAACGTTTATCTAACATTCTAGTTACAAACTGCTAACCAAATCAGATTATAAAATAAACTCGTTCATCGAATCCCTGCGGCCCTGGTTCAAACGTTAGAGATCGTTTGCTAGCAGTTATAGTAAACCG
This sequence comes from Diarsia mendica, assembly GCA_949316265.1. Lineage (NCBI taxonomy): Eukaryota > Metazoa > Arthropoda > Insecta > Lepidoptera > Noctuidae > Diarsia > Diarsia mendica. The sequence goes on from OX438899.1 coordinate 23,233,286, forward strand.
GTCGATTTTCACTGGCCGTCGTTAAAACTTTTGCTTCAGCAACTTTGTCAAAACTAGTTAGGTTAGCAACGTGACTTTGCTTGCGTGGGAGTTACTCAGTTAATGTACGTAATGAAATATTGTACACTAACTTTTGCCCACGGCTTCGCCTCCGTTGAAGTCAGAATTTGTCCTACGAAAACGTTCTAAGTATCTGTTTAAAAAGTATTATATTGCTTAATCTAGGTGATGATCTATCTTTCCGTATATCATCAAAATCTGTACTGCAGTCTGCAAGGTTTAAAAACGTATTTATAGTATGAAGTCAAGAACAAGTATTGTGCGAAAATAAGTACTAGTAGGTATCAGAAATTATCTAAACAAGGTGCAGTTATGCATTCTTGCCAAAATTCAGGAGATAGAGGGGGGAGAGTGACCTCTATAGTAATAAATAGATTGGCTATGGAAAATACTGACAAGAGCGAAGAGCTTATATCATTCGAATACACTCATCACCGTTATCGCTGAAAACGTCTCAATTTATGTCCTCTGGCCCGAACTCGTGAATTCTGCAATAAACAAAACGTCTCTCTACGCCTTACAAAGGGTATATGCCCTGCAGCAAGACATAAATTAAACTGCAGTAAGATCCACCATTACAAGACCATTATCAAAGATATCTCTAAAACTATATCCTAAGTAATACTACTATATCAAAGCAAAACAGACCAACTAACAATCGATAGACTTGTTCTAACATCGTGACAATTTAACTGAAGTTGAACATGAACAAACAGCCCATCATTAATATATTAGTGAGTTGTAAGGGGCGCCAATCATTTGTCATTCAATAGGGGTGAAACCGCAGCGGTTGTAGCTAGGGGTGGAATAAATGAGGAATTTGAGTTGTTGTTGCTATTTGAGCTGTTCTTTGCGGGTTGATGGGAACTCCAATAGAGTTGGCTCGAGTTAGTACGTCTTTATTAGTACCCATCAGGGTGCTTACTCTGGAATATAATTCCGATAGATCGACATTGGTCAAACGTCAGTTGGTGGAGTTAAACGTCAGGGATTGGCTAGACTCAGTGAGTCCAGCCAATGCCTGACGTTTGACTGCCAATTCCAATGTCGATCTATCGGAATTATATTTGAGAGTAAGCACACAGTTCCTGTATAAGTACGGTCCTCCTGACCAGTTACGGCCAAAGTGGAGATTAGCCATCATGATTGCGAAGGCACAGGTGTGCCTTTTTTCTCATAGTCCGATGGGATGGCAATCCGACACGACCAGACCGAGAGTGCAGGACCAACGGGTTCACTTGCTTTCCGAGGTACGGGGTTATCATAACTCCAACTACCGAACTCCGGGCTTCTACTAAGAAAATTGTAATGTAAAAACAAATAAATATAATAGTATACACGCTGTAATATAAACACGCTGGATGCGAAATTAAGGGTTTTTCCTGCATCGGCCAAGCCGGGTCTATTTAGAGCCAGCTGAGCCAAAACAAGGCCCAAATAATTGGAAATTGAACCTTGTTTGCAATTAATATTCAGTCGTCACCTCATAAATAAACCACAAAGTAAAGGTACCTTTGCGTCAGCATCCCGATGTATAATGACAACAATTCCACCGGTACAAAACCCAATTAACTATCTTGAATTAATTGATTTGTGTTATATTTGCGTTCAATTTTTAACCGACTTCAAAAAAAGGAGGAGGTTATATTTATTCATAATGAATTATGGAGCTCGAAATCGTTTGGTTTTCAATTATACTTGTTGCTTGGTTGTTACGTATGGAGATTGGCACAGAACACGCTATGTAAATAAAATGCTTCGTAGAAAATATTATCATATCGTAGAAGCGTCATTGTTGTCAATTTGAATTGGTTTTTCTGTTTCGGAGTTATCCTTTATCCTAGAGAGAGGAGCTCTTGTGCAAGATTTAATTTTTCTTTATTATCCAACGGTTAAGGATAACCATTGTCTATCTGTGACTGTAAGATTCTTAATTAGCAGATGAGTTTGAGTTTTGTAGTTACATACTGGTCTAAGACAATCTGAGCTCAGGAAGAAGGAGAATAAGCAGATATACTTAGTACTCAAAGTGCCAATTGGCGGCAGTTCAATTACTACAATTTTAATTTTCGTTGTCAAAAATCAGCAACAGAACAAAATCCCATATCCACAAAATGTAAATAAATATGTATAAGCGTTTGTCACGTACTGATAAGGGTGAGCGTTTGATATCTGTGTGTTGTGACAATTATCTACAGTAATAATATTACTGTAGATAATTGTCACAACACACAGAGGTGGTGAGCAGAATTATTATTGTAACCGCTAAAGTAGCTTTAGCGGTTAATTTGGTTGCGTTGTTGAGATAATTTTTAAATGTAATGCTGAGTAATGTTTACCATGTTGATTTCAATGGGCAGGATGTTAAAAATGCCCAATGATTTGTTAATATCACGCCACACGACACGCTTAGATAAAAAAGCAGTGAAGGGGATAGAACCGATGTGGCATATCAATCTGGCCGCCATTTTGTTTTTTTCCCAATCGCGGCCCACTATGAAAGTGGTATGTATGGTTAGAGGACATTATAGACAAACAAAAAATGTCCAGTAATATGGTACTCAAAGTGTCACGTTACCGAGATATTTGAAGGTAAAGATCGACAATTGAGTACAACGACAATCATTAAAAACAGATTTATTACGTTTATAGGCGTTAAATTATATCCAAATAATAGTTCCCAGGTTGATTATATTATACACACGAGGAAATCGCTTCGCATCGCAACGAAACGCTATGTTATACCAAAGAATAGTCTTCTCGGGTACTCCGTTTTAGTAGTATGTAATGTGTGTACTCTCTTCCAATAAACTGTAATAATAATAATCAATAGACACGTAAAAGGTCTATTTTTGATGTACTCATTAGGTCGATTTTTTTTAATATCTCGACAACGTGACACTTTGTGGTACCATGTTTCATGGCATTTTTTGTTCGTCTAACGCCCAAATACTCGAACGTCACTCAATTTTAAGGTGGTACCCTGAGCAAATAACCTTGAGCATTTGCTCCCTCTTTGCCGCACCCCACCTCTACAATACTTCGTAAACTATTACTTGCGCCACCTGGCGAACTTCTTACGAATACAAGTAAAATTCACAGATCTAAGAAGTAATAGAGATATGGCATTCAAAGAAATATTTTTTTATGAAATGTTATTATGAATTCAGTTACTATACTCAACTCACGTCGATAAATAGGTAGGTACTTTCAACTTTTACAGTGATACAAATATTACGATTACGAAAATGAGCTCAAAATGAAAATCCAAGATGGCGCTGACGAAGATCTTTGGTTTTTCCGTCATGGGTGTCGTTTTCATGGTTTTAGGGGTCGCTGATTACGAAAATGAGGTCAAAATGAAAATCCAAGATGGCGGCCATGAAAATTTTTGGTTTTTCCGTCATGGGTGTCGTTTTCATGGTTTTAGGGGTCGCTGAATACGAAAATGAGGTCAAAATGAAAATCCAAGATGGTGGCCAGGAAAATTTTTGGTTTTTCCGTCATGGGTGTCGTTTTCATGGTTTTTGGGGTCGCTGATTACGAAAATGAGATCAAAATGAAAATCCAAGATGGCGCCGATGAAAATTTTAGGTTTTCCGTCATGGGTGTCGTTTCCATGGTTTTTGGGGTCGCTGATTACGAAAATGAGGTCAAAATAAAAATCAAAGATGGCGCCGACGAAAATTTTGTGTCGTTTTCATAGTTTTTGGTGTCGCTGATTACGAAAATAAGCTCAAAATCAAAATCCAAGATGGCGCCGACGAAAATTTTGGTTTTTCGACTATATATATATATAAAACGACAGCCATAACGGAAAAATCAAAAATTTACCTGGCCGCCATCTTGGATTTTCATTTTGACCTCAAAAACCATGAAAACGACACCCGTGAAAGAAAAACCAAACATTTTCCTGACCGCCACCTAGGGTTTTCATTTTGACCTCTTTTCGTAATCAGCGACCCCAAAAACCATGAAAACGACACCCATGACGGAAAAACCTAAAATTTTCCTAGCCGCCATCTTGGATTTTCATTTTGACCTCATTTTCGTAATCAGCGACCCCAAAAACCATGAAAACGACACCCATGACGGAAAATCCAAAAATTTTCGTCGGCGCCATCTTGGATTTTCATTTTGACCTCGTTTTCGTAATCAGCGACCCCAAAAACCATGAAAACGACACCCATGAGGGACAATCTAAAAATGTTCGTCGGCGCCATCTTGGATTTTCATTTTGATCTCATTTTCGTAATCAAATTCAAATTCAAATTCATTTATTTGCTAATATGGGTAATTACATAGAGTTGTTAAAGTTTAAAATAGTTCAACCATATTACGCCTTAAGGCATGCAAATTTAAAGCTTGGTCAGAGCTATCACAACATTATTATTTATTATACAATTAATTGCAACAATAATTTATAATTAACAACATAATTTTGGCAAATAATAATCAAACATTAGCAAATAACAATGTCACTAGAATAATTAAATAATATAAAATTAAAAACAATCATGTATTAAAATATTGAGAATGTCAAGATATATTTGTAAATAAATGTCAAAAATAATAATAATAATGGATAAATAATTAATCAGTGCAATAATTGCATGTCACATCAACAAAGCATTATTTCTGAGTACAATATGTCCTTACATCCTCTCTTAAATAATCCTGAATACTATAATAACATTTGAATAGCAAAAATCTTTTTAATTTCTTTTTAAATTCATCAATGGATGGACTGTCTAGTATAGACTTTGGTAAATGATTGTATATACGCGGTGCCATACTGAAAATGCTTTTGGTATATATAAGGCCGTCTTGCTAGATTTGCAACAAATTTTATCACCATGTCGTTTACTTCTTTAATTGTCAAAAAGTAATCAGCGATCCCAAAAACCATGGAAACGACACCCATGACGGAAAAACCTAAAAAATCTTTACCGCCATCTTGGATTTTCATTTTGACCATATTTTCGTAATCAGCGACCCCAAAAACCATGAAAACGACACCCATGACGGAAAAACCTAAAATTTTCCTAGCCGCCATCTTGGATTTTCATTTTGACCTCATTTTCGTAATCAGCGTCCTCAAAAACCATGAAAACGACACCCATGACGGAAAAACCAAAAATCTTCGTCGGCGCCATCTTGGATTTTCATTTTGACCTCATTTTCGTAATCAGCGACCATAAAAACCATGAAAACGACACCCATGACGAAAAACCAAAATTTTTCGTCGGCGCCATCTTGGATTTTAATTTTGACCTCATTTTCGTAATCAGCGACCCCAAAAACCATGAAAACGACACCCATGACGGAAAAACCTAAAATTTTCCTAGCCGCCATCTTGGATTTTAATTTTGAGCTCATTTTCGTAATCGTGCCAATATTATTTTGTATCACAGTAAAAGTTGAAAGTACCTACCTATTTATCGACGTGAGTATATTATCTGAATTCATAATGACCAAAAGTATTTGGACGCACCAATAAATATTTCATAAAAAAATATTTCATTGAATGCCATATCTATTACTTGAAATTACTTCTTAGATCTGTTGATAATGTGACGTAAGCGAGTGAGCGCATGAGCCGACGCGGCGCGGTGACGAGCGACACGGGTTCCCCCTTCGAGGCCTGGCGGCATACTGAATGTCAATAGATACGGTTGCGAATACGCTCAGAATTATGCATAAAAATCTTTATAAAATCAAATTTTGGGTTTTTGAAAAAAAAAATCGTACCATAATGTTCATTATGAAATTGCTTATCCATTAGTGTAAAAACAAAATAAAAACAATTGTTAGTTTTGGAGAAGTAGCATGTTTTCAATAATTATTTCTCATTTCTGTGGTTTCGTTGTGAGGGGATTAATTAAATATTTTACTTAAAAAAGAAAAAAACAAAACGTACCATTTTGAAGGTAAGAGTATGTAGAAATTTAATGTATTTTTTGTTGGTTGATATATCTTTTTTTTTAAGAGTTATAAGCTCCAGAAAACTGCATAAAAAACGGCTAGAGCTACGTTTTGCTGGGGGACGCGCCTTAAGTTGCACTTAAATCTCGTGCTGTCTTTGTTACTTTAACGCAGAGTGACAGCGATAGCATGAGTTTTGAGGGTTACTTATAATTGAGTGACGTTCGAGTATTTGGGCGTAAGTCCTCTATCCATACATGACATACCACTTTCACCGCGCACTGCGATTTCGAAAAAAAAACAAAATGGCGTTGGGTCGATATGCCAGCTTCCATACAAAAAAGTTCAAACCCCTTTCAAAGATCATGTATACCATGGCAGTTTTCGTAACATTTTTTCTTCTTCTATCAGGCAAAAACAAAAACCAATCTCCCGGCACGAGAGCAGTGACGAGATTCTCGCAAATGTCAAAACAGGCAACTACTGGAGGACGACAAAACCAGACATCATCCCTTCCTCATCCATCCAAGACATCTCCAGAGACACCCTGGACAGCCTGCCCAAGGTCAGGAGACGCTCGCGAAGACACCGACCAGCCACATCATACGGGTTTCCAGAAATTTCTATTTCTGACCATGCAGACACGAAGACTATGAGAAGGAAGTATCATACATTGAAGAGTTTGGTGTATCCGGAGCCGGTGGAAAGCATCAGGGAAATGCGGGAACGACCACGGTCTGCTGGGTCTACTGTGAAGAATAAGGAGGCGTTGAGTAGACCGAGTATACTGGAGACGCTGGATTTTATTAATAGCGTGAAGAGCGCTCTTTGTGGTAAGTCTGACTATGTAGTCTATCTCTTATGGTATAACTTAGGTTACTCTCAGTAGCATTTGAGTGAATCTCAGAAACACCTGGGTAAAACTCAGTGACAACTGGGTGAATCTCATTGATACCTGGGTGAATTTCAGTGACACCTGGGTGAATCTCAGTAGCACTTGGATGAATCTCAGTGACACCTGGGTGAATTTCAGTGACACCTGGGTTAATCTCAATGGCAATTAGTTTAATTTTAGCGACATTTTTGTGAATCTCAGTAACACCTAGAAGACGTAAACATAACTTGTAAATGTAGATTATAATGCTGACTCTAATGTGACCATCTTCCATACAGTTGAAGAATCCGGTGCCTCAGACGCTGAAGACTCAGCCTGGTCGTTAGAAGACGAGTGGCTTGTGGGTCAGTGTGCGCCGCTCAACCTGATAGCAAGTCGTTGTGGACATAATACCCTACATCTGGCACTGGGAGAGCTGGTGTTAGCACTGCTACATCGGGGCAGGTTTACTGTAAGTCATAAATTGAACTACGTGATTCTCATTCTTCTACTTTATCCTTTGCACACCGTCATTAATATTAATGATAATATTTATCCGTATTGCTAGGCAACTGTACTTATCTCAGTTGTATACGTCCCTTTGTGACTATTTATTATCCTTATTCTATAAATGTCTCGTGCTGATAAGGAGGAAAGTGGAAAAAATATGATTTTCCTACTCTTGTACTTCCTGCTCTTGTTAACTGATTAATTTCGTTGCGGGATTCAAGACAGTTAAATTGTTACTCTGGGACTTTGTTGAGCTTATTTGTCTCGGCACTTTACTGGTACCCCACTGTTGATTTTGGTACACAGGGTTTGCAGTGGTTTGGGAGTCCCAAACCACTTGAGCTTGTCCCAAATAAAACTCACTCTCAGATACATTTCACAGAAGCTTCATATTCATAATCATCATCTATCATCTGCCATGTTTATGGAGGCTCTTAAAAAAACTGACCTCTTAATTAAACAGAGTGCGTGCTAGCAGCAAAAACCCAATACCACTTTGCCCGTCCTGAAAATTGAATCCAAGGTAACTTAACAGTCCAATTAGTATCCCATTAGACCAACGAGACAGATTAAAACTAGTGTATCTTAAATTGTAAGTGTGGTGATATCTTCCAGATCCTTCAAGAGCTATGCTCATACCTGGGTGAGGCCAGTGAGGGAGCCCTGTTCGCTCTGCACAGACTGGCGCGGGCTGCGCGCTCCAGGAGCAGTGAGAGAGCCTCCAGGTAACATTTTTCTTACATTCATGTTATAATAATAATAATAATATTCTCCACAACTATCACACAACGCCATCTAGTCCCAAGCTAAGCAGAGCTTGTGTTATGGGTACTAGACAACTGATAAACATACTTATATATTATGTTGATTACAAAAGTATGCTTTTTTACAGGGTCTAAGAGACAGCTCTCTACAAACTGACAGGCTAAAATCATTTCCACCGGAATTTTGCCACGTATTTTTTTATGTGTTATATTTTTCAGTTTCCTTTATTTAAATGGAAAATGACATTATCCGTACGCAGCACTTAATTTATGTAAATAAAACGGCTAAAATAAAAATAAAACAATATTAGATGTCGAAATACTCTATCAAACGACTGTTCAGTTCCTGTCTAGCAACAGAGTTCATCGACTCGCCGCGTCGCGGTTGCCGTTTTGCCACGTAAAGATTCATTGCGTATGAGGTAATATAACAAATCTTTATTGGATATCTTGTACCGGTCATCTTAGTGTGATATACTGAATTCACCCCAACAGTCTGTGGGAGGTTGTCCTTTACCTACACACTGTCTATGTCGAAAAAAAAACTCTCTACGTAAATATTTTTTAGAGGTAAAAGTTTCCTGCCTTACTCTAATCGTTTAGAATCCACTATACTCAAATAATGATATATGGTATACTCTATCTATATATAGGAGTTCTCGATAAACATGGGGTTAGAGAAAATACATCGCAAAGACCTTACCCAAAAATAGATAAAAAAATAATTCCCGATATCAATGACTCCCACAAAGTTTCACAGTTACGAACTGCCAAAAGTGCGTGGGTGCGAAACTCCCGCACAAAATGTAACAAAAAGTAATTGAAGTATGCCCAAACTCATTTAAATCTGTATATATTCAGGACTGACGCATTTGAATTAGAATTGTGGCATTATAATGGAGAAGGAAAACCGTATTTTAAAGATGGGTCACCATTTTAACCTAATATAATCAATTAATCATCGTATAACTTTCCTATTGCTGGGTATGGGCTCAGTGTGTGATGAATGGATGATGAACATAACATCACGCCTGTAATCGCCTAACGGTTAGGCAGCGGTTTACTAGTAGAAACATTACATAGTACATTTTTTTATAGTAAACCCAAATTTAGTCAGTTATGTTTAAGTCCCATACTCTCATGTAATAGTGGACGAGCCTATTGCCATCACCCAGGCACAAACTCAGACTCCGTGGCTACTATTGAGAAATTCCTGATGGAAAATCTCAATAATACTTTGCCTAACCCAGGATCCGAACCCAGAACCGCATACTTGCGCTTGCGACGACTAGACCAAGGAGACAGTCAATCAGTGGTATACTGTTTGGCTGAAATCATGATTTGTAATACACAGCTCACGTTTTCAGTTCTTGGCGCCTTCCCGAGGCGGAGGGAGCAACCGTGGAGTCCCCACAGAAGTACAAACCGCGTCACCCAGACTATGTGTCTGGTGATGAGGGACCTCCGCCACCCCCACCGCTACCCAGGACCTCTAGTATTGGGAGACAGGTATGGAACACTGATGTTTATGATATATATGATGGCACGGTTGGTGCAATGACTGAGTGATTGACTGCTGCACTGCGTGTCGCGAGTTCGATCCCCGCACGGGACAAATATTTTTGTTGTTCCGGGTCAGGGTGTTTTTTGTGTATATGAGTTTCAATGTTTGTCAACTCACCCACGATACATGATAAATTCCTAGAGACAATGTTTTTTATTCGTGCATTTTAAATCTTGAACTCGGATTAGCAATAGCTCTTCTTGACGGCAAAATATAGAGATCACAGAACTTTATATTTACACTTTTGGCACTTACGTTTAGCAAATAATAACTTTGACTCAGTAGAGAAGAGACATGATTATTTTGTTAGAGTTAATGTTAAAGTGTTAGGTTAATTATAAAATCAAAGTAATTTATTCAAATTATCTTACAGGTATCCCACCGCTACTCCGACTACCTACCTCCCAGCCGTCTACAACTAGAACCCACCATCACCCAGATCAACCCTCAATCAACCCCCCCATACACCGGCATCATCAACCCTATATACGACATCAAGATGCCCAAAGACAAGTTCGCAGTCAAAAGATCTAAGTCCCTAGGCCGCAGCTTTAGTTCTAAGAACCTAGGTCTAGAAATCAACAGGTATAATATAACGCTAGGTCATAAAAGTGGGAAGAAGACCAATGATGTGGTGACAGCTATAACTGGGATGACGGGAGAAACTGGGTTGGAGACGAAGGGACACTTCTTTCAGAGATACAGTACTGCTGATGTGGTGGGGGACTCGTATAGAGTTAGTAGAGTTACTATTGATTGATGAAGGTGGTAAGGATTGGAAGACCAATGATGAGAGGAACTACGGGTATAATACTTATGGCTGATGGAATTTGTCGCCATTTATCATTATCAAAATTATTCTTGAAATCAATTTTAGTTCTTCTTCTTATATAATCATGTGGTGCCTAACTGGCTTCTGAGTTTTTATTTCACTGGAGGAGGACAATTAAGATGCTTGTACAATGACCAGCCCTCGAGTCTCATAGATCTTCAAAGGTCTTCTAGCTGTGAACATAAATTGCCCTGAGTTTGGCAAACCTGAGTAACCCAAAATGCTCTCAAAACGGTGAAGGAAAACATCGTGAGGAAACCGTTATGTCCTAGAACAGAAAAAATCGAATACCTGTGACATCTGCCAATCCGCATTGGGCCCGCGTGGTGGATTATAGCCCATTTCCTCTCATAGATAGGAGGCCTGTCCCAGCAGTGGGAATATATTAATTGGCTGATGATGATGAGTAACCCAATGTGTATTTTAAGACTCTTCTATCTTAACTGACATCTTATTCTGATAGACATCAGGGGCTGCTAATGAGAAATTCCTGATGGAAAAAGCCAATAGGAAAACTTGAATGCAAGAGCGAGCGAAGCGAGCTCGGGACTTGGGGCACCCCGACTCGGACAGGTTAGGTTAGAAGGGGATGGCGGGGTCTAGTGGGTCCAGATCCAGTCACTCTGTATTACTTTGATATGGATTTATACTTTCATGTGATTTGAGTGGTATTTGAAATAAAATACCAGAAAATACTTAGAAGGAATTGATTATGTATTAAGTTAGTACTAGATTTAACCGTTTTTTGTTGTTAGAAGTTTAATTGCGATTCGTTTTCCTTATAGTCACACATGAAGTTTACAGGCAAATGTATTAACTTCTGACGCAAAAGTTCCTGGAAAAATATAATGTAACGGAAAGCAATTTAATTGCCATGCAAGCTATAAGTTGAATTCATGTTTTTATTGATTTTATTTTATGGACAATTTATGTGCTTTTTGAATCAGTTTTATTTATTGTAAATTTGAATAAACAAAACTTAATAAAGTAAATTCGTTTTATTTCATAGTACATAAGTATCCATACATACTATCAAGGATCTATATTAATGACAGCCAGGAACAACAGCTTAACATGCATTCCGAGTCACGGAGAAAACTTGGTATATGATGGGTACCTAAGCACAGACGAACCTAAGCAAGCACGGCTTAATCTAAAGATCGTCTCAAGTAACTGTTTTTATTAATTATAATATAAATAATTTCCGACATTTAAGGTGTGGTTTTTAATTTGAGAGAGTAAATTGACACTTGGAAATGTCAAACTTCCATATAATATATGGAAGTTTGACATTTCCAAGTACATATATTATTTACAACATCATTGTACGCGATACGATACGCGGACGGGGCCGCGGGAAAAAGCTATCGTCGATATTGTGAAAATAATGTTCAGTAAATTCTACTGCTAAGAATTTCCAATTAGTATCGATGGTGACCTCAATTGTATCGAGGTGAAAGCACACTCAATTTATTACCGTTAAGTTCAATATTGTTAGTTAGAAAATAATATTGTTATCGTTCACTGAATGAAGGGGTCTTCTTGAAGATATTTTGTGATAGCAAATTATTATATGTGCAGATTCAGAGGGTTTGGACACAATATGGCTTTAGCTTTTAAAGTGATTCTTATTCTATGTTTCCCGACCAGTTTTTAGTTGGATAGTCTCCGAAAAACGGCTGGACCCGCTTCGACGGCACTTCTAGTGGCCGATAGCTGGTTTACAATATAACCCATTTTTTTGGGGTAGAGCGAAAGGGAGTGTCAGACTTCTACTGACTAAAAACCACCCATGTTCCTTCTTAGCCCTTTATGTCGAGGCTGCGCTATCTCTTGCCAACAACCCGCAGCCCCGACGAACTACAATATAACCCTTTCAAGAAGAAAACAAAAGCAACATAATTATACAGTGTAAGTATATATACCGTGGTTCCAAAATTATGCTTAAGTTAAATCTTTTTCAAAAGATGATGAAAACTTGATGTCGAATCAAAATTCCTTTCTGTATCAACAGTGTATTTGCAAACACTTTCCTTTAATTAGAATATCTTAACCATATCCATTAGGCTTTTGATCGATCAATTGAGCAGCCCTTAACCTTTCGCCAAGTAGGCAACTAAGCACGAAGGGGCAACTTTGGCGTTTCTTTAAAAGCTCAGAATTAAGAGTTCAAGCTTGTCGGCTTTCTATACAAACTTCGTTGGAAGTTCAACCGATAGGCCAGGCGGTGGTAGGGGGGGGGGGGCGGGGCGTCTGTGAGTTTGGTTTCAAAGAGATATCCCGGTTTACAAATTAGGTTATTGGTTCATAATATCGTTTTTTTTTTGTTTATTGATTACAGCAAACTATGTACATTAATTAAAAACTATTATATAAACTAACAAGAAACTATTGTTTTTTTCAATACAATGTAGGAAAAAGAAACAGATTTTTAAAAGACCCCAAAAAATCTTGCTTTTATTTTAAGTTATACATTAGATAACATCACGCTTCTCATCCCCACAGGCGAAGGGTCAGGTAGAAGTGTACCTATAGTATACCTACATTTCACCAGTTATCTCTAAGTCCCATGTAATAGAGGGTGAGCCTATTGCCAGCAATCGGGAACAAATCTAGACTCCGTGGCCGCTACTGATAAATTCCTGATGGAAAATTCCGATAACACTTTGCCCGACCCGGGAATCGGACTCAGGACCTCATGCTCAGCTGTCTGCGGCCACTAGACCAACGAGGCAATGAGGTAATACCAAAACCGAATTCGGGGCTCCCTGTGTTTATGAAATCTTCAGTAGCGATTTTACTCGTGCTGTAAAGTAAAACATCTCGTATAGTGAACTCGTCTAACTTCGTGATAAAGGCATTTGTGCACTTGTACATCCATATGATACCGCTCAAACCAAATATCACCGAATTAGGCGAATCACAGAATTAGATGAGTTCACCCTAATCGTCATATCGTGTTGTTTTTCTTTCTTGGGCGTGAAGTTGCGTATATCGCTTATCGAAAAACAGCAAAGCTTCTGAAAATAGTCAACAGTTTTATCCTGTTTTCTACAACAGACATGGTCACTATAATCGTAGGCGTATCGAACGACAGACGTTACTTATTGTATCCGGTAGCCGCCGGGTCAATATTGATACTGCTACAATAAATATCTATATGTTATTACACAACAATATATCTTGTTTTCCTGGACAGTTAGTTGACTTATTTGTGAGGTAACAATAGCCTTCCTAAGATGTTATATTAGGTACCTGATTTTATTGGATTTCAAACAACATCTGAAGATACTTAATACAGATTTATGTACCAGAAGGCATCTGCGTTACTGACATAAATGTACCTAAAGATCATACACAGCATGTATGATCTTTAGGAAAGTAGTAAGGACAGCAATGTTGCTCGTTCCTAGATGATTACACAAATGATGGGACACTTGATATCGTGCCCTGCCTGGCCTGCTGCTTGCACATCACAGGACCTGATGGACGCTACTGAAAATACTAAACTCGTCGCCAAATTTCGGGCTGACTCAATTTACACTGTCATCGATACACTAAGAAGAAGAACGTATCTCATCAGTAGAAAGCTCGTCCGTATGGACGTGGAACTTCCCGGGCGAGGTCAGGTCTGCATTGATGTTAATTATAAACACCCTCCCTCCATCGAGAGACTAGGCGTACTGCAGGTTATCACCCATACCTTGTCGATGTTCCACACATTCGTACGAAGCGTTTTGCTAAGACTTTCATTATTCGTACAGCCAAGGGTGGAACACCCTGCCTGCGTCGGTTTTCTTGAAGTTCATATAACCCCAATCTATTTAAGTCGCGAGTAAATAGGCTTCTTCTGGGTAAGCTCGTTCCATCGTCGACCTCATCTCTGCCCTTAGGGCAAGATTGAGGTCGACCGATACTTAATATTATAAATGCGAAAGTAACTCTGTCTGTCTCTCTTTCACGCCTAAACGGCTGAACGGATTTTGATGAAATTTGGTACAGACATAGTTTGGAACTTGAGAAAGGACAAAGGATAGTTTTTTTTTTTTTTTCGCGAGATAAACCAAAAATCTGCCGGAAGTCACTATTCCACGCGAACGAAGTCGCGGGCAAAAGCTAGTATTAAATAAAATAAAATAAAAAATTCATCCACTTCGAAGAAAGGGGTAGAATTATATCTTTTTTCGCAATGGTGAATGCAATACTGCTCTGTAACAGCAACCATGCACCATGCAGTTATTTTCCGGGTAGCGAATTAGTACATTACTGCAGAATCCAGTAAGTAAGCCTTCCTGGCCAAGTATGAGTTAAGGCGCTGACAAGAGCCAAATAGGCTTGTATTGAACAATTTTTTAGCCAAATCTATACAGTTTGACACGGCGGAAAAAATATATGTTAATCTTGAACATATTTCTGATAATTTCGTTGTATTCAAAACGCGTTTTTGAAAAGTTTTCTCGATACAAAAAAATGGTAAACTAACCTCTTAAAATGATCTTCCAACAAAAATATCTGTATTATTGATCAACGTACGTTGGTAAAATTTATAACAATAACGTATCATATTTAAATACAAAATTTCGTTGTTTTTAATTTTTGATTATGTAATAAATTATTTATAAGTAATTAATCATTATATGGTTTATAAGAAGTTCGAGCGTTGCGTCATCGCGCTCTCTTTCTTACGTATGCAATCCGACAGTGAGCGCTTAGGCGCGGTGCTAGACGGACGTATGTCACTTTGCGCCCCACTGACAGCTATCCGTTCATCTATAAATTATTATTGACCGCGTCACAATGTTAGTCCAGGATCCACGGTACATTTTTTCACTTGATTACTATCAAGCTAATTTTCCGTGAGCAGCTGCATTTTGATGAGACGCCAACATTACCCTATACGAAAACTCTCGATTGTGGTAGGTAATAGGGGCAGCAGGGATAAAATATATATTGATTATAAATATATATTGATTATAAATACATTTATTTGATGATTTTCAAAAATCTATTACTAACAATTTTTTTTTGATAAATCTGATGATCATTATCTAAATCTAAATCCAACATGTATTGATAACGAGCTCATCAAAAATTATTACAAACCAGCTGTTTTTTAGGGGTCCGTAGCCGAATGGCAAAAAACGGAACCCTTATAGATTCGTCATGTCTGTTTGTCCGTCTGTCCACCCGTATGTCACAGCCACTTCATTCGGAAACTATTGAGACTACACAGTTGAAACTCGGTAGGTAGATGTATTCTGTGAACTGCTTTACGATTTTTATACAAAAATAAAAAAAAGGATTTATGGGGTCATAAATGGAACTGAAACTATTTTTTTTTCAACAAACCTATACCTACGCGTGGGGTGTCTATAGACATAGACAGGTCTTTAAAAATGACATTGAGGTTCCACAAACAATTTTTTCTCAAAGCCAATCGTTTGAAAGACAGACACTTCAAAATTGGTAAAATGGCGACCGGCCTCGCGGTCGCTTGCCTTCGGTATTGCCAACAATGACCAGCTTTTCAAGGCTGCTATCTCCTCTTTGCATTATGTGGCCGAAAAAACGCTGTAGGCAAACTGTTGACAATCGAGTCTTGATATCGAGTTGGTAAAGGATAGACACATTTCTGCGTTTGGCCGTCCATGGAATTCGGAGAATCCGCCTAAAACACCACATTTCGAATGCATCTATCCTCTGTCTTACTCTTGTTTGGATTGTTGTGAGAGTGTTGTGAGGAAAATCAGGAAAACTAGTGGTCTGACCAAACGGGCCTTCGTTTTAAAACTTACACCACGTTTTTCGCAGATGTTCTGGGGGCATAATATAGCATCTTTAGCCATCGCTATCCGCCGTTTTATTTCTGGGACGCAGCTACCTTCATTACTTATATTGGAGCCCAGTTAATCGAAGCTGTCCACAGTATAGATGCCTTAGATGTTATAGGCGCCCGAAAGCTTTCCCGCACGATCTACCACCATAAGCTTGGTTTTCTCCCTATTTATTGCAAACCTTACTTTGCCACTTTCTACTTCCAATCTGTGCAGTATCTCTTTCATGTTGCTAAAAGTTGTAGCAAGGAGAACGGTGTCGTCAGTGTATCTCAGATTGGAAATCCACTTTCCACCAACAGTAAACCCCTTGTCCCAGCCCTCAAGAGTCTTGAATGATATTACTCTTCATACACATTGAAGAGCAGAGGTGAGAGGATGCATCCCTGCCTAACGCATTTGAGCAGTCGGTGTCGATTTTGACGAAAGAGCGGTTGTTGATGTAGAGGCATCGGACTAGGTCAATAAGATGTTGAGGCGTTCCCATTGCCTTTAAGAACCCCCCACAGCTTGCCCCACTCCACGCAATCAAATGCTTTGGTATAATGTATGAAACATATCAATACAGGGCTGTTAAATTCCCGGCTTTTCTCTATAATTTGGCGAACGTTCAGGATTTGTTCCCGCGTGCCTTTGCCTTTAACAAAACCTGCTTGCTCTTCTGGAATTTGTGGCTCCAGAAAGTGTATTAGCCTGTTGTTTATGATGTACAGGAGTATTGATGGTGCGTGGAGTAAGTGCCAAACACTTATTATAATTTTAGGAATTTTGTAGGTAACTTGTAAAGAGTGGGTTTAATAGAAAATATCCAATCCCCAAAACCCAGTTAGTAATCATTTTTAATGACTTCGTTATCGATACATATTGGAAGGAAGGAAGGGGACTCTTTGATCAAACCATACCTACATTTTGTAGGACAAATATTTTTTCAAATAATTTAGATAATTATCATCAGATTTATCAAAAAAAAACCCAGCTGATGATTCTCAAAAGTGTTTGTACTAACACTTTTGAGAATCATCAAACCAACATATTTTATCCCTGCTACCCCTATTACTTACCACAATCGAGAATTCGAGAGTTTTCGTGCAGGAAATTCTTAGGCGTCTCGCCGTCTCATCAAAATTAGCTTGATAGTAATCAAGTGCAAAAATGGACCGCGGATCCTGGACTATTTGTTTCTTACTTGGTAGTTTGGCGCTAGGGTATCGGAAAAATTGTGGGCGTGACCAAAAATACTGAAACATCAGAAGTCAATAGCTATTGTCATCGTCTTAACCGGACCGAACCGCAGGTGAGGTCTGGTTATATACGAGGCCAGGATGGCTTTCTTACTGGTTGAGGTTTGTATAATGCTTTTCTCAAAAATTAAAGAAAGTTTATCAACCAATTCGTTTAATTAATATTGAAGGTTACATTCATATTATGTGAAAAACACAATAGCACTTTTTGGCCGACCCGGGAATCGAACCCAGGACCTCACGCTCTGTAGTCGAGCTTGCGACCACTAGACCAACGAGGCAGTTTAGGAAACAACTTTAGAAAAAACTTTTTAATAAACTGAAATTACTAAATACAATCATAAAATCCCACACTATAAATGTCATACCAAAAAGAGAGATAGATATATATTTGGAACCTCCCTTCTATAACCATGTTTTATTGGCTAAACTCTAATCTGTGTCTGGTACTATGTTTTTCTAAGCAGATCTAAAGAGGATGACCTAGTGTCCAGTAAGTAAAAGTAGCAGTAGTAGTAGTAGTAGTAGTTATGTTTGACTACTGACGAAAAGTGGGTGTACCTACTATTAGGCACCTACACCTCTGCCTAACCCTTCGGGAATTACAGGCGTGATGTTATGTTTTGTTATGATAATTACGAATTACGTTATATACAACGACATTGATATAATTTTAGCTTACACACTAAGATATTATAACGTTAATAGGTATCCATTTTTACTTTTGTTTTTGAGCTATAACTCAAAACGGACAAACATTTCAACAAAACTGTAATAGTAAATATTGTTTCAGTTAAAAAGAGCTATCCAACGACGTATATCTCATTGCTATTGGAGGGGTGTACCAATAAGCCCATTCACCTTACATACTTACTTACTGGACAGTAGGAGATTCCAAAGGAGATTGGGCGAATTTGCCCAAGTGTTGTAGCACTTTGAGTAATATATGATTAGAAAGGTATAATTAAGACAATCAATTTATTGTATGACGGTGATGCTGAAATCCACGTCAGAAAAAAGTTACACTAGCTTAAAGGTCCTTTACATCACATCAAAGTGATAAGGTATATGTAACGTATTTGTCAGCAATTCTAAAAATACTTAGCAAATGATGTATAGATATGATAGTTCTTTTGACATGGAGCTGATCTGATGATGAATCTGGAAGGTGGCTATTGGAACTCTGGTATAAAACGACATAACCCCATCGAGTTTGGTCTCGTATGATTCGTCTTGACGAGTACTTTGTCTCTAGGTGGTATTCAGGGTCTGATGATGGATCTGGAAGGTGGCCATAGGAACTCCGGTGTAAAACGATATATTCCAATCGAGTTTGGGCTCGAATGATTCGTCTTGACGAGTACTTTGTCTCTAGATGGTATTCAGGGTTTGATGATGGAGCTAGAAGGTGGCCATAGGAACTTCGTTATAAAACTACCTAGCCCCATTGAGTTTGGGCTCGAATGATTCGTCTTGACGAGTACTTTGTCTCTAGATGGTATTCAGGGTTTGATGATGGAGCTAAACGGTGGCCATATGAACTTTGTTATAAAACTACCTAGCCCCATTGAGTTTGGGCTCGAATGATTCGTCTTGACGAGTACTTTGTCTCTAGATGGTATCCAAGGTTTGATCATGGAGCTGGAAGATGGCGATAGGAAGTCTGTAATTATATGGCACCAAACCGACGATTCGGTTACCCTAAACGTACTTTGATATTTGCAAGTGAATGGATTTTGGTGAAAGTGGAACCACATAGAAAGCAATTTGTAATTGTGGTCGAAGTGTCCGTCCATATTTATAGGATTTGCTTGGTCCCCTGGTTAATCTGCTACAGCTTGCTCTCTCTGCCGATTCATTCGGTCTTCATGACGCCTTGCAGCCACCAAGCAGCGGTAACATAATATCATCACTTGGTCATTTGCAACCGCCTACAACAACGAAAAAACTCAACGTGTGCTTGAGTTCGAAGCGCCATAAAAAACAACAACATACTGCAATAGTTAGTAGCGACCTGTCTTGTCGACAGGTCGCGGCACATTTCACCTTCTTTTTCTAACGATGGGAAATCATCAAATGACTCTTCCCGCTCTGGGTTGAGCAGAAGGGAGTGTCAGACTCTTACTGACTAAAAAATGATAGAGAGGCTTTACCGCACCTTTATTGTTCGTGCTTAACTGGAAGTCGTACTATCGGAACTTGTGCTCACATTATGAGTATAGTTTGGTTCTTGGGATTTGCAAGACATCAAAATAATTTTCAAAGTCCAGCTATTTTTCTAGACCATATTATATTAAATGATGAAAACGTTTAAACATAATGCAAAATATAAGTGTTATATTTTAGGTGTTAAAGCAAGCGCAAACTCTTTCGGCAGCTCTCTTCCGAAAGAGAGAATCTTATTATGAATATCAAAATCCCCGTTCATTTTGAATGCCCATGTAACACCTACTCCTATCAAGATCGAAGACTCTACACTCGAAGTTGTGTACGATTATGTCTACCTGGGACAAACGGTCTAGTTAGGTAGGTCTAACTTCGAGAAAGAGTCGAATCCGACTCGGCTGGGCAGCGTTCAGGAAGTTGCGCGATATTTTCTCGTTCAACTTACTGCGGTAAGTTCTCAATTGTCTCAAGACGAAAGTCTATGATCAGTGTGTGTTGCTGGGTGATTACATACGGGATCAATACGTGGTCGAAAAGTTAAAGGGAAGGCCTCCCACTAGGTGGACCGATGACCTGATGAAGGTTGCGGGTACCCGCTAGATTCGAGACACTCGGGTCCGGTCAATAGGGCGACACCTGAGGGAGGCCTTTATCCAGCAGTGGACGGCTTTTGGTTGAAATGTTGATGATTGCTATTGTATATATGGTAAAAAAGTAAGTCTTAATATTGTTCTTAGTTGTTTTTTCTAATATATTATTATTTCAAATAATGACGATTAATGCACATGTTTGTTTTTTGTTGTCCCCTTTTGAATTTCACTCACGTTACCTTACTTTTAAAACAAAAATAACAGGCAGCAGTAGGCTCCATACTTAGTACCTACTTATTATAATATTAAGATAATGAAAATAAACGAGACTAAAGGAGTACCTACGGATTGTAGTAGGCGGCGTTTTGTTAAACTGCCTACCCCCATGGGAAAAGGGCGTGATTTAATGTATGTAAATATTCGTAAAAAATAGTATAGTAGACAATAACCGTATAAACTAAGTTAATTATTTGCCAAAAATGTTTTTTTTACAATTCGATTTTTATTACTTTGACGTCGCTGAGCGAAAAAAAAAATACATTTATGTGATGAGGGCAACTAGTACAACATATAACCATATAGCCTATATTGCTACAAGGGTTGGGCAGACCTTCATATAAGGCTGCCCATTCTCCTTTAAAATCTCGCTTCTTACTGGACAGTTGTGAATAAGTCTCCGGTAAAGTTCACTTTCTGGATACTTTTTAGAGATGTTATGGCAACATTACATACCATTTTTGAGAAAATTTACATTGCAAAAGATAATCGAATCTATACTAATATTATAAAGCTGAAGAGTTTGTTTGTTTGTTTGTTTGAACGCGGTAAACTCAAGAACTGCTGGTTGGAATTGAAAAAATCTTTTTGTGTTGGATAGTCCATTTATCGAGGAAGGCTTTAGGCTATATAACATCACGCTACGGCTAATAGGAGCGGAGCATAAATGAAAAATGTTACAAAAACGGGAAAAGGTATTTCCTTTTTGAGAGCTTCCGCTGCGTGCGCTGCGAAAACGGTTTAAGTTACGCAAATATCATGTATGAAGGAATTGTTCATCTTTAAAAGTTCTAAAAAAAAGTCCGCGACAGCATATATGTATCTTTTAAGATTGACTTACTGTAACCTTTTTTTACTGTTAAACTGTTAGGTTAAAAATAATTATTTTTTGCGAAACTTATTAAACCCATATGGTATTAATCTATATCTAAATAAATGTGTTTGTTAGAACGGAAATTAAACATAGAATATTTGTACCCTTTACTCTATATAGTTTAAACAAATATCTTAGAAGATAGCGCAATGTAAAAATATCCGCGCGGCAAATTAATTCGCGCGTCGCAATCTCAATGTAGGTACGGGGGATTCAAATTCAAAATATTTACTGCATCATAATGTTTACAAGTACAGAGTGTTATAAATAGTATATTTAACAGTAAGAGATACCTATAGTAATTCAGACTTTAATATAATCTAAGCTAATCTAAACCATCTAAACTATTATAATAAAGAGGAAAGATAAGATTTTTTGTTTTTTACGATTTAGCTTAATTTATGTCGGATAGTCGATATATCGAGAAAGGTTATAAGCTATATTTATGTGACGCAGACGAAGTTGCGTGGGTCAGCTAGTTCAGAATAAATTTGTTCCTGTTACTATTCCGTATAAGGTAGGTACAGTATAAGCGAGTTTTTGTTCAACTAAATTATTTAAACGAAAAGAGTTTCAGAGATTCAGTTTAATAAGTTATTTCATGAAAACGATTAAATTAATGAGACAGAACACTATTATAAAATTCTGTGAATACAATATTTATAAATAATAAACATTAATATGCTCGTAAATAAAACACATGGATGTTACATATCTGACAAACTGAATATGTAACGAACGATATTGTATCTCACAATTATTGTAGTTGTGAATTACAATATCGTTCGTTGAATTTAAATTGCTTCCGCAGAGTTCTGTTGTAAATAATTAAATATTGAAACTTACATAACATCACGCCTGTAATCTCTGAAGAGTTAGGCAGTACCTTCTAGTACACCCATATTTCGCCATTTAAGAATGGCGTACTTGTTCTTCTTACTTTTACAGCCTATATACAGATATTAAGAGCTTATGGTACCTCAAACGCGAGTTTTATAATGCGTAAAAGTATATGATTCATTGCAGTAATCAGCATCAGAAATATATATGATATTCTTCAGGATATATGCTAGTGCCATAGTGATGTGAAAACATAATACAACTAACTTTGCTCGATAGAAAAAAATCGCGAAGATACCTCTAAAAATTTATTTTAACGAGTAAAAACCATACTAAAATACATGTCATCGTTCTGATTTTTTTGCCAAATAATTCTACAAGCAACATACTAAAGTCATAGTGTTTTACCTTTTTAGTCCAATCAATAGTTTTTTTGTAAATCGCAAAATACCACTAATTTTGCACTATTCGGCCGCAGCGAAAGACGTAACAACCGCTTTGTAGTGCAAGCTGATTAGAACTTTATTCCAACAGTATTTCAAGCGAAGTTTGAACCATCACAAATAGGGTTCCTAATCTGAGGTAGCATACGCTCTTAAATATTGACGGATGGAGAGGGAGAGGAAACCCAAAGAAAATATGGATTGTATGAGAAATGATATGAAAGAGAAAGGAATAAATGCTACCGTGACGTCTAACAGGAAAAAGAAAACGTGTTGCGCCGACCCCAAATAGAATGGGATACGGGCAGGAAGATGGTAATACAAAATATTATATCACACTAATCACCCCCCTAATTTCCGCTCCACTCCTCAGCTTGGCGTCAATAATTAACCTTTATCTCGCTATAATGAACGCAATCAGCGCCACACGGAGCATAATGAGTGGCACGCGCTGACCCAGTTCAACTGCACGCTCACGTGACACAACCGCTTTGTACTACTAGCTCGAGCTGCGGGTTTGCTTGGTTTTGTGACTGTTTATAGAACAATTGTTTTCACAAAATATACAGTTTAAGTTTTTAAATTAATTTGACCCCGCCATCCCCTTGTAACCTAACCTATTTGGGTCGGGGTGTCCCAAGTCCCAAGCTCGCTTCGCTCGCTCTTGCATCCAAGTTTACACTTACAACGGTAGGTATATTTACCATGTTCTTTCATGCATCGATCACCAACCACCACCACCACCTATGATGCTTGCAACAGCGTCAAAATACCGGGAACTTGAAACAAGCAGTGAACATGTTAAATATCCCCTTTTAAGGCGCGTCCCCCAGCAAAACGTAGCTCTAGCCGTTTTTTATGCAGTTTTCTGGAGCTTATAACTCTTAAAAAAAAAGATATATCAACCAACAAAAAATACATTAAATTTCTACATACTCTTACCTTCAAAATGGTACGTTTTGTTTTTTTCTTTTTTAAGTAAAATATTTAATTAATCCCCTCACAACGAAACTACAGAAATGAGAAATAATTATTGAAAACATGCTACTTCTCTGTACTGTTCGTGCACTTAACTTTATATCGGCTCACTGAGTCACTGCCCAACTCGCCGCACGCGCGTCCGTCCCGCTTCGTGGTTCCAAACAGAGTGAGTGAGGGACGGGCTGTATGCCCCCACCATACTATAGCGCGCGGCGTGTGAGACGACAGAACTATATAATCTACAAACACTACATCTCTTCCTTATTTTAATGAAAGTTTTAGATACAATAATAACTTTTATTATATTTAGTAGCATCTTTATTAGAGCATCATAACAACCTTCTACATTTTAATTGGCATCACAAAGGTAATGTACTCTTTAGTTTAAAACTATTTTGATCAATGTCCGCCACTTTTCGCCAATTGGGTCAGATATTCTTTATTATTTTTTTCTTTATTCCTTTTCCATTGACTTTTCAAATATCATAATCAACTAAAGGTTACGATTCAGCATAACATTAATAGCATCAATAATCTTTCCAATATTCTGGTTTTAACAAACACTTTGAAATAACTAACTAATTTAATACTTCCTTCACTTCCCAATTAATCTTTTGTTATTAACATTTAACCTTATAACACTTCGCTTCCGTTCTAATCCTCCAACAGATCCTGCTTCACCATCGCACTCAAATTGTTCTAAGGTAAGGCTTGACATCATATTTTAATTTGTGGACAATGAAACAAATAAAGAGTGGCTAATTTAGGTCACCAAATGGGCATCATCCTTTTAACAACCTGACACATTCATTATTTATTTCATACAGTATACATTTAAACCATAGTCCATATTAGACTAACAATATTGTTTCAATTTTCTTTAAACTTCAGTAAACGGGAGTTATCCGTACACAAAACTTCAAATTACGGGCATCACCCATATAAAACCTCCATGTATCAAACACTGACATAACTACGTCGCATCGCATCATGTACTTACAGGCATCACCTGTACCAAATTAGATTACGAAGTCCTTACAGGCGTTACCTGTTTCCGGACTACCAGGCATCATCTGGCAACATTTTACATTACGAAGTCCTTACAGGCGCTACCTTTTTCCGGACTACCAGGCATCATCTGGTAACATTTTACATTACGAAGTCCTTACAGGCGCTACCTGTTTCCGGACTACCAGGCATCAACTGGTAACATTTTACATTACGAAGTCCTTACAGGCGTTACCTGTTTCCGGACTACCAGGCATCATCTGGTAACATTTAACATTACGAAGTCCTTACAGGCGTTACCTGTTTCCGGACTACCAGGCATCAACTGGTAACATTTTACATTACGAAGTCCTTACAGGCGCTACCTGTTTCCGGACTACCAGGCATCATCTGGTAACATTTTACATTACGAAGTCCTTACAGGCGCTACCTGTTTCCGGACTACCAGGCATCAACTGGTAACATTTTACATTACGAAGTCCTTACCATTAATGTTCTAATTTGATTTATTTGTAATTTAATTTATCTCTAATTTAATTCATTTGTATTTACTTATTTGAATTGTTTATACTCATTTAATTTTGTTCATTTAATTATAATTATTATGTCTTATGAGAAATGTCCGACGGCGGGTTAGCCTGGTGATCTGTAATACAGGTTCTACCTAAAACAGACACCAGTCTCCATGTAGATATTTGACATTGTATGATTATTGTGTATAAATGAGAAAAATAAATTTATTATTATTATTTCCATGACTACTATGCTCGAGTGACCTTCTGAGCAGCTGCTAAAATATTTGACCTCGCTTTATGATCCTATTTTATTTTCGCGCAACAGTAAATTGTCCTTAAACAAAGATAAGTGATGAACTGATGACCGAGAAACCAATTTGATGAACTCTAATGCACATTTTGCATCATTTAGTAGAACATTGTTATCTTTTCACATTTGCTATTTGTACCTTCATAATGGTAAATCTGCTTTTTTAACAGGTACCAATGGAGGGATCCAGTCAGATGGGCCTATACTGGGTATATATAGTGTCAAACTCAACAAACTCTTGGTCTTTTTATTTTTATTAATTTTATACTCTAACGCTGTCCCGTTAGGGTATACTCTTCGATAAAGCTGAGCAACTGGTTGAATTAATTTATCTATAAGAATATGAATTAGATCATCTTTAATTTTAGGGAACACACCATAGACTGCATTGGTACTTGGCGGTGTCTTTCCCTAGCAAATTTCTAGTCCCATTTTTACAATATAAAATTTGGCTTTGGCTCTACAAAAACTGTTACCAATTGTTTAGAGTCAGAGTCAATAGACCCTAGAACGGTTAAGGTATTAAGACTAACGTAGGCCATAAATCTCCTTTTTTTAGATATTACTTGATTTTCAACAAGGACACCGTTGTCTTTGAGAATGACGTTACATCTCAATTTCAACACAGCGCCTTAGTCTTACACTGTTTTGAAAATATTCAAAAATCCCACACTTGAGACAATTCTTATCTCGGGCTGGACAACTTTAGTATCAGTTGAATGACTGCCACCACAAGTCCACAACGCACACATGAATTTACTTTTAAGCTCAGATGTCCAAGTCTGACCAGAAACTTGTAAATTTTCCCACACTTTATTATTTGATGAGCTTCAACAAGTGACGCTTATAAACACGACTTTGTTTAGGGGGCAAATATTCATCGAGCTTGTTGATAGCAACAGTAAATACTTAATTGTTACCACTAGTAGTTTCTACCAGTCATCATCTGCCTAGCCTTTTTCCAACTATGTTGGGGTCGGCTTCCAGTCTAACCGGATGCAGCTGAATACCAGTATTTTACATAGAACGACTGCTTATTTGATCTTCACAAGACAGCTAATACTAGGTAATACGGTGCCCTCCGGTAAGACTGGTTGTCAGACTTTCAGGTCACTGACCACCCGTAACGACTGCCAAAGATCTAAATGGCAGTCGGAACCAACAGCTTAACGTGCTTTCCGAGGCACGGAGGAAACGATATGTAATGGGCGATCAACCCATTCACAGACCAATCAAGGCAAGCGTGGCTTAACCTGAAGATCGACCTGAGTGGCAGATATTATTAAGCCACAAGGTCCTCTTAGTAGTTTCTACATGTGCATCGGGAATATTATATTTCTGGAAGGGTTAACCGACCCATGAGTAAGAGTAAAGCTCTATTGCCCTAAGGCCACCTGAGTGTGGTAACTTGGTAGCCGTCAGGTCTGACTCTGGTGCACGTTTTTTCCCAACGTAAACCAACTGAAACTAGGTCACCGACACAGTCCAACGACTGTTGAGGTCGTATGTGCGACATACTTGTGGTCTACCTGGATGGAAGGGGTAATTTCCTTCTTCAGGTACCGTTTCGAGTTAATCGAAATAACTCTTGATCTTATTGTATTTTATCCCAGTATTTATACAAGCTCATTTAGGTACCGTTTGATAACAAACTACCTCTGACGATGTAACTTTCGTCTTTAGGTACCGTTCCAAATTAATAGAACTACCTCTTTAGGTAACTTTCCAAATTAATGAAACTACCTTTTAATTTTATTGTATTTCATCCAATCCATTTGGACTGTTATTTATACAAGATCATTTAGGTACCGTTCCAAATTACTGAAACTACCTTTTGATTTTAGGTAGGTATTGTATTTCATCTCAATCCATTTGGACTGTTATTTATGAAACTACCTATTAATTTTATTGTATTTCATCCCAATCTATTTGGACTTTTGGACTGATTTTGATACTGTTCCAAATTAATGAATCCAGACCATTTAGGTACCGTTCCAAATTAATGAAACTACCTCTTGATCTAATTGTATTTCATCCCAGTCCATTTGGACCGAAATGTATACCTACGAGATCATTAGGTACCGTCTGCATAAGCAACTACCTCTAACGACAATGTTAACTTTGATCATTGACAGATTAAAAGTGTTAATTTGGATAAACAGCATGTCTATCACTGGTATCCAAGATTACTCAAGACCGCAAATATAATTGTCAACCATAAAGAGCCTCACCGTATAATAACAATCATGGTCTAACTTCGTTACAATCATAATTAAATAACAGCCGCCTTCAATTTGAACCCAAAATATCGTTATAATGTGCAAAATGCATAACTTAGTATTACTAACAACTACGCAGTAATATATAAATCAATGCTAACAACACTCCAATTTGTTTCTGCCAATAATCAAAGCACTCGTCATTGACGTTTGTTGTATTAGTACACGAATGTTTAGGTACCAATCAATGTAACTAAATCAGTTCCGTTTTGAAGTAACGACTACGTTCAACATATTAATAGCAGTCTACAATCATTATAATACTTTTAGTCATGAAAGGGCATCATCCGTTCTAATCAACTTTTAAGAAAGCTTCCATCATCACATCCTAATACTTCTAGTCATGAACCGGCATCATCCGTTCTGACCAACATAATTCATCATAATACTTCTTCCTAGTCATGAACGGGCATCATCCGTTCTGACAAACCTTCACGAAAGCTTCAATCATTACTGATCATAACACTTCTAGTCATGAACGGGCATCATCCGTTCTGACAAACCTTCACGAAAGCTTCAATCATTACTGATCGTAACACTTCTAGTCATGAACGGGCATCATCCGTTCTGACAAACCTTCACGAAAGCTTCAATCATTACTGATCATAACACTTCTAGTCATGAACGGGCATCATCCGTTCTGACTAACTTCCCTATGTACGCAATGTAACCGTAATTAATAGGATAATTCAACCCATTAATCAACACCTTATCGCTCAAAATATGTAAACAATACGGCATCAACCGTTTTGTTCTACAATAAAACAATCATCTTTTCAAGTTTTAAGCAACAGATACTCCGTATTTAACTAATTACGATAAAAACATATTTCAATAATAAATACTAATTGTTATGATAACCAGAAATCAGCAGATTAAATCGGGGCTCGAACCCGATAGAATAGAGGGTAGGTAGAATAACTACAGATTTATAATATCCTAATTAACTGTATGTTTATTATTGGTATACCTGCAATAAACACAACTACCATTTTGTTGGTGTTTGTTTCCATTTAGCACTATATTTGTTAAAATTAAATTCGATTAATGCTTATATTTATGCTACATAATATAGACGTTAGAGGGTATTGTTTGCATAGTTACGTAACAACTTCCTTTTACGTTTTAACATGATCTTATCACATGATAAAATAAAAATGTTTACATAAACAAAATGATCAAGCTAAGCATTATCATCAACGTATATTATAAGTATTTAACTCATGTCCTTCCTCCCGCAAAAGTCAACTATCCACAACGACCAAGCAAAGTTTTGTTGCAGTAAATAACCCACGTTAAATTATTATAAACTTGCACACCAATATTAAGCTTTCCTTCTAACCTTTCCTTACCAAAAAATAAACGCCGACGATTTCGCATTTTTTCAATCAGAAAAAAAAACACAGTACTTACAATACTCGTCGCCAAAATGTACTGTTCGTGCACTTAACTTTATATCGGCTCACTGAGTCACTGCCCAACTCGCCGCACGCGCGTCCGTCCCGCTTCGTGGTTCCAAACAGAGTGAGTGAGGGACGGGCTGTATGCCCCCACCATACTATAGCGCGCGGCGTGTGAGACGACAGAACTATATAATCTACAAACACTACATTCTCCAAAACTAACAATTGTTTTTATTTTGTTTTTACACTAATGGATAAGCAATTTCATAATGAACATTATGGTACGATTTTTTTTTTCAAAAACCCAAAATTTGATTTTATAAAGATTTTTATGCAAAATTCTGAGCGTATTCGCAACCGTATCTATTGACATTCAGTATGCCGCCAGGCCTCGAAGGGGGAACCCGTGTCGCTCGTCACCGCGCCGCGTCGGCTCATGCGCTCGCTCGCTTACGTCACATTATCAACAGATCTAAGAAGTAATTTCAAGTAATAGATATGGCATTCAATGAAATATTTTTTTATGAAATATTTATTGGTGCGTCCAAATACTTTTGGTAATTATGAATTCAGTTAATATACAGTACGCTCAAATTATCTTGGCAGCTCCGAACTTCGTGCAGGTCATTTTGTTACAACGAATGTATTAAAGTGTTATGATATTTACTTTATTTGTATTTCTCACTGTTTAAATTAGATATTTTCTGATCGTTTAAGTATTGGTTTATCTGGCAATAACAGTTTTATTCCCAAGTTTACATGCGTAAAATTTCGCAAAGCCTATGTTCAGAGCTGCCAAGATAATTTGAGCGTACTGTACTCACGTCGATAAATAGGTAGGTACTTTCAACTTTTACTGTGATACAAAATAATATTGGCACGATTACGAAAATGAGCTCAAAATTAAAATCCAAGATGGCGGCTAGGAAAATTTTAGGTTTTTCCGTCATGGGTGTCGTTTTCATGGTTTTTGGGGACGCTGATTACGAAAATGAGGTCAAAATGAAAATCCAAGATGGCGCCGACGAAGATTTTTGGTTTTTCCGTCATGGGTGTCGTTTTCATGGTTTTTGGGGACGCTGATTACGAAAATGAGGTCAAAATGAAAATCCAAGATGGCGGCTAGGAAAATTTTAGGTTTTTCCGTCATGGGTGTCGTTTTCATGGTTTTTGGGGTCGCTGATTACGAAAATGAGATCAAAATGAAAATCCAAGACGGCGGTAAAGATTTTTTAGGTTTTTCCGTCATGGGTGTCGTTTTCATGGTTTTTGGGGTCGCTGATTACGAAAATAAGCTCAAAATCAAAATCCAAGATGGCGCCGACGAAAATTTTTGGATTGTCCGTCATGGGTGTCGTTTTCATGGTTTTTGGGGTCGCTGATTACGAAAATGAGGTCAAAATGAAAATCCAAGATGGCGCCGACGAAAATTTTTGGATTTTCCGTCATGGGTGTCGTTTTCATGGTTTTTGGGGTCGCTGATTAAGAAAATGAGGTCAAAATGAAAATCCAAGATGGCGCCGACGAAAATTTTTGGTTTTTCCGTCATGGGTGTCGTTTTCATGGTTAAAGGGTCGCTGATTACGAAAATGAGGTCAAAATGAAAATCCAAGATGGCGCCGACGAAGCTTTTTGGTTTTTCCGTCATGGGTGTCGTTTTCATGGTTTTTAGGGTCGCTGATTACGAAAATGAGGTCAAAATGAAAATCCAAGATGGCGGCTAGAAAAATTTTAGGTTTTTCCGTCATGGGTGTCGTTTTCATGGTTTTTGGGGTCGCTGATTACGAAAAGAGGTCAAAATGATAACCCTAGGTGGCGGTCAGGAAAATGTTTGGTTTTTCTTTCACGGGTGTCGTTTTCATGGTTTTTGAGGTCAAAATGAAAATCCAAGATGGCGGCCAGGTAAATTTTTGATTTTTCCGTTATGGCTGTCGTTTTATATAGGTATATATATTATATATAGTCGAAAAACCAAAATTTTCGTCGGCGCCATCTTGGATTTTGATTTTGAGCTTATTTTCGTAATCAGCGACCCCAAAAACCATGGAAACGACACCCATGACGGAAAAACCTAAAATTTTCGTCGGCGCCATCTTGGATTTTCATTTTGATCTCATTTTCGTAATCAGCGACCCCAAAAATCATGAAAACGACACCCATGACGGAAAACCCAGATAACAAACTATTATGGTAAGAGAACATCTAAGTATTTGGTACCTAAAGTGTTTAACAAAATAGATTTATTAAGAGATAAAGTAAAAGTTAGTAAAGGGTCACTTAAGACGAAATTAAAAAACTTTATACTAGATAACATACAGAACTAAATTGTACAAGATTAAACCTATACCTATAAAACTGTATATAACATAAACTCAAGCCCTTTTCTCATGGGGGGTAGACAGAAACCACTTATCGCCAACTGCTACAATCCTTACATACCTACCTACTCCTTTTGACTCGTCCACATTCATACATCTGGTCATACACTCGCGCTGGTTGCTATGGTATATAATACATACATGTGACTATAATTAAGTACCTATTACCTGTTAATATTTAGAACTAACATAGTTTATAAGTTAAATTGTTTCTAACATTCTAGAATAGTATGTTGTAGTTAGTTAATTAAATAGTTGTTAGTAGTTATTATAGTGAGTAAGATGGTTTATTGTTTTCAAAAATGAGCGCCTCTCGCCATCAAACGTAATAGTTTGGCGAGTTTAAAATTAAGTTCCACCTCTGTACTACATTATCTTTAAATAAATGATTAAAAAAAAAAAAAAAAAAAACAAAAATTTTCATCGGCGCCATCTTGGATTTTAATTTTGAGCTCATTTTCGTAATCGTAATATTTGTATCACTGTAAAAGTTGAAAGTACCTACCTATTTATCGACGTGAGTATAGTAACTGAATTCATAATAACATTTCATAAAAAAATATTTCTTTGAATGCCATATCTATTACTTCTTAGATCTGTGAATTTTACTTGTATTCGTATGAAGTTCGCCAGGTGGCGCAAGTAATAGTTTACGAAGTATTGTAGAGGTGGGGTGCGGCAAAGAGGGAGCAAATGCTCAAGGTTATTTGCTCAGGGTACCACCTTAAGTGTTGATGATTTAAAATCAGTATTTATGAAACATATTACGTTCAGGCAGCACATTATAGAGACTGATTAATGACACCGGATTTGTCAGTTTAGATATTTCAGTACAATATCTCTCCAAGTCCACTGTCCTCAGTCCGGTGCAGTCCTCTCGGTTTGTCCACATCTTTACAATGTTTACGAGAGATAATTTTTAACTGAGCAACAAGGATATTAAACACGATGTAAATTTATTCAATGCTAAAATTAATTCACAAAAATGTATGTTTAATCGGAAGGTTTTACTAGTTACTTTACTCCGCATTTGGTAATAAGGAAGTTTGATGGGTTGCCTAAACTCTACCTAACCCGGTAGGGCTTAATCCAGCCTTCAAATTGCTTCCAGGGTGGTTTAGCTTGCACAGTGTACTTTAATCCGTTTTAAGCATCAACATACAAGAAGTTAAATGTAACATGTTATGTGTTATTAACAATGGAAACGGGATATTCACGTGTACGGGTTATTCTATGTCAATTTAAAAAGTAAGTTGGTATTGGTCTGATGGTGGAACCAATCATCAGAGGTATGGATATTTTACGACACGGTTGGCGCAGTGGCTAAGCGATTGGACTGCTGCGCTGCGTGTCGCGGGTTCGATCCCCGCACGGAACAAATATTTGTATGGCCTACAGATAGTTGTTTCGGGTCTGGGCGTGTTTGTGTATGTGAGTTTCAATGTTTGTAAACGCACCCACGATACAGGAGAAATTCCTAGTGTGGGGCAACGTTAAAAAAAAAATGATTTTTCCCGCAGGATATCAGAGATTTAAATGTTTTACATACATAGAAATAGTTTTATCATTTTACAAGTAACAGACACAACAGTTTCCTACATTAATAAAGATAACATAGGTATACCTCTACATACCACCGCACTACGCTGTCAATGAGGCATAAACGGGCAGTTCCATTTGTAGCTGGCAGGTTGGCAGCCACACTAAACAGCTTAGAGAGACTGCACACTGACTCGCTTCATCAGTGTTTAGTGTAATTAAATCTATCTATCTATATAAATAAAAAGAAAAGTCCTGCCTGACTGACTGACTGAGTCATCAACGCCCAGCCCAAACCCTTGGACCTAGAAAGCTGAAATTTTGCACAGAGGTTCCCTTTATAATGTAGACAAGGAATAAGGAAGGATTTTTTTAAATTAAACCCCTAAGGCAGTTAAATAGGGGATGAAAGTTTGTATAGAAAATCGTCATTTTGACGCGGGCGAAGCCGCTGGCAAAAACTAGTGATAAAATAATTTAGGTATTTGATCATCTGAGGCGGAGTAGGTATCCTTAAAACAACAATCTACCCGAAGAAATCACGATGCATACTGCTGGGCTTCATTCAGTTCGTAGCGATCGACCGGAGTGAACTGAGTCCTAGACTCTTACTGGCTTTTGCGTTCTAGGGCCGCGGTGACTCTTTTAAACAAATTCCGCAGTCCTGGCAGGCACTAGTCCCGACTACGATGCGGTCAAATCACGGGGACACAGTGAGTAGCCCCCCTTAACTCGTGTACCTCGTTATTCAATTGATGAAAGTGGTTCAATCATGTTTTTGTTATTGTGTTAGTGTTGGTGTGATCAGACCACCTATATTGTGAAGGTCAATGGTTATACTTCTACATTTTATGAGTAAATATCACAACTACTGACTAGGATGATGACTTGAGTTGAGGGTTATGTCGGGAACTGTAGGTAGACTAATGGTTATTTGAGAGTGAATCACAGATTTTATCAAACAACTACTTGACATAATTCCATAATTGAGGGAACTGTATGCAGATCTAAATATATCTCGTTTCCAAAATTCAAATCTATCTTATTTGGTGACCTATTACTGCGGCACTACGGATCGAATAGCCGACGGCGACGTGGTGGCAGTTTATGGAGTGGAGACCATGTCGTGGATGGTGCAGGTTTGAAAGTTGAAACTATGACTTGGTAAAAACAAGTGTATGATAATTCGCAGATGCAAATGTAAAAGCACAATAAAAATTGCAGAAACACACACCGCCGAAGTGGTGTAGAACTGTAGATTAAGCAGTGGAGGTCTTTTGGCTCATTTGATAATGATAGATTAATAACAGTGTGGATTTGTAAGTTACACCACATAGAATTGTAGATAATAATAGTAAAAGGCACGATGGGGTTGGCATATCTGTTAAGACAAAAACCCCAAAAGAAATAAAGAGAAAAAAAAAAAGAATTGTAGATTCAACCATTTGATATCTCAAACTTACTAACTCAGAAAATTCTATAGCATTAACTTTGCCTATCGTATTATCTTGGATAGATAAAAACCTAAGTTATACCCTCATTTATAATGAACTCCCCCTCATTATCATTACCAGCAATAGAACCAGACACTAGAACCGCAAGGAAGACGATTTTTAACGTCCCCAATCACTTGCGGTCTCTAGGGGGATGAGGCATCTGTCCCACTGTCAACGATAAGCGAGGAAAGTTGGTGAGCAGCGGGTAGCAGCGTGTGTGTAGTTTGGATTGTTTTCTAGCTGCGCTTTGACTAGTGTCGGTATAGGTAAGACTGGAAATAACATTGAGGTAAGTAACCACCACGACCCGGAAGACGTTGCGTTGGAAGGTCTCCCACTTGGTGAACCAATGACCTGGTGTAAGTTGCGAGGATCCGCTGGACGCACGGAACCGGTTAATGTGGCGACACTTGGAGGAGGCCTATGTCCAGCATTGGACGTTTTCGGCTGAAATTATGAAGTAACAATGAGTGCGAGTGCGACATGAAAAATCGCACTCCGAGTGGGTGCGAGTTTTTGCTGGTGGACATGCTCATGTCGTCAGCTGAAGTTGTTTCCATCTACAGTTGAAGTTTGCTCTATCGACAGCAAAGTGCTATTCATCTATCTATCTATATATAAATAAAGAGGGAAGTCCTGACTGACTCATCAACGCCCAGCCCAAACCCTTGGGCCTAGAAAGCTGAAATTTTGCACAGAGGTTCCCTTTATAATGTAGACAAGGAATAAGGAAGGATTTTTCGAAATTCAACCCCTAAGGGAGTTAAATAGGGGATGAAAGTTTGTATGGAAAATCGTCATTTTCACGCGGGCGAAGCCGCTGGCAAAAGCTAGTGTGTTATGTAAGATACTTAACTGTCAGGGTAGTTACGTACCGTGGCATAGAAGAGATACAAAAGCAAAACAAGTTATTCCTTAAGTGAGGAAATATTTGATATCCAGTGACTTCCTCTCCAACAATGGGACAGGAACCTACCGGAGGATAATCATCTCATTTCAGTAATGGTAATGTCCGCACTAATGTGTTTAGATTCTAAGTGCTAGACATTTGGCGACTAATAGACTAATTAGAGGTAATGAGGGGTATTAAGTCTAGGACTTGAGGACAAGTGTTAGACAAAAAAGTAGGTAATTTTGTTATTGTCTGGTTTCTGATAAGAGTTTTTCTAAAGAGCTCAAGGAGTGGTATATGCTTGAAAATAAAGCTTATCTACCATTTATAAATCAAATCATCAATCAGAAAGAAAGAAAGAAAAAATATTTATTGTCGCAGAAATATGGTACAATAAAAAAGCAGTAAACACACAACTTACAACTGTAATTCTCGACGGGTTGGGCAGAGATGCGCTTGAAACACCAAGAATTAGCCAGCTATGTTTAAGTACCATGTGGGGGCGCGCCTATTAACATCAACCGGGCACAAGTCCAGACTCCGTGGTTGCTACTAAGAAATTCCTGATAGAAAAATCCAATAACTCTTGGCCCAACCCAGGAATCGAAGCTGGGATCATCTCATGCTCAGAAGTCTTCTTTGTGTGTATTTGTTCTGTTTGCCATTTACACAGTTTATTAAAAAAAAAAAGGTAAATGGAAGTTCTCATATAGTCCTAGGTAATTTATTAAAAATATTTATGCTTTTTTTCAATTAATGTATCCTTTATCAAGTTGAAAAATAAATGCAATTAATTTATTTCTCGTTATCTGCAGCCTCATTACCGGAGACAGTCCGAAGTAGTTAGTGCTGGCTTGCTGCTTGACACAATTATACAAGTACTGCCTGGAGAGAGGGAGCTTTTGTACTTTTATTGAAGAAACAGATACAGAAAATATGGCTGTAACTGGACTCTTGAGCTGCATATATTAAAAAGAAATATATTTTTTTCTAGATATTTTTCATTAATCAGTACTAATTTTTTAGCCCTTTTGTAATGTCTAGTTTTTCAAGCAATCCTAAAGTCTGTATACAAATCTACGTTAAGGAAATGTTGAAAAGACTTTAAAATTGAAAATCTACACAGAATGTTAAAATAAAACATTCTATTTGAATAAATTAGTTAAAATGCATCATCCACCATTCCATAATAAACTTAAAGTGCTTTCAAGTACCTATATAATACTTGTCTACTAACTTATCAAATACATTATAAATGCGAAACACTCGTAGCACTATGTAAATGAACGCTGTTCTACGTAAATTTCGTAGCGCTGCTACGGTGCTACGGAGCTACGGCGTAGCATTTGCAATGTACGTTTGTTGTTTTGAGAGAATTTCATAATTTGCAAAGTCTGTTTAGTGGTTTTTGTTGCGTTTTTAGGGGCTGTTAGTCTTATGTAGTAAAACTGGTTGTTTTGTTAACACATTTTTGTATAATAATTCTCAAAAGCTCTCGAGAAAAACAATAAAATTCTTTGCCCCTGCACAATAAACTGCTGATTGTGAGAAATCTGTGCCCTCCCTGATGTTTAACTGGTACTTTTCTGATGGCGAATAAAATCGAATAAACGAATAAATCCTTAGAAATAAATTGTTGTGAAAATTGTTCTTCGAAAGTTGCTTGTATTTTTGGAGGCGTTTTCTCAAAATAAATGTATGACAGTTGACGTATAAGTTATGGGAACGACGGTGTGTCTTATTAAATTATCTATCTGAAACCACAGTATAGTGTAGTCATTGCCGTCCCATCGGGCTTTGAGAGAAAAGGGAACAGAGAGTGCACTTGTGCCTGCGCACACACGCCTGCACTATAATATCTCCCGCGCAGATGGCTAATCTCTGCTGGGATTTACCGCCGTGGCCCAAAAACGGTCAGGAGGACTATTATAGTGTAGTGTAGTTGCTATTCTAAAAGTAGGCTTTTAACAAGTATGTCCAGAAAGCGGTTGTTTCCCACAAGGAAGTATTTTAATAAAACTTGCAACACTTTCGATCCACGTTTTAGGGGATTTAAAAAAAAGTAGTCGACAGATGTTATATCAAATGATTGCTCCAATATGAAATCATATAAATATTGTTTAAATAAGGTTTAGGTTAAAAAATACAAAAAGATAAAAAAAAACAATTAAAACTAAGCGCAAGCACCATGTTTTAACAAATTAATTAAAATTGTCGAAAATAAAACGCTTCAAAGATCATAAGTGGGTGTTTGTGACGTAACTTTCTGATAAAAAAATGTAGCACGCTGTGACGTCACACGAGTTTTCTAAGCACTGTATCGTCTTCATTTTTTGTGTAAGTGTAAAAAGAAAAAACACGTGTCCAATATATTTTAGAAATCTATCTGACGTATTAATTAGATTTTTTTGTCGTCTACCCTATTATAATAACATCTTAGTAAGCCACGTGAACACGACACTCGCGCCAATTGAGAGCCCCAGCCGACCTTGACAAGGTCACCCGCACCGCTGAGGTCACTCCCACGACCCGCTATCCTGTTTGTGATGCTTGCATAGTTCATCGGGATTTATTTGAAAAGATTGTGTAAATTTAAATGTTACAACTACATTTATTGCACGTAAATTCACGTTTGTTATGGTCGAAGGGTTAAGCAAAGTTGTGAATTGGTTGGCTATTGAAAAAATCCTGACGGAAAATTCAATAACCAAGGATCTTAATCATGGGGGCTAGGAAGGAACATAGGTGGTTTTTAGTCAGTAGAAGTCTGACACTCCCACTCTGAGCAGAGTCATTTGATGATTTTCACCCTCCACAAAAAAAGTATCTTAATCATCTTGCATTTATTTCAATTAGACCATTAAAGAAAGAAGGAAAGAAAATAAATTTATTTGACACACGCCGCAAGTTCACATAACAAAAAACATAAAAATTAAACTAAAAACTAAACAGAAAAATAATAATATTGTGTGTCTCGCGGTTGCGCCAAATAGGCCCAGTTCAGCATATTGTCGAGCAGTTAGTGCCCGACGCTGGTTTTCAACTGGACCTGAGTAAGTGATGTGACGGGCGTTAAACAGTTTTTGTATTTTATGTACTAATTATATAGGTGATTATGTAGTTGTGTGTTTTGTATACAAATAAGAAATACTTAGTAATAAAACAGGCACTTCAGTCATATTTACAAGAAATAAAAACTTGTGAAGGTACTGTAGTCGCCCATTTCAAAGCGTTGATCTCTATGGAGAAGAATGGGTAAGATCATCGGCATAGAATCGGCTTCCTGGCCTTGTCCCATGTCACACTAATATTTAACCCTTTTTCTTTCATATCGTTCCTCACACAGCGCCACGATTGATTATTTATCTCATTGTTAGTGAAAGCACTAACACCCGCTAAACGTACAAAAACCTAGTAACACCCAGACGATTGATACTTGTTCGTCACAAGCCCAATAGCCTTATTAAATATCTACCTTCCTTGATTCAGACCACAATCATATTTACAAGGAATATTCCACCGTATGCGTGCGCGACGTAATACATTTAACGAGCCACCGTGTCCGGTGTACACACACCTTAAGCGGCTAGATAACTCACAACTCGTAACGAGTCGCTGTGTCCGGTGTGCCCACACCTTTATCTGACGGCCGCCGGTCGCGGGCGACGGGAGCTGGCTCGTGATTGGTGGGCTGCGTTGTGTCCAGTACTAACGGTGTTTAGATATGAGGAAAATGTATTCGATATGCTCACAATGGGCCTCATCAGAAAGCTCAGTCACCCAAAGGGCAGTAGAGAGGCTTATGTCCAGCAGTGGATGTCTTTTGGTTGAAATGATGATGATGATTCGATATACTTTAGCTTAACCTGGGAGTGTTGGTCGTCTGGTGGCGAGATGGGCAGACGACATTGTTGCCATTGCATAAATACTAACGTATATTATTTAAAAATAATACTTTTTTTTTTTGTAAGAGGACAACTCATGTCCTTTCGATATAAATATAATTTGTATTGATTTATCAAAGGGAAAATGCGACATCAACCATTTTGTTTCGGAAAATGGCAAACGGACACGTTATATGAATCAGAAGAACACACTTTAAATATTTTTATTCTATACCTATACAGCAATTATTTGAAAAATATAATTTGTTCCTGTTAGGGGTATAGACAAACTGTACAAAAAAAAATACATGCCGTTTTGTAAGTTGGTTACTGATATATACCCAAAGACTTCGAAAATTTTGTCTCTGTAGAACTACCCATTAGCTAGGAAAGCACACATAAATACGGCGCTAAACGAACATCACTTCACCTATTAAAGGGATAACCAAGTGAGTTATCACGGTAGTAGGGTCAATGAACACGTGCGTGGCACAATAAGGCACGGAAACAATTACTTACATTGTATCAGAAACGTGTTCCAAGTCTCAACGCCAGCAAATTGGATGGAGCGCGTAGGTATTGACGGCTGGTGACGCACTGGCCTGTCGCTTCTGTGAATTTATATGTACAAACCTGAATAAATGGGATTTCCGTCTATATTTTTTATCACTTTAACTGCCGCACTCAAAGAGCCTTAATGATTACTTAAGGCGTCACTTAGTAAAGGTTTGACATATAAAAACCTTCACAAAAGGGTCATTTTTTTATTTTTAATATCTCTGAGCACGGCAGTTAGAGGCTTTTCTATTAAATAACAACTGCCACTCGGGCCGATCTTTAGGTGGAGCCGTGCTTGCCTACGTTGGTCTGTGGATAAAATCATTTTAATTCGAATTCGAGTATCACTGACTGACTAATTAGCATGAGGTCCTGTGGGTTTGATGCCTAGGTTCGCAAAGTGTTATTTGAATTCGAGCCGCTGTTTTTTAAATGCCACGAGCTGACGAGTCTTTGAGAAGAAATCGCGTATCAGTATATAGCTTAGGATTTTGACGTACGGACGCGGCGACGTCCGAATGAAATGCAGAAATTGGAGTAGTTTCTGTTGTGGCGCAGTTTTATTTATTTATTTAAATTTCATGCACAAGAGTGGTACATAGACAGTTTTGTATGTTCAGTGGCTATTATTTGGTAGTAAATAAGCTGGCAGCCTACCTGATGGTCTGTTAAATCGGAGGCAACCCTTGGATGGAATCAAAGATAAATTGTTTTGCCTGGGTGCTCATCAAATCGCTGGCGTTAGGTCGGAACTGAATCTACGTCACCACAAGGAAATCTAACCACTTACCTAAAAAGTCTTCAAACGTCATTCTCCTCTTTCCACGCCACTTATCCAAAAAATCCTTAAAAGCAATAAAAGAACAAAAATCCAATAAAAAGCAAACGCGTCATATTACCGTTTGCGGTATCTCTCGCTCGTTCACTCAGACCGCTCAGATGAGCTGACGCGTCGCTTTACCGCTCACTCCGCGAATTAGCGAGCGAATGACAAGCTCTTTACTCTTTACGCGATAAAAAGAGGGTGCGTGGTTTAAAATTGGAAGGGACAAGTAACTTACGTGTATATTTGTATATAAAAAAGTCGGTCAATCAATATCAAAATATTTTGTTTTACATAGACCTACAGGGGTACTTATCGTCGACCTAAATGTGCACTTATAAATACGTCGACGTACATGGTTCGGGTTGTGCAAGAACCTCTATGGTTACTGTTTTAAAAACATTGGATTTTCGTTGACAAGACAGTTTTGAGTATGAATGTCTTAAGTGTAATGGAAAACCAAAGAAATGGTAGGTGGACTTTTGTGAAGGATGATACAGTCAGAATAGAGATCTCTGATGTATAGAGTTTTAGAAGTATGGAAGAAAATAATGTATGTTGTGGGACTCCAAATAAATAAGGGCAGGAGAATTATGATATGTATCTGTTGTTGCAGGTTTATCCTAAAATATAGGTAGGGTTATGGAAAGTAACAAATGTTCATACTCATTCTCTATTAAAGAACTTTATTATTTAAAATCCACACTAAGTGCTCCTTTGTAATATTATAAGAAACTTTATAGCAAAATTCAATGCTAGAAATTACAAATTTAAGAAAATACTGAATGTGACTGTTGGTTTTTTCGGATTCAGTATTTTCTTAATTTTCACTTTATCTTGCCTGCCTACTGTTACTTGTGCTAGGTACCAGGTACCCTAATATTGTCAGTAACGTGAAAATGTTTAATTGGCCTTATTTAATCATGTGTCAACTATCTGTATCCCAGCTGTAAGTTTTCCTAAGAAATAAATTAAACAGTTCAGGTTTCGTTTAATCCAGCTGTGTATTTTTAAATTTATTAGCGTGCCCCTTCAAAAACAGACTAAAACACTCATGAATAAACAAGTGATCATTTAACTAAAACATCCGCTCAGTATAAACTAAAAGGAATATAAACAAAACTAAACTAATATACACACAGATGAGGCTACGTAACGTAAAAGTGAAAGGTTTCAAACCACTAGACAAACAGAGCTAGAGAATGAAAAGCGAATTAAAACTGAAAGTCCTTCAAAAGTGGTCCAAGCTAAACAGTTCCAGACCACGTAGTTTATAATTAGAAATTGAGGTCTATTGTACGAACACTGTTCGATCACAAAACAGATTGGTTCAGAAGGTTATGGCCTTCATAATATCAAAAGGCTAGGCAGATAGTCTTTTTTAATACAGTTGCTCAAAAAGTGGCATATTGCAGGGACGTATAGCGTTCGGGATGTGGGCTATTACGTACTCGTGCTTTTTCTTTACCTTTCCCGAACTCGTGCGTTCTCTTTCCCAACTGTCAAAATAATGTCCACTAAAAAAAAACCAACCACGAAGTATTTAAATAAAATCATAGAAGTTTTTATGATTCATGCAAATATTTCTAAAGAAGCTACTAATTTGTTTCAATATCAGATTTAATTATTTGATTAAATGAGATCTCATTAAATTTCATTTTTATTTCATATCAATAAAAAAAATCTACTGATGACTTGGCTGTATGGGCATAGTTCCCTTTGCCTACCCAGAATGGGTAAAGAAAACAAAAGAAATCTCTGCTTATATTCTTTTAAGGTAGGCGCCATTTTCCAAAAATGTTCTTTGCGAGTTTAATTACGGTTTTATTATTTTATTAAATTGCTTCATTTTTTCGCAACTGTATTAAAAATAGTTGTTCAGTACACGTGCGGAACCGTCATTGCAACTTGTTCCGACTGTCAACCCTCGCCGTCGGCTGTGCCTCGGCTCGGTTAGACATTTGTCGGAACTCTTTGCAATGACAGGCTTTCCGCACTTATAATGAAATATACTATTTCCAACCATGTTGGGGTCTGCTACGAGTATTCGTGTTGCATGTACAGTTGCTTATAAAAAATCTAGCTGATATCCGCAGCTTCGTCCGCGTGGGTGACGGTTATCACGACCAAAAGTATTCTTTTCATCCCCCCCTTTCAACCCTTTTGTCACATTAAAAAGTAGCCTTTGTCCTTTCTCAGGTTCTAGACTATCTGTGTAGGTACCAAATTTTATTTAAATCAGTTTAGTAGTTTTAGCGTGAAAGCGCAACAGACAGACAAACAGATGAGTTACTTTCGCATTTATAATATTAGTAAGGAAGGATTGGATATAAAGGATGGAATAATATACGGTTCTCTATTGTGTCACCTAACTTTTTTATCCATAATTTAAAATGCCATAACTTTTTTTGTCCTAATCATCATTTGTCCGAATGATAACTTACCCGAACTAAATATCACATAATATCACATGCTATAAAATTGAAATCCCTAAATATAATATGTCCTAAATCCATTTGTCATAAATATTACAATCAATAATATACGAAAGACATAAAATCGTTTTCCATAAAAGTTTTAAGTCCTAAATTAAAATAACATAATGTTTATTTATCATAATAATATTATTAGAACAAAGTATAACAAAGCTTTTGGTCACGTCACTCATACATGCAACGCATGTTGTACTCCATGACGCGCGCTCGCTTCGCTCGCATATTACATAACACTATTGTCTTCTGTCCCCGAAGTGCCGGGCCTCCGCCGGCCTCCTTCGTCGGCCTACGGCCCGGTGCCCATGCCGCCCATAAAGGATACTGTCGCGAGACGGTGATTCATCCACTTAGCGGACGACTAGCAACAGCCTATAATTTTGGTTATTCATCCGGCTAATCGGACGACTAATTAATTTTATTCATCCGCTAATCGGACGACTAGACACTTCGAATTTTTTTTAGGACTATAAAATTTATTATAAACGAACATTCGGAATAATACACATTAGGTAAAGCAATAGTTAGGACATATTAATTTAGGTCATGTAAAATTAGGAGATTCAATTATTATAGTAATCGATATTATGACAGAATACTTTTAGAACTAAAGATAATTATGTTAAACAAAATTTCGGCAATTTGAACATTATGGTTAATGAAGTTTATGGCAAACGTGTTATGGATAATGATTTTCGGACAAACAATTTTAGGAGAAGTAAGGGAGTACCATAATATACACGTCGTTAGATTGGTCTTGGTGGCGCGAGTGTCGCTGGCTACATTAAAATTAAAAACAAAAAAAATATGGATTTTGGGGGCAGTTAAAAAAAAAATAACCATCGAGTCGGGAATAAAAAAAATACAACTTCGGTGTGTGTTTAAAAGAAATTCAAAGTGACAAATCGTATAAAAAGACCTACGTGGCTACGTGGCTAACTAATTATTTATCAGAATCTGTTATTCCTCATCTCTCAGACTCTTTTCTTGCTATGTCATTCTTAACACAGTTTGCAAGTTTCTGTAGCTACGAATCCATACTTCCATACTAATATTATTATTATTATTATTAGCCTGTACTGTCCTACTGCAGGGCAAAGG
Organism: Diarsia mendica; assembly: GCA_949316265.1. Lineage (NCBI taxonomy): Eukaryota > Metazoa > Arthropoda > Insecta > Lepidoptera > Noctuidae > Diarsia > Diarsia mendica. Next base: position 23,277,738 of record OX438899.1, read on the forward strand.
CCTCCCTTCCCTCCTTCCACTTTTCGCGATCTAGTGCGATGGTAGGCCAATCCTTTGAGAAGGAATCCAGCTCATCCCGCCATCTCCTTCTGGGCCTGCCGCGTTGTCGTTTCCTGCTGGTTGGTGTCCACTGAGTGGTAATTTTTGCCCATTGCTCCTCCGACATGCGGCAGATGTGACCAGCCCAGTTCCATTTCAACCCAGCAGCTGTATTGCCAGCATCGGCTATTTGGGTTTTCGAGCGAAGTATAGTGTTTCTGATGCGGTCCGTGAGTTTGACACCCAGTATACTTCGCTCCATAGCTCGTTGGCAGACCCCAAGTGCGGACTTCTGACGTTTTGTAATATTGATGACATACTTAATATTATATAATATTATAAATGCGAAAGTAACTCTGTCTGTCTGTCTGTTACTCTTTCACGTCTAAACGGCTGAACGGATTTTGATGAAATTTGGTACAGACATAGTTTGGAACTTGAGAAAGGACATAGGATAGTTTTTTTTTTTTTTTTTCTTGATTTAAACCAAAAATCTGCCGGAAGTCACTATTCCACGCGAACGAAGTCGCGGGCAAAAGCTAGTTACTTATACTTTTTTATAGGATTATTTTGGTGTTGGCTTCTGGCCGATTTTGATGGGTCTAATCCGTTAAATCAAAATCCTTTGTCTCAATTATTTTTGTCCTCAACATAGTGAGGTAAGAACATTATCTACCCTCCTTTTATGCCCACCACATTAGAGTAAAAAGGTTGCTTATCTAACAAAGGATAACCACGTACAGTCTTTTCTCAAGCTATTTTACCTCTAGCCGCTGCAAGCTAACATCAACCTTATTTCAAAGGTATTTAAGATTAATTTCATATTGGTAGCTAGTAAAAGGTGGAAGGATTATAAACACAGACTTAACTTGGGTAAAAGGTCTGTAACCACAGGGTCCGTTAAAACCTTCAGTTAGAAACGACCGGAAGAGAAAACTTCCAGTTAAAACTACACGCCTACTCCAAAATTATGTTAGTTACATTAGCAGTTTGTTAGAATTTCAACCTTATACCTTCGTAATAAAATGGGTAGTACAATGGATTACAAGTTTACATTTAGGGTCGTTTTAGAAGCTCGTGTGTCTGATGTTTTAGTTTGGCATGGAAATCGGTCATTAGATTGATTTAATTTTAATTATGCCAATTATATTATAGAGCAGCGGTGGCCCAATGGTGGTGGCCCTGACTTACGAACAGTAAGTCGTGGGTTTGAACCCAGGCAGGTGCGTTACTTTGTGTAATTTATTTCATCATCACTGCTCTCAAAGCGACGTAGGAAAACATCGTGAGGAAACCGGCATGTCTTAGAGGCAAAAAATCGAAGACATGTATGACCATCATCAATTTCAAATATTAAGATTTATACAAGTAAGAAGCACTTTCCAAATTAATCATAACTAATATATAAGTACAGAAACTAAGTGCTTTATGTAGTTGCCGTTCTACCCCTGTCCCCGTGAAAACTAAGCGTGAGTTTATTATAAAAACCTCCACACGTTAAGACTCTCAGATTTAATATCGTGTCATGTAGCTGTGCAGACGCCTTCAAAATATTCAGATCTTTGAATACCTCACAATGAAAATCGTCTGACAAAGAAACATACACTGTTTAAATAAAAAAAGATACTTATTTGGAGATGAAAACATTAATAAAATGTTAATTTTCATTAGAATGTCAGCCATTTTTAATTTTCACTTATTAACTTTATCACCATGAATCAACACTTCCACAAAAAAAGTGCGCTCTATGAAAAATATCTTATTTTCAAATTTCGAACGTGCCTAGACAACAAATTGAGAGGAATATTGCACTCACTTCGTAAGTATATTCGTCTCTCTCTTCTGTACGAAGCCGGTATTGTTGTCTCGCTTCAATTTTCCAGTTCACGCCTGCGCGTTGAGGGTTTTCCCGAAAGATGTGGGGCGGTCGAAGCTTCGTATGGTGAATAAAAACTACGGAATTAAGGGACTTCTAACTTCCAGTTACGTTTTATTTTTATTTGTTGTATGTTGAATAGAGATATCGAAGTATAGCAGAAGTTAGTATTGTATCAAATAAAATAAATACACAAAAGTTTGACAAAATTTTGTGGATTTTCTTATTGAATGCAATTGTGTTGGGCAAACGTCAATTTATTTATTGATTGCTTTAAATATTTGCCTTACACCAAACCGTACCGATAAAAAATAAGATAACCAATATGAGCTAGGATGAAAGAGCTATTAAAATTTACAACAATATCAGTTACGCAAGAGGGGAGGCGCAGTATACGTAGCTTCGATCGCCGGTCGAGCCAGAGTCAGCCTCTGGAACCGGCGAGATCTCCCGGGTGAACGTCGTGTACGGACGAAAAACCCCGGACGCCGGATAAAATTCGATCAGTGCCCTCGTAATAATTAAAAAAGTAATCGAACTGTCAAAAAATGTGTCTGCCGCGTTTCAGAGCTGTCACATTTGAATTTGGAGTTTATTTCTTTTTTATTCGGCCAGTGTGAGAGTGGAGTTTCCGTGTGTGATTGTGACCTTTGTTTAGGAAAAAAAAAACGAAATTCTTTATTGTTACGGTTAATTTTTGAGTTGTAGTGAGGTGCCAATTTGGGATATCCGTTTCGGACCATGCGATTTACGGTAAGTCTTATTAATGATTAAACTAATTATAATATACCGGTAACATTTGAAAGTGTTCATTGTTCGTGTCACAGAAAATTGAAATTAAATTAAACAATTGCGGCCGAATTGTAAAAAAGAAAATTTTACGAATTACGGTTGATTAAAATTCATGGTAAAGGCAACAAGTAGCAACTTAAATATCTTTACCGGTTTCTTGAAGACGGTAGTGCAAGCAACAATTGCGTGATCTACATTTATGTAACTAAGGCTGAACTGTGCTTTTGTCAGCTTAAGACCTCTTTGACCTCAAGAGGCTGGAGGATTAGGATATATCCCGCCTCAGTCTTGACTGATTGAAGATTTCAGTTGCTTATTGGATAATTATACTCTACCGAATTTTTTACGTGAGTTTTCTCTATTTTCCTTCTATGAAAAAACGATTTGTAAAAGATCTTGCGGTTTTTTTTATGTTCACATAAAATAATCATTGATTTGGCTGTTGTTCATTTAAGCTGTAAATTTCGTAGTTAATTAAGTAGTTGGAAGCGGTTGCGGTGAAATCATTTGAGCGCTGAAATGCAGTTACACTTAATTTTTGACGTTATTTTTGACAATGGATTAAATTGGCATTAATAATAGTAATCAATTGGCATTATTTATAGCAATAAATTGGCATTAATAATTCTAATACAATAAAATAATTGTAATTCATATACGCTTGCTAAACATAGTTATGAAAATAAGTGTACTTTGAGAAATAAACGGTTTTCTTTTGAAATTTGGTTGATTTCGATTTTCTAGGTAAAACAAAATGTCACATCCCTATTATGTCAAATACGTGTATATTTTATTTTTATTTTATTTTTATTTTTATTCAAATGGAACAACAAACAGCTACAATATAAAGCATAGACATCTAAATACACTAGACTTTTAACAATATTGCAGCCCACAACGCTGTTCACAGATTTATTAAAGCATGCATAATAGCAAAAATAATAATCATCGCTACGGTAACTAAAACTTAGTAGGTACAAATAGGTAGTGTAAAAATGTAATTTAAAATTCACGAAAGTTCATTTAAAATTAGACTTTTAAACTTATGGGGAGTACATGTAAAGATATCGATGTGTTCAAAGGTGCTGTTGTAGGAATCGACCATTCTGCGAACAGGCGAACGCAAGCCAGAGTTAGATTTGGATATACCAACTGTAGCGTTCTTAATTCAAATTCAAATGCGAATGTTCTATCGTGGGAACGTAACAGTTGGGGAGTAACGAAGACATTTGTGTCTTGTCTTATCTTCTCTTCGTAACGAAAGGACAGCGTTCGTAACTCACAACTTAACTTTTAAAAGGAATAGACAAACTTGTAAATATACGAGGCTGTTGTGAGTGAAATCGCCGCCCGGAAGGGGACGCCCAATACACTGACTTTACTGCTGTGGTATTTTTCAGGAAGGTCGCCACCATTTTTCCCAGATAATTTGAACGTAGACGTAGACAAGACCAGTATGCTAAGTATACCAGTTCAGTTTATGCGCTGGTTTCCTGTTTTCAAGAGCAACTCTGCCAATTTCATCCTGCCTTATCCCAATTAATTTCAGGTCGGTGCGGCATCTCTTGTTATTCCATATTTCTTTATTACTCGTAACAACTCTGCCTAAGTTCTATTTCTTATAGCAATTATTACGTAAATTGACATAAAATTATGACTTTCTCACACGAGATTAGGCAAACATTTGACTTATACTTCGATCCTCTTAACCTTTATAGTCAAGGGGCAATCTTGGGTGATTGACCCTCAACAAGATTGACCGAAGATCAGTAGGAGCGAACAGGGGCAGAATGGATGTAAAAGTTTGAGAACCAGTATTATGTTAGCCCTCTCTTTATATAAATGGAGAATACTTTATATCTAATTTTACAATGCCTGATAATTGTGAGTCTACAATTAGTGTACACACGGCTACACATCAAGCTATACATTTCCAGTATAAGCTGGTCTCGCATTGTATAGGATTTCCGTACAGTGCGAGATCAGCGTAAACTGGAAATGTATAGCTTGATGTGTAGCCGTGTGTACCTCTGCTTAACCCTTTGCAGATTACAGGCTTGATATTATAGTATTCAAATCATTTTGTTTTCAAATCTTTCAATAAGTTGATGTTTTTTATTGGTTTTTTATATTTTCGCAAACTATAACCAGCTTTATGAGATTTGAAATTAGATTTTGTAGAGTAAGTACCTGATTGGCCAGTCAGAAACCCCGATTTCAGTCCGATTTCAATTTTCATATACTTATTCGATAACCCGGATTTAATATTCCTGTTTGAGTGACCGGAAGACGTTGCATTGGAAGGCCTCCCACTAGGTGGACCGATGACCTGGTGAAGGTTGCGCGGATCCGCTGGATGCGAGACGCACGGGACCGGTCAATGTGGCGACACTTAGGGGAGGCCTATGTCCAGTAGTGGACGTCTTTCGGCTGAAATGATGATGATGATGATTTGTGTGGTCTAACTAAACCAATTCAAATTGCTCTACGTCAACGAATTTTGTAAAGGTTCTTGAAAAAAATGTTGAGTGATCAACATTTTTCACAAATCACATATTTTGAAAGAATAGCAATTAACTCACCTAAACCAAGGGATGTCAGGGCTAATATTCACACTGACAGGTCTCACAATTCAACTGATCGCGTTCACTTTCCTAGTAAACTTACCCATGATCAAATCTCAAACAGATTTCATTTCAAAGGCTCCTCAAGTTGCTATGGGACATTATCAGGCGTGACAAGGTCAACAGTACACCAATATTGATACAAGTATACCATTCTAAGATGGGATTCGACCCAACACACACTCGAGAAGGCTTGGCTGATAACACACTAACGTTAGCGACGACCTTCGATACCTGAGCGCGATACCAACCAAAATGTATGTAATAAGTATATTCACAAATATTTACTTCGTTTGAAATATGTATGAGGTTTCTACGTATCTTAACGATTTGGCATTTAAATACGATTCTTTACAAGGAGTGTTCGAATCTCCTTTATGGTTACTGTTAAGATTCGAGCATTACAGGACGCAACCTGTTATGGTACATAACATAACATCACGACTGTAATTCCCGAAGAATTAGGAAGAGGTGTACCTAATAGTATACCTAAATTTCGGGGACTTAAAACATAAGCGGCGAAACCGGGCGCAAATCCAGGCTCCGTGGCTGCTGAGAAATTAAACATGGCCCGTTTATTCGATATTTTTTTATTCCCTAAACCACGGCACGGTGCAGGGGTTTTTATGGAATACTTTTTATATTTTAAAGACTATAAAAACAGCGTATGTAAATTAGTGACCAGATTCCGTTATTATTTATCTATACTTAATAATAATATTATGAAGAGGAAATATTTGCATTTTTGTATGTAACGAATAAACTTAAAAAGTACTGGACCGATTTGAAGAATTCTTTCACAGTTCGGAAGCTACACTATCCGCGGGTGGCATAGGCTACTGTTACCCTTTCACTCCCACGGGAACGGGTAAAACCGAGAGACGTCCGCTAGTGTCTTATAAGACCATCTCCTGAATGTTGACGTGGATGCAAAACTGCGCCTTGTGTGTGTTGCATCCAGTTTCTTTTTCAATATTCACTCTTAAACTATTATAATTAAACCTATATATTTCCTCTAACCAAAAACATACTCACTACGTCCCAAGTATTGGCCACACTACAAGGTCACGTCGTACAAGCTAACTGCTCCAATAAATCCTTTGTGTGCGAATGAAGGGGCCTTGGGATGGGTCTAGGAAGCCAATGTGCTCTGACCACAATTGATACATCCGACGTGATCAGGATCAATGTCTGCAAACTAACAAAGCCGTACGAGCAGTGGAAATATTCCTACTGTGTTGAAATGTGGATTGAAACGTGGAATATGATTTGATTTGTTTTTAGTTTTAAAAGGAAACAGCTGATGATCTCGGCTTCGTCTGCATGTATGTCGGTCAAATTATAAACTAAAGCCTACCTCGAGAACCATCTATCCATTGATCATCTATCCAGAATACCAGCGCTGTGACATTTGTCTCAAATGTTACAGCACCATGCTGAGATAGTGGCCTTTTGGTTTCGCACGGGACTAATTTTTTAATATATAATTATGTCCTAATTTTAAGTGTATCTCATGTTTACTTTGTTAACTTTTAATTTTTTGCCAATGCGTTCAAGTCCTGTTGTGAAATCAATAAATACTTACTTTTTCCTTCTTTCTTCTTTCATTGGTGAAAACAGCATGTAAATCGGTATTATCGTTGAGTGTTTCGCGAATAGAAAGTTTGTAATTTGAAGATAAATTCTTCTTCTTCCTGCCCTTGTCCCTTCTATTTGGAGTCGGCACAACACGTTTACTTCTTCCTCTCTCTCTCTCTCGTCTGTCAGTCATTACGGCATCATTTATTCTTTTCTTCTTCATATCATTCCTCATACAATCCATCCATCTTTTCTGAGGCCTTCCTTTCTCTCTCCTTCCATCACTTCTTTAGTAACATATGTTTCATCCATCCATTTGAAGACAAATTCATAAGTTTTTAAATTATCTAAGTTGTGAATGCAAGGGTGAGTGAGAAGGTTAATTTAAACTTCGTTTTCTTTTTATTCTTGACTGTAAGCCTCAATAACCTTTCAACAGTCAGCTAAACGCAATATCGTCGGATCGTTTTCCACACAACCTAGCCACATAACCACATAACCTAACAAGTCACATAACCTAGAAGCTGCAGGAGAAAAAGAATAACATAAAACAACACAAAACAAACATTTTCTCTATTCCTACAATAACATTTTCCGTTCTACATTTTCTAAAGCGAAAGAAGGTGATAAATAAATCAACTGTTCCCAGCTCGACTGCCACAATGGCCTCCATTTGTTTCTACAGCCGCCATTTTCTTTTAGCGCGAAACAAATATGGCGCGAAAATTGTTGTCATTAAGCTTAGGAACGAGTTTTTCCTGAAACTAGCGAAGGTTTTAAAGAAAAAATATGTATGCTGCAAATATGTAGAAAGAGTTTTTGTTTAAAAGAAAATATTGTAATAGTAAAAGGCGTTACAAGTGGTGCCTCAGAAAAGGGGAAGACTAATTTCCACTGACGCGGCACTTTCTGGCATTGACAATTTTATGGAAGTCAGTGTTTCATACATAATCATCATCATACATAACATAACATCAAGCCAGAGTGCTCCCATTAGTACACCAACATTTTGTCAGTAATACTAAGTCCCATGTAATAGGGGGCTACCCTAATGCCATCAACCGGACACAAACTCAGACCCAGACTTCGTAGCTGCTACTTAGTAATTCCTCTTAGAAAAACACAATAACACTTGACCCGACCTAGTAATCGAATCCAAGACCTCATGCCAACGAGCCACAAAGTCAGTCAGTCACTAGTACAGTCGAACAAGCTAATAAGTATACAGCCAGCCAACTTGTATTTACTTTTAAGATTATACAGATACATTTAGAGACTGATATCAAATGATACATTGTTTGACATCAGTCGCTTAATGCGAAACGTCTTGTGAAAACAAAATTACAACCAATATTTTCAGAATTAAAAAGATATCTACCCTGTATACTTATTAGCTTGTTCGACTGTACCAATAGATATATGATCCAATTTACACCTTTCCGAGTTAAAGGTGTGAAATATTTCAATATTAAAAAGAAAACAGAGTGTCTATGGGGATGGCGGCAATATTCCTGGCTATTCTTTGTGGCCGTTTGCGCGGGAGGCCACATATGTCACAATAGACGTTTATAGCCCTTTGTGCGGCCTGTGAATATAAATCTTTGTACGAGGCTATGATGGAAAATCTAAGGAGATGGCTATAGGTAAAGTATTGGTTTGCATGTAAGTGCTTTGGCAGTAATTATTTGAGAGATTTCTGCCTTTGAGAGCAAAAAAAAAGGAATTTAAATATGGCGGAAATCATGGGCTAAAATGAAGAAAATTTTGTAGTGTTACACATTACGAAAACTATGTCAAAGGCTGACGAAAAGGTGGTATACACAGCAGACACCTCTGCCAACGCACCTGATGGGGAATGCCTCCGTCTTCAAATTATGGAAGGCTCGAAACTTACTTTTATAAAATCAAACAAGTAGGTTCCTAATAATTGTAGGTACAAAATGATGTCAAACATCATCACCATTCTCCCTTTATTCCAATTTATTTGGAGCCAGCAAACCATGTCTTCTTCTTCCGTACTCGTCATCTAATCAGACACCTTTTATTTTGCCATTTCATCCTTCACACAGTACATTCATCGTTTCTTTGGAGAGTAGAAGAAGATACTGGGGTTTTCCACCAGGAATTTTTCAATAGCAGCCATGGAGTCTGGATTTGTGCCCGGTTGATGGCAATAGGCTTGCTCTCTATTACATGGGACTTGAGCATAACTGGCTAAACTTATAACTGGCTACTCTTATAGCCAAAATGACACAAAACATAAAAAGATAACAAAACCACATGTCTAAAATCACCACCCTAACAAAAATAAATCACCTACTCACAATTTTAATATAAAAAAGCACTTAAATCTGAAAGTATCACAGAAAGGTCAACACGTAACGACTTGGAGCACATTATCAGATATAAGGAGTGATCGGATCGCCTCCGCCGCGTCGCGTAGCTTCGATATTTCACGTCTTTATGGGACAGCACCCTTAGGTTCCATGATTTGTTGGATGTTGGCACACCCGTGTGAGGGAAGGAAGGAAGATACAGTAGGCTAAGGGGGGTTCGATAGGGATTATCTTGGTGTTTAATCTTTGCTTAGATGGTCAGCATCAATATAAAACTAATTATTTCAATGGCAATTGTATGGTCGTCATAATCTAAGTAGTGGTGACTTACGAAACGTGTTTTACTAGGTAGATGATATGAGTAGAAACACTGTGAGGTATCACTGACTAGAAGGACATACACTGACGTTTTCGGTGATGTCCTTCACAAAGGTTATATGCACAGTACACACACACACGTCGTGTGTATGACAACATGTATGAAAGTAGACGAAATAAAAGTAGTATAAGGATTGTAGCAAGTTGTGTCCTGTGCTCTTTATGTACCAATTGGAAAACATCAGTAAAATGTGAATTTCAATCATGAAAATGTGGTATTCGCATCGTTCAAGTAGAGGAACATCGTTCTCGTTAAAACTGTTGCTAAAAAACCAACTCCAATTTGAGTGAGGCAAAAAAGTTGTTAATTGCAATGACACCACTAGCTTTTTTACTAACTACTTAATTGCACTTTAAATTAACTTGTTTTAACGAGTTTTTTTACCCCAAAAGTTCTCCGTGCGCTACAGCGTGCTCGAGAATAGAGGTTTTATAGTTACGTTATTTCGGGTGTTTTATACCTCATAATCAGCCTTAATTAAAGATTTACAAAAATGTTTCCAGTATTTCTGATTGCATCGATTTCCAGAATGACCTTGACCGCTTTTTAAATTATTGCATTACTAATAAACTTCACCTTAATTTTTCCAAATGCCATACCATCACCTTTACTAAAAAGATAATTGTCACCAAATTCAGATACTGCTTTGGTACTAGCTCTATTGACAGTGTTTCCTGTCTTCGTGATCTGGGTGTTTTGTTGGATTCGAAACTACATCTTGATGCTCACGTGGATAATATTGTTAATAGAGCTTACCAGCTGTATGGCTTCGTGATGAGAGCAACCAGGGAATTCCGCCGTCCCTCTACTTACTTATATTTATACAAGAGTATAATCCGGCCTCAATTGGAATACGCCGTTGCCATTTGGAATCTATTTTATAATAAATATAAAGAAATCGTAGAGATGGTGCAACGAAAATATCTACGTGCTATGCACTTTAGATGTTTTCGTAAAAGAGTATCCTATCAATCCTTAATGCATAAATATAACCTTATTACCCTACAATCTAGACGCACTCTTCTTGAGATGATGACTCTATATAGCATTTGTCGTAATCAGTTTGACTGTGTCGAACTTGTGAACAATTTGTGCTATCTGGTCCCTCGTACTGTGCACGGTCGTGAAACTCGCTCGAAATGTTTATTCGCAACAAATTTCTGTCGTACCAACTCTGGTGCTCGCTCACCACTGCACCGACTTGTTGACACTTTCAATAAACAGTTCTGTTCAATCGACATAATGCTTCTTGCCAGGAATGTATTCAAAAAAGAAATTACAACTAGTTTAAGAGATGGACCTTGAACCTTCATTGTTATATTTTAGATTCAGAACTCAAGAACTCAATGTTCTTTTTCTTGTTAAATATTAAAATATGTAATTTAGTTTTAATTTAGTTATAATCAACAGCTAGCTATTTATTGTTATTTTAATCTGTGAATAACGCCGTGAGTAGTATATTTGTTACTTTTATTCTGTACTGCAATGTGTGTGATTGTTAATATACTGCTGTTTGTTATTCCTAATAAATAAAATAAAATTAATGTTTCCTCTGCCGGGACACAGGCCTCCCCTTAATGAGAGGTAGTGGGCTGTATTCCATCTTACTAGCCAAGAGCCAAATAGATGTCGCAGGTTTTTCTTCACCTTTTTATACAAAGTAGGCCTGCTCTTAGTCCCATCTCGTGTGATATTAATCGATGATGTAGCCTAGGTATGAGAACGTTTGTTAAAAAGAAACTAATTCACACGAACTATGAAAAAATACAGATTATAATGACCAGGGAACAGAGAAGCTGGCAGTGAATACCTCAGGCTGGTGGTGCATAATAACAGTTTGGCTTTGTTAGGAACCGTGTGCGTCATGTAAAATGGTATTATTTTGCTTCCGGTGAGACTGGAAGCCAACCCCAACAAGCTGGGAAAAGGCTAGGCAGATAATGATGACATTCCTAATATTTCATCAGAATTTTCACGTAGTTTTCCTAGTGATAATTATACTACTAATAATACGAGTTATTCCGGTCTGATCCCCCAAACCGATCCACTACCAATATTTTCTTTTGTTTATTCCTTTCTGATACACTGTAATTTATCATTCTGTTCTGATCCCCTTTCTTTTATTAATGAACACAAGTACAAGTGAAGTACAGTCAACAGCAAAAGTAGATGATCAAAATCAGAAATTCAATACTAATGAACGGAGTTCGCGTCAGAACTGTGTGGCGTCGAAGTGATTCAAAAGTTTGTGATTGTAAATTATACCAAACATTTACTACTAGTACAACTGCCATATATTGTGATCAGCTTTGACTCCAAAAGTTAACAAACTCAATTCGCTCTAGAACTAAGAAGTAATTACAATCACATACTTTTGAATCACTTCGACGCCACACAGTTCTGACGCGAACTCCGTTCGTTAGTATTGAATTTCTGATTTTGATCATCTACTTTTGCTGTTGACTGTACAGTCAATCGAAAAACAGTTGTTAATGAAAAAATAATCAGTTTTTATTTCTATAACTTACAATCGTACGTTCATCCCACAAACTACCAGGAGAACAGAAGTAGGAAGGAGGTATTGGTTAACTTTAAATCAAATCTATAATATTTCTTTCTAGTACCGTGCACTTTTTTTGTTGGAGATAGGAAACCAGAATAGTAAAGTCCCACAAACTACCCCAGGAGAACAGGAAGTAGGAAGGAGGTATTGGAATCTTTAAATCAAATCTATATTATTTCTTTCTAGTACCATGCACTTTTTTTAAACGCACATGATTCTGAAAAGTCATAAGTGCATGTTTTGGGTTGGAATTCGAGACTTACGACCAGCAGTTTGACAGCCACACAGACTAGACTAGCTAGTGATATAACAGTGATCTGTTCTATCACTAGCTTCGGTGAAGGAAGCCAGCGTACCTGAGAGATATTTCTCGACAACATGTAAAACTCAGTCAGAGGCCAAGACCTATACGGCCCGACTTACGACCAGTAAGTAGTGGGTTCGTCCCCAGGCAGGCACATTTGTGTAATTTATTGCATCACCACTGCTCTAAAAAACGGTCAAGGAAAACATCATGAGGAAACCGGCATGTTCTAGAACCAAAAACAAACGAAAGACAGTGACATCTATCAGAGCGCACTTTGCTCACGTGGTGGATTATAGCCCATTTTCTCTCATAGAGAGTGTGCCTGTGTCCCAGCAGTGGGACCATTATAAAAAATAATAGTCCTCCTGACTATTTTTCGGTCACGGCGGCCAATCTTAGTGAAGATTAGCCATCTGCGCGGGAGATATTATAGTTGCGGCGTGTGTGCGCAGGCACAGGTGCACTCTCTGTTCCTTTTTTCTCATAGTCCGATGGGACGGAAATCCGACACGACCGGAGAGAGATCAGGCGCAGGACCAACGGCTTAACGTGCTTTCCGAGGCACGGGGGTATTATACCGCCAGCTTCCAAACTCCGGCCTACTACTGGGAAATTTCTAATGAAAAACCCAATAGCACTTTTTGTCCGACCCGGGAATCGAACCCAGGACCTCATGCACAGCAGTCGCACTTGCGACCACTAGACCAACGAGGCAGTTATTATAGGCTGATGTTGATGATAAGAATTTTCAAGTCTGTTACGAAACAGCACTACTGACTTCTCTATACGTCGCCATTATCGCCTCTATCGCAATATAATTATCTATCGTAATACCTACCTAGATACACTACTGTAACAACGGCCAGAATACGTAACCTGAGCTTAGCTATAGATGTGTTATGTTGATCCGGGCAAACACTTGCTTGTGACGTCGGCTGACGTGGGCTGACGTTTTGTCAATATATTTTGTTAGTTTGGCTGTTGGTAGGGGCTAGGCTATAGTTCATGTATCTGCTGATGATAGGTTGACTTTCTTGATTGATCTTATATCATCATTTGCCTAGCCTTTATTATTTATTTATTTAAACTTTATGCACAATAGTGATACATAGGCGGACTTAATGCCACAAGGCATTCTAACACTAACACTAACTTAGGGTCGTTATCAAATTGGTTGGGGTCAATTTCCAGTCTGACCGAGTGTAGCTGAAAATCAGTAGTTTACGTGGAGCGCCTGCCTATCTGACCTCCACAACCTACTGGGTAGAATGGTAATTGGGTACTGGGTAGATTGTGAGAATTTCGGACCTCGGACTACATGTACCTGTACTACCAATGATAAGATCACCCATCGTGCTCATTACTTAGTATTAGTAGTATCGTGTTTAAGTATTAACTTATGAGTAAACACACACATCATTTCATCGTCATCATTTCAGCCAAAAGACATCCACTGCTGGACATAGGCCTCCCCCAGGTGTCGCCACATTGGCCGGTCCTGTGCGTCTCTCATCCAACGGGTCCCCGCAACCTTGACCAGGTCGTTGGTCCACCTAGTGGGAGGCCTTCCAACGTCTTCCGGTTCGCGGTCGCCATTCCAGAACTTTTCGGCCCCTTCGGCCATCCGTTCTGCGAGCAATGTGCCCTGCCCATTGCCACTTAAGTCTGGCGATTCTTCGGGCTACGTCGGTAACCTTGGTTCTCAAGCGGATGTCCTCGTTTCTAAACACACACACAAGTAGTTATTTATATTAGACTCTTTATTGTATACAGTATCTGTTGTGTATTGCGCGTACCCCGCTCCCCGCGCGTCCCGCTCACCGCGCCGCGCCATGCGTGAGCGAGTCTTACAATAAAGCAGTGCGTTACTAACTACCGATCGTTTCACTTGTCCCAAATATCATCGACCCATCTGCATACTTATCAGTGGCGACGAAGAACCCTATTATTACTCCATTTCAAAATGTCTGGTGCACTATTTGGTATCTTACACAGTTTCGACCACAATTCACAGACGTGGGAAACTTATAAAGGTCGCATTGCCCAATATTTTGCGGCAAATGATATAAACGGGAAGTCCGATCCGGCTGGCGGAAAGAGGAAGGCAATCCTCCTCAGCGCACTCACCGAGGGTACCTACAAATTGGTAGTCGACCTAGTACTGCCTAAGGACGTCGCAGATGTGCCCTATGAAGACATTCTGAAGAAACTAGACAATCACTACAAATTTTAAGTTAACTAAATTACACCAAAAATATACACACACACACACACAAACACACACTCACATACACACGCACTAGCACACCACATTATAATACTTTTTCATTTTTGTAATAATAATATTATTTTATTTTTGTTTAAAGATAACTACTTAATAATATTAATAATGTTATGTTAAGTTAACGCAACTCCGGCCCCCAAGATACAGGCGCAGCCTAGTTTGGGGACCTCTGTTTTGTAACAATTGTAAAATTTAACTTGTTACGTTTATTATTAGTGCTAGTTATTTAAGAAACTATTGTAACAATGACTAAATAAATTTATTCTTTATTCTTATTCTTATTCTTACTTCACCCCCAAGAGCGTTGGATTTGGCGAGCGGCATAAGTTTTATGCGGCCGCTCAGCGAGCAGGGGAAACACACTCCCAATGGGCGGCGAGACTACGTGGCCTTACAGCGAGGTGCAACTTCCTAAACGTGGAAGAGGCGCTCCGTGACAAATTCATCATGGGGTTGCAGCCTGGACCAGAAAAGGAGAAGTTATACACAAAGGACCTCACCGACCTCACGTTGGTCAAGGTCGTGGAGATGGCGGAGAACCTGAGCTGCGCGCGCGCGGCCGCCATGGCCAGCGCCGCCACGCCGGCACAGACGACCACGCCGGACCACGTGCTTTACAAAATAACCAACGAGGAGAAAAGTGTAGTGAAAGTGAAGTGCAGTGTATGTGGTTATGCGAATCACAAATCGGCCGAATGTAGATTCGCAAACTACGTATGTAAAAAGTGTCACGTAAAAGGCCACTTGCGTAAAATGTGCCCAAAAGTAAATTACGTACAGGTGGATGGCGGTGACAAGGGTGAGGATGACGATGACGGTAGGGTTTATTATATCCGTTCAATCAGGGGAGAAGCCATGGTAGAAAGTATTTTTATTAATAATGTTCCATTTAAATTCGAAGTCGATAGCGGATCAGCGGTAACAGTCGTTTCAGAAAGCTTTTACAAAAGTAATTTTAAAGGTGTGCCATTATCAGATACTGGTAAACAACTGAGGACGTACAATGGGGGCAAAATAGTATGTATAGGTACAATGCAGTTACCGATATGCTACGCGGACCAAACGCACATGGTTGTCATTTACGTAGTTCGCGATGGAGGCCCCCCGCTTCTTGGCAGGGATTTTATTTCATTATTTAGCTTACATTTAATGCCGGTTATTAATTGTATTGATGCAGATGTATCCATCAAAGATTTACAATTCCAATATCCAAAGTTATTTTCAGACAAATTAGGAATCTTTAACAAATACAAGATAAAATTATCGTTAAAAGAAGGTGCAAAACCGGTTTTTTGTAAAGCACGCCCAGTAGCATTTGCGTTACGCGATAAGGTCGACAAAGAAATCGAAAGATTGGTCGGTTTAGGTATTCTCGAACCTATTGAATACTCAGAATACGCTTCACCGATAGTACCAGTTTTAAAGCGGAATGGGACAGTGAGGTTATGTGCAGATTACTCCATAAGTATAAATAGACAGTTACTAGTAGAACAATATCCGCTACCCACAACTAGCGAATTATTTTCAAAAATTCACGGTGGTCAGCAATTTAGCAAGCTCGACTTATCAATGGCATACAACCAATTTGTTTTAGATAACGAGTCAAAAAACTTAACGTGCATAAATACAAACCGTGGCCTATATAGGTTCACGCGTTTAGTGTTCGGGTTAGCCAGCGCGCCGTCCATTTTCCAGCGCGCGATTGAGGGTTTGCTATCCGGTTTAGATGGAGTGTTATGCCTGCTTGATGATATTTTAGTAACGGGAAAGGATAGACAGGAACATTTAAAAAAGTTGAACTCGGTTTTAAAGCGCTTAGAGGACGCAGGGTTAACATTACAAAAAGAAAAATGTAGTTTTTTCCAAGACGAAATCAGTTACTTAGGTTATATTATTACTAAAGATGGAATAAAAAAATCGCCGGAAAAAATAAAGGCAATGTTAGAAGCACCAGTTCCCTCAAATATTAATCAGTTGCAGTCGTTCCTGGGACTCATTAACTTTTACAGGAATTTCGTACCAAATGCGTCCACAGTTCTCAATCCTTTATACAGCTTATTAACTAAAGGCTCTAAATGGGTCTGGACTGAGGACCACGATAAGGCATTTAGAACAATAAAAAACTTAATGACATCGGAACAAGTTCTTGCACATTTTGATCCGAACGCCCGAATAATCCTAACGGTAGACGCTTCTCCAAGTGGGTTGGGAGCAGTCCTCTCACAGGTAGGTACGGACGGTATCGAAAAACCCATTTCATTTGTGTCGCGTACCTTAAACTCAGCGGAAAAGCGTTACGCACAAATTCAAAAAGAAGCAACTGCCATTATTTACGGGGTGCGACGATTCCATCAATATTTGTATGGCAGAGCCGAACCATTTATTTTACGAACGGATCACAAGCCCTTATTAAGTATTTTTGGGCCAGATAAGGGAATACCGGAGATGTCAGCAAACAGACTCCAACGTTACGCGTTGTTCCTAAGTAGTTACAATTATAAAATAGAATATGTGCGCAGCACTGATAACAGTGCGGACTACTTATCCCGCGCGAGTCTACCGCGCGTGATGCATGCGTGTGCGTGCACCGAGCAATGTAAATGCTGCGATTGCGAAGTGGCATACGACCGGGCGACTTATGTATGTTTCGTCATAGATGGAAGCTTGCCCGTGACGTTAGACAAATTGCGCGACGAAACAAAGATTGACGTAATCTTAAGGCAAGTGATAGACTTTATTTCGAACGGTTGGCCGCCGAAGATAGACGACATAAGGTTAAAACCGTACCACATGTGTAGAACACAGTTATCTCTTGAGAATGGTTGCGTAATGAGAGGTCACAAGGTGGTAATACCCACAAGTTTATACAAAATAATTCTTAAAGAATTACATTCTTCGCATTTAGGTATAGTTAAAACAAAGGCCGAAGCTCGATCAAGATTTTGGTTCCCGGGAATCGATCAAGCTGTAGAAACGATGATAGCTTCATGCGATGTGTGTATTCAACTGCGCCCATCACCACCCCGAGCCCCGTTGGCCCATTGGGAGTTTCCGGCTAGCCCTTTCGACAGAATACACATAGACTTTCTTGGTCCAATTAAAGGTTGTGTTTATCTAATAGCGGTCGACGCGCATACTAAGTGGGTGGAAGTATTTAATATGAATACGGCTACCACTTCGACTGCAGTCATTGGGAAATTATGTGAATTTATGTCACGATTCGGAGTTCCGAGAGCAATAGTGAGTGATAATGGCACAGCTTTTTGTTCACGGGAATTTGAACAATTTTGCGCGACTAACGGAATTTTACACATGACGTCACCGGTGTATCACCCGCCGAGCAACGGCCAAGCCGAAAGTTTTGTAAAAGTAGTCAAGAAAGGAATAAAATCATGTCTTATGTCGAGTCACAGCGCGAAAGAATTATCGATAAAATTACTAAAACATCTCATGGATTATCGTAATTCGATTCACACGGCTACTGGCTTATCCCCGGCTCAATTAGTTTTTGGCCACAAGTTACGATCGCGTCTGGATCTGATTAATCCAAAGTCATCGGCACCCTCGTCACCGTCTGTATCCGATCACGTTAAAAATCAACAGTGCTCGCAAACTAAGCAACAAAGGAAAAATAAAACCAAACATTTAGAATTAAACGATGTTGTATTATATAAAAAGTTCATAAACAAAGTAAACTATACATGGTGTAAGGGCATCATAATGAAAAGAATAGGTAAAGTTTTGTATCTTGTAAAAGATCTCAATGGTGTAGAAAGTTGTAAAAGACACATAAATCAGCTGATGTCTTATAAAGGAACACATAACAATAATGTACAGAATCCGATATTGAACTTACCTGGGTTGCCTCCGCTGCCGTCAGTATCGCCGCCGTCGTCTCCTTCGCCGCCGCCGTCGCCTCCTTCGCCGCCGCCGTCACCTTCTTCGCCTCCTTCGTCTTCGTCAGCGACAACAGGAACGGCTGTACCCGAGCCAGAGCTCGACTTACCGGACGTCATGCCTAATCGTGCAGATAGCGGGAGGAGAGAGGAATTGCAAGAGGGAAATACCTCTTCTACCGACTCCCATCAGGCTGATGAGTTCCAAGACGCAGAGACCGACACCCAGGAGTCACAAAAAGATGACCCAGTTATGGTTACACCAAAGAGATCGATACGAAAACGGCCCGAGATTTGTTATAAGAAATACTTTTAGTTTTGTTAATAAATAGGTTAGCATAGCATAAGTGTTAGTTTTAAGATTATTGTAATAGAGGGAGGAATGTTGTGTATTGCGCGTACCCCGCTCCCCGCGCGTCCCGCTCACCGCGCCGCGCCATGCGTGAGCGAGTCTTACAATAAAGCAGTGCGTTACTAACTACCGATCGTTTCACTTGTCCCAAATATCATCGACCCATCTGCATACTTATCAGTATCGAACTTATTATATCTATGGTATCAAACGTAAAGGATGAACTCCTGTATGCTCGATACTGTATACAATAATATCTACTAATTCTACACAAAAACTTGTTACGCACAAAAATATACTCAATGAAGCAATCAACATAAACCAAATGCGCTATCATCAACTCTACACACCAGAATGACGTATATTTATATTTTTAACTGACTACACAACAATTCTGCTTACACCTCATAAATATGCAACAGCGACGTGTTTCGTGTTCAGCTAGATTAGCTGAAAAGGATAAAACTGGCCAAGTGCACGCAGACCTGCACGTGAAGGGTTCCGTACCATTTTAGTAGATATTGAGAGATTTTTCATGTTATTGTCGCACCATAGACTTCTTATAGGTTTTCCTGTAATCTATAACCGCCTTATTAAGAGCGTATGCTACCTCAGATTAGCAACCCTATTTGTGGTGGTTCAAACTTCGCTTGAAATGCTGTTAGAATAAAGTTTTAATCAGCTTGCACTACAAAGCGGTTGTTACGTCTTTCGCTGCGGCCGAATAGTGCGAAATTAGTGGTATTTTGCGATTTACAAAAAAACTATTGATTGGAATAAAAAAGTAAAACACTATGACTTTAGTATGTTGCTTGTAGAATTATTTGGCAAAAAAATCAGAACGATGACATGTATTTTAGTATGGTTTTTACTCGTTAAAAGAAATTTTTAGAGGTATCTTCGCGATTTTTTTCTATCGAGCAAAGTTAGTTGTATTATGTTTTCACAACACTATGGCACTAGCATATATCCTGGAGAATATCATATATTTCTCTGATGTTGATTACTGCAGTGAATCATATACTTTTACGCATTATAAAACTCGCGTTTGAGGAACCATAAGCTCTTAATAAAAATAGTTAAACCTGGTTTAACTTAGACTTGGTTTATCTCGCAAGCCGTCACTTTCTTTTGAATATTTTTGAAGTGAGACGGCATGCGAGATAAACCAAGTCTATTAATAAGGCGGTAAGTGTTTACAAACAAATTTCTGTATTTTTTTCAACATTTTTGGCTCAGTAGTTTTGGAGATAAGGAGGGGGGGGGGAATGCTCGGACAGACAGACAGAGACACGACTCACGAGTGATCCTATCTATAAAGATTCCGTTTTTCCTTTTGAGGCACGGAACCCTAAAAACTTCTCGTTTTAAAACATCCACCCGTAGAGGATTATCTCGTTTGCCATGACTGGGGTGAAATGTATCGATAATATGAACAGGAAAGTATTTGAATTGAACTGGGAAATTGTGTAGGATGTCAATTGAGTGTGTGTGACGGTTCAACGGTTGCAACCGTTTCAAACAGTTCATTATGATAATCTAAATGCGGTCTAACTCATACTGGGGACTGGTTACATTTACAATATCGAACTTTGGTAGTTATTTCACAAGTTTTACGGCACGGTTGGTGCAGTGGCTGAGCAATTGGCTGCTACGCTGCGTATTTGGGATGCGAGTTTGAGTAAGTGTAGGAGTACCGGGTTGGGCTGTTGTGGAATTTAGTTTAAATGTTCGTAAACGCACCTAAAATATACGAGAAAATCCGAATGTAGGAGAATGTATATTAAAATCGTTTGGTGTGCGTAGTCCCCACAGTCCAGCCCGCTTGGTTTAACCACATCTTTAGGCCTTGCCAGGCCTATTGTCCACAAAACTCGGCTTCTCAAAAGGACTCAGTTTCAAACTCAAACCTCCAGTGAGTATACATAATAATAATTAGCAACACAGAGCGAGATTTTATAATATAATTTAGTATTATTGACAACGTATTCTAAACAGCTTTCAGAAATGGACAAGGTTCCACTCAAAAAGCATGGCAAAGACACAAAACACTTCGTAAATGATTTGTTTTCAACCTATCACAACGCCAAAATCAAACTTTAATTCCACTATTCAGGAAAACTGATCACGCTAACAGAACCCGTTTTTCATTCAAATAAAAACGAAAGCAACGTTGCCCTCCATCTCGTGTTTCACATCCCACATCCCAGCGTAAACCTTTCCACGTTCATATTACCATGAACACACACAGTTCGGAAACAAATCACCATTTAATAGTGTGTCATAATTTGAGCGGAAACATTTTGTTATTGTTGGCAGACTGTCGATACTCCGAACGGGCGTGAGCCGGGCTGTCATTTGTGACATATATAGTACTAGCTGATGCCCGCGGCTTCGTCCGCGTGGATGGGATGTCGGTTATCGCGACCAAAAGTAATCTTTTCATCCCCCCCCTTTCAATCTCTTGCAACCCTTTTTTGCTTTAAAAAGTAGCCTATATCCTTTCTCAGGTCCTAGACTGCTGGTCGAAAAGCTGGTTAACAAGCTACATAGCCTGGCCCACCGTCGCAAAGTCGCATGTCTGTCGGTCTTCTACAGGCTGTACTTCGGAGAGTGTGCGCAAGAGCTCCACGAGCTGATCCCACCATCTCCCTTCTACCATCGGGAGACTAGACGTACTGCAGGGTATCACCGATACCTAGTCGACATTCCACACATTCGAACGAAGCGCTTTGCTGGGTCCTTTATTATGCGCACAGCCAAGGAGTGGAATTCCCTGCCTGCGTCGGTTTTTCCGAGTTCATATAACCCTAATCTGTTTAAGTCGCGAGTAAACAGGCTTCTACTGGGTAAGCTCGTTCCATCGTCGACATCATCTATGCCCTTAGGGCAAGATTGAAGTCAAGAGCAAGCCCATTTATAATAAAAAAAAAAAAAAAAAAAAGACTATCTGTGTACCAAATTTCATCGTCCCTTATTTTATAGGATTTTTAAACAAAAATCGAGAAACGCGTGTGTACAGCTCTGTTAAACCTATTGGGGGTAACACGTGTAACGCTACCGCTAACAATCATCATCATCTTCATCAACCTATAATGTTCCCACTGCAGGAACTCAGACCTCTTCTCTGGGAGAGGGGTGGGCTATAATCCATCACGCAGGCCCAGTGCGGATTGGTAGATGTCACATATCTTCTAAGTTTTTAGTTCTAAGACATGCCGGTTTCCTTACGATGTTTTCCTTCACCGTTTTGAGAGCAGCGGTGAGCAGAGGCGTCCCTTATTACATGAATTTTTTTTACAAAAAGAACCGGCCAAGGGTGAGTTCTGTTGGACTCTCGTACCGAGGGTTCCGTACAACGTTTAAAATGATTAAAAATGTTTTTATTACCTCGATGAAACTAAAAATGTAAACTTTTCGCAATGGGGAACACAAAAGGGTCAAAATATTAGTATTAAATACATCTAAAATCGGAGCGTAGAACGTGTACATTACATAAGTTTTTATTTTACTTCGATACATGCAGTATTTCCGAAGTTATAACGCCGAGAAGTTAAAGTAATTTTTTGAATTTCCGAGATTACGCGCGCTCGTACTCTTACGTCACGACCCGTCTCAGCCCGCGACCGCGACACGGCGTGGTACTTAGTCCGGTGCGTTGACCATTATAAATTAGGCGCGTCTCGTTTCATTTTGTTTTGATCGTCTTCGTTTTCCTATTATGTACTTATATAAACACATACATACATAAACTCATGCCCTTTTCCCATGGGGATAGGCAGAAACCACAGAACGCCACTTGCTACGATCCTTAATAATACTCCTTTTGCCTCGTCGTCGTCGTCGTACTTATAGTGTGCTTGTATTTCAAAGTAATAATAATATTATCCTTTACATACGATTACTCAAAACTGAAACGTTTATTGTATAGAATGAAGAAGGTTTTCTAAAATATCATCCTAACAATCTGCCTGCTGGATAGTTTGGTGGTGAATATTTCATGAAAAATCAGGATTTTATGGTTGCCGAAAATCGTGGAGTACCTAACAATGAAAAAGTATGTATGTTCTAACTAAGCATTTCCTACTCCTGGGTAGGTATTTATTCAAACTTAAACCTAACTGAAAATGTATATTTCATTTAGTTAGTACATACCTACCTATTATTATATTTATTTATGTACTAAACCAGATATTTTTGATTAATTTTATATAAAAATGAATAGAAAATAAAATCGAAAAGATCTTCACACCAGAGCGCTTTAGTTTTAGGGCCTATTATATCAACTCTTTTTTACGGCTGTCATCCACTTTTTCTTCATTTTTTGGGTCCTCAGGCACATAAAAAAAGAGTTTATCAGGTGTTTAAACTGTTGACTTGAAGCACCGAGGCATAATACAGTATTTTTTTTCCATTTTTACCACAGAGAGATTTATAATTTTGATTAATACAGTATTTTTTTTCCATTTTTACCACAGAGAGATTTATTATTTTGATTTTTACTGCGCACCGGCGTGCAAACGAGAGCGCTGACACTGGCTGTGACGTCATCGGGTAGTGAGCGCCCGCCGGCGTTTTTAAAAACCTACGGCCGGAAATACGCACTTTGATCGTAAATATCTCAGCCATTTTTTAAGATATGAAAAAAGTAAAAACACAGTTTTTCTCGTAATTTTTTGAACATTTATTTGGCATGTAAAGTAAAAAACGTTTGTCAGACCCATTTTTTCAAATAATTTTATACTGGTAAGTACTCTATTGTTAATTGTTTATTAACTTATCAAAAAACACAAAAAAGTAAAATCAAAATGAAAAATTATTTTCTACCAAATTGCCAGATGGGGGTTATGCCTGTTAAAGGGTTACACGTGTACCTTTTGGGGATTACACGTGTAACGCTACCGTTAACAATAACATAACAGAATGTTGTTGTTTATCAAAATGTCGATAATTCCTGTGGGACGTGAGCCGGACCGCCATCTGTGAGATTATACCACGTCGAGATGTTCGTGCCTTTCTGTTCGGTTCGGTATTAGTCCTTGTTTGGATTTAGACGTAAGAGGCTTTGGTTGTGGACGGGAAAAGTCTGGTGCTACAGGCTTTGCGATGGACGTAGAATTTCATATCATAACGCCTGGAATCCCTGAAGGATTAGGTAGAGAGAGGTATACCACTAGTACGCTAGCAATACCTATATTTCGCTAAGGGGCGCACAGTGTTTTATGAAGCCCGATTTTCGGACATCCCCTTTTTATTGCAAAACCTTTCAGAAATGGTCTTTGAAATGCAAGTTTTCGTATCCCCATTTAGCTACCAAGTCTAGTTTCCGAGTGATAATTTTTTGAAAAGGATTAGATTTAGGTTTGGATCAGCAAAACGTCAAAATCATTAACACTGAAAGCGGGATATTTACTATTTGTTTTGAGTTCCCGATGTTACAGCGCTGTTACAAGCAAGATCACGGATAAACAACCAACCACCATAAACCAAGTCAGTTTAAAAACTTATATCACCAAAACGTAATATCAAAAAAGCAAAATTAAAATTTTTGAAAAAACCCACGACTGTTAAAAATTAATTGAAAAAAGGATAAAAAAACATAAAACCCACCTTAAAAAAACCCAAGAATGTCCGTCGGGGGCTGCCATTAAATGAACTAGTTTTGCAATGTTCAGCACCCGACGGACATTCTTGGGTTTTTTTTAAGGTGGGTTTTATGTATTTTTATCCTTTTTTTCAATTAATTTTTAACAGTCGTGGGTTTTTCAAAAATTTTAATTTTGCTTTTTATTTTAAACTTTTTTCAAACTTTTACTTTTTTTTTAAATATCTAAAAACATGCACCAATCAAACCCGAACCCATAACTGGAAACTGAATCAAAATCGGACTTGTAGTTTTGGAGAAAAATGGCAACTTTGATTTGCACAAAAAATGTTTGCTGCAGCGCCCCCTGGTGAGTTGTCACCGTAACACCTATCTAAGAACATGCACCAATCAAACCCAAACCCATAACTGAAGACTGCATCAAAATCGGACTAGGAGTTTTGGAGAAAAATGGCAACATGTGTTTGCACAAACACACAAACAAACAAACAACCTCTCACCCCAAACGCATATACCGTCTCCGTTCCGTCGTGGGTAAAAATGTATCATAGCAAATAAAAATAAAAGAATCAATTCATATAAAAGAAAGGAAAAGATAAGTCAGTATTTCCAACAAACCTTTGAAAGGATAATGATAAGATTATCAAAGAGTTTTCTTTCTCTTTTATATTCCGTTGAAAGAAAGAGAGGGGAATAGAAATGGAAATAAAGAGTAAAAAGGTACTCAATATACTTAAAGCGTCGTTACTTGGTTTTTGTTTCCAAATTACATTTTATATTGTTTCTGAAGGGTCTTTCGGGAGCATTACAATTATTTTTACCCGCGTGGATGTCGTTCAAATTATATACTAAAACCTTCCTCTTGAATCACTCTATCTATTAAAAAAAACCGCATCAAAATCCGTTGCGTAGTTTTAAAGATTTAAGCATACAGACAAACAAACAAATAAACAAACAAACAAACAGACACGACTTTGTTTTATACTATGTGGGTGAATTTCAACAAGAGATTTTTATGTGTCATTTCGGTGGATTTTTTTTATTTCAATGCTATCTACATATTTTTAATGACAAATAAAACTTTAGCCTATTTTATAACATTGTGCGTGAGTGGACATCAAATATCATCAAAAGTTACATATATATTTAATAAGGATGAATTTTTAAGAGTCCACTGAAATGAAAAGTGTCTACCGAAATGATAAAAATTACCACCGAAATGATATACTGTGCATACTAATCTAACACGAGTTATAACAGCCACCGAAATGAAATTATTTTTGTCCTCATATCACTGAAATGATAAACTTACTTTTTTGGCGCGAAACCGCAAGACGTTGGGACCGGTGCGTTCGCGCCGAGAGCTTGAGCCGGACTGATCCGAAGTGAGGAAAGGTGAGGGGGGCGTAACAACGCAATGTTGACATGGCTATTCTACTAAAACTTACTATCCTCTGAAATGATAACTTTTTTCCAGACAAAAGTTAACTGCCTGTCAAATCCATGAGAAAGAAGATAAACAAACAAAAATAGTTTTATTTGATCGAATGTATTATAATTTAATGATAACAAAATCGATTTAAATCCATATTACGAATGTATTTGCAGGGGAAGGTATTTTATGAGCAGAATTGGGTTCAGGACAGGCCACTGTGATGATAGAACACGTATATTAATGGGTAGAAATCAATTATTTTTTTTGTCAAGGTAGAGAAGTACTTACGCTGTTGAGAAAAAATATATAAAATTAAAAATTAGCACATTGCACTACCGTTCTCAGGTTTGCCGTGTATTTTTTTTGCTTGGGCAATTCACCCATGTAAGGAAGTAAGCCGTAACGGGTAATTTAGACGAATTTAGGATTTCTCAGCCGGAATGCTGATGTTTATCGAATGAGGTTGACTTTTTGATCGCCTTTTTAATTATCTTTTTTCCTTTAAATAAGGCGGTTTCGACGTTTGATTTTTCTCAGGAATACATGACATTTTGTCAGTATCTGGAAGATGTGACCGCTGAGTTAGTTCAGCTGTCTCCTCACAGGTAGGTACGAGACACCCGCCTCACCCAGTTCTAGGTTGCATGAATTTCAATGAATTAAAGGTCATACTCTTTTTTTTTGGCGGGTAGAAAATCATCAAATAACCCCGCCCGCTCTTGGGCAGAGCGAAAGGGAGTGTCAGACTTCTACTGACTAAAAACCACCCATGTTCTTTCTTAGCCCTTTATGTCGAGGCCGCGGTATCTTTGTGAACAACCCGCAGCCCCGATGGGCAGAGGATGTGACCTCTGAGTTTGTTCGGCTGTCTCCTCACAGTAGTCAGGTAGGAGACACCGGCCGGGCGGCCCCATCTAGTTTTAGGTCGCATGAATTTCAATGAATTAAAGAGCATACAGATAGAGTAAACCCTAACCACACCTCGGACACTCTATACAACGCCCGCGAAATAAATACCTATTACTACTACATAAACAAATAACGTTTTTGCACGACGTGCACGTGCAAATGTGTGCGTAAACTCTAGTAGGGTCGTCGTAGCCTACAAAATGGTGCGGAAAGTGCAACGGTCTGCGTCGCGAAAACCGAACGACGACTAATACGAGAGCGAGCCATTGCTCAAGAGTCGGCGACGACTACCTCGAAGTGCGGGGTGAGGTGCGGTATTTAATATGAGCGCGGGGAAGGGAGTGTCCCTTCTGTACGGTACTATTATGTATTCTGTACCCTAACTCTCAAACTAAGATATTCTATGACTTAGGAATCAGAAAAGATCACTTCATCATCATCATTATTATAAAACAAAGTCTTCCGCCGCGTCTGTCTGTCTGTCTGTTCGCGATAAGCTCAAAAACTGCTGCACCGATTTTCATGCTGTTTTCACCAAGCAATGGTTAAAGGGGTTCCTGAGGAAATATATAATATTACATACTAGCTGATGCCCACGGCTTCGCCTTCGCGGATATCGGTTATGGCGAAAAACGTAATCATGAAATTTTGATCCCGTTCCCGCAACCCATGGGAACCTATTCCAGGGGTTTCCTCAGGAACCCCTTTAACCATTGCTTGGTGAAAACAGCATGAAAATCGGTGCAGCAGTTTTTGAGCTTATCGTGAACAGACAGACAAACAGACGCGGCGGAGGACTTTGTTTTATAATAATGATGATGATGAAGTGATCTTTTCTGATTCCTAAGTCATAGAATATCTTAGTTTGAGAGTTAGGGCACAGAATACATAATAGTACTACGTACAGAAGGGACACTCCCTTCCCCGCGCTCATATTAAATACCGCACCTCACCCCGCACTTCGAGGTAGTCGTCGCCGACACTTGAGCAATGGCTCGCGCTCGTATTAGTCGTCGTTCGGTTTTCGCGACGCAGACCGTTGCACTTTCCGCACCATTTTGTAGGCTACGACGACCCTACCCTACTAGAGTTTACGCACACATTTGCAAAAGTGCAAAAGCACACATTCAAAGCTTTTCAAAATAGAGCTCTAATCTTATCCGTTATAACGTGATTAAATAACAAACAACTATTCAAACATCGCTTAAGTGAACTACGTACTAACTTTTGTTTAGAAGTATCAGCTTCGCATAATTGCGTTATGATATTTTATGTAGCGAGTTTAAAACTCGGCATCGCACCTTTGTTGAGAGTTATTTTGGTGGCTAGCTCGCTAACAGAATCAGATGTTGCCGTTTAGAATAGCAACACATATAATTTAACCCAAAAGTTGATTCGTAGAAAATACCTTGAGGCATTAAGTACGCATATGCTACTCCTGAAAACCAAATGTATGAATGTGGACGAGGCAAAAGGGGTATGTAAGAGTCGTAGCAGGTGGCGTTCTGTGGTTTCTGCCTACCCCCATGGGAAAAGGGCGTGAGTTTATGTATGTATGTTTGCTACTCTTTTTTAGTGCTTGTGTAGATGTTGCATTGTAGTGTGGCAAAAGCAGTTATTACTCTTTTTCTAATTCCATAGGCAGAGTAGACTATAATACTACTACTAGACCAATGAACTATGAATCGTTTTTCAGTCGCTAAAAACAGTTGAGTATCACGATAGATGTCGATTAAACGAAGCACGACGTTAATTTAAAGCTTTATTTTTCGTATTTGTAAGGAAAATTTCATTACCGAATTGTAGACGGGTCAACTGACGCTATTACCAACGCCAAGTTTCAACCTTTATTACAACCACGTTATGCAAAACTCGCACATCACATTTCAGCCAAGGCTGCACATAATTTGGCTGTCAGTAGCACACGGCCGCCAAATGTTTTTATATCGAAAAAGGAACACCATGTTGTTTGGGAAGCCGTTAAGTCCTTAAAACAAGGTTTATTCTTTATTCGAATAAATAATATGGCTACCATATGGCTACCCAATGTTTTGTAATCAAACAGAGAAGCTTTTAAAATAAAAACCGTGGAAAAACGGACTACACAAATAGAGTCTTTTTATTTTTTCCGTCGTTGATGTCGGAAAAATAGTATGAAAT
Organism: Diarsia mendica; assembly: GCA_949316265.1. Taxonomy (NCBI): domain Eukaryota; kingdom Metazoa; phylum Arthropoda; class Insecta; order Lepidoptera; family Noctuidae; genus Diarsia; species Diarsia mendica. The sequence continues at coordinate 23,306,873 of OX438899.1, forward strand.
CGTATACTTTAGGAATAAAAATATTGTATTCTAGTAGTATATATACTTGGAATTGAGTTAGGACATAGAACTTTGCCTGAAAAATAAAAAAGAGAAGAGTGGAAGGCCTTTGCCCAAAAGTGGAGCAATAATACGAGTAGGCTAAGAAAAACAAAAAAGAATTTTGCCTAAATAAAAGTAAGTACCTACTAGAATCGATTTGATGTAATGATGAGCCTCAACTGCCCACTACAAAATACAGTACGTACTAACTCGGTCACATCAACTTGACGCTTGAGACGCTTGACACTATGACGCAGAGATGCGTCAAGTTAATGTGACCGCGCTATAAAGATTTCGACAGTCTAAAACTCAAATTATGTATTGCATGACAGCTTTCGAAAAGTATCTCACATCCGTTGACAGTTGTAGTAGAAATAACGAAACGCTTTGACAGCGCTTGTCACTTGTCATGTAGTTTGAGTAGTACGTGATGTGTTAAACCCTAAGCCGCCATAGGTGTACGGTAGGTCATGTCTGTACGTATAATATAGCTGGCACGGGAGGGATAGCTGTCAGTTGTCACTCGCTCAACGATGATTGACACACGATTAAGTAGGATTGCGTCTGTGTGTGTGAGAGAGTGCGTGTATGTGAGCAGTGTGCAGTGTGATGAGGGGCTTCGCATTGATTTAGTTATAGAAACTGCGACTTGGACATACAATAGAGACAAAGAGAGGTCGTACAGTCAGCTATTCATTTAATTAGTAAAAGCCATATTAAAATGTCATCAAAGTAAAGATGAAGTAAAGAACGCAGCAAAAAAATTAAAATGCTACTGTGAAGGCAATATTGCCGCCCGCTGCTTAAAATATCTTAAAATATTAGGAACATGGTATAAAGTTCCCGCATAATCCATAAAATATTAGGGAGAATCCTCCGACCAGACGAGTGATGTGTCCGGTGGGCTACAACCTGACAATGGCAGACAGGCTTTTCTATCAATTCTTCATTAATTATGACGAAGACGTCGCTCAAGTTCTTGATGTCAACTTAATTATGTCCGCTACTGTATAACGATACTATGTATTATAACATCAAATACCGGAAATTAACGGCAGATGTAGGTAATTATGTCCGTTCGTGTTAACCTTACTTTCTATTTACCTTTCTCTTCTATTAATAATAGTTTATTACTTCAAAAATAAAAGTCACCAGCTTCAATATTCCAGAATTTTGTAAAACAATTACATAATTAAGGCCCTATAGCAAACGTCTCCATGTTTTAAAATCGATATTTTTTTACATAACCACTTTATGTAAATAACCTTAGTAATTTATACTCGTAGGTTCAAACTGTTGTGTATTATAAAAGCGCGTGCGTCTGACGTTAACCCAAACTGACAAGTGACTGGGCCGCCATTTTTCATTCGATAGCTTCACGTGACTATGGAGGAAAATGTACTGGGATTGTTTTTTGTAAAAATGATTGTTTTTATTTTTACAGCATAGTTGTTTAAAGGTAAAGTGTTATTTGCAGGTTTATAAGATGTGACGCTGAGATATAAGAAGGAATTCTGGTACAAATATCTAAATATCTATTCTAAGGCAGCGTTTTTTTAAGTAGTTAACTATTATTTAAAGAACATTTTTGTTGAAAGACGAATCCATCGAATAATCAAAATATTTGAGTTATGTTCACAATCCACAATTTCTTTATACCTATGGATGATACTAACGGTGCATACAAATAAACAAAAATACTTCAGGATAATTTAATTTTTGCATAAAAAATCGACGTATTTACATTACATTTCCACCACGTGCTGCAAAGGCCTCAATTCACACAGTGATTACAGCTTACGTCGCATTTCCTCCTTTTGAATAATATAACTTAGCACCAAAGAAAACACGCGTGATTTCACACAAGTATATAACATCTACGTGCACACAAACAAGACGCGTTGCCTAGCAACCGACACCCCCCGTAGTCATAATTAGTGACGTTAGGGGGCGCCCGCGTCAATTGCTCATTAGAACACCCTGTAAGTACGTAAGAACACCCTGTAAGTATATTATCAGGCACACCTCTAAGACGTGCGCAGATTTAATAGGCTTCTAGTCGTTATTGCGTTTCATGGGGATTACTTTAATTAATTATTGTAATTTTATCAAAAATGGCTTCGCTTTCATGTTTTTAATTTCCGAGCTAAAAAATCAGGTTGGTAATTTTCCGATTAAACATACAAAATAAACACAGACAGTTCGAGTAAAATCCTCTGATTTTGGTTTCATGATATATGTTGACTCGTAGGTAAGTTAAAGCTGATGAAAACATGGTAACATAAGTTTTTAAACTGACATGGTCACACATTTACACTGAAAACCAGTTTATCTGTGATCAATAAGGTTTGCAACAGCGCTGAAATATCGGGAACTCCAAACAAATAGGTAGTACCTACCTAAATAATTATGGTAAATGTCCCGTTTTTAGGGTTAACGGTAATGAAAACATGGTTGTCCCTTTATGTGACTCAGCTGACGTAAGCATAGCTTCACGCGCTCCCCTAAGGAAAAAACAAAATTAACTAAACTGGACTGTTAACGACATTTGCAGCTTGGTCTCACGGTTCGTACCATTCACGCTACTTCCACTAGCCACCAGGCACTTCAAAGAGAATAGATGAATAATTAACAGCCTAAACCCAGCAAACAAGCTGCTGTCAACACGTAATTTCAAGCTAATTCTAACAAATGCTCAATAAAGCGGAATACAGCGCTTTACAGCGACACAGCGCTGCTCGCCCGCGGTGACAATTACGAGTAGTACTAATTGTGATTGCTCTGCGGTACTGAGCTCTACGGTACTAGGTAAATAGTTGCAGTTTGTTTGGCAAATTGATGTAGTTCATTTGTTTTGTGTGAGTTTGTTTAGAGGTAGTTTGCTAGTCTCCTAAACTCATTAGTCTGTACTTACACTTTCGCTACATAATACTACACTTCTCTCTCTGCAGGAAAGGATACATGTGCGTATAACTAACGTACCACATTGCTAGCTGAACTCAAAATGATGGAAAAGTAGCGCTATTAGTGGTTCATCATCATCATCATCATCATCATCCAGCCATTGTCCCATTCTATTTGGTGTCGGCGCAACACGCTTTCTTCTTCAATTCTCCTCTGTCAGTCGTCATGGCATAATCATGAACCAATAGTATCGCGGAGCAATGGTGATGATATACATCTCTTGTTATGCATCATCGAAAATCTGTGGTATCGGTGGAAAAGCGTGTTCAAGGTACAGTACGGAAGCACACAAAATAACATAAGAATATTTTGTTTTACGTAGCCCTAACATGTGCACTTAAAAAATGCTGAGAAAAGGTGCACAGTTCGGGTTGGGCGTTTCCTATGTAACTGGGAAGGAACTTCACGGTGACTCTTTTAAAATGATACCGAACCGGCAAAGTTACTCAATCGTGCGAACGATTGGTTTCTTTGTGAGTCTATGAAAACGCTTCCAGAAATTGTAGAATTGCCACCTGTTACCATTTCCATAGAGTAACATAGAAATCAGTCGTGTGGCTTCAATCTATTATTGCATTTGGAAGGTTTTGGCGTTGCAGTATGTGGGTGCGGGGGTTTCAGATATTTTTTTTTTTAATTTTTTTTAAACATTTGTACTAATTTTTTTCCCTGATGCTACTAAATAACACGCACTGGAGGATTGTGCAACGTTTGACCGACTTATTTTGGGTCCGAATTCCTTACGCCTAAAGTAACATAAAAATATTTTTGCTAAAAACAACTGACTTAAACTCTAAATTGTATTCGCAGTTATTATGGACCATCATCATCATTCTTAGCCCTTATCCCAATTTATTTGGGGTCGGCGCAACATGTCTTCTTCTTCCATACTTCTCTATTTCTCGTCATCTCAGCTCACCTCCCTTCTAGCCATATCATCCTTCACATAGTCCATCCATCATGAACTAAATTACTAAACCGATTTTGAATACCTCGTCCTTTTTAGAAATCGGTTAAAAAGTGCATGATAATCAATGTTGGAAGCGTTCTTTACCATGGAACATTTGCCAACTAATTATAGCTTACCTAATAAAGAAAGTTGATATCGAGTTTAAAATAATCCCTCGCAATCAAATATCCTATTATACACAAACGAAAAATATTAATAACACCAATCGAATTCTGAACGCAAACCCTCAAAGTTCAAGTATCCCAAACACAAAAAATGTTACTAATATCGAGCTTAGAAACCTTTGTAAATTACCCAAAGGTTCCTTTCACAGCAACCTAAGGGGTTTGCAACAAAAACCTCTCAGGAAAATATACCGTTGAGTTTCACAAAGGAGCCAATTTCAGCCTTATTTCCATTAAGTAAGATGTTCAACGGAACCCCTTGCCAACAATTACTACCGAGAATTAGGGTACCGTCGTTGCTTTTTTAGGAAATTGCTGTTTTAGAGTTAATTGTTTTTGGTAGCTCATCCTGTTTTGTTTTAATTGATTAAGAATTACAGATCGGACTGTTAAGAGGAAATGCGAGTGGTCTTTTCTCCATACAAACGCTCTCGCCTGTTTTCTTTTTGGTTAATGACCCTAGAGCAATGATTGTTTACAGAATAATAAATATTAACTATTTCTATGCCCCTATGTTTTCCTTTTTGGTGATAAATTATTTTTATAAGCACTAGAACCCTCAAAAAATGCTCAAAATTGCTTGTTTAGATCGCTGTTAACAGAGTCCTAGTGTATAAATTTGACAACTATTAACGAAAAAAGAAAAACATAGCGGCGTAGTATATATATATCCTCCTTATTCATTGTCTAAAATATCTTTTAAATTGGTTCAATATTGGAGGAGGAAATAGGCCAAACCTCGAATTATAACTTTTTACTTCAGCTTTTGAGTCGGATCTGCAGTTGTCTTTATCGCACGAATTTGAGGGCAGGAGGACGGAGAGAGACAGACGGATGGACGGAGAGAGACAGCACTCGCATTTCCTCTTAAAGTGAGTGCTTCGGGAATCGTCGTTTGTCTTCGGAAATACGAACAAGCAGTCAGTATTTGCCCAGCTTTTTCTCAACTATGTTGGTGTCGACTTCTGTTTAACCGGATGCAGCTGAATACTAGTCTATACATTATTATAAAGAGAAAAGATTTGTATGTTTTATTGTAACGAATAAACTTAATAACCCCTAAACGGATTTGAAAAATTGTTTCTTTTTTGGGAAGCTACACTATCCCCGGGTAACATAGGCTAGTACTTATCCCTGTATCCCCATGGAAACGGGAAATACGCGAATGGAACCTTGGAAAAGCTCGTCTATTCTGTGTTACTGTGGTTACAAGTTGTGAAACGTTCGTACAATTTCGGAAACACGAAGGTAACCGAAGTGACTACTTGTTGTGGTACACTTTTGATTTTATATTGTGTTGATAAGATCGGTGTTCGTTTAATTACTTAAATTTTAAAAGATTTATTTGATTTAGTTCTGGAATGGCGACCGCGAACCGGAAGACGTTGCGTTGGAAGGCCTCCCACTAGGTGGACCGATGACCTGGTCAGGGTTGCGGGAACCCGCTGAATGAGAGACGCACGGGACCGGTCAATGTGGCGACGCCTGGGGGAGGCCTATGTCCAGCAGTGGACGTCTTTTGGCTTAAATGACGATGATGATTTGATTTTATTTGACTGGCTCAGTAGTCTAATGGACATGAGGTCCTGGGTTCGATTAACGGGTCACGCAAATTGTTATTGGGTTTTTCCAACAGGAGTGTCTCAGTAGCAGTCACGAAACCTGTATTTGTGCCCGTTTGATGGCAAAAAACATTAATGGCGACATGTGGGTGTAAAATTAAGTACACCTCTGCCTACCCCTTGGGGAAACACAAGAGTGATGTTATGTTATGTTTTAAAAGATTTACTCCTTTTGGCATTGAATGGCCGTTTTATAAACAAACAAATGTAAAACTTCTATAGTAGATTACCTTACAAACTGTTAAACAATGTTAAATCTCTTTTATATTTATTGGAAAAGTTCTCAAGTCTTTAAAGTTTATTTATAATTTTATTAAAATACTTGTCTCAGCTTATTTTGTTTTTAACTTTATAAAAGATTAAAGTTGTCCATGATGATAGCTAATTAACTTTAAGTAACGTCACGATTGTTATGCCTGGAGGTTTAGGCAGAACTGTCCTTAATAGTACGCCCATGTTTTGTTACTTTCCATTGAGTTTAAGGGGAATGCAGAAGTCGCATAAAAAATTGGCGGAGAGTCGCATATAATCAAGAAAACTAGTACTCCAAAGAAAACTAAAATAACTGAACTGAACGATCAAAACGTATTAACTTTTAAACTACCAAAGACAATCAAAAACAATCTGTATTCGCCAAAGAAATCGTCACACATCGACGCCGACGGTTCAAAGTTCAAAGCTCTTCACTCGTAAACCAAATAAAAACAGAAGTTAACCCTTACAATTACTACACCACAGGGGTTTCCACCAAATGGGGGTGAAAGGGTTCTCGCAGTAAGATATTGTTCTAAGCATAACTGCATGCCTTCCTATGGGAGTTATAGGGAAAATGGCGGCATTGCGGCAACAACCCCGTAGAAGGGCAATCAAATTGAACGTGTGAACTTCCGTGGGGGGGGGGGGGGGGGGGGAGTGAACTGAAGTGGCAGGTGTCACTGTGGTGAGACGTGATGTGGTTGTTATTGGACCTTAGAGTCTTACTTTGAGTTCTGCTTGACGGAAACCGTCGTACGGTTGTCTGAAATAGAAAATAGTTAAGATACTCGTAATTATCGCATTTTTAGTTCACTACGATTTGCTTCGTTGTGTAGCCAAAATCATACTGTTCCGTATACAAACATTTTGGGATGATTTTCCAATCTTCGTGACAGTTTCTTAGAGGAACACAGTATTTGTACAGAAAATATGCCAAATTGCCAAATCGTCACATTTCGTCTTCAGAAAAAAGTTATCTGTCAAATGGAAATCATTCCTTCGAAGATTTTCTCGTTAGAGACGTAAGGAAAACTCACACACACCTAAGTAAGAACTCTAGTCGAAGTTATATAACTTGGAAGGCAACGATTTGTACTCGGTGAACTTTAAAGCTCGTTTCACACCTGCAAAGTTCAGGTGACGACGAAAGTCAATTAAGTTACTAACCACGGCTTCTTGTGACTGCAGTGTTGAGAAGATTTTTAAATTATGGGTGATACGAAATAATGCTTCGGGTCCTGGGATTCGAAACAGACACGTAAACGTATTCATTATCCCGAAGTGTTAGGTAGAGATGTACACTAAGGTTGATGTTCCAGGGTAGCCCGCGAATCTTACGTTTTTAGACCTTTTGATGAAAAACTCATTCTTGACAGTTACATGAACTTGGAGGGTTGTTATAATGATTTTGATAATTATAATTCTGTAACTGCATACGTCTTACAGCCGCGAATCATATTTTCACTAACATACAACCTAGCACTGGCCTGCAAATCGCTAAAAACGTAAGAAAATTTGAATTTCGCGGGCTACCCTGGAACATCCACCTTAAAATACACCAACATTTGGCTAGTCATGTGTAAGTCCCATGTAACAGTGGGCACAAATCCAGACTCCGTGGCTGCTAGTGAGAAATTCAAGTGAGAAACCCTAATTTAACTTTCATCATTTCAGCCGAAAGACGTCCACTGCTGGACATAGGCCTCCCCTAAGTGCTGCCACATTGACCGGTCCCGTGCGTTGCGTCTCGCATCCAGCGGATCCCCGCAACCTTCACCAGGTCAGTGGGAGGCCTTCCAACGCAACGTCTTTCGGTTCGCGGTCGCCACTCCAGAACCTTCCGGCCCCATCGGCCATCCGTCCTGCGAGCAATGTGCCTTGCCCACTGCCACTTAAGCTTGGCAATTCGTCGGGCTATGTCGGCAACCTTGGTTCTCATGCGGATGTCCTCATTTCTGATTCGATCAATAAAACTTTACCTGGACATAGAATCGAACCCAGAAGTTCAGCAGTCACGCTTGTAACCTTTAGACCAACGAGTCAGTCGAGTATTAAGCACACTTCTTTTGGGAAATACTAAAAGGGGTGATGTAAAACTTCATTTTAGTTTTCGGAACACCATGATTGTCCTGTTTAAACTGCCCCCGGGCAATAACCCTCAATCCTCTGCGCAGAAAACTAATCACTCAATTCTATTTACCATCCTTCCATTAAACCTTTCTGTAAACCAGTTTGTTACCCCCACACCTCTTCCATTGCTCGATAGCTGCAACAGTGAAACGGTCGGAACAATGGGTTTCCTTCTCAAAAGCAATAAAATAAATTCTCTTAGACGATCATCTAATTTCAATGAAAGCTTCTGCCGCTGTAAATCTGCCGCGTCTGTTTGTTTGCCATTGTGAAGTTGGTTGCAGAAGGTTCAGGTTGCATTGCCATCTAATGGTCCGTCTTTGTAATGAGTCACGTCGTAAGTGATACTATACATTTACAAGAAAGATAATGTTTTGGGATTATTGTGTCAAATTGGGTGAATTTTACTAATGTTGCAAAAAAACTAAATATGTTGACTTTAGCGCCATCTAACCACTTTTAAAACCACTGTTGGTTCCGGCTATCATTTGGTAGATCTTTGTCAGTCGTTACAAGTAGTCAGTGAGTTGGAAGTCTGATAGTCAGTCTGGCTGGGAGCATTGTATTAACCTGTAATAAAATTTGATTAAGTTGATTATGACAGCGGCTACATGTAAAATACTGGTAGCTATTCAGTTACAACTGGTAAATCGACCACGACATATTCGGGAAAATGCTGATGATAGTCATTTTACGGGTTTTTCTCCATAGGAAACGATCTATTCGAACCGTGCGACGACGACGTTTTATTAAGGCGATTATGAAAAGATAAAATGATACTGGCCTCAACATAGTTGTGAAAATTTCAGGCCTGTTGATGATAGCCACCGAACCACCCTCAATTTTGAGTTCGAAACTGCGACCTACAAACAGGGTTCATGTTATACCTTTTGTAAAAAGCAGCTGAAAATCAGCGTCAGGTGGCTTTGTGCTGCCATTTGGCATTATGCTGAGCTGAGGCCCTTTTGGCATTAGTAGCTTTAATTGTTTTGAATTGTTTTTTTTTTCTTTTTATGGTATTTTTGCCAAATAAACACAATTTTCTTTCTTCTTTTCTTTCTTTTCTTTCTTTCTTTGTGTTGTCCTTTTGTGTTTTGTTTGTGCTTCGTGGCATAGAGACCGAAGCTTTGTGTACTTCGCATCCAATGTTTATTCCGTTGTTATTTTGAGATATATTTGTGTTGCAGGCGCTTAGGGGTAACCGTGTAGATACATATCTTACCATCTTACCTGCTATTGTGTCCAATCTTCCCTATAGCGACGCCTTTCTGACCTATTTTCGCAAAAGGTGCTCCAATGGTGGTTTCAATGAACCAAACATTCTTGAAAATATTCACAATTTATTGTTTTTTTTTTTCAACATAATTATCTGGCGAAACGTGATTTTCCTAACCGGTACACCTCTGCCAAAGTCTTTGGGGATTAGAGATATAACATCACGAGAATATTTACCTAAATAATCAAGCACGTGTACATTTTGTTGTTCAAGTAATAGTAGTATACATACATACTCTGAATACGTGTCGGCGAATATTATAGTTAGGTATAGGTGTACTTATTAGTACCTACTTCCACATTTTACCTGTGTATTTTACATGGTATTTGGAAAAGCTTTTCATCCTTTTTCCCATTTATTCTTCTATGGCTGAAAATGTGTCGTGATTAAAATCTGTCACCAAAACATAATCTCTAATTAGTGCGTCATCACATTGCTTTGTGAAACATAATATTGTTTGTTCGTCTCATTACTGTTTTGTTCACTCAGAGCTCTTTGTTTAAAGTAATCACAAAGTAATGGCTCTGTGTTTTTCACATAGAGAGGTAATTACGTACTCGTGGATAAACAGTTGTTTACAAACACGTGTAGAAATCTTTTTAGAATATAATAAAAGTAGGTATACTTTTAAGGAGACCGAAAGGCACATCTTTATTGCGATAATTGTCATTGTGATATTTTTTGTTCTCGACCATACTAGGAAGTCTGGGAGCCTCCTAGTTTCGCAGTTATTAAGGGTCAAATTTCGAACGTTTTCACTATTTTCTTTTTAACTATAAATCTTTTATGTTATAACTTGACTTGAAATATCTCTAGTTCTACGACCACACTACTATTCAAGGAATACATCAGCATAATTTCATAAGTGGGTTTCACTGATGACAGTAAATTTGTGTAGTAATTGGTTGTCATGGAATGGGGTATGTGATGCGGAAAAACGAGGAAAATGTCGAGTAAAGTAATCAGACTTACACCAGAAGCTACGAATATGATATGTAACCAAACCACTATACAAGAGCGTACATTGTGTCATAATTTAAAATACTTGAGGCTTATGTGAAAATTTTCCACGAAACGTTCTAAAAAACCTTTAATTTCAAAGGATTAAAACTGAATTTTGTAAGCGGCCGTAAGCTCGCAAAACGTATTTTAAATCCTGTGTGTTTAGATTGTAACAAAAGTGGGTGTTTCATATTATAATAAAAGGGACATAAGTACAAAATCGTGCTGTTATTTTTTCTTTTTGTTCTCTGAAATACTATTTTTCACACTGCACCTTCTTAGTACCCAGTAAATTTTATAATTTATCATAAAAGCATTTCGACGAAATGTGCTTTCCCTTAGTAATACAAAATCACACTCTTTAAAGTTGGTAGAAAAAGCGTTTCCAGATTATTCATAATCACGCTCTAAATGGCATAAACTCGCTTTGTAAAAGATATTTCAATGAACGTTAGAGCCTCCGGAAATCGGCTTAAAATCGTGGGTCGATTGACCTGTGAGGTTAAGCCACTGTCATTGTGGGCGAGAGACCGTTACCGCGTATTGTCGGATGCCCAAAAAGTTTGGCAACTGGTCTACCTCCTGCGTGGAATAACTTCACCTAAAAACTCTGAGCCCCGGGGGTCAAAATTGACGCCTGTACTAGCTATAAACATTTTAATGTTACTATATGAATAGCATGTCCGTAGCGTTACTTATCTCTGTGCTTCAAGCAGACTAAGCTGTTTGATCGCGCCAGGACTCAGCCGAACCTTATCTCGGGCCCATGGGAGACAGGTCTCAGAACAGCCGCCGTCCTAACGGGATCAAATAGACGCGATACGCGCCTCCGAACAATATTACAATTTCTGAACTTACAGCTACTCTTACCTCATTTCTTCGAGCCGGTCTCACTTCCTTGACCCCTCGCAAGTTGTGTAACTGTGTATGTGTATAATGAGTGTATATGACCTTGCGATGGTTTGCTGGTAGTTCCGGACGATTCTTCCACGTCGCTGCAAGCCACGCCGTTAACGCGAGCCACCACACTCACTCCGTATTAGTCTAACCACAAAAGCCTCGGTGCTTTCCCAATAGCACTCCCGTGACAAGGCAAACCAATGATATTATCAATAACCCGTTCGACATTCACAGCGTCGCTAACCGTACTGCTTAACTAGTATAATTGGGTGCCGCGAAATGACTCCACAAGTCGATTTAATCAATGCGCGTGCGCTTTCACCCGTGATTCTATGGCTACTATAATATTCGTTCGACGCCCAGCACGTCTCAATACGAACTACTTCACGCCGAGCCCAGCGCTCGACCTCTCTCCCTCCGCCCCTGTCGCCCCGAGGCGGAGAAAATCAAAAATCTGAAGGTAGATTATAAACAATCACCCCCCCCGGACCGACCCGTTGTCGGTCCGCTCAAACTCCCGGGAGTCGAGATAAAGTTGAAACTGCCCGTCTAAGGATCGAGTCCCTCACCTGGACGTCTGCGATCCTTGGAAACCCATCCTTGCCCGTAATCAGGTTAACAATGCGCCCCCGTCGCCAACACAACGGTGATAGGTTAGCATCCTTAACCAGAACGAGGTCTCCAACGCAGGGTGGGGTCGTCCTGTCCGTCCACCTAACGCGTTGCTGTAGAATATGCAAATACTCCAGCGACCATCGCTTCCAAAAATTTTGGCTCATTTGCCGTAACATCTGATACCGTGACAACCGGTACAACTTGACATCAGTATACGGATATTCCGGCAAGGCGTTAAGTGGTTGGCCAATCAAAAAATGACCTGGGGTCATGGCCTCAAGGTCATTCGGGTCAGCGCTCAACGGGCACAAAGGTCGCGAGTTTAAGACCGCCTCAATTCTGCAAAACACCGTTGACAACTCCTCAAAGGTGAGAATCGTTGAGCCGATGACCCGATACAAGTGAGTCTTGGAAGACTTGACTACTGCCTCGAAAATTCCACCCCAGTGGGGGCATCCAGGTGGACTAAAATACCACGAAATGCCCCGACTGGCGAGGCCCGTGCCAATCTCTCGCTCATTCTGACTTAAAAACAATACAATTTCCTTTAAGCACCGGTCGGCGCCCTTGAAGTTGGTACCACAGTCCGACCGAATCAGTGACGGTACTCCCCGTCTAGAAACAAATCGATCTAACGCTGCCAGAAAGGCCTCCGTAGAGAGATCGGCCACCAATTCCAAATGAACGGCCTTGGTCGCCAGACACACGAAGACACACAGATATGCCTTAACCGACTTCGCGTTGCGAAGGTGCGATGTCTTGACCATGAAAGGCCCCGCGAAATCTGTCCCTACGCCAGCAAATGGCCGAGCCTCCGTGACTCGGTCGATACTGGACCCCTTAAATGGCCAACGCATGAAGATTCTCCGAATCCTCAAACAAATGCGGGTCTTGTTGATACTCAGTTGGCAGTCCTGCCAGTACCTCTGGGCAGTTCGACAGCCATTTCCTGAGTTCATAGCCACCGGAGGCCATGAGCGCCACCAATTCATCCCTTCAGATGAGCGCCTGCTCAATACTGTCTGAGCCCGTACAAATGTCGTCTACATAGACGTCCCTATCAATGACAGCAGCCGCGCGGGGAAAGCGGAGCCGTTCTTGATCAGCCAGTTCTCGTAGCGTACGCATGGCTACATATGGGCTGGGCTTTAATCCGTACGTGTTTGTGTTGAGCTCGTACGTGACCATCGGTTCTTCTGGGCTCTCTCGCCACAATATCAGCTGGAACCGACGGTCGTCTGGATGAATCTCAGTTTGACGAAACATCATCCGTACGTCCGTAACGAAGACAACCTGGTGTCTCCTGAAGTCCGTGAGAATGTCTGCAATGTCTCTGGTCAGCTTAGGACCAGCATGGAGACATTGATTCAGGGACACCCCGCTAGACGTCTCCGCGCTCCCGTCGAACACGACCCTAATCTTTGAGTCAGGTGTCTTCAAAACAGCATGATGAGGCAACACATAATGCTCCTCATGACGATAGTCAACCCTGGACACCGACATGTGACCCAACGTCAGGTATTCGCGCATGAACTCCACATACTTCTGTCGGAAGTTGGAGTCCCGCTTCATGCGCCTTTCCATTGCCACTAACCGCTTTTCTGCCAGACTCCATGAGCTCCCCAGCGGAGGTCGAGTTGACAGAAATGGCAACCTTGTCATAAATCTACCCGATGGGAGGCGCACCGTGTTAAATCGATAGAATGTTTCGCACTCCTCATCACGTGGGTTATTTCTAAGAGCGGTGGGTGGCTCTTCCGTTGCCCAGAACCGTTGCAGGACGTCGGATAACACGCTGCCATAATATATGGAGCTATAATCCGTTGAGTGCTGTGGTTCCCGTACTGGGCCCAATAACGCGTAACCACCTGCGGTACGCATGGCCACAACCCCGTTTGGTTGCAGCTCCCGTTTGCCGCTTCGGAGCAGCTTCCCGAGGACGTCAGACCCAAGCAAGACGTCCACCCGTCCGGGGATCGCGAAGTGGGGATCGGCTAACTCCAATCCATTGGTCAACCCTTTTACCGCAGACGGTAACCGAGTCTGAGGGAGGACCCCAACCACTTCGTCCAAAACGATCGCCGTGGCATTCACCCGCGTGACCGATGCCGTGTCACCCATCTCGAACAGGAATGTCGTCTGACCCCTGAGGTGAGGCACCCGATTGCCACCTATACCTACGGCGCCATCCCGTGATGGCTCTAATGTAAGGCCCAGCTTTTTCACTAAACAGCTGGACACAATACAACCTTGTGCCCCTGAATCTAACAGTGCTCGCACGTGCACCGGCTGTCCGTCAGTACCCCTGACAGTAGTCCTAGCCGTCGGTAATAATACCGTTACTGTCGGGGTGGGCACCACTGACGAACAGGCTGCTAGTTGCTAATAGGAGGCACCTCCCTCCTCCCCTGCCGGAGGGGGAGTAAATACTGTCCCAGTATACGGGTCCCAACCCGGGTAGTAACCCTCCCGACCCATCGGTGACATCCGTGCCGGTCGGAAGTAGCCTACTGGCATCCTTCCGAACGGTGGCGGGCGCGCCGTCAGCCGAGGGCGTTCTGCGAGAGGCGGGGAGAAGCGACTACTCGGGGGTGGCAACATGCCCCCCAACGCATTCGAGTACGCCGCGTAACCCGTCTGTACTACCTCCGGGCCCCTGCCCGAGTCTCGGTGCCTATCCCCCCCCCGCGGGGAAGACGACGGTATCGGGTTGTGCTCTGGATCAGCCCTTGGCCCACCCCCCCGAGGGGGCGGCGACCGCTGATTCCTGGCCGACCCACCCCCCCTAGGGGGGGGTGACCGACCACCCGAATCTGGCTTAGGAGAGGGGGGGTGACCTCCCGGCGAGGCTCCGTGCACCTCCCTACTCTCCGCCAGGCATAGCAACTCGTGATGGGCTCCTCCGCAGGTTCCACAGTTAGTGGTCCTGTGGCACTCACGTACAAAGTGAGTCCCCAAGCAGCGGAAGCACAAATAGCGCTGCTTGACCACCCCTCTTCGTCTATGCACCCGCTGCGCCTTAAAGTCCGCGCATGCGGCGAGACCGTGCCCTTCCTTCCGACAGAAGGCGCACACTTCCGATTGGAGGGCGTGGTATTTCTTCCCCCCCCGACGGGGCTCAACCGGCTTGGGCCCGCTCGTACGTCGGGTTGACGGAGGAGGGTGCGACGTGGATGCCCCTTGGCAATCCGCCCGCCGGCACTCGCCTTCTAAAAACACCCTCAAGTCATCGTAACTTGGGAGGTGGTCCGTCGATTCGCCACCATGTGACTGCTCAAAGCGCGCCACCACGTCGATCGGCAACTTCCGTAAAACCCTATTGACGATGATATATTTATTGTCCCCTAACGACAACTTAAGTCGATCTAACGTGTTCACCGCAACCGTGACCGGATTAAGGATTTTCGCCCTTATTTCGTACACGTTAGACACCTTCGGGATTTCAAAAATCTTATCGATGAGGCCATCAACTATTAATCGCCGATTATCATATCGGTCGATTAATAGGCCCCATGCCGTCTCATAACTGGCGTCCGTAATCTCCAAGTGGGTCAAGATGTCGTGCGGCTCACCGTTAAGCCTACCCATTAATTGAGCCATCTTGTAGGCGGGCGAGAGATCCGTACGCGAATGCACGACACTATTAAAAATATCGCGGAATCGCGGCCAATCGGCATACTCGCCGCTAAACTCGGGTACATGTACTGGTGGCAACGGCGCCTGAATTCCTACGCCTGCTGGCCGACATGATTCCCTGACGTCACCCATGCGCGATCGCTCAATGTCGGCCGCCGCCTGGATTATGCTCATGGACATTTCCCCACACTGGTCCACATTGCCCCGTACCACCTGAGCATCCTTGTCCACCGACGACAGATCCGTCGATTCGAGACATGCTAAATACTCAGCGTGACACTTTAACACGGCGTCATATCGTTCGTCAACTTGCCGAGCGCGTGACAATAACGCATCTTCACGATCGGTGCGACCTACCAACGTAACAACCGATGAAAACCATCTCAATTCAGCTTCGATTCTGGCTGCGATAGTTTTCGTTACTGACGGAGCCATAGTACCAACTTCAATACGCGATTATGCAATAATAAATAACAATAACCAAAAAAAATAACAATTATTGTATCCGGAACTAACAATAATAATATATTCGTTGAGTGAATAAATCTACGACGCTATGCCAACTCTTGAACTTATTCCTCTACGTGCTCTAGAGGTTATTCCTCTATGTCTCAAATGTTGACAATCATAACACGATTTGTGATGAGGTTATATTTGTGCGTAACCGAACGTAAATAACAAATTATTTTATCAACGAATATTCACATTCCATGTACTTATTATTAATAACGCCAAACTCAACTTGAGGCGTACACTGGTATGTAGGTCAATGTACTACTACCTACAAGTTGAATTTGTACATGAACACAATTTTTACAAAGTAAATTGGTACCAAGTACCTACTAATTTTTACAAAGTGGGTTTAAATAAACCAAGCTCTGCTACCAGATTTTGATCGCGCCAGGACTCAGCCGAACCTTATCTCGGGCCCATGGGAGACAGGTCTCAGAACAGCCGCCGTCCTAACGGGATCAAATAGACGCGATACGCGCCTCCGAACAATATTACAATTTCTGAACTTACAGCTACTCTTACCTCATTTCTTCGAGCCGGTCTCACTTCCTTGACCCCTCGCAAGTTGTGTAACTGTGTATGTGTATAATGAGTGTATATGACCTTGCGATGGTTTGCTGGTAGTTCCGGACGATTCTTCCACGTCGCTGCAAGCCACGCCGTTAACGCGAGCCACCACACTCACTCCGTATTAGTCTAACCACAAAAGCCTCGGTGCTTTCCCAATAGCACTCCCGTGACAAGGCAAACCAATGATATTATCAATAACCCGTTCGACATTCACAGCGTCGCTAACCGTACTGCTTAACTAGTATAATTGGGTGCCGCGAAATGACTCCACAAGTCGATTTAATCAATGCGCGTGCGCTTTCACCCGTGATTCTATGGCTACTATAATATTCGTTCGACGCCCAGCACGTCTCAATACGAACTACTTCACGCCGAGCCCAGCGCTCGACCTCTCTCCCTCCGCCCCTGTCGCCCCGAGGCGGAGAAAATCAAAAATCTGAAGGTAGATTATAAACACTGTTGGTCCTAGCTGTCTGTGTGATATTTGACAGTCATTACAGGTCGGCAGTGGCCCGAAAGTCTGACAACCAGTCTTACTAAGGGATATTGTATTACCTAGTACTGACTAAGTTGTGGAATCCAAATAGACAGACGCTCCATATGAAATATTAGTATTAGCTGAATCCGGTTAAACTGGAAGCCAGCCCAAACAGTTGGGAAAAGGCTATGAGAATTATGAATAGCAATTCAGATGTCAAACTTTTAAAGCTTAATGAGCTGTAAAACTCTGACGGCAGTCATTCCACCAAAACACTGAATCACTCTGATCCTCCTAACATAATCCTTTAATCCTCTTAACGACATTTCCAGTCCCTTGCAGAAAATCGTCAGACCAACATGGAAAAAAGCGACAAATTTTCTCGATATTAGAAAATTCCATTTCAAAAATGTTTTTTCTACCTAACGGCCACCGGGCCGTACGCGTACATAGAAACCCTTTCTACGTATATTATTTTGTCACGCTAGGAATCTACCAGAAGCGTGTCAATTGAATTCTGGTAACATACGTAAGATTGTGTCAGTTTAGTAAGCAGTTGTGGATGCTATGTGTGATTTGGTAAGATTATTGAATGAGTATTGCTATAAATGATTGAGTTAATGCTGTAGGATGAAGCAAAAATCCGCCGACCGCGAACCGGAAGACGTTGCGTTGGAAGGCCTCCCACTAGGTGGACCGATGACCTGGTCAAGGTTGCAGGAACCCACTGGATGAGAGACGCACGGGACCGGTCAATGTGGCGACACCTGGGGGAGGCCTATGTCCAGCAGTGGACGTCTTTTGGCTGAAGTGATGATGATGAATGATGTAGGATGAAGCAAATAATGTGGCTTGGTTTTGGAATACAATACTGCCTTGTCATTCTAGCTGTCGACCCCCTTTGTAGCCATATGATCTTTAATACTTACGTCTATTGTTTCTTTTATCATCATATCAGGCCGGAACCACTCACTGCTTAGTATTGGCCTCCCCTTTTTTCCGCCACATTTCCCGCATGGGCGTCCCTTTATATCCACGTGTAACAATATCGTTAACCCAACGAGCTTTAGTATGGCTCTGGTTTCTTTTGTCTAACCTTGGTCACCACTCAACATCTATCTTCTATTGTCCCTCTAATCTCTTAGCCATCCACATTAATGCTCAAAACTTTTCACACTTCATTTTCTGAATGTCGTACAGTAAAAATAAAGCCGAACAGATTATAATAGAATCATAATGGACACCAAAAGAATCTCTCCAACAATGTTAAAACAATGGAATTTGAAGTATTGTTCGGTGCAGAGCTGAATCGGGTCCCGCGGGAAATCTGCAGTTTAAATTAACTTGCCTCACAGTCTACCTACAGTAATAAACACTTGTATTTCATGACGGCTTATTATAGGGGAAGTCATGGCTGTAACCTTCACTTGGGAAACGCTATGTAATACCTACTTCACTCTGTGACCTTCAAAAATAAACAGTCTTGTTCATAATCATACTATGACGTTCCCACTGGTGGGATAATTATAGGCCTACAAGAGATAAGTTCTTATGATACATACATACATAAACTCACGCCCTTTTCCCATGGGGGTAGGCAGAAACCACAGAACGCCACCTGCTAAGATCCCTACATACCTACACCTTTTGCCTCGTCCAGTTACGAGTACTACGCACCTTCTTTCTTTTCTGAAGAACTATCATATAATATTATGTAAGATAGTGTTCCATAATTAAATATGCGGGTCAAGTGCGGTTTTATTGATGTCACATGTCTTCAATTGTTCTAGCCCTAGGACATACTGATTTTCTAATGATATTTTAGTTCCACCGTTTTGGGATCAAAGATGATGCAATCGATTGATAACTCGTAGAGGAAGTCGTAGCCAATGTGTCAACCTAACAATCTTGCTAAAGACCAACCGTTAAATAGCTGTAAAAATAAGTTTCGTATCTGACATTTAAGGTAAGGAATATTACTTCCGGTTCTGCGGGTTGTTCGCAAGAGATACCGCGGCCTCGACATAAAGGGCTAGGAAGGAACATGGGCGGTTTTTAGTCAGTAGAAGTCTGACACTCCCTACCGCTCTGCCCAGGAGCTGCTCCTCTGCAGGAGGAGTCATTTGAGCACTTTCCACCCCCATTACTTCATAAGACTTCAATTACAAGAGCAAAGTAAAGGTAATCGAGATTTTACCTATTAAGAAATTTCCTAGTCATCGATCGTAATTGGAACTGTGTCAAATACCTAAGAACACGGTCGAGGAAGCTGAGAACTTTCAAGCTTACTCCACAAAATGGCTACCTTACGTGGACTCTTTTATGTCTTTAATACTTTCAGCAGCATCGCATTGTACGAAACTAGGAAGGTGTATTTAGAGCTTTAAAAGCACAATACCTTTTATTCTCCTGACGTTCCGGACAAATTGCAGCGACTGTTGGAGCCTCTGACTCTGTATACGTAGATATTAAAGTCATATACAGGTTCGGGTCGGTATGATAGCAACAGCCGGACGACATAATAATTTTTTCACAAAAAATAATTATGTTTGAAAAAAAAGCTGCCTGGCTCAATTCAAAATCTGTAAAGCCAAAAAAGAATCAGCGATCAGGCATGGTGAGTGTCGATCGAGGTTTCCGATCGGAACAAGAATAATTAAAGTCAAACATCCGCAAAGAAGAACCGTTCTGGGTGCAAATTCTCCCTACGCGAGGTTTTGCAAGGTTGTGAACGGTTGTAGTGATCGGATCGACCTACATTTTGACAGTTTAGACAAATTGAAAGCCAGTTTCCATAAGTATCTCCCCGAATATTGAATTTATTGTCCCTACATTATCCCACTGTGTTGGTGAACAAGGCTACATGTTTATTACCCTATTTTTGCATTAAGTTACCTTGTACCTTACCTTGTTTAATTCAGTTTAATTTAGTTTAATTTATTTATTAAGATTAAATCAGCGCAACTTAGTTATATCTTAGATATATATGTCATAAATAGGCTTTTCATTTCTACTTTTTCTCTTTGAAAGTTACGACAACGTTTTGTGTGCATGCAGAGTTTACCTATAAGTAATTGTTACATTTTATTCTAATTTGTTCATTCTGTTTCATTACCATGTACTAGTGTAAACAATTGTTGGTGAACCAATAAATAAATAAATAAATAAATAAACATCTATAGAAATCCCTTCGAATTAGCTTTGTTATTCAATAAATACTGTTCAGGTCGGTACATCCGATTCGGCAGTAACTGTTAACCATGATTGCCAATCTGTCATGGTGTGTATTGCCCCTGACGGAGTAGTATACGAGTTTTTCAACTGTAAAAGTGGTTAACGGTAGCCTCATTGGCTCCCACTAGCCGATGTCTACCAAAAGGAAAAATTGAATGGCGCCCGAGGGATTAACATCGACTGACAAATGAGACCCACGGCTCTACATGTAACCACTGCTCTAGAATTTACCGGCGACGATTCAAGTAATGAGTTTGTGCTTATGTATGAGGTTCGATTATCATCAGATGAATTTTACTAATGATCCTTAAAACTAGCGTTTAAGAGTGGTCGTCACTCTTATCATTGTAATATCACTACGTATTATAAAAGTAAGTCCTTCGCCGCGTCTGTCTGTATGTTTGTGATAAACTCTAAAGCTCCTGCGCAGATTTTAATGCTGTTTTTACCAATGGATAAAGTGGTTCTCGAGGAAGGTTTTAGTATATTTTTTCCACCCGTGCAAAGCCGGGGCGGGTCACTAGTTATGTAGGTATACAAAAATGTGCTAATTGCATTCAGATACTATGAGTATGATACTATGATCTCGACATGAATGGCGTAACCAAGATTTTTTGCAAAAATACATTAATTTAAACGAGTGCCCATGGAGTTTCTTGTTCAATTTGTCACTAGAGCTACATTTTAGAATGGACAACTGCAGTACTTTCACAAATTATTATGCCTTGTGTCTTCTGACTGTTACTTCGCTTTCTTTAATTTTCTAACATTCAAAAGTGCCTGTAATGGTCTAATTTAAATAAATAATTTCAGTTTAAGTTTGATTCATAAGGGTAATCTGTTTTTAGTCAAACTGTTAAAATATTTCAGACCAGCTGTCTCTAACAATAATCGTTACTGAGCGGA
This sequence comes from Diarsia mendica, assembly GCA_949316265.1. Taxonomy (NCBI): domain Eukaryota; kingdom Metazoa; phylum Arthropoda; class Insecta; order Lepidoptera; family Noctuidae; genus Diarsia; species Diarsia mendica. The sequence continues at coordinate 23,328,150 of OX438899.1, forward strand.
GACACTAAACCCAAAGCCTCCTCATGTCTCAGTACCTAAACCTACCTCTGTATAGTACCTATATGTGTGCAATAGATTTCTGGCACGTTACCCAAGATAAAACAAGATAAGCACGCTCCCGGTAATCTATATTAATCTTTAGCACGCTGGCGAGAATTTATCTCAAAAATCTAGCCCATGTAATCAGTTCATTGATTTTGTTGGAGTTAGCGTGTTTGCGGGTCGTGAGAATGTAGGCTTAATCCTTCTACAGAACTAGATTCGGCTTTTATTTATTAGAAATCCTTGCCCAATGGCCTTTAGGCCATTACACTCTTTCACTTGTAGTCTTTTTTAGTAGGTATTGGCCTTATAAACAGACTGTAAGGTGTGTGTGACCATTTTTAATCGATTTAACGTCGGGCATTATTACTGGATTTTGCGATTGGGAATTCTCATGCACATATTGCATTGGACTTAAACACGTTTTGCAAAATGTTGGTGCACTATAGGTTCACCTAGCTCTGCCTTACCTTTTGGGGCAACAGATGTGATGATATTCGTGTTAAAAGTAACCCTTGAAAGATTGAAACATAAACTCTTACAAACATGTGTACACAAACTGTTATGACTAAAAAAAAGTAGGTTAGTAGCGTGACAAAGATAGGCACGCTGTCGGTTACCTTAAAATTCCCAGTGTATTTAAGCTAAACTTACCTTCAGAGAATAGTCGTGAAGTTATATGTGTGTTCAATAAACAATCCTTGATAAAATTTACAACACACAATGTAAGTTTACTGTAGAACATACCTAATTGGTGAGATCAAGTGTGTAGTACTCGTTTTGACCAGTTGTATAACCTTAACCTTGGATGAAACAAAAGGATCATGTAAGAGCATCAGAGTAGCTGGCAGTCTGTAGTTTCTACCTACCTTCATGAGTAAGACGTGCAAGTGTGTATAAAAGTATACTCTGTCACGCAAGCAACCTACATAATTATGTTTATGGCGTGACAGAGATAAACACGCTGCCGGTAGCCTAATAGTTCACAGAGTGCTTTGAGAGGTTAGGCAAATTATTGCCACCCACATTTCACGTTATATTTAAGTCCCATGTAATAGGAGGTGATTGTATCACAAATCTAGACTGAGATATGACAAGCATAGTGTCTACATAAATTGTAAGTGCTATATGTAGGCAAGTAGCGTGACAAAGATAAGCACGCTGCCTGTAACCTAATAATTCAAGAGTGCTCTCTGGCACGCGTCGGATTTTATCACTTTTATACTGCCTGTTAAGAGATGGTAACTCTTTAGTACCTAGGCTATACCTAGGCTTGGTATTTTATTTCTTAGCGTACAATCTCTCGACTGCACGGTTGGCGCAGTGGCTAAGCGATTGGACTGCTGCGCTGCGTGTCGCGGGTTCGATCCCCGCACGGAACAAATATTTGTATGACCTACAGATAGTTGTTCCGGGTCTGGGTATTTGTGTATGTGAGTTTAAATGTTTGTGAACGCACCCATGATACAGGAAAAATTCCTAGTGTGGGGCAACGTTTTAAAAAAAAAAAGCTCTTTGACTTGTTTTTAGATGTGTATTAAAATTTAAAGTCTACTATTAGATACAGCTCTGCCTAAACTTTCGAGGATTGAAGTCGTGGTATCGAGGTCAGTCTGGTTATATTTTTGAGTTTTCCATTACTTTTATTTCCAATAGAATATAATTTCATCAAGGACCTCCGATGCTGGTTGTGCAAAGTTTTCTGGGAAGTGGTATGAAAAGATATCGTTATTTCATTACGAAAAAACAAGTTTGTCCTAGTTGAATTTTAGTTTTCAATTTTCTGTTTATTTGAAATATTTCATTATTTTGCTACTATGTTTATAAACTTTTAGTTTTCAGTTCTTTCGTTTGATATCCCATCAGAACGAAAAGTAAAAAAATAAATAATCGTTATACATACGTAATCTTTTAATAAGTTATTAATCTATGGTTGTCACTGCTTATATTAATAGTTGTTACAAAAAAATTAACTAAAATGCTATAGGATTTTCCTGGTTCCGTTACGTTTACACCACGCGCTCGTACTAAGGCCTCTGTTTTTGTCCCTGTAATCCCTAGGGCTCTGTGGCTAAGGCCGACCACGAAAATAAATTATATAACACTGTAAAGATGTTGCGTAAATAACAACTTAGTATGTAAGGTTTAGGGTTATTTTGGGTCTTTGAGGTGTAACCCTTTTCCGCCACAATGATTTTAAAGCCCCGACATTTTCCAATGTGTAGTTTTAAGTGGCCTTTATATAATCTTAAATACCAAGGGTTGTAGGGTCTTGTGTCATGTTTGTCGTTAGGCAGTAGTTTAAAGATGGATGCTTCACTAAGTTTTGTGGGTTTGGAATATGCTTACGTAATTATCGTACGGAACAAATATACAACAGTGCGAGGTGATTGGGTATCCTCCGTCGCTTGGTAAAGGTTTTTGGCATTTTTGTCATACAAAAGTATGTCAGGCCTTTGCTGGGTGGCGGCTTGAGTAATCGTTGGATATCTCTGAGTGCCGCAGTTAGTTTAATTCGACTATTCAAAAGTGCCTGTGACCGGCCTACTTGAAATAAATGTTTTGATTTTGATTTTTATCATCGTTCATCATCATCATTTCAGCCAAAAGACGTCCACTGCTGGACATAGGCCTCCCCCAGGTGTCACCACATTGACCGGTCTCGTGCGTCTCGCATCCAGCGGTTCCTCGCAACCTTCACCAGGTCATCGGTTTACCTAGTGGGAGGTCTTCCAAAGCAACGTCTTACGGTTCGCGATCCCCACTCCAGAACTTTTCGGCCACATCGGCCATCCGTTGGGTATTATCATGCCGAGATAAAAACCATAAAATATAATACCTGTAACCACGAAGGGCTAGGCATAGGTGTACCTGATATTACCCATATTTCGCCAGTTATATTCAAGGCCCATGTAATAGGGAGCGAGCCTGTTGCCATCCAACGGGCATAAATCAAGACTCCGTGGCTGCTATTGAGAAATTCCTCGAAAAACGCAATAACACTTTATGCGACCTGGGAACCGAACTCAGGACCACTAGACCAACGATGTCTAGGTTATCATCTGTCCGTATGCAAAACATTCATATCCATATCCGTTTAGCTGTTAAGGCGACAAAATGTAATACCGATCGACAGACATAGCAACTTCACGTTTTTGTAACGTACTCATAATACGGACAATTCGCATCCAAAACAAATCTTGTCTTTGAAAAACTATTTTCCTACAAATCTTTTATTTCACCCCTAAAACCCAATTTATTCCCACACTAACCCCGAGTTAGCAAAACCAATAAAAACCACGGCGTGTTCAAAAGACATGTCATTCAGTAGAATGAGCCGCCACACTTGACTTTGACAAATTGCCGGCAAGTCATTCCTAATTCATACGTTATGGGCACGAGCTGACGATGTTAGGGCCCTCCTTACGGCTTGCGATTAAGGACTTGTTCACGGCCTCGGGAGATGTGACTAGTGTTAAGGGACATACACCTAGTAACAAGTCTGTCTGTCTCAAGCGGGTGTACGTATGACATTAGAGTACTACTCTAGTGTCATACACCCGCTTGAGATAGACAGACTTTTTACACGTAGTACAAGGTACTTGTTACTGGGTAAGCTCGTTCCATCGTCGACATCATCTCTGCCCTTAGGGCAAGATTGAAGTCAAGAGCAAGCCCATTCATAATAAAAAAAAAAAAAAATAAACAAGCGATGGTTCTGGTTCTTACAGGTAGCATTCGTGTGTCAAAATTACATGAGAATATTCCTTACTTCCGCTTATTTATTTTTTTATCACCGATCGCAGCACAAGTCACGTCGGGGTGACTTCTTTATCACCATCATCAGCAGCCTTCAGTCGTCTACGTCTGCTGGACATAAACCTCCTCAATAACACACCATCTCATTTCTTGGCAACTCTTGTTCAGCTGCTAACAGCCCTGTGGAAATCGTCGTTGCATTTAGGTTGACAGCGTTCTATTTATTTATTTAATTTTAAAGAAAGCTTACAGACTAATAATAATTATAAATATCATGCATAAGTACCTAGTTTCATTTGCTAATTACAAGCTTCCACATGTATGATTTCATGTTTTTGCGACCGACTTCAGAAACTGATTTTTCTTCTAAAGTTTATATTTCACTTTTTTGTGTTTTTTTTTTTGAAATCGGTTTTATTTTTTGTTAAAACGTTTTTATTTTTCACTTTTAGTGGTTCACACGTGTTCACATGTTCATTAGTCATAATGTGGACAATGTAATTAATTTTTTGAGTCTTGTTGATTTTTCAAAAACCGCTTGTCCGATTTCGATAAAAAAAATATGGGACCATTTGGGAAGTATACCTTTTCCAACATAAAAAGGATTTTTCAAATCGGTTAGCAAGTGACGGAGTTATGCCCGAACAAACATAAAATATATTTAAATAAACATCCGAATTGAGAACCTCCTTCTTTTTTTAGAAGTCGGTAAACCCATGCGGGCATCGGTTAATATTTGGCTAATATGGCCACTTCATTGTCAATTCAGCTTGTTTACTCTATGACTTATGACAACAACTTTGGTTCTGATTGGGCTCGTGCTCGTGCTCGTTGTCAGTGTCTCAAGCCGCGACTCGAAAGACAAATTATGTTTTTCTTACACCTATTACGCTATTCTTTTTCTGATTAATTTAATTGCGGGATCCAAGACGGTTAAACTGTTTCTGTGTGTAGTGCTGGGCTTGACCCAATAAAAAAAAAGGCTGCGACTCGCTTGATCGCGAAGCTTGTGGCCATGCGTTTAGGTAGCTCCTTACTTCAGCTGTTTAATGTTAGATCGTGAGCTCAGATTGCGGGGAGGTGAATTTTGTATGTACTGCTCATTGCATTGCGTGTTCATTTATGTTGGATTGGGGTTCGCTCAGATGATTCAATTTAGGGCTTGAATAAGATTCTGTGTTGATGTTTTTATACTTTATGTAGGTCAACTTACTGGTGATAGTTTTAGAAGAGTTTTGCAAATAAATTGCTTTTTCAGAATGCCGCGTTGCTCTAGTGGTAGCATAAGGTTCAAGGTTCAATTCTCGGACTGGGCAAAGTGTTATTGGGTTTTTCCATTAATTACTTACTGAGAAGTAGCAGCCACGGAGCCTGGATTTGTGCCCGGTTTATGGTAATATGCTCGCCACATATTACCTACATGGACTTGAACATAACTGGCGAAAGGTGGGTGTGTGGTGTGTGTGTTACACCTCTGCCTAAATGTGCAGGGATTACATGTTACATGATTTAGGGGTTACATGAGGGGTTACATGAGGGATTACATGATTACAATGTAATGTTATGTTACATTGTTGCACTTGCTTATAACAAACTATTGATAATTAGAAAATACTTGTAACTGACTATTCTGGTACACTACTCTACTTTTATTTTCTTTGCGTTAAAGATCATAATATTATCTTTAATGGCTTGCATTGCTTTTCTCAAGTAACGATAGATACTTAGTACGTCCGGCGCACCCTGAGAGAATCTCGCAATAAATCTTGCTGACAAGCCGATCTGCTCTCCACCGCGCCACTTGAAATGTTCTCGAGTAGCTACGATACTCTGGATGCGGAAAAGTGGAAGCAGAAACTACTTTTTCAATGGTTATTATATTGAACTTTGTAGACAGAAATTAATTGCTTTGAGAATTTATTTCTTCACTACTGCTTTTAAAAACGAAAACATCGTAATAAAATAAAAATAAATAAAATATATTATATATTATATTTTCCAGAACAAAAAAATGCTATGGCTAAAGTACTTCTGCAGCGTGGTACAAAAGTTTCAACAGCACCATCTATGTCACAAATGAGAACTAATATCAAATTACATCGCACATTTTACAGAAATTATCCACGAGCGCGACTTAAGACCACATAAAAAAACCTGACTACTATTATGTCAGGTCGGAAATTCTTCCCTTTTCGAACTTTCCAACCTCTCCTTCGTACTCCTATAGTTCCTCTCTACGAGTGAGAGAGTGAGCGGCGTAATTCTCTACAGGACTCTCACAGGGAGGAACCTTGTGTCTTTGCTCTGGGAAAATTATAAGCTGGTAATGTTTATTTTATGATCAATTATTAGTATAGGAATAGTGATGCAAAACATGGTCATCATAAATTAGACAGTTATCTACTAGAAGCAGCAGTACTCTAGCAGAAGCATAAAAAATAGAAAAGCGAATATATTTCAGAAAACAAATGCACTACAGCACACCAATACAAACTCAAAGACTACTGCAGTTAATCAGACGATACGCTAGACCACACTTCTATCGACAACAATTTATTAGATCAACACAACTTCTATTCAGCTATACACCCGGGTTACCCGGGTTAGTTAGACGCGTCGTTACATTGTTAGACGTTCAGAACTAGGTCATCGGCAGGGTTAGACTGAATAGTTCGTCGGTCAGACCCGTTAGACTGTTTAGTTCTCGAGTGCTGTGTATGTAGAAGTACATTTACATGTTGTGTGAGGAGTTGTAGATGTAGTGGGTCTTATACAGGCATGAGAAATAGGGGGGGGGGGGGGGGGGAGTTACCCATCCTCCATGTTAAAGGAGGTATTATTCTTCTAGACGGATGTTGTGTCTGGTTTTTTTGGGTTTCTGTGGTTAAGTTAATCTCGCGGATAACTCGATACGTTCTTCGGAGAAAAAAGAAAGAAAGAAAATGTATTTATTAGTCTCACACAGGACAACACAATTTTATAGTAAAAAACAATAACACAGAAAACACAATTTACATTAAGCCTTAAAACATAATAAATGAATTCCAAACTTAGTCCTGTACGAGGCTAAAGGGCCACTATCTCAGCATGGTGCTGTGACATTTATGACAGATGTCAATGTCACAGCGCTGGTATTCTGATAGGGCCCAAAGAGAGTTCTGTTTGGCGTTCAAGCTACACAGTCTTTAGAATTTGGAGCTTAACTCTATATACGATTTGTTGGATTGGTTATAGATGATATCGTGACATCTAGGATGGTTCAATCTGATAAAAAAGGAAATACTAGTTATACTTTAGGTAGTTTACAGCTTTCTGAAAAAGATAATTATATTATCTTCTAAGTTCGTAAATACATATTTCGTACTTACTTAACTAAAAACTAATTTCAACCTAAATATTCACACAAAAGACTATTGTAGCTCCTTTAATAATAAACTTTCATTAATCAATTCCTTCACAAAGCAAGCGTCCACGTGAAAAATTTATTAGATCGCTATTGTTACCACCAGACATTAATCAAGTTAGTGCAAACTTTAATAGTTAACTGTTCTTTGTCCGCAGATGTTCGCCGACCACCACTGAAGATCCGACCAACCCTCCATTAAAAATGAACTGACATTCAAAGAATAATTATGAACCCTTGATCGAAGACAACATGACTAACGTTAAATTAAAACTAATGTTCTTCCTCCTAAACGCTTTACTAACTGCAGACATAGTCCACTCGAGACCCTACTCTGATAAGAGAGATAACAGTACAGATATAGTGATCAAGTTCGGCAATAACAATAACACATTTAATTTACCTGTCGATCCAAATTCTGATACTCTAGTCGTGGCCGAAGAGACAGATGAAGAAATAAGAGAGACAGACAGAACATCGAAATCAGAACTAGAAGGTATCATGAACGCAGAACAAGACAGAGACGAGGATCTATCAAAGAAAGTCATGAAAGACCAGAACACCAAGAGATTACAGCAGAGAATGAAGGAAATACCGAGAGGAGAACCGGGCGCGGTAGAAAAACAACTAAACATATCAAGTAGTCTGCTAGATGACATCATTAATTCAGAAACGAACAGAGAAGATACAATAACAGATATTCTGTTTAGACCAGAATCTGAGTTTGCGGATGATATGCCAAAATTTGAATTTTTAATAGCTGCTAAAATAAATGAGAGTGAGTTTTCGAATAGGAATGTTAGTGAAACAGACAGGGATAGGAACAGTAGTGATGTTCTGAAGAAGATTGATTATGTGGAGCTGGTGGAGGTGATCAAGCCTTCGAAGGAGAACAGGAGTGCGTTGATGATGAACATCACAGGACATGAAGTGGATAACGATTTGGCACCCGATACGAGTGAGTATTCAGATATGTTGCTTTAGTTTTTAGTCTGGTAGAATCTGTACAGAATGGCGACTTTCATTCACCGGTAATCGTCTACGGTTTGATAATACCCGTCATATTAAAAGCTTTCACTATTAAAGTCGTAATCAATTCATTAACAACGACAAAAAACACGGCACTCAAATACAACAAAAATTACATGCATTCATCAAAATTAAGTAGTTCTAAAGGAACTATTTAATTGATGAATGCATGTACATAATTTTTCATGAATTTGATATGATTTTCTAAGTGGAAGTTAGAAGCATAATAGGCTCTGGACGATTGTAGGTGACAAAATCACACTGTATAACCATCTATAAAAGCTTCAAAATCTCAAGCTTTGATAGTTTTTCTCGAAAGCTGTAAGCAGTGCACTCTGCAAGTATTCCTATTTAAGAATTCATGTTATACTAAGTCTCTTAACAACTAAATAAGGGAATTGAGAAGTAGCTTTCGTAGCAAACTGTTAACAGGAATATTAGCAACCACCAATAATTTTCACCTTTACTGCTATTGTATTAAGACACTTTGTGTTATGTTTGGCGTCAGTTGGCTTATCTCTAAGTCCACCTGACCGCTCTCTAGACACTATAATTATTAATGATCAAGAAGGTTCTCAATGGAGTCATTGAACCGGATCATAGCACCTGGGGTTTACGCTCGCGCTAGTCTAAATAATCTGTCTCTTGTACGTGCGTCCGGTACTCCCTTACTTCTCCTAAAATTGTTTGTCCGAAAATCATTATCCATAACACGTTTGCCATAAACTTCATTAACCATAATGTTCAAATTGCCGAAATTTTGTTTAACATAATTATCTTTAGTTCTAAAAGTATTCTGTCATAATATCGATTACTATAATAATTGAATCTCCTAATTTTACATGACCTAAATTAATATGTCCTAACTATTGCTTTACCTAATGTGTATTATTCCGAATGTTCGTTTATAATAAATTTTATAGTCCTAAAAAAATTCGAAGTGTCTAGTCGTCCGATTAGCGGATGAATAAAATTAATTAGTCGTCCGATTAGCCGGATGAATAACCAAAATTATAGGCTGTTGCTAGTCGTCCGCTATGTGGATGAATCACCGTCTCGCAACAGTATCCTTTATGGGCGGCATGGGCACCGGGCCGTAGGCCGACGAAGGAGGCCGGCGGAGGCCCGGCACTTCGGGGACAGAAGACAATAGTGTTATGTAATATGCGAGCGAAGCGAGCGCGCGTCATGGAGTACAACATGCGTTGCATGTATGAGTGACGTGACCAAAAGCTTTGTTATACTTTGTTCTAATAATATTATTATGATAAATAAACATTATGTTATTTTAATTTAGGACTTAAAACTTTTATGGAAAACGATTTTATGTCTATCGTATATTATTGATTGTAATATTTATGACAAATGGATTTAGGACATATTATATTTACGGGTTTTCAATTTTATAGCATGTGATATTATGTGATATTTAGTTCGGGTAAGTTATCATTCGGACAAATGATGATTAGGACAAAAAAAGTTATGGCATTTTAAATTATGGATAAAAAAGTTAGGTGACACAATAGAGAACCCGTGCGTCCATATGAGGACCGATATGACTATGTTATTTATTTGGCAACCACAATTTATTACTATGGATAGATTGGTGCAGGTTAAAATTGGTGTCTAAATAGATGTTGTGGATTTCTTTTATTGATTCATGTGAGGCTTAAGTTAGTTATTCTTTTCTTATTGTATTTGTTTTTCTATGGTTCATTGATATCTTCTACTTTTTGAGTAGATGGTAGGTACTCTTCTTAACATGTACTTGGCCCAATTGGCCCCCCGTTGATGCAAATTTTTCATTAAATGATCTTGGCCTAAAATTTAGCTGTGTGAACTCCTCTCGCTGATGCAGTCTAGGATTGTCTAGTGCGCAGGTGTCAGAGCATGTAGAGTTAGATGGAATTGGGCCATTGTCTGAGGAGATTCACCGCATACACATTTGAGATTTGAGTTGTGCACTAGAACTCCCATCTTAAGAGATTGTCTTTGCTACCATCGATTGTAAACCAGATGAGTCAAGTAAGCGGCAATAACTACATAGGCTTGTTCAGTTAGTGGTTTGTGTATTAGGGAAGTAGTCAGATTAATTTAAATCAATTACTGATGAACTTATATTAAGGTCCCATTAAAATAGGTGGACAAAATTTCAGAAATTATTCAGACCACCAAAATAAGGACGATGGTAAAAAAAATAATAAGAAAATCGCATTTAAGTACCTACTCATACAGGATGAGTTTGTTCTAGAGTGCCGGCAATTTATTACTTTAAGTAAAAAAAAACAGTTTATTTAATGTTTTTTTTTTTGTTTAGATATGTTTGGTTAGACCTACTGAACGCTGTGTTAAAATTTGTCCACCTATTTTAATGGGACCTTATATTTGTAGGTACTTCTTTAGTCAAATGGGTTGTCAAGTCGCAAAAACGTCCATACTTGTTGCAAATCTTCCTTTACTTTGTACCAACCATTCTTATTCCCTTCTCTTTCACCCATTTTCTGAATATTAACCAGCCGTGACTAAATACATGAATGAGGGTAGCCAGTATTCTATAGCCGGCCACGGCACCTTTGTCCCGGGTACCTTTTTTGACAAATTAGCGGGCTTTTTCAAAATTTATGTAGCAGCAATGTTGCTCAGCGAGAATTTGTATTCAGTCCCTGAGAGACCACGGCAGCTCTGAGCCGTGTGGTGTGTGCTAAGAGCGCGGGCGACATTAGGGTGAGGTTAGGGTAGTATTAAACCTGTCAGGGCTGCGGGTTGTTCGAAAGAGATACCGTGGCCTCAACACAAAGGGCTAAGAAGGAACATGGGTGGTTTTAGTCAGTAGAATTCTAACACTCCCTACCACTGAGTCTAGAGCGGGAGGAGTTATTTGATGAATTCCCACCCTCCAATTGAAAAAGGCGACATTAGGATTGGTTAGTATTGGTTAAGAATTGTTTGTTTTAATTTTATTGAAATTAGACCAAATCATTACTTTCTTGCTCAAATTAAGTACCTAAGTAAGTAAGTAAGCTCGTTCCATCGTCGACCTCATCTCTGCCCTTAGGGCAAGATTGAGGTCAAGAGTAAGCCCATATTAAATAAAAAAAAAATAAACTTAAGAAGAAAATCAGCTTCTGAAGTCGGTGACTTTTGTTTGATTTATTTCATGATTTTGCCACCGACTTCCGAAGCTGATTTTCTTCTTAAGTTTATTTTTCACTTTTTTGTGTTTGATTTTTTGTTGAAGTCGGTTTAATTTTTTGTAAAAAAGTTTTTATTTTTCACTTTTTAGTGGTTCACATGTGCTTACCCCTTCACAGCGTACTGGCGTGAAGTTATGTTATGATCTGGTCTAAACAATAGACAGACATGACATTTCAGCAATCCCAGTCCATTTGCTATCATTCGTTGAGGAGTTCCGTTGCCTATCTCCGAAGTTCTTCATCAGATCTTCACTAAATTGAAATGGAACCACTCCGAGAAAGTACTCTTCCAAAAACTACTCAAATCACTTCAAGTGTGCCTATAAAATTTGAAGAGTTCCCTCTATTTCTCCAGGATCCCATCATCAGATCCTGACTTGGTGATCATGGGACCACTTGGGAAGTATATCCTTTCCAACAAAAAAAGAATTTTTCAAATCGGTTAGCAAGCGACGGAGTTATGAGGTAACAAACATAAAAAAAAAAAAAAAAAAAAAAAAAAAAAAAAAAAAAAAAAAAAAAAAAAAATACAGTCGAATTGATAACCTCCTCCTTTTTTTGAAGTCGGTTAAAAAGACAGTCACTATAACCTTCAGGAAACACAAAAAAAAAAATCAGTTGAAGATAAAGTAGTTTTTACAACAATAATGATCAAATTAGGTAGTGGTCAACGATATTGAACAGCTTAGATTAGACACTCACGAAATTGTTTAAGTACCTACATTGGCCAAACTATCAAATAGGTCGAGTGAAGACATAACATTGACTTGGAATTGTGCCCAGTTGATGGGTATAAGCTCGTCCTATTACAAAGGACTTCAAATTAATTGGCGAAAGGTGTAGGGTTAACCTCTGCTTAAGGGTAAACAAGCCAACGGCACGAACTAGTTGGTCGGCGGGGCTAAAATGCATGCTATTTCATCCGACATCACGAGCGAAATGCATAGAGCGAAAGAGACACAAATAAAACGGGCGCGCGTTTTATATGTAGACCTTTGGTAGTATGGGATATCATGAAAAATCTATTGAATGTAATAACTAATGAAATTTTTTAATAACTAATCTTTGTCCGTATGGTTTCACTTTTTTTTCATTTTCATACTATACGTTACTTATTTACGCCAAAAGACGAGTAAAAATTAGTGCTAAAATATGAAAGTTTCGACGTTCATAACTTCCAAACCAATATTTTTTTTCCAATTCTGCTTCCATACAGAGTACAGACCTAGATAATGATAAAACCAGTTGATACAATTTTTAATTTTGAACCTACACCGTCAAACAGAGGAGTAATCACCATAATACGTTTGTATGGAAGAATGACTGGCTTGTTCAACCTTAAGCAGGATTACAATCAGTAAATTAAAAGTTTAACATTTATCGAGCTTTATCCCAACTATATTGAGGTTGGCTTCCAATCTATTCTGATGCAGCTGAATACCAGTAGTATTCTTCGTGGAGCGATTTACTATCTGACCTCCACATCCTCCCTTTCCCTCGTCTTCATCATCATCATCAGCCTATAATGTTCCCACTGCAGGGACTCAGGCCTCCTCTCTAGGAGAGGGATGGGCTATAATCTACCACGCGGGCCCAGTGCGGATTGGTAGATGACACATGTATTCGAATTTTTTGATTCTAAGACATGCCGGTTTCCTCACGATGTTTTTCTTCACCGTTTTGAGAGCAGTGGTGATGAAATAAATTACACAAGTGGGTTCGAACCCACGACTCACTGTTCGTAAGTCGGGGCCGCCACAACTCGGCCACCACTGCTCACCCCTCGTCTTACCCCTTGGTAAAACTGCTTGTCAGACTTTTGGGTCAGTGACTTCGTGTAACGACTGTCAAATATCTACAGTTAACAGCCGAGCCCAATGGCTTAATGTGCTTTCTGAGGTACCGAGGAAACTCGATACTGACCCATCTACGGACAAACATAGACAAACACGACTTAGCCTAAAAATCAACCCGAGTAGCTCATCATTTCAGCCAAAAGACGTCCACTGCTGGACGACCCGAGTAGCTACTCTTATTTATTATATTTTATTATTTGGGAAACTTACAGCTAAAACAAACTGTTCTTAAAAAATATGTTTTTTTTTTTTAAATTAGCCACTAGCTCCCTAAAACGAAAGCATAAAACAATTATTTTTGACATTTCCCTCCTAATTTTATTGGCATAAACTTGGACCGCGCACATCCCTGTTTTGATTCCGCCATAATGGATGAGAGTTTCTGTTCACAAATTATAATTAAATAATAATATAATAATAATAATATAATAATAATAATAATATAATAATAATAATATTCCACAACTATCACACAACGCCATCTAGTCCCAAGCTAAGCAGAGCTTGTGTTATGGGTACTAGACAACTGATAAACATACTTATATATTTCTAAATACATACATATTATAGATAAATTACACCCAGACACAGAACAAATGATCGTGCTCATCACACAAACATTTGTCCTGGGTGGGAATCGAACCCACGACCTCCGGCATAGCAGTTAGGGTCACTAACCACTAGACCAACAGGCCAGTCAATTAAATTTAAATTAAATGAATAGACTGAACAAATGACGTCCATTTGTACATCGTGTTGTTATTCAGAAGCTGTTTACATTGTTCGTGCCAATTAAAGCTGTTTAATTCCTTCGTATCGGCAGCCATTGTTTGAATTTGCTTGGCTGAAGTTTAAGTAAAGTTATTGATTTGTATAAAATCGTTAATTAAATTTTGCGTTGTTCAAATCAAACACAATCATAATCATCATCATCATTTCAGCCAAAAGACGTCCACTGCTGAACATAGGCCTCCCCCAGGCGTCGCCACATTGACCGGTCCCGTGCGTCTCTCATCCAGCGGTTTCCTGCAACCTTGACCAGGTCATCGGTCCACCTAGTGGGAGGCCTTCCAGCGCAACGTCTTCTGGTTCGCGGTCGCCATTCCAGAACTTTTCGGCCCCATCGGCCATCCGTTCTGCGAGCAATGTGCCCTGCCCATTGCCACTTAAGTCTGGCGATTCTTCGGGCTACGTCGGTAACCTTGGATCTCAAGCGGATGTCCTCATTTCTGATTCGATCACGCAAGGAAACTCCGAGCATAGCCCTCTCCATTGCCCTTTGGGTGACTTTGAGCTTTCTGATGAGGCCCATTGTGAGCGACCACGTTTCGGTCCCGTATGTAATCACTGGCAACACACATTGGTCATAGACTTTCGTCTTGAGACACTGGGGTAAGTTGGACGAGAAGATACCGCGCAACTTCCCGAACGCTGCCCAGCCGAGTCGGATTCGACGATTGACCTCTTTCTCGAAGTTAGATCTACCCAACTGGACCGTTTGTCCCAGGTAGACATAATCGTCCACAACTTCGAGCGTAGAGTCTCCGATCTTGATAGGAGTGGGTGTTACATGAACATTCAACATAACCTTGGTTTTGTCCATGTTCATTTTAAGACCCACTCTTTCGGAAGCACAACTGAGGTCATCGAGCATTGTACTGAGGTCTCCCATGGTCTCAGCCATGACCACTATATCGTCGGCAAACCGAAGGTGAGTGATGTACTCGCCGTTGACGTGACTCCGTGATTCCGTGGATGTGACTGAGAAATTCCAAGTGGAAAAACCTAATAACACTTAACCCGACCTGGGAATAGAACCGATAACCTCATGCTCAGCAGTATCATCACTAGACAAAGGCACTAATACTGACCGACATCCCACTGCTGGGCAAAGGCGTCTTCCAAGACTAAAGGGACAGTAAGAAATTAAAAATACGTTATAAAGCAAATCGATTTTACGTTCAAGAATCTCTGGTACATACTAACGGATCACTTTCCGCCTCTCAATCAGATTACGGGAAGTGGGCGAGTAAGAGGAACCGATCACTTACTTGATCAATACAATTACTTGAGCGAGTGTCAATAGCGTAAAACTTGATTTGATTTGATTTCTACTCCGTTGGAATACACGCTTAAGGAAGGATCACTTTTCACTAAGTGAGTGACTTCTTGACAATGTAAAAGTGCCTCATTTTTTTTGTGTGTATTTTTACAAACTTAAAATACTAATATTTTAAGTTTAATTCCCCCAAAGGCGTCAATAATTGTCCACATCTCTGACAACAGGATTAGTGCCCAGAAGGCTGGCAGCGTTGCCACGATGGCACATGATTATTTGACCGATTTCAACGTTTGAGATCGACTGCAAAGCATGAAAGGGGACTTCCTTTTGAGGATTTACATTGGAATATATGAATCTTGTTACAACTAACTCTCGTATGAATTTATGTTGGGTAAAGATAAAATGCTATGCCGCCCCGTCCCCGGTTTTTTTAGTCACCGTTTTCTAGCCATATGATCATTCCCAGAATCTAACCAACGTATTTTTCTGGAGTCCCATAATTTGGTTTAGAATTAAAAAAAATGCTTTGAGTTCCAGACGAAACAACATCGTTTTAACACAAATCGTCTAGCTACATAAATCCAATAAATCCTAATAAAACCTTCCAATAAATAAGGAACCAAATTAACCGAGAATAAAAGCAGACAAAGCGAAAAGCGCCAGTAATACAATTTCATTGCGGCTTATTATTGGCTAATTCCTCAAGCGGCTAATTGGTAGTTCAGTCACGTAAAATCGATGCTTGTAACGGGATGGTGCCGAGATTTTCAGCAGCAGTAAGATAGACCGGCCCCATGTTGGGTGCCAATTGGAAGTCTGCCCAGGTTCAGAATGTCCGGCTCAAAGAACATCGGAAATTGACTTATTTGAACCGTATTTATAGCCCTTTAACATAGAAGTTTAGAAGTCTGGATGAAGTTCACTTTGATTACGAATTTGCTTTGTTTTTTTTGGGTTAATATCATTCTGCTTTATAGGATTATTATAGTGTTGAGTTTCAGTTTGAGCTGGGATATTAAATTATTCAGTAATATCCGCTAAGCCATGCGTTAAATCAGTGTCTAATTTTGAGGTCCCATGTTGGGCGCCATTTTTATTATTGGCGCCCAAGCATGGGACCATGAATTATTTTCTAAAAATAAAAAGAGAAGTCCTGACTGACTGACTGACTCATCAACGCCCAGCCCAAACCCTTGGACCTAGAAAGCTGAAATTTTGCACAGAGGTTCCCTTTATAATGTAGACAAGGCATAAGGAAGGATTTTTCGAAATTCAACCCCTAAGGGATTTAAATAGGGGATGAAAGTTTGTATGGAAAATCGACATTTTCACGCGGGCGAAGCCGCTGGCAAAAGCTAGTCTATATAAGGTCCCATTAAAATAGGTGGACAAATTTTAACACAGCGTTCAGTAAGTCTAACCAAAGATATCTAAACAAAAAAATAAAAAAATAAAGTGATTTTATTTTTTGACTAAAAATAATAAATTGCCCGCACTCTAGAACAAAATCGCCCTTTATGAGTAGGTACTTAAATGCGATTCTCATTTTTTTTTACCATCATCCTTATTTTGGTGGTCTGAATGATTTCTGAAATTTTGTCCACCTATTTTAATGGGACCTTATATATATATAAAAACTAGCTGATGCCCGCGGCTTCACCCGCGTGGATGTCGTTCAAATTATATACTAAACCCTTCCTCTTAAAAACCGCATCAAAATCCGTTGCGTAGTTTTAAAGATTTAAGCATACAGACAAACAAACAGACAAAAATAGCGATTTTGTTTTAAACTATGTAAGGATAAAATTGGTTCATCATGGACGATAATACCGTATCATCTCATTAAGATCAAATTTATTTGTAAAAATTAGTATATTCATACACCGTGATAACGTTTCTTTTTCACTAGAAAGTAGATATTTGATTGGACTTGTATCGCTACGACAAACTTAAACAGGTAGCAGGTAGGTTTCTGAAGCAAATAAACGTTGTACAAGAAATATGCATATTATATTCCATTCCTATATCCAGCTGCAACGCTGCTTCAGCTCGAATAACGAAACATTCCTACTATTCACATATTATAACAATTCAAATTCAGTTTTATCGCAGCGAGACCGGCGACCGGCGAGACCAAACTATTATAACAATAAGGAATAGAGATCAAATTGCTTCGCACGAAAATGCACGCTACCGTAATAGTAGTCTTGTGATATTCTGCTCATTATTTTCTATTGAATCTTTTACTACAATAGACTTGAGACGGAACTGGTAAAACAGATAATTGATATTTAAGAATCAGTCAAAGATACAGGCGAATACTTCGATAAAGGTTCATATCGGGTTTGGATACCGCCATGCAAAAACTGAAGATCGGCCAAACCAGAACGTATAAATTGCAGACGTGGCTCCGTCACTGGACTCGGTCGGACAAACCTTAAAATTATTAGTATGGAGATGTTTGTGTTCACACCTAAATGGGGGTAGTCCTGTTTTAAATATTTCGAGGAATGAGGTCTCAATAATGAGAAATAAGGTTTTAAATTAAATTTGTTCATGGTCAAAGCCAGTGAAGCTGTGAAAACTAAAAAGGGGGGGGAGATGTAAACGAGTTAACAATAAATGAGGTTACATCGTTTACATATATTTAAATTTAAAAATAAAATAATGAAGATTTGGACACTGACAGTCCGTACCGGTTTTATTCTTCTTCTTCTTATCGTGTGGGCAGTAAGGTCTATCGACCCTACACACCCTTAGTGTCAGAGTTTCTAAACCGCCGCAAGGGCCTCTGACATCTCACCGGACACGGGTGTTTCGGGAGGTACCTGTACCGAATCAGGCGGGAGGAGACGCACGGATGCTTTCATTGCGAGGATCGACCGGAGGACACGGTGGAGCACACTGTGGAGGTGTGCCCTGCTTGGGCAGAGCCCCGCCGTGTTCTCGTAGCGGCGATCGGCGGCGGCGACCTCTCGCGTCCGGCCCTGGTGCAAGCCATGGTCCGGGGCGAGGAGGAATGGGACGTTGTCGCCTCCTTCTGCGAAGCAGTGATGCTAGCGAAGGAGGTGGCGGAACGAGAGAGGGAGAGAACCTCTCAACGTCCCAGCCGCCGCGGAAGACGCTTCATTTCGATTTCATTTCATTTCATTTCAGCAACATGGAAGGGGCCCGCAAGGGCCGACGCCTGTCGGGGCTGTGGATTATCGAAAGGTAAACACGGCTCCGACACAAGGGCGAAGAAGGAACATTAGTTTTGTTTTTAGTCAGTAGAAGTCTGACACTCCCCTTCGCTCTGCCCAAGAGCGGGGGGGGGGGGTTATTCGATGATTTGCCACCCACCAAAAAAAAAAAAAGGGCCTCTGACATGGTTTGACGACCGCCATTTGGCGGCCAGGACCACCGGCTTATACGTGCCTTCCGCAGCACGGAACCATCTTTTTATCAGACAATCAGGTGATTCGAGCCTGCAATGGTCTAACCAATTTGGAAACAACTTTACAAAGTATGCTTCCCGTGCGAATCGAACCCACGACCACCGGTCACAAGGCAAATGCCTAAACCACTCGATTTACACATTTCACGGTTTTATCGAGCCATAACTAAGCATCAGACGACAATGGAAATATACGACCTAACCACGTTTCACCAGTAATTTCTACGTTGGCTCTTTTACTTTTCTCCGAACTTTATATTCCTTGGAACTTTTTATTAGGAACATTACAGGTTTCCTTCAACTAGGTAAAAAAGTGTGAACATCACATCTTAAAGCCGCGTTTTCACTAGGCAACACTTGACGCGTAACATGTTGCCCAACCATGTTGAAAGTCAGCGCGGAACTTTTGTTAAACAACGTTGTCTGTCTACGCATCTACCACTTTACAATGTTGCACGCCAGCTGGCAACGTTGCGCGCTGTTGCAGCGTTGCCGTACATGTTGAGCGTCACGTGCCGCGCGCCAAATGTTGCCTAGTGGAAACGGGGCTTTATGAAAACTGTGTATATGTTTATAAGAACACAATGGTACACACGTGTAGGCTATTATAAGTTTATGAACTTTTTATGGTCGTTTTATTTACTTGACAGTAAGTGAGCTTGTTACTAGATAGATTGTCTACTTAAGTGCTAGAGGGCGCTGCTGTCGACCTGTTTACATTAAGTTGCTTGTTTTTAACTTTCGATTCTTTGGTCGATTAAAGTTTTAATGGGTTTTTTCAAGGAGTTTCTCAATACATAGCAACCACGGAGTCTAATACCTGATTGATGGCAATAGTAGGTATACTAGCAGGTACACTTCTGCCAAATACACTTAGTTCTACAGTGATTACTGCGCTATGTTATGATAGGTTGGTATTCTGAGATAGTATGTTTGTGTACTGTCTTCAAGTGCTACGGGGGCGCGGGGCGCTACAGTTGACTTGTTTAAATACACGACGATAATTATTTACTACTCTAGTTGATCTGAGACTCTAGCAGTCTTGCGACGCGCGACGTGCCATTTATACTAGAATTTAACGGTGATAGTTTACTCTTGGGAAATGAACTATAGTTTTCAATTACTGTCTTGTTTGAATTTATTTTAGGACTTATTTATTACTTGTTTAACGATTTCAGGAGTGTCTCATTTAGGAGCGTTCTCGTTTCGAAAAGAGACGTGAACCTATGTATTTTTCGGTGTTTTGTAAACGCGTTGTGGTGTAATAATATTATTCCTGTTACAAAAACCATGCTAGTTATTGAATTATGTCTCATAATTAGTGTTAAACCAATGTAGATCTAAGTTATTCATTGCTGACTATAACATGTCTCTAAAATACAACAACCGAAACGAAACGTATCATCAAATATGCTTTTTAACTAACAGATGCATCGCGTTGTGATATCCATCTTTCTGAATTATGCCATGTCAACTACGTTTGATGGAGTGGTCTGTGCGTAGCTGGAACCCCGAAACACATGTATACCGATGCTGTACGATATTTGATTTTGACGGATTTCTAGTTTCTATCTGTTGTTTGGTAGTGTAAAAGTAATAGAATACCAAATAGACTTTACTTTTAACATTTTTGTGAGCTAAGGAACTTGTTTCTTTATATATTACTTCTCCGTGATCAGACAGATAGGAAATCCTACTTAATATTATAAAGCGAAAGTTTGTGAGTAGGTATGTATGGATGGATGTTTGTTACTCTTTGACGTAAAAAATACTTAACGGATTTGGATAAAATTTAGTACACAGATAGTTTATAACCTGGACTAACATATAGGATAGTTTTTATCCCGATTTTATCTTCCCGTGGGACAATTTTCGAGTTGTAGCGGGCGAAGCCGTTGGCAACAGCTAGTGTAAAATAATTGACAAAAATCATAGCGAACTTAGCCGCTTTCCTAACCGGATCGGCACGTTTTCATTTCTGTACCAAATCTGTACAGATTCTTTATCGAGAACCACTTCTTGATTGTCTTGGTTTGCTACGGTTTTAGTCATTAGTTGTACTACTGTCACCTAAATATATCGTGTACTACGCGCCGATCTTGTGAGGAAGGTGCCTTAGTGCATTTTTACGTACAGGCGGGGCGTCGCGCGGCGCGTGCTGTGTTTTAATTCAAACACATGGAGATGTATGAAAAAGTTAACGATTTCAAACGTTGATTTTACGAGAAGCGATTATTCGCTCGTTAGTTTAAAATGCAGCGTTTGTTGCTGTAGACCCGTCTCTCAGTAAATTAATAAAAAACATGAGACGAGCCTTCTGCACGCGCCGCGCGACGCCCTGCGTCTCCGTAAACGAGCCCTTTAGACTTTGCTCAGTCGCGCTTCATCCGAAAATGAACCATAAAAACGTTTGTACTCTTATGATACGAATGCTTACAGTCGCTTGTTCCTATAAGTAATGCACAAGACGTTAACTTTATTCAAATATAATTTATTTTTGAATCAAGCGTGCTTACATAAAATCAGCCTTAAAGTCAGTATGAGGCCAAGGCTCATTACTAGATGAGTCAGTTCATGCTAGAACTATAAGCTGCCCTGTCTTGTGAACTGTCGCAGTTTTGTCTGTTTTCTCAGGCTACTCGGATGTCCAGACTCTGTTCCTCGCATGCTTCGGGACCCTGATACCGCTGCTCGCCGTGCTCTTCGCTACGCTACTCATCAGGTGAGAAAACATTGTTTTTTTTTTAATGTCTTTAGTAGGTAGGGAAAAGCGTTAAACTTGTAGCTACAGTGTGTCATTGAAGTGCTAAGATGAAGTAACTTTAAGTAATTGGGTGTTACTATTAATATCATAAACGGGATATTGATATTAATTGGGTGTTGTTAAGTTAGTAATGGAAAATACAACAAAATAGTTTAAATATTAATATTTAACAATATTGTAAATATATTACTGATAGTGGTACCTACGTTCGAGACAATATCTTTGGTCGAACTGAACGATTATGAGTATTTTTGTCATGCACCCTTCGGATGGACTGAAAAAACTTTAATTAAAAGGATAGTTGGTGGACTGTTACTATAAATGAAGATAATATGTTTGAATTAGGAGTATGTAGGGATCGTAGCAGGTGGCGTTATATGGTTTCTGCCTACCCCCATGAGAAAAGGGCCTGAGTTTATGTATGTATATTGCATTTGCATTTTTTTTATTTATTTATTTACAATATTTACAAACTACAATTTACAGAACTAAAATAATGATAAAATTTATACAAGTAGCAAAAAGAGAAGAATTACAGGGCGTCAAAAAATTCGTCCACATTGCTGTCAACAGGAAAAGTGCCCAGAAGGCTGGCAGCATTACCACGTTGGATGGCAATGCTGATTCTTTGGCCAAAGAATAGGCCAGCCCTCTGGTCACGTGAAGAGTCGACCAACCGCTTGGCAATTTCCTTAAATTGCCAAGCGGTTGGTCATTTAATTTCCTTAATGTATATTTGAATTACTTATTATTTACAACAAAGTATATTTTAAATCCTTATTTAATTTGCAATCACTTAAAATATGGTTACTCATTTTGTGTACAGTGATTGTAAATTAAATAAGGATTTAAAATATACTTTATATTAACTATGTAAAGTATCTATCTAAATCTCAATTAAGAACAACCAATCACTCGCTAGGACTAACCACAATACAAATCTAAACTGTATGACAAAGACAACAAATTATACGGTACATTTCTCGTGCTAGAGCTCTAACATAAACAATTGGCATCTAAGACTGAATTGCTGGCAATATTTCAGACAATTCTCCGACTACCCTCCAACTAAATACCTACGTATTGCTTACATTGAAATCCAAAACGATGTATAATCGGGAGATTCACAATCTCAGCTCATATTTCACGTCTTAGTGAGCGTTAATTAAAATTAAACGTCTTGCTAGCTGTATTGTGTGTCCCGGCTTCACTCACATGTAGCCGGGACTATGCTTGTGTCCCCAGGTAATTATTTATTGCTTTGTTTTGAAGATTGAAAGCTGTTTATGGGAATCTACCGATAGATAAATGTTTGACAGATTTTACAGTAACATAACATCACGACGTCTGTAATACCCGAAGGGTATGCAGGAGTACTGCAGTATACAGGAGCACTGCCATCAACCGAGCTCACATTCGCACTCCGTGGTTCGTGCAAAGAAACTCGTAATTGAAAAAAATCGATAACACTTTGGTCGACTAGAGAATCGAACCTCAAACTTCATGTTCACCAGTCGCGCTGGTGACCAGTAGATTTTAAAACTCGTATCGTCTAGCTAGTCGATTTTAAACACGAAAAGCAACTAGAATCAATTTTATTTTAAGGTTAAGTTTGATTTTCATTAGTGTCTTTTAACCGCCTGATATTAATATATGGTTTCAATTTTACTCCCAATTTTGAAAAAAAAGACAAAATGGTATCAAAGGAAATATAAGGAGGAAAATATTACACCATATATCCCCCTTTCAATATACGACTTATGACAAATAACGGAGCATTACTTATATAACAGCCTGTCAATACCCATTGGTAAACTCCTATACCTGGTCTTATATTATTTATTGCACAAACAAAATTCAACCTTACAGGATGAAAATACAGTGCAATATTAAATGAAAATTTAAAAATATAATATGAGGGTACTTGTATACGGAACGGAACGATGGACTTACAAATAGTTATTGGATTAGTCGAGTATGTGTATCCAACCTATTTTTTTGTTTCATAATAAACGAGCGGTCGTGTGTCGCAGTTTGTATTTAAAACCCTGCATTTGAGCTTTATGAAGTGAGTGAAATATTAAAAATGTTTTGAGGGTACTTTTGTATTTTATTTTGGTTATAAAATGGCTGCAGTTGGATTAATGTCGCTTGTGTAGAGTTTACTTGTTTTGTATTTTGTTTGATTTTACTCTGGGGGTTTTACTAACTAGTGGCGTAAAATCTGAGGTACAAAGAGTATTATACTACTCTTTGAGAAAGATTCTTTTATTTTCAGGTTCATGTGCGTAATAGGGGATCGGACTGGGTCAAAAAAATATGATTCTAATTAGTCCGTCAGTTAGATTATCGAAAAATAATGGATACGTGTTTTTTGTTTTATCAAATTAATAAAAATTGACGAAGATAAAACGCGTTAAAGATCATGGAGTGGGGCTTGAAACGTCACTTGTAGGTTAAAAATGTACTATCATGTGACGTCACACGAGTTTTCTAAGCACTGTATCGTCTTTATTTTTTGTTGACGAGAAAAAAGAAAAAATACGTGTTCAATATTTTTTGGAAATCTATCTGACGGACTAATTAGTTTTTTTTTTGTCCGATCCCCTATTGCGTATCCTACTTATGGATACGCACGGATGTATGGATGGATGGATGTTTGTTACTCTTTTGCGCAAAAACTACTGAAGGTATGTGGATTAAGTTTAGAAAACAGATAGTTTATCCCGGTAGTATGATCCCGTGGGACAATAATCAAACTCCACGCGGGCGAAGCCGTTAGCACAAGCTAGTTGTATAATAATCGCAGCAGGTTATAGTAACTAACCACACTAAAGAGAACAAGTTACTGCTGATTATTTTCTCACGATAACAATGTTGATCCCATAAATATTTTTTTCTTGCTTCACGGCCTATAGCATACCACACATACTTTCTAATGTGTACATCAAAGCTGTACCATTTTCCGATTCCGTTTGAGTTAATAAATTGTCGTTCTCAACTTCCTAATCAGCAGGGAGGGCTATTGTGTATCTTTTAATGACAGTGGATAACTTAAAATGTCTATCAAATAACTGTCAAATGGTGAGTTTTTAAGAAAAAAATGTACCAAACCATAACCAATTTACAGTTAATCTATGGACATTTCTGATAGCCACTGACGTTAAAAAGATACGCAATAGGGGGGCTGGTCACCGAATATAAGTGAACAAAAGAAACCTAAATAGTTTACTTCAAAGTAATAAAAAGTTTCAACACCTCATTACCAGTAGCATACTCGTATAACACCTATATACAATCTATCTCCCAGCACGGCTTACAGTAATTCGATAAGGTCGGGTTGACCCGCCCCTAATAGAGTTTCGTACAATCCATTCAGACTCTATTGTGTTAAATATATGGCGTGAGGTCCAAGAATGGGGTCTGAGAGGGTCAGAGGTCCAAAGTTAAGGAAGTATTAATATATTTTCTTCATTCTTGGAGTGCTATGTTTCGTTGGGAGACTCAATTAGGTGGTGGAAAATGTGGAAATGTCATTATGAAGTTTGGTCGTTCTAAGGCGTTGTATCTTGAAGTGCCAGGTGGCCACGTAACTCATTTTTTCTTACGTTTTTATGACTGTTTCATGAAAAAGTAATTCAGAGGGTTTTATTTTGATTATTGTCATAATTATAACTCTGACATATTTCTTACGGTCGCGAATAAAATTTTGTTCATCATGCAGCTTGACACTGACCACTGTAAATTGCAAAAAATGTAAGAATATTTGAATTGCGCGGTTTTTCTGGTGCTTCTGCCTCAACTAATCGATTCTAGCTTTTATTTTATTGATGAGTGAAGTACGTTCTTGACTGTTGTTTTGGCAATTTTCATCAAGCTCATTTTCAAAATTTCTAAGTGAATGTCAATGTTGTTTTGTTAGAATTTGAGTGGAATTGCCTGTATATCTCTGAATAACTAGATTTTATCAGAATCAAGCGATAGAAAATCCCATAACAATAACGGGTTTACATTTATTCACATTTACTTTGAATTGCCCTTTTATAGGTTTAACGCTACAAAGTATGTGTGTGCTTCTTTGTGTAGTTCACATAATTGTGTTAAAATTAAAAGGGTAATGGACTAAAAACTGAGCAAATTAGCCGATCAGCCGTTTTATTGTTGTACCATTAAACTACGGGAAAGAGTAGTATGAAATAGTTCTCTCGAAAGTCATTTAGTGAAAATGGCGCCCACGTGGGACAAACTTTCGAGAAGTAAATATTATATTTACCTATCTGAAAATAGCTAACTTTTTGTGTGATAGTTATTTTTGGATGAACCCGTAATGCAACCAAATTATTATTTAAAAGATATCTAGAGCTTCGAAATTTTGTGTTCTAGACACTGCATACATTAAAAAAAATGTCAGAACCATTTCTGATAGTTTTAAATACTGCATTTTTACAAGACTCTCAACAAAGAGTGTTTGGAATCCCAAATCGTATAAAAGGTTGAATTTATAAACATTTGATTGTGTCCCACGCTGGGCGCCATTATCTCGGGTCAGAAAACGTATGTTTCTTTGTAAAGAGCTGACAAGGAGTGTCCGATCCTTAATAGAATTATTAAGGTAAGGACCTTTCTTTAAAGAAAGGTTTTGTTGCGTATTTTTTGGGATATAAACAGGCCTTTGTCTTTATGTTCGATGGAGAAATAGAATAGTTGTTTGAGATTGGAAAATGTTAAAGGTTTTATGGATTTCGAAATTCATTTCCTTTATGTTCAAAGCTGTTTAAATGATTTTGGAGTTTTGTTCGTAGTTCGTACAAAAACGCTACTGTCCAGCCTCTGACAGTTGTAGATAACTTCTTAGACTACTAAACTTAAATGGAACCGGGCTGGCAGCATGTGCCGCAGACCGGAGGAGCTAAGAGCTAACTAAATTCAAAGACTGGGTATCATAAAACAGATAATTTGAACAAGGAAAAGGAGAGGTAGCCTTGCAGTGGGGCACAATTGACTGATAATGTCATCATCATCAGCCTATACTGTTGACACTGCAGGGATTCAGGCCTCCTCTCTAGGAGAGGGATGGGTTATAATCCACCACGCGGGCGTAGTGCTGGTTTTAATAAGAAAATAAATTAAGGAGAAAGTTGGACTGCCTCATTGGCTTAGTGGTCGCAAGTGCGACTGTTAAGCATGAGGTCCTTACTAACAGCTACGGAGGCTGGATTTATACCCGGTTGATGGGAAAAGACTCGCCCCCTTTTACATATTATGACCTTAAAATAACGGGCGAAATGTAAAGGGAAACTCTAAGGTACACCTCGGCCTAGCCCTTCCTGGATAACAGGCGTTATGTTATGTTATGTTATGAACCATTTTGGCTGGACAGTTGGCAGTTTGGTGGCAGGTCGGTGGCAGGTTTTTTTCTAGAAAAAAACCCTAATGAAATGGCTTCACATAATTTGCGTTTTGTTTTCTTTTGGAGGGTGGAAAATCATCAAACGACTCCTCCCGTTTTGGACAGAGCGGTAAGGAATGTTAGACTTCTATTGACTAAAAACCACCCATCATCCCTCTTAGCCCATTGTGTCGAGGCCGCGGTATCTCTTTCAAACATCCCGCAGCCCCGATAGGGTCTCATAATTTGCCTTATATCATAGCCGATCCACGTAATTAAACCCTAATTTAATAGCAAAACGTCCAGACCAATTTGTTCCCATTTCTTTCCACCGTAAATTGGTCTCAACAAAAACTGTCCAGCGTCCCCGAAGTAAAATGAAGTCGTTTTAAAATATATTCAGTGGCGCAGCAGCTGGAGCCGAGCCAAATTGTTTATTGAATTCTATCTACTCTGCTTAACGTGTACCTTTATGTAATGTTTGAGAAACTGGACCATAGATAGGCCACGCTGACGAGTTTTAGTCTTTCAATTCAACTGCTTCCGTGGTCGAGTGGTTTAGGCATATACCTTGTAACCCAGTGGTCGTTGATTCCCACGGGAAGTATACTTTGTAAAGTTGTTTCCAGTTTGTCTAGGACATTGCAGGCGTTGAAGCCTGCAATGTCCTAGCCAAACTCACCTGATTGTCTGACAAAAAATATGATTTCGTGCTTCGGAAGGCACATATAGCCAGTGGTCCCGGCCGCCAAATGGTAGTTGTCAAACCATATCAAAGGCCGTTTTTTTTTTCGTTGGTGTGAAATCATCAAATAACCCCTCCCGCTCTGGGCTGAGCGGTAGGGAGTGTCAGACTTCCACAGACTATAAACCACCCATGTTCCTTCTTAGTCCTTGTGCCGAGGCCGCAGTATCTCTTTTGATTGATTATAACAATTTTTAAACGTCAATCAACCATCTTGACATAGCACATAAACTAACATCACACTTGTAATCCCCGAAGGGTGAGGCAGAGCTGGCGGAATGTGCACATTTCGTCAGTTCGTTAAGTCTCATGTAATAATGGGTGAGTCTTTTGCCATCAACTGGACTCAAATCTAGACTCTGTAGCTACGGAAAAAAAAAATGAATGAAAAAAAAAAAAAAAATGTTAAATTCCTATTGGAAAAACAGAACCCGAGACCTCATGCACAGTAGTCGCCCTTGCTACCACTAGACCTACAAGGCAGTCATATCACTGAATTAATAGAAAACATAAAAACAAATAATATATTATTATAACCTACCGCTATCTACCTGTAACCTTCCAGAGCATACCTACAAAATATACATCAGACCTAACAGCATGTTTATTGCCTGACAAAAACCTAAACGGTGTTCAATAACGAGACGACAGCACTATAATATCCTGCTCCCATCCTTTGTGTGGAACGTTCTAGAGCAAATTAACAAGAACATAATAGCGTCAACAACATCCTGTCGATAAAAGCTGAGGCCGGGCAGGTTGGCGCCTAAATTATTATTAAAGGTAAAGGAGGGTAGTTGGATCATGTTAACTTGCTGTTGCTTTGAGCTTAACGAGGTTAAGGGCCGGTTTCACCACTTGCTGATAAGTCCCTGATAGCCTATCCGGAACTTATCTGCCAGATAAACTACAACTTTTGGGGCCGGTTTCACCACTTGCTGATAAGTCCCTGATAGCCTATCCGGAACTTATCTGCCAGATAAACTACAACTTTTGATAGCATTATCTGTCAGATAACTGTCAGATAACTATCTGACACTTTATCCGTAACCGGTGAAACTGGCCCTAAGTATTGTTAAGTGGAAGTTAAAGTTAGCTGTTTTGTGGAAGTGAATTGTAAGGTGGTAGGTACCTCCCGTCGGTGCTGTGGTT
The DNA here is from genome assembly GCA_949316265.1 of Diarsia mendica. Classification (NCBI taxonomy): domain Eukaryota; kingdom Metazoa; phylum Arthropoda; class Insecta; order Lepidoptera; family Noctuidae; genus Diarsia; species Diarsia mendica. The sequence goes on from OX438899.1 coordinate 23,356,981, forward strand.
CCCGTCGGGGCTGTGGTTCCCGTCGGGGCTGTCGTCCCCGTCGGGGCTGTGGTTCGTCGAAAGGTTAACGCGGCTCCGACACAAGGGCGAAGAAGGAACATGGGTTTGGTTTTTAGTCAGTAGAAGTCTGACACTCCCCTTCACTCTGCCCAAGAGCGGGGGGGGTTATTCGATGATTTTCCAACCACCAAAAAAAAAAAAAAAGGTGGTAGGTACATACTTCCCCGCGCCGCGCGCTAGCAGTTAGACGTGTTGCGAGTCGCTCCGCTAGAATAAATATTTTATGTTTAATTATTAGCTATATCAGTACAGTTTTACGCCAATAGAATAGTGCACTGGTTACTCCACGTTGTGGTGAAATAATATCCACGAGTTCTTCATTAACTTCGAAGAAATAAGCAGTTTAAAACTTGAACGAAGAAACAAAGCACCAAACAACAGTGAGTCACACTACGCGCGCTGCTCCTATTCGTCGGTCAGCGGTGAGTCAGAACACACGAAACGGCTCGGTGCGCTACCATATATGGTTATAAATCCACACTTGCTACAATTGCCCCGCCTACCAATACACAGGTACGAAACAGTGATCGCTTATTTCGCCGCTACTAAACGTGTCGAGATAGCTAACAGAGGTTTGGTGCGACACCTCGTTAAAGGGATCGCAAGTTCGAATCTATGGACCAGCGTTTCTTTTTGCATTTTTATTTTTTTGATGCTTGCCTTTTTTGTTGATGTGCTTCTTTTTTTGGAAGAAACTGCTTATTTTTGTCATAATACGCATAGTTTGGAATTAATTTTGCGCTTTTTCACTAATAAAAATTGAACATGGCTGATGACACACCTCCGACGAATAAGCACGAAAAAACTCCTCTGCGTAATGTTTCGACCACCAGAGTGAACAAAAGGCAAGCTCGTGGATCCCCACCTCAGGTGACTACTGGAATTGTACTATCGCGAGATGATGTTCGGGAAATTATCCAGGAAGTTATGCAGACTGAATTATCGATGATGCTGTCTAAAATAAATGAAACTATTAATACAATACTACATAGAGAGTTGCTGCCCATCAATGCGAAAATTTCTGCCATGGATGACTCGATGAAATTCATGAACAGTCAGTATGAGGACCTACTAAAGGAGCATGCTTCATCTCAGGAGACCATTATGGAACTGCGGAAGGAGAACCTTGAAATGAGCAATAATATGAAGTCGCTAAATGTTCGTGTAGATCAGCTGGAGCAACAAACTCGATCTAATAACATTGAAATTCAATGCGTACCTGAAAAGAAACACGAAAATCTCTTTGATATTGTGTCAGAAATTTCTAAAGTAGCTGCGTGTGTTGTGGAAAACAGAGATATCTTGCATTGTACTAGGGTTGCCAAACTAAACCCTAATAATACTAGACCACGTTCAATAGTTGTACAGCTGGCCTCCCCTCGACTACGTGATCAATTCCTAGCGGCTATTGTTAATTTTAATAAAAACAATAAGGATAACAAACTGAACAGCGTGCATCTCGGTTATTCAGGGCCAAAAACACCAATTTTCGTCACCGAACACCTGTCACCCACATACAGGGCTCTGCACGCTGCCACGAGGATCAAAGCCAAAGAACTTGGTTATAAATTTGTGTGGATTCGAGGTGGTAAGATTTTTATGCGTAAAGTAGAAGACACGGATCATATCATGGTTAGAAACATGGACACTTTAAATAAGTTGAAATAATTTTGGACTTTCATTAACATTTATTGTAGTCGCAGCTTTGGTATTAATTATAGTTAAAATTCTCAGCTCATAATATTAATATTTATTACCAAAACACAAGAGGTCTACGCACGAAGACTCATAATTTTTGTCGTCAATTGTCTTTAGAGAACTATGATATTGTGATTTTAACTGAAACATGGCTGAATAGTAGTGTTCTGAGCACGGAGCTTTTTGACGATCGATATATAGTGTATAGAAGAGATAGAGATGGTAGGAAAAAGGACGGGGGTGGCGTATTGATCGCTGTATTAAAAACAATTAACTCAAAACGTATGGCTCAGTGGGAAAGTAAATGTGAGGATCTCTGGATAACTATAGAGGTACCGTTTTTAAAATCTATTCGTCGAATAGCTCTGTGCGCAGTTTATCTGCCACCCCCTGTGTTACGTAGTAGCTTGGACAATTTTCTGGACCGTTGTAATGTGGTTCTTGAACAGACAAACTTGTGCGCCTGTATTGTCGGTGACTTTAATTTAGGTAACATACAATGGAATTTGGTATATGACGCAGAGAATAATTATACTCCTCCTGGCATTGCTAGTTTACTAACTGACTTTATTCACATGCATAAATTGACACAACTTAATGGCATCTTGAATATGTCTGGCCGAATATTAGACCTTGTTTTGACTAATGTACCGACCGGTAGCGTTAATGCGGCCCTAAATTCCCTCAGCACTATTGATGTCCATCACCCCCCAATTGAAATCCTGATTACAGCGAGTGAAGAAACCCGACTTCCTTACAATCCTCAGACTACAAAAACAAATTATAATAAACTTGATTACACGAGAATTTGTGAGAATCTAAATGATATAAACTGGGAGCAACTGTTTGAAAAAATGGCTGACGTTAACGAAATGCTTCGTATGTTTTATGATAAGCTTCTGCATATTATACAGATGCATGAACCCTCTAAACCTACTTTTAAATATAAAAAATATCCTCCTTGGTTTAATAAAAGATTAATAAGAGTTTTAAAAGAGAAGGAAAAAATAAGATCTCGCTTCAAAATCTATAAGAACCCTAGGGATGAAATCGAGCTCAAATTATTAGGCAAACGGTGTTCTAAATTAGCTACTGATAGTTATAATGAGTATATTAGAGATATCGAAAATGAAATACCCAAAAATCCGAACCGCTTCTGGGCATACATTAAAGATAAAAAAGGTGGTTCTAGCTCTTATCCAGCCACAATGACTAATGGAACCGTATCAACATCGGATGGTCCGGAAATTTGTGAAATGTTCGCGTCAAATTTTTCCTCCGCTTTTAGTGGTGAGACAGTGACCCAAAGTGAACCCGAGTCCGACTTTCTTCATAATATGAAGAATAACAGTCTACCACTAACAGCACCTGTGATTGATCGCGATAGCCTGTTGAACAAGCTCAAATTATTGGATATTCGTAAGGGCGCTGGCCCAGATGGTATTCCGCCCATATTTATTTATAAATGTGCTCCCGCTTTGGTATCCCCTTTGACACTAATATTTAACAAGTCTCTTAGCTCAGGTGTTTTCCCTGACTTATGGAAAAAAGCAAAGGTAATTCCAATTTATAAGAGTGATCAAAAAGACAATATTAAAAACTATAGACCTATCTCTATCTTATCAACCTTTGCTAAGGTTTTCGAATCCTTAGTTTGTCCATGCATGCAGGCACACTTCAAGTTGTATTTGAGCTTTTCTCAGCATGGCTTCGTAGGGTCTAGGTCTACTTGCACTAATCTAGCAACTTTCACAGAAATGCTGTCGGATGCCATTGACTGCGGCAAGCAGATCGACGTGATTTACACAGACTTTAGCAAAGCCTTTGACCGCGTGCCTCACCATATACTTCTATCGAAGTTATCTGCGTATGGAATCACCGGTACGCTTTACGACTGGCTTAAGTCTTATCTCGAAAACCGTTCCTTCTTTGTCGCAGTTAATGGTTTCCAATCGGGAACCTACAAAACATCATCAGGGGTCCCCCAGGGCTCACACGTTGGACCGGTTCTATTTATTATTTTCGTTAATGATATCCCTCACTGCCTAAGATTTTCGGAATGTTTTATGTATGCAGACGACCTCAAATTCTCACGGATAATCGAATCTGAAAACGATTGTACATTACTTCAGAAGGACGTAGACT